>BPTQ01000001.1:198812217-199510995 GCA_019973895.1 Chrysanthemum seticuspe | reverse complement strand
CTCAAATCTAGCCTTCTTTGACATTTAAATTGAACTATGATAATGGTTTTCATCCCGACCATGGTTAAAAACACATAACCCCGTAAAACCAAGTAATAACCAAACTGCCATGAAGACAACCCAAACACACACCCAATTCATGAAGTACACCCTTTTATCTCTTCTTCGAAACATAAACCGTAGCACCAGCATCAAAAGAGATCTCGAAATACATTTTCCTTTCTCCAAGATGGTTCCATCATTAAGGGATTTTACAATTCTATGGTTTAAACCGAGAAATAGTTTCTTTCGTGGGATTTTACAAAACCAAGAATAAACCGTAAGATAGATCCGGAAATGCACTCAACAATTACCAGGATGTTTCCACTGTCACGGGATTTTACAAGTCTATGATTTAAACCGAGAAATAGATTCTTTCGCGGGATTTTACAAAATCAAGACAAAACCGTAAACAATGTCAGCTTGAATGTGTTATGACAACTTTGGTTTCAGAGAATATCTGTTTTAGGGGAACATGCAGCGGTTCATCAATGGTACATTAACCAACATCAACTACATCAACAACCATCCAATAAACACTTTGGTAAACACATCATTCACGCATTCTGTCGGCCATTGCAGTGACAACATGGAGAAGTAAACCCGATATGCCAAACTTGATCATGAAGAAAAATTCCCCAGATTTGTTACTTAAACTTGTACTAATACTTGTGAAGAAACGATGTACCCAATGTACAAAACCTCTTGACGTATCCTCAACTGCGTGAGACACCAAAGTGATAGTTACGTTGTGGGTAAACCGAGAAAGAATCACAACCGTACCTAAATAGCCAAGTCTTTATCACACTCTATTAATGCCCAAACAAGTCATCTTCGTGAAAGGATAGAAAGAAAGAAGACAAAGTAAGTAAACGCGCCCGGAAAACATCACTTCAATTCCAGATAAGAAATATCGATCACTAACAACCCCGTAGTCAACCAAGTTTCAAAAACAATTCAAGCCGTGACAGAATATCCTTTGTGAAAATGCATGAACCAAAGTATTAAGCCTCATAGCACATCAAATCTCATCATTAAAACTCATAAATCCGATCTCATATTGAGAAGCCCAACTTACTGTCATTTAACTCCAAGCTTCATGGCCCAATGTTCAAACGAACTTGCATATCAATCACTTCTACTCCCGTTATGATAAATTTGAAATTGTACATCAATCTCCGAATTGTATATCAACATCCGGACGAAAAGTGTGATTATCATACCAAATATACCAACTCTTGACCAAATGCAATTAATAATTTGTAACCAAAAATATTTTGATTGCCAAAATGAATTAGGATGATACAAGAAAGCATATATACAATGATATCCAACGAAATATTATCGATCCATAAACGACATTAACACCAGGCCCTCATCCAATAATCAGCCCAATTCAAAAGAAATTCAACACAGCCCAACACAAGTTACAGACAAAGCCCAAATCCAATAATTATCACCATGGGCCCGATGAAGAGTATAAATCGATCCATGTTCAGATATGTTAACACCGGTTATATAAATCATGATCTCCTAAATATTAGGTCATTTGTGCTAACCCTAAAACACATATCAGAAAAAGTCCGCCCCTACTTCTCTTAAAATCACTTAATCTTAACGCCTCATCCACCTAAAATTGCTTCAAATTAAAAAAAGCCATACGCCTCCACTCTTGATTTCATCATCAGTCAAAACATTAAATCGCAACACATCTTTCTCTCCAGTCACATAACAACCATATCATACCCAGAAATAAGCATCGAAAGAGAAACATTACCCCAAACTGAATCTGAGACCAGGTCCACATTAACTCGAAAGAGTATGCCACAGGAATGGCTTGATGGTTTTAGATTCGAAGCACTATGATATGCCACAGGGATGGTAGAGAATCATGGTACACGACTTCAAGGTAGGTATCATTATCTTTTGCTTTTGTTTTGCTATTGGTCCTTCAAACGAAATAAAAGAAAGAAGATAACTTTGTAGTTATGATTCTTCACTTTTAGATTCGGAAAGTAATAATGAAGAGACATCAAAAAATTTGATCGATGAGGATTTCATATATTCGTGCATTTAGACTCTTGGTCTTGAGAAATCATTTGAGTACCACGAATCTTGAAAGCTGAGATTCATTTAAATTGATCGAATATTGTTTGTTTTGAAGACCATGATGTTTAATTTTTTTCTTTATAAACGAATCAAAGAGAACAGAGGATAGCCCAAATGTTATCACTCGACTTGAGATTCGGATATTAAATCAAGATCTATGACGAGTTATTAATCCGAGTCTTCGATCTTTATGGTCTAGATTTGACTTGTGACACATGATTATAATGACTGAGATCTTACTACTTTTGAGATAATCATTTAGATTTGAGATTTGTAAAAGTAGATCAGATTTGTTAATGAGGCAGTTGATATGATTGTAGAAGTTGTATGATTGTTGAAGAGTCTTGAGTAGATTGTTGATGAAACGTGTTGGTATATGGTTTTGAAGTCATGTGGTCAATTCATCTTCTTCTTCATCCTTATTATCTGTCAAGTCGCTACAGTCAAAACACAAGAGCTAACTAGTAAAGACTAGTCGCTAGCATCATAACACGCTACTTCAATTTACAAAACAAGTCGCTAGAACTTATTCAATAACAAGTCGCTACATCTTGAGTCATAAGTCGCTATGTCTAAGTTGCTAAGTTGCTAGCGAGTTAGTCAAGTCGCTATTGACTTTTACAAGTCGCTATTGACTTGAGTTGATTAAAGAATCAACTCGCTACATGTCTCAACTCGCTACTCAGATTCAATGAATCTAGACAACTTGTAAAGACAAGTCGCCAGGTCTGTTTTTGGGTTCATCAAGTTGCTAGCAAGATATTACAGTTTTCCGATGAGTTTTCCGACTACATTTCCGACCATCTTTATACTTACCCAGAAAACATCATATGAAACTGCTATGAAATATTTCATTTTGACCCATTTTTTGGACTTTAAAAACCTGACCATATGACCAACAGATAATACTAGATACTTATTAACCTATTAGACAATAGTTTGGACCTTAAAACAGATGACTACTTTAGACAAAAAAAACAGATTCATATAAACCATAACATATATGACCACAGATATGACCATCAATGTTTGACCATAGATATGACCACATGACACTTATGACCAAAATAAGATACAAAAACATTGTATAAAATCTGTAACCAAAACTATAGCAGAAAAAATCCGACCACAAAAAGGTGTACAAAACAGTTTTAACAAGAATCAAAGACCATAATAAATCGACACAACACAATAACCTGTCTCTGGTGCCAATTGTAGGATCGTTATATTTATTGTGTTGATGATTCGGGTGGTCTTGGATGATCAAAATACATGTTAGCCATTAGAGAGAGAAAGTTAGAGAGTTGGGTGTTTTCTTGGTAGAGAGTTACTTCACAAATTGTAGAATATTAGATTGAAAAGCACCACCCCTTCCATGGATGGAAGGGGTATTTATAGTTACAATGAAACCGTCCTCCTATCGGACTGTGGATCAGGGATACAGTGGGTAAAGACCCGTCCTTCCTCCACGGTGTTGCTCTAAACTAAACTACGCTACAAACTAACTAATAAGCTACTAAATAATGTAAATAACGACAAGTCTACGAGCTAACTTATGGTAGATAATATTTGGGGTGAGCGAAACTTCACTATGGAATTTTCTAATTCCTAACATCATTAAGTCAAGAAGCGCCTGCTGCTGATCACTCAGTCTTATCAAAAAATCATCAATCTTCGATTGTACATCATGGAACTGTGTCTGGCATCAATGATGAAGTTAATCCCTTTGCTACTCCTGAAGATGCTCCATTTGAAAACATATTTGCTCCTGAATCTTCATCAGAACCATCTTCTTCAGGAGACATCGACTCTGCTACTTCAGTCCCTCAACAACTACCACATGAACACCTCAGAAAATGGACTCACGATCATCCATTAGACAACATCATTGGAAATCCCTCTCGTCCAGTATCCACACGGAAACAACTTGCAACCGATGCCTTATGGTGCTTCTTCAACTCCGTACTCTCTAAGATCGAACCAAAAGATGTTAAAACCGCCATGAATGAAGACAGCTGGTTCAATGCCATGCAAGAAGAAATTCATGAGTTTGATCGACTTGATGTATGGGAGCTAGTACCTGCTCCAGATTGTGCTATGATTATTGCTCTAAAATGGATCTTCAAAGTGAAACTTGATGAGCATGGTGATGTGTTGAAGAACAAGGCTCGATTAGTTGCTAAAGGATACCGTCAAGAGGAGGGTATTGACTTTGAATAATCTTTTGCTCCAGTTGCTCGAATCGAGGCAATCAGAATCTTTTTGGCTAATGCTGCTAGTAAGAATATGGTAGTCTATCAGATGGATGCAAAGACGGCATTTCTGAACGGAGATCTTAAAGAAGTCGTCTACGTCAGCCAACCGGAAGGATTTGTGAATCAAGAGCATCCTACTCACGTTTATCGTTTGAAGAAGGCTCTTTACGGTAGAAAGCAAGCTCCAAGGGCATGGTATGATACGCTATCAAAGTTTCTTCTATCTACCGGATTTAGCAAAGGAGCAGTTGATCTAACATTGTTCACCAGGAAGTCAGGCAAACATTTAATTCATGTTCAAATTTATGTTGATGATATCATCTTTGCCTCGACTGACCCCAATGAGTGTGACCGTTTTTCAAATGAAATGGGTTCTAAATTTCAAATGTCAATGATGGGACAAATGTCATTTTTCTTAAGACTACAAATTTCACAAAGTCCCGAAGGCATTTTCATAAATCAATCTAAATATGCAAATGAGATTTTAAAGAAATTTAGATTTGATTCAAGTGACCCTGTTGACACTCCCATGATTGAACGAACTAAACTAGATGAGGACCACTCAGGGATCATGGTAGACCAAACGAAATATCGTAGTATGATTGGATCCCTGATGTACCTCACAGCTAGTAGACCAGACATCTTGTTCGCTGTTTGCATGTGTGCTAGATACCAGGCTAAGCCTACTAAAAAGCACCTTGAAGCGGTTAAACGGGTCTTTCGGTATCTCCAAGGAACCATCAATATGGGACTTTGGTACCCGAAGGACACCGGTATGTCACTAACAGCCTATGCAGATGCTGATCATGCAGGATGTCAATATACTCGTCGAAGTACGTCTGGAGGTGCTCAGTTTTTGGGTGATAAGCTTGTGAGCTGGTCTTCAAAGAAGCAAATGAGTACTTCTATTTCCTCTACAGAGGCTGAATACATAGCCATGTCATCTTGTTGTGCTCAAATCCTATGGATGAGATCCCAATTATCTGACTATGGCTTTGAATTTAACAAAATCCCTCTGTACTGTGATAATAAAAGTGCTATTGCTCTCTCATGCAACAACGTACAACACTCAAGAGCATAGCAGATTGACATTCGACATCATTTCATCAGGGAGCAAGTTGAAAATGGTGTGGTGGAACTTTACTTTGTGAGGACTGAATACCAGTTAGCAGACATCTTCACCAAAACTCTTCCAAGAGAACGTTTTGAGTTTATTCTTCCACGACTTGGCTTGAAAAGCCTTCAACCAGAAACACTCAAACGTCTTCAGGAGGAAGACGAGGAGTAAAGGTCTATCTTCATCTATCTCTTGTATATATGTATTCGAAAATCAAAATACAAAATTATAAAACCCTCAAAAATCAAATAGAAAAATATAAAAAACTTTCAAAATCCATAAAAATCTGAAAAATTCAAAAAATCTTCAAAAAAATATTGTCATTTTTGTCATGTCTTTCTCGATTCGATTATATCTACGGTCTTTGTGCTGTCATTCAAAGAATGACACGGGACTTTAGATATTGTTCAAATTTCTATTTAAAAAAAAATCAAAAAAATACTTTTGGGAGAAAGAGAAAAAAATTGTTTATTGTCATTTCAGGAAGTAACCAGCTTTTTAAAGAAAGAACAGAGCCATACTTTATCATTTTTTTCAAAATTCCATGCTCTGATTCTATAAACATTTATCTGCTGAAAACTAACTGCTTTGAAAAATAACTCGGACTCTATTTTTGATAATCATCTGGACTTATTTGTTAAAATATCTATCTCTCAATCAACAACCTATGTCATTGATTGAGGGGGAGAATGATTTCAATTAAATTAAAAGGTTATTTGTCATTCAATTGTTTTCAAAAGATATTCATGCATGTTTAATCAATGGAGTTTAAAGTCTTAAAATCCGATCCTTATCAGTTAAAACGCTTTGAAAATCAAGTCACAATTCTCCTTAAAAGCTTTCAAAATCAATTTAAATCTACAAGAGATCACAAATCTCAAATGATTTGATAATTGTGATCGGGGGAGAATTTGTGATTTAAATTGGATTTAAACTGATAATTCGGTAAATGGTTTTATAAGGATGTACAAGCTCTCCTTCCCACATGTGCCAAACGATTTCAAATTTTCCATGCACATATTGAGGGGGAGCATCTATCTTAAACCACAGTGATTTGAAACGTGATCATTTATCTCAATGTGCAGGTTCCCTCTAGTATGTGCAAAACTCTTTTCAAACCTCGAGGCACATATTGAGGGGGAGCAAAATTATGAAAACCTCATCATTCCCCAAAATGCTTTATCTACTTGATTTGATTAGGGAAGTGATGTTGATATCTTTTAGAAAATGGTAATCAAAGAAGTTAATTCTTTCTCTTGCCTCCGTGTTCAAAACGATTTCAAACACTTGATGCACATGTTGAGGGGGAGTTCTTATTCTAAAAATATCAAAAACAATTCAGGTGCAAAATGCTTTGATAATATATCACAAGCACCTGGATTGATTTTCAAATGGTTTTCAATTGGTTTCTATGGCAGATGAACAATACCAAATAGACCGACCAACTTTACTTATGTATGGTGATATAAGGATGATAAGGTTAGGTATGTGTTCCCATGATCCGCCAGAACCGGAGGGATCTACCCAGGGACTATCCACTAGATAGTGTAAAAGTCCTTAGGTTTATTGAAAAAAGGAGAAAAACGAGATATGGGAAGAGTGCAGACTGAGACTGAGCTAGTACTGTAATAAACCCGACAAGGTTCTAGTTATGAAGTCTCGGTAAGCACTGAAGGGGTTGAAGAATTAAAAAGAATTGAATGAGAAAAGGGTGAAAACAAATAGCCCTCCATTTATTCAACCTTAGGGCAGATACCGGGTTCAATTCATATGCTACTGGTGGTTATCAAGGTAACATCGGTATTGAAGACAAGTCGTCATGGACCCAGTGACGCATTGCACTTCAACTTCCCAAACCACTCAAGTTCCTCTTAAAAGGACTTGTTTCATTCTCACAGGGAACCGACATTATCTATTGACTTTCTCTTAGAGATTTTTGATATTGAAGAAGGAGACCCTCTCCCTAGTCTCCGATATAGGATCCAAATATGCACAACTTGAGTCTAGAGCCACGAGATCATCAACAAATCTCATTAGGACACTTTCAATGAAGACTCTCTGTTTCACACAATGTGGAAAGAGAGATTATATCTTGAGTCCTACGCACTATCCTTGTGGTATTGCCAGAACATCCGAGTGATATGCTAATATATTCACAATGAAGATGGAAAGCCTTCTGGAGCCAACATCAAACAAGCTCCTGGTAGGTGGCATGTGAGATCTATTCATTAGATCAACCATGTGACAACTGAACAGAAACAATGGGGCGATTCATTCGTTTGAGTCAATCTTGGTTCAGGTTATGGATTGACGGATACCTTTGAAAAACCGGTCTTTGTGCTTAAAAACTCTTTTCTTTAGCACATCGACCGTGTACGAATATTTCAAATCAAAAGGTGTTTATGGTTGATAATTGATTTTCATTAAAACCTTCGTTGTATTGCAAAAACAATTTCTATTGAGCAATACACGATTGTTTTTCAAATCTCTTTTCATCAATCAGTGAATCTCTATTCGCTGGTTCACTCACTTCGTGTTGTCTTCTTTGAGACGCTCCGGTGTGAGAACAGCTAGAGCAGCTGCGAAACCCTGTCAAAGAAATTCTTCGGAATTTTACCTGATCACAGGCAGTACTTGTACTGATCAACGGGGAACCGTGGGCCGTGTACCTCAATTCAACGAAAGTGATCAAAGACACTTTCGTGCGCTTTATTGCTAACTGTTGTATGCAGGTACACCCGACGTTTGCAGCTGATCAGAATGAAGCGGTCAATCCATAGCCGCATGCTCACACAATACATTTATTTCTCAAGAAATCATGATAAGTGCATCAATGACTCTGATATTTTCACCCCATGCTTCTGCTACGCTGCTGCCAATATCATGAATCAACGAAAGCTTTCGCTACTCTGATAAGAAGATATCATGATCCAGAATGTGAGCATGTCGGTCCGAAAGTCACAACATCACATAATACCAACACTACAATGGATGTCTCAGAGATTTTTGTTAGCTAATGATATCAAAAGCTGGCTCAAAATTATTATCACGTGGATCAGTAAAAGACCTCCACTTGGATTAACCAAACATGCAATGAGAAGAATCAATGACTACGAGCTTCGGAGCATAGTACTACATCAAGAATGCAAGAACAATTTTTAATGTAATATCTGTTTGTATTCAATGTAATTTTAGTATATGTTTGAGGTGACCTCCTTTAGGGGGAGATTGTTAGGAATTAGAAATTCCAGGTATTAAAGAGTCGGTCACCTCAAGTATATGTAATCGTTAGAAAGCTCGTAGTCGTAGTTCTTTTAAGCCAAGTAGTATTTAGTTAAGTAACACCGTGGAGGACGGACGTGTCTTTACCCACTGTATGCCTGATCCACAGCCCGTTGTGTGGCATTTTATTGTAAGACTATAAATACTCTCTACCTTCCAAGGTAGAGAGTTGGAGCTCATAATAAGATTTTTCTTTCTCTCACTAAAGTTCCTAAACCTCTAACTTTCTCTCTCTAAAACCTCTTGTACGCCTACTTTGTGTCATGGTTTGATGTGTATGTGAAATCCAATATCTTACATAGACTAACAGTGACAAGAGTGGGCAAAGTGGCTTATATGTACACCAGACACAACAAAAGTCTATCCTATTTTCCATGTTCCTAAATTAAAGAAGTGCAGTAGTAAAATGACTATATGTGACAAGCTTGTTTTGATTTCTATGGAACCACAAGTTGTCCTGGAAAGAAATTTCAAAAGAAAGACAATAAGGTTGATGTGATTGTTACAATTCAGTGGGCAGAATGGCCGTGTTATTTTAGAAGGTTTTACAATTGGTCCACAAGATATTTTAGATGGAAGGATGCAAAAGAGGGTGATAAAGATGTGTATGTGCTTGTGATTGTGCTTATTCATTCGTCTACTGGTACTGCTATTGGTGCTACATGGGAGGGGATTGAAGACTTGATGAAGAGGTTCACTCTGTTTTTTTAAGATGCTTGAGGGCAAGCATCATTTCAAGAGAGGTGATTTGATATGAAACAAAATAGATGAGCAAGTGAATTGCGCGTGTCACCTCCTAACACTTCTCCGGCCTTCCAACCCATACAATTTCCCTTTAAATACCCACTTAGTTACCCATTATAGTTTAGTCTGTTGTTGTTATCCTTTCCTCTCAATTGTAATTCTCTCTGTAACTGAATCATAGCCTTCAAGCTTGATCAATCATCAATGGAGTAATAAGGTTCAAATCATATTCTAGTCATTGTGATTTCATCTTATTCTCAAGTTCTTATATCATTTCTTAATTGAAGTCTATAAGTTCATATCATTTTGCTAACAAATCCTTTTATACACAATAAACTTTTATGTTTCTTTTTTACTTATTACAAACCAAATTTTTTTATATAGAAGGGTGTACAAAGCTTACCCTTTTCCATCTATGACACAAATTACACAACACATGACCATCCGACCATCGTTATTATTTACATACTTTTGCCTTTATCTTCTTCTTCACCACTTACCAACCTACCATTTTTCCATTTCTTCTTCTTCTTCGTTTAGTACACACAGACCCTTCACCACCGCACCACCAATTGCCACAACTGGCACCACCACACCACATTGCTACCGCACCATGCGAACCTAAAAGCACCATCACCTTCACCACCACTTTCTCCACCGTTTCACCTTCACCCACCACTGCTCCCTAAACCATAACAATCCTCCCTGCTGTAATTTTTATGTCACCTCCGATCTACTGTGACGGTGCTCCTACCGTCACTTCCGGTGGTATTTTAAGTTTTAAATTAGGATTTTTTATAATTTTCTTGATCAAAATTAATATAAAGATAGTTTCCATATTTATGTTATAGGAATATTTTGCGTTGATGAAAAAAAAATGTGATGGTGAAGTCATCTGAATTTTTTTTACAAGGTTGAAGATGTATTTGGTTTTTTATATGGGTTTTTCTAACTTGTGCGCTAGGGCACAAGTTAAACACATCAAAATTACTTCGGAACCCACTAAAAAGTACATAGGGATCCACATAAAAGTACAGATATGTGTACTTTTATGTGGGTTATAATGTACTTTTGTTGTACTTTTGACGTGCTTTTTATACCCTTAAAGCAAAAGTTAGAAAAACCTTTTTTATATTTGGTTTTTACAAGGGTAAAGTTGTCATTATAATAATTAAGGTTTGCATTCACATAAAAAGAAACATAATTTTATCATGTACTTCTTAATGTAAACACTTCATATTAATCCAAAAAGAAACTTTTGCAAACAGCAAAATAAAATAAGTCATTATCAAACACTACTTAAGTCATATATAGTTGTTGACTGTTGTCTTTAAAAAGGAGTCTAAAAAGGAGTCGTTGACTGATGTATTTATTTTGTCATGTTTATATTTGGGATTAGCTATACAATAGTCACCGAACAATAGTTAAGATAAATATAAAATAAATTTGGACTTTATTAAATTAAAATGACATATATTTAAGTTAACTTTTTTGTTTATTAAATGTATAATTACTTTGAATATAGAAAGAAGAGATCATTTAATGTGTTTTAAGCATTGCACAATTAACATTGTTTAACAAAACACTTGCAATAAAAGCAACAAAAGTGGGATATACTAAAAAAAAGCCTACAAATCAACAACATAAAAAGGAAAAAAGAAAACATATAAAAATGTGGTTTGTAGTTTTCTTTGATATATTAGAAATAGAAATTTTCGGTTTTAAGGAGAATTTTTGGAAAAAAGAAATCAATTTGAAGGCGATTTCCTCTTCAGGGCCGGCCATGGCTATGGGCGGCGCGGGCGACGGCCCAGGGCATCATATAAACAGGGGGCATCAAATTTTTGGTCTTGTGTATCGTCTTTATGTGATGTCGATGTTGTTGTAATGATAAAATGATGCCTGATAGAATATGTAAGAAGAAGAACAAATTAATAGAGAAGAAAGTAATAGTTTAAAGGAAAACAACTCGCCGGAGATGAACACATCGGAAAAAGAACAGTGATGACCAAGTAAGAGAATAAAGGTAGAAATAGAAGATGGAAGACTTTTTTTTATACAGTACAACTTTAGATCACGTGTTAGTGAGTGAGTGGTTGTAGTAGAAAGAGAAGAAAAACAAAGTATTGGAAAATGGAACTATGTGGAACCATGTATTACTTCGTATTTATTTGAACGTTTTGTTTTCCAACTTTACTCTTTTTCATAATTTCATCCTTTTATGAGTTAGGTTTTTAGTTCTTTCATTTGGTAAATGAGATTATGCCAGGTTTATATGTAAGTAATTTAATGCTAATTGAAAAATAAATTGATATGATATTTTATGTGATTTGTTTTTTCTTTTCTATAATATCTAACAATATTAGTCATATAAATACATTATCGATTAACGCATTATATCAAAATGTAAATAAAAATTAGCACATTGCTAAATGTTAATAACTCGGCGTATATGACACCTTTGGTTTAAATTTGTGCACATCGTTGTGACCAAGTCACGCATCAGAGTGATGCATTGGCAAAAACGCGACGGGATTTGTGATGTGAAGTTGTTCCAAGATGCACCCTGATGCTATCGCATCACTTCGCAATAGTATGATGCTTGCATTGGACGCAATGGACACTTTGGCCTCAATAAACTACTTAATGCAAGATATGGAGGCAAATAATTACTTTGAATGTTTTCTTACTTTAATGATAATTACTTTTGTTACTGAGATTTGACTTTTGACATTGTCGATGTTCGCTAGGAATATTAAGCACCCTATTTAATTTATAAACATATTATAGTATCAATATATAAATAACTTATTTGATTTTTAAGTATCGGCTTGTAGAATAAATTAATTGTTTATTCTTTTATTGACTAGCGTCGTGTGACTGTTAGCGCTCGTAATGGCATCACACATCGGTTTTTGGGACCATGAGTGCAACGGATCGCATCACGCAATTTAACCAAGACAACATCGGGGCAAGACATATTAGAAAATAGTGTATTTGCGACATCTAATACGGGCATCTTTCAAGTGTCTCGCCCAGGGCAACACGATACTCAGGACCGGCCCTGTTCCTCTTACCTTTTATATATGAAAATTTTGTAAAAATAGGGGTGCATTCTTCCGACTAAACCCCCTCTCTGTCAGATCACGAAATTCCCAAGTTTCTATCCTTAAAAACCAATCGTACACTGTTCATGTAGAATTAGATGCCAAGTTGGCAATTTTATTTCTATAGAAATGACAAACAATCGACACTTTAATATACTAGTGATGCCCAAATTTTTAAAGAGCCAGAAACAACTAAACAGATTCCACATTCACGAATGACTTGCTAGACTATGCCAAATTCTTCTCACATGATTGGTTTCACAGTTCTGAAATGCGCGACCTTATGAGCCTCTAGGCAGCACGGAACCGTTGCCAGAGTTTGATTTACTATGTTCGAGTCTACGCTAAAAATAAACTTGTTACTAATATACTTTTGATATGTTGCAGTGATCTCAAAGGTGAGAATGTGGTGCTAATACCGGTAATGTTGCAAGCGTTTAACCATTTTCCCGTCAGTTTATATTTCAAGCTTGCACCGGTTATTCTAGTACAAAAACAAATAAGGTACTATCACAACCGTGACAAACTCAAACTTGAATACGACTATATGAACCAGAAAGTATGTTCCTTGTCTAACCAGTATTCAATCATCATGGGAGCTACTGCACATGTACATTCTTAGTGGCAAGGGGATGAGGATTAAGAGTCGATATCGAGCCAGCTGCCCAAAATGGACAAACTTTTTTTTTTTGGAAAAAAAAAAAAATACCAACAAAAAATCAGGTTCAAGTTTAATATGTATGGCACTAAACTTTCACAATTAATTCAGTTCAGAACTTACTCCATGGTTTGAATTAGAATAGACCATTTTAGGTTACTTAAATATAGATTACGCTGCACAATATTTTCATAAAATGATACTATGAATATCTAAAAATCGTCACAACACAAATACTGACCACAAACATATCAGAACCACGTGCAAGTTAGAAATGTAAATAAGATCGTAAGATCTCCAGATGCCCAAAACATTAGTCAAAGCATGATACCTGGAGACTTATTTTTTCACTCTTCAATTGAATATATATGATACTTATAGCACGAATGAATTTGTTTTATTATACCAAAGGCAAAGAAAACTGAGACCCAACAACACATACTACTTGGAAGAATTTTCTTTAGCTTGATTATTATCATCGACCGAGGCTGCAAGGCTCTCTCTTTCATCAGAAGTTGCAGTGATAACCGGCATCCATTCATCAGCAGTACTACTCAACAATGCCTTCACTTGTGGATCAGAAGCCATCACTGAAGATATCATCTCATCCACATTGTCCAGTTTTGCAGATAACCTATCCAACTCCGAGGCTAGTTCTAGCTGATAATTCAACAAAGCCATTGTTTTAAATTATTCAGAATATGGTGAGGAATGACTTCAAGGTTTGAGATTAATTACCTCGTCAAGAACTGGTGTAGACTTTGAAGGAACTTTGGTTACTTCTAACCCGAGAGCTTGGATTTTGGAACGCAATTCAACTTCTTCTTGATTACTTAAAGATTCCACCTGAACAATGTTTGACATAGCACTAGTTAATTTAGCAATATACAAAAAAAAGAGCCAACACAAACCGAGGAGTTAACTACAAGTGGCTATAACTTGCAACAAAACTGAATCACGTGGAGTGGAACCAATCGTCGGAAAAACTCTCGGCTATGTTGCATCGGCCTACTATCAGGCCCAAAATCCACTGTTTAATGTCCAATGTTATATTAGCCACAAGTTACAAAACTCTGAAAATATTTATATTGTTTTCATTTAACTGTTGTGAAATCAGGTATTTCTTCCATTATTGGAGTAATGTAGAGGTGGCAATTTTGAACCATACATAAGTAGAAGGGTCGATTTGGGTCCAACGGAAAAAGTTAGCTAGACTGGAATTGGGTTACGGGTCAAAGAGGTTGAAAGTCGCCCAAGTGTATTAGAAATACACAAACCCACTTTGATTGTTTTCTTAAAATATTAGAAAACTACTGTAAAAGTGATGCGTTTGGACCTTGGAATCATATTTGAAGTTATCTTTAGGAAAAAAATTTATGGGTTGGGCTGGCCTGAACTAAGAAATTACGTAGTATCAAATTAACAGTTTGACCAGTTAACCATCCTGCCCGGCCTGCCCATTGTGTCGCCACCATGAGGATTATAACAGGAGTTCCTAAGTACACATAAAAAATTAATGGCACATGGGCAACAAATATTCAACCTCTTGACAATTCAGATACACTTTCTCTATCTACCTTCTATGAATACTATTACCAGTGACCAGTTACAGCCCTGCTAATTCCCATTCTAATGGCAGGAAAATTCCCAGTGGCATTCATTTTATTTCAGGTATAAACCATTAATCTTAGTCAGGAATATATGTGAGATGATGAGAACTAGTGAGCACAAAACTCGAGTCTGACTCAGTCTGTGCTTGGCTGACTAACCAAGCTGAGCGTGGGCCTAAGCTTGGTACCTTAACGAGGTTAAATAATTAGATGTATACAATTATAAAACCAGTCTTCGTCTATTGGACCTTTCTAAATAGAAATTTGAGTTTGAAGTATAAGAGAGTCTAAAGGAACCCATAGGAAGCAAACCTATTGACCCAAGCCAAGTTTCAAGCTTAGTATTCCAAGCTTGGAAGCCCTTAATAATTTTTTTACAAGATTAGAATCTCAAGTTCAAGTTGGCTCGCATACACTTCCAATCCACTTAATTTCCATTTCACCCCCTTCTCTCAATAAGACCAAGAACTTCAAGTTAACTAGTCATTCGTCGAAATATGCATGCTACTTTATCTCATTCTTACATTCTAAGACCGACCTAACATACTCATACATAGTGTAAAACACCTTTTGACCTTTTGAAATATTTAAACCAACAAATGTCACAGACTACACATTTAATTAGATAGTATTCATGTGCAAGAATTTTGACATCTAGGAATTAAGTGAAAATGTTAACCCAACTATCAAGTTTGCCAACTCAATATATCATGAGTCAACTAGACAGCCTGATACTATACTGTAACATAAGTTAGATGATTGCGCCAATCGTAGCCTCTCAACACTTTATTCCATCTAAGAATAAAGTGTGAGATCCTTAGTGATGCCTCAAGCCCTCAAATCCTAACTCGTACAAAAAATACTTGTTCCATCAAAGCAACGATAAGTATATAATCTTGAGAAAATTCCATAAGAGTACAAGACAGTAACGTGCTTGAACAAATGGTGCACCTGAGTCATTGTACTTACTTTTGTTCCTAAAACTAGTTTTCTGTTAAGTATTGACCGTTAGAAGATTCTGTTTACCGGTTACTCCTTCCATTAAAACATGTTCGAGTGATTATGTTATTGATTGCACCGGGGAAATGACATTTGCTCTTTATGACCAAGACCGAAGAAAACAAAAAAAAAACTCAGAAAGCATAATTTTAATGACCATAATGGAGCACAAAACACATTTTTCAGGGCCAAATATCAGATCATAAGTAAGTATTAGCCACCCATCCCTCACACTTTCAAAACAAAGGCCCGTTTAGCGTCAAATACTTAGAGAGATCGAGAAACAACATACACATGTGTTGGAACTTCATTTCAAACAGGAATGATCCCAACTCATATTCCGATATCAAACCTATAATTTCATGATTCCAAACACTGCCTAATCAAAATCACAGTTCCACACATACAATCAAAACCCAAAATACCCAAATCATAAAACACATCAAAATCCCAAATTTAGGAGAAAAACAGAAAATATGAAACATACCCACATCATTAAAATCATCATTATCCAATAAACTAGTAAAAAGATCATTACTTTAAAACATTAAAAAAAAAAAAAAAAAAAAAAAAAAAAAAAAAAAAAAGAGAAGGAAAACCTGTTGTAGGAGATTAGAAAGAAGGCCAAAAAACTGAGTATCTGGAAGTGATAGTGATGATGATGATCCTTCTTCTTCTTCACCCATTTTTGTTATATTTCTTCAGATTTATTGATTTACAATTTTTTTATATCTATCTCTGATAGTAGTATGTAATTTTGTTTGGTCTTGGATTATTTGGATTTTTTTTTCAAGTTTTATACCCGACCCGATAATTTTTTATTGAACTTTTTACATGGGGGTGTACAGGATTTTGCAAAAAATGAACATTAAATTACAAAAACAAATTATCGTAAAAAATACACCGTTGGTCCCTAAACTTGTTTCTGCGCATTGCAGTGGGACAAAGTTGGGAGTTATCATTGCTGGAGGTCCAAAACTTGGGTTTTTAATGTCAAACTAGTCCATTGACCACTAATGCCAAAGTCAATGTCTGATTTTTGTCATGTAGTCGAGGGTATTTTAGTCCATACACATTTATACTTTTGTTTCTTTACATTTGATTTTATCAGATTCTTTGTATTTTCTTCTCTTCTTGTTTCTGGTACAAATCACCATGAACACCTACAAATCACCATGAAGACCTACATTCCTGTTAAATGGAGATACCATATTCTGTTCTAAGGTTGCTACTTTTTGCTGTTATTGTGTGTAGATTGTTTGAAAGCTTAAAAGATTATGCGTCAAAAGCTCTCATTAGCAACATTGATCATTATGCGTCAAGAGCTAATGTTTACAATTTATGCATAGTTTTACCTCAATCAACTTTTACGCACATTTGTAAAGTCATTAAAAAATCATTCGATAAGCATTTTTCTTTTTGATATTCTTGAGCCAAGTATGGCAATGAAATGGGATTACAAGTAAATCGGTTCAAATAACCACTATTTCACCATGACATTCATTTGCTACAAAATACCAGTACCACGACAACCACAGTGATGTAAACTCAATTTATCATTCCCTAAAATGCATCAAAATTATACAGTTCTACATTACAAAGATATTAAAAATGAGTGATACTTTGCTGAACATAATTGATTATTAGTTAAACAAATACCAGTAGTATCTAAAATCAAATGCTTGTGCAGAATGAATGCACCATCAGCTTGTGTAGCCAAAACCAACCATGATGCAATACCTAAGTAGCAAAAACTATGGTGCCTCGAAATACAACATCGAGTTTCTAGTTGATTTAAACTGTCATCTCAGTTGCTGTTTGGCGTAACGATCAGCTGCTATGGACAATGACTGGATTGAAACAGGGTAAGATTGTCCCATCTGCAACATTAATTGTTTAAGCTAGTTTTAAAACTATCGATAAAAAAAGGAAAAAAAAAAAAGGTAGCATGATTAGTAATGTACTGAAGTTAGCAATGAGATTACTGTGCTGCAGATATGGAAGGTGGTCACGTACCCAGCATACTCGAAACCTACACACACAAAAATGGTAATTAAGGAAAAATATATATATACTCTTGTTGTAACACAAGAATCAAGAATTAAAGCAGGTACTGAAAGCTACTTACTTTTCTTTAGTCCTGCAGGTTTTGCTTGCAACATAGCGTTAACAAAGGCACCCACATTTTCACATAAAGACTCTTCTGTAAAACTAACCAGTTTCACATAGTTGTGCAAAATGGTTATGTCATGTACCATCACCATAAGATGCAATGAATCGAACACAACATGAACATAAACACGAAAAATAATCGAGGAATGGTACTTTTCCAAGACCAACATGAACAATAGCAGTCTTGTCTTTCTTAAACTTAATGTTTTTCTTTGCTTCTTTCACTGCCGTTGAAATATCAGTGGTTACGGAGCCATCCTGTACACGAAAATAAAATAGAATAATGGTCATAAACATGATACTCATTACCACAACACAATGCAAGTAGCTTTAGAAAAAAAATAAGAAGTTTTGACTCACTCTTGGATTTGGTGAGGTACTGTAATACACTTGTCGTGGCATCAGTTGAGGTACTGTAATACACTTGTCGATTTCTTTTTAATTTTGCCTGCACAGAGTTGGATATAGATAACATCAGTTGCAGCACACTCATTATTAATTGCAGATGAAGTACAATACAACAAATAAAGGAATGTAGGTGTTCATGGTGATTTGTAGGTGTTCATGGTGATTTGTACCAGAAACAAGAAGAGAAGAAAATACAAGGAATCTGAAAAAATCAAATGTAAAGAAACAAAAGTATAAATGTGTATGGACTAAAATACCCTCGACTACATGACAAAAATCAGACATTGACTTTGGCCTTAGTGGTCAAAGGACTAGTTTGGCATTAAAAATTCAAGTTTTGGACCTCCAGCGATGATAACTCCCAACTTTGTCCCACTGCGATGCGCAGGAACAAGTTTAAGGACCAACGGTGTATTTTAGTCAAAGAAAAATTAATTTAAGAGGGAGGAGTATGGTAACATGCCATTTCGTGTGCCGTTTTGCCAAATCAGTGTCGCGTCATTTTTTCACATTTCATATTAACATATTAAAAATACCCTTCCTTCGTTTCACATGCCGTTTGTGTACCGTTTCTCACTTTTTGAGTCGCACATTATTTTTTTTTTCAAATTTTCACACAAACTAAAATCTTCATTCATAAATACAAATTACAATACGAAATAAGAAAATACAATACGAAAAAAATGTACAAAAAAAGATACGGAAATTAAAAAAACATACGAAACTCTAAAAATCTAATACTAATTTGGGAAATTTTGTTGTTGTTGTTGTTGTTGATATTTCTTCATGATTTCATCTTTTAGCCATTCAATAAACCTTGCTCGTTTCGGTGGCAAACACAGGTCGGTTGGCGTATTTAGAAACCTCAAATCTTCTATTTTATTATCACCTCGTCTTTTCTCCTCGCCAACTCGTACGCCATTTGAGCAAATTCTTGTTTTAGTCGATACTCATTTTGCATGGTGGCCGCAAGGTCCGGCGGGTTACTTCCCGCGGTGCTCGACAAGGTTTCTGATCTTGATTTCTTCGAGGGACGTCGTTCCTTAGCCGGGGGTCGTGGTCTTGCATCGGGGCCGAATAGTTCGACAGGCCCGTTTTGATCAACCAGGTCGACGGCTTCGGACGGATCCCACTTGTGATGTTCTTTCAATATTTCCCAAGCATGTTCTTGCGTAAACTTTTGATTTCCTTTTAGAGATTCTTCAAGAAATGCTTGCTTTGCACGCTTCATAAAATCCACCTCGTTTTCCCCACTTTTGTTTCCAAGACGTTTAAAACGTTTAACGAAAGAGTTGAATCTCGTACAATTAGCGTTCAAAGTTGCCCACTTTCCCGTTAGCATATCCTTGATACGCTTATGATGAGCGGAGTTGTTATACAGCTGAAGAACCCTTTTCCAAAACGAATCATCTTTTTGGTCATTTCCGACTTGTTGATCCTCAGAAATGGCAACGTAACACGTGGCTATTAACTTTTCTTCCGTCGGCATCCAACGAGAGTGACTTCGTACGGGTTCGGATTCGGATTCGGTGTTGGGTACTTCAATTGTGGTACGTTTTGCAGCTCGTTTTTTCGTCCGCCTTTGGACGACGAGGGTTTTTTTTTATTGCGGGATCGGTTCGTTTTCTTGAGGTTCACTTTGAGGTGGATTTTGTTGGAGATTTTAAAAGCGTTGGTTAAGCATTTGATTTTGATATTGTTGATAAACTTGTTCAGGAATCAGCATATTCGACATGCTTGACATGCCTCCTACACCCGACATGCCCGACATAGAGTATTGGGTAACAAACGGAGGATATTGCGAAGATGTCGAATAGCCGGACGAAGGTATTGATGCGCGTATAACGCGTTCAGGGTCAAAGGAACTTCCTTTTCGTCGAGCAAGTTTTTCAACACCCTAGGGAGTGAACCTAATCGTTGTAGTGTAGTACTGGGTAAGCCTCGGGTATTGATATCGTTCTCTAGGGGAATAGGAATGCTACTGAGAGATGTACTACGCTAAGGTTTGAGGTTGAGGAAGATTGTTTTTTTCATCTTTTTATAATTTTTTATAAAGCTAAGGGTAAAATCTCGGGGTTTGGATTTGGGGGTTGGTACTTCTACCGATTACTCTACTTATCTAATTATCTAAACTAAGGGATAGTCTATGTCTATTTGATGTGTGCTCGTATGATTATTAAAAATGTTTCTACCTAGATACTATTACTCCCTAGTTATCTTTTATTGGTGGTTGAATTGTCACGTCCTTATTCTTAACGCGTTTTGTTTTCTAAGGTCGTAGGGTATGCTTTTATCCCTAACTCTTTAAGTATACCTTAAGGTTATTGCCTACGAGATCTCTAGGATTCATAAACTAACACTAAGGTTATCTTTGGATATAATTACGCTAGGTGGTTATAAACTAAGGATCACAAAGATTACTCAAGCATTAAAAACACAACGATGGCCTAGTGCAATCCTAAGACAATTACAATTAAGATAAGAGACAACCAATCAATAATTAATAACTAGGTTTCATAGATCTAAGCAAACACACAAGAAATTTAGCTGGACATGTTAAACATGCAAGCATACACACATACAATTGAAGACATAATGAAATCAATGAAGTAAATTACTTATCTTGATGTAAAATAGGGTATGAGAACCCTAAAATACTGTCCAAACCGGACCAAAATCGTTTTAGGTTTTTACTCCACAAGTCTACCTCCTAAAAGTCTGAAAATTCGATTTCTATATATAATTTTACATATGCGATGGTGTCACCTTATAGTTGGGACGCCGTCAGATCGCCATCATTAGGGTTTCGTCTTGGCCAAGTCAACATTGGGACGGCGTCACGTTGTGGTTGTGACGCCGTTAGTCTTCAGCATTGACGTCGTTTGAATCTAGATCTAGGCCGTCTGAGAAGAAAAGTCTTCGTGACGCCCTTACTCTTCAAAGCCTGACGCCGTCAGGTGTAAAATAGCAAATTCGCTCCTGAGTCGTCACAAAATAGGGACGACGTCGCCCTCTGTTTGGGACGCCGTCAGGTGTTATTCCAGCAGCTTGAGTGTCTTGATCTTGACTTAGCCATTTTCTTCATATATTCACTCATTTTCGTCCGAAAATGCATCATTCCAGCATTTTGCTTCCAAGAGACCTAAAAAGTGAAAAGGAACGAAATTAAGCAGTAACGGATATAAAATTGGGCGATTAAGGGCTTAAATGACCCCTTAAAAGTGTACGTTTTAAATCCTTATCAAATATCCCTACACTTGGTATTTGCTTGTCCTCAAGAAAATGTGCTTTTGGCCAATCAATTTATAAGTTAGGGGGCATAAAGCATTGGTTTAACATAATTCACAACAAGTAAAAGCACCGCAATAGTCATAACAAGCACGGAAATTATATA
Organism: Chrysanthemum seticuspe; assembly: GCA_019973895.1. Lineage (NCBI taxonomy): Eukaryota > Viridiplantae > Streptophyta > Magnoliopsida > Asterales > Asteraceae > Chrysanthemum > Chrysanthemum seticuspe. The sequence continues at coordinate 199,489,101 of BPTQ01000001.1, read as the reverse complement.
CTAGCACCTCACAAGGGGTATTTAGATTCTCTCATCTCTCGGGTGTATATGAAATATATCAAATGGAAATGGAAGATAAACACTCATTAACCGGTCATAGTACATAGATTACCATAGGCTTGAGACTAGATGAAACTCCATCGCTTTGGCGTAAGCACCTAGGAACAACTATCTAAGAGGTCTTTTAAAGGGTTGTAACATTATGCTTACGGTTAGGGAAACAAAGGGTTTGGTTGGATAGGCGATTCAGTGGTGGCAAGTCAAAAATATTTATGTAATAAACATGAAAAGAATGGCGTTGCTAAGCCAAGACTCGACTCTCTAAACTCTAGATAACTTTGAAACAAACAAACATAAATATAAAGATAGATGTAGAATGGTAGCCGTTTTTTTTAACACTCTTTTTTTTCGATTTTTTATTTATTTATTTATTATAATTATTTTTTTTGCATACACTTTTACTCTACCATCCTCTACGATAACATCAAAATATAAGATATTTATAGGCACATCCCTACACTTGAGTTTTTATTACTCTAACACTAATTTGACCCGAATTGAAAAGATCAAACCACTTGGAGTACATTATTACGCAAATAAAGGGAATTTGAATTTAACGTTCTTTCCCGTCACTCCATAAAATTTAACTTTACCCATGAGTCCCAATCGTCCCAAAACTGTGTACAAAAGATATGACTCGACTTAGCAACCATGCAAGTAACTAGATAATTGAACTAAGGACACAAAGTAGGCTAAGGCGATTTGGGTGTACATTTGGGGGTGGATTGTAAACAATGCTCTTCATTGATATTCTGGAAAATCGAAACATCACGAGAACCACGAAAAGGATGGGCTCTGAGGGGTTAACTAGGGGTATCGTGTACTAAAAGTGAGTACATCGCAAGGGTGTGGGGGAATTACTCAACCGATGTGGAAGAAGTAATTATAATACGGGTATCAAACAAGGGTTATCCTAATGCCTCTTATCATTTAGTTATTCCTAACTACACAAGTGTAGTCTCACTAGCGATCTCGGAATGCATCACAAAACAAGTTCTAGAATCTATTATACTACCGGTACACTCTCGAAGCATTAAAGGTGAATGCTTTAATTCCTATAGATCTAGGGGCGAACCTCACATTTTTGGGGTGGAATTTAAGTGGTAAAGGGTTTTTGTGCTAGTCATATAACTCCTATCCATGAGACGCTTTATTAAGACTAAAGACCCACCATACAAGTCATGAAATTTTTTAAATTTGGCGCTAAAATTACCCTAACAAATATTTCTCATAGTTTATTACACAAATGAAATAGGACAAGACAAATAATCAATGATAAGCATAGTTTCAAAGTTCCCGTTTTATTCTCCCTCCCTACACTTAAACTAAACATTGTCCCAAATGTTCCCCGAAAGTATCAAAGTTATGATAACGGAAGGTAATTAAAAGAGAAAGAAACTAATACTCCCCTGATTAGCTCGGTAGGATCCGTGTGAAGTAGTGGTTAAATTCTTTCCAAGAAGAATATATGCGTGAAAAGCTCCATCCAATCTTATGTTTCTTCTTCTTGATAAATAAAACCTGCACACTTTTAGAAAATAGACGAAACCTTCGCGTAAAATCGGCGGTAAAATTATATATGACTCTACTAAACTAGGATATAATGCTTGTGGAATGGATGTTTGCAGATTTTCTGGAAAATTAAGACCTGAGAATTTCCAAAAATTTATAAGTAGCACAGAAAACGAGAGAAAGTAATAAGCTGTTTCTACTCCTCCTGACGTCGTCAGGTTGCAATCCTGACGCCGTCAGGTTATCCTGACAGAAACTGGTCTGCTGCGTTTTTTTGGAAAAATTCTGGAAAAATTACACCTTTAAAATCTGGAAAAATTCTGCAAAACGTCCATTATGACTCGATACAAGCATTTGACTCTAACAAACACACATATATATCTTTTTCAATAATCATAGTTCTCATGTTCACGTTCTTTTTAAAACGTGTGTAATCTTCCCTACACTTATCCCTTTTTGTAAAATACCTTTATATGTAATTAAGACGAGGTTAAAGACAAAATAAAGCATTTTCACAAATTTAAACATGAAAACAAACAATAATGAAAAGATATATGGCACACAAACAAGCAAACAATTAAGCATGGGTTGCCTCCCACGACGCTTTTCTTTATTTATGAGTCTTGTAGCTAGACTCGAAGTCGTGCGCCTATTTTCCCCTTATCTTAGAGGCCCATTCGATTTCTTTAACTCTTCTTTCATCACGAATATATTCAGGGCCTAACTCTAGATAAGCGGTGTAGTAAACCTTGTTCTCCCAATCTACTTCAAAAGCTGGAATGTTGCATCTAAATCATCAATACCCTCAAACTTTTTATTTTTGTAGGGCATTATATATTTAACACATTCGGTCTCCTTTGAGAACTTGGCTATTCCTTCCTCTTGATCATAAACCATCTTAGATTCCTCAATAAATGGTCTCCCAAGTATCACATCTCCTAAAAACCCATCAATGATGCCCTTAACATTTTCCAAGATCATGAAATCACACATATATGTGAAGTTACCTACGAAGACATGTAATCCTCTAACCCTCCCAACATAGTTACTCACTTTCCTAAGGTAAAAGGGGTCCCTCATAGGTCCTAACTTTTCGCTCATGATCCAATTGTAATAGAGCCTAGACATTATGTTCATGGGTGCCTTATAGTCTATGTAAGTGTAATCCCTATATGAGTACCCAATCATGCACGATATCTTAATTTTTTTAGGGTCACCACTTTTTATACATGGCTCGAAAGGTGGTCGCGGGAAGTTAACTATGTTATAGTGATAGGCGGTTTCCTCCCCGTTAGGGTATGAATCAAAATACTCCCTAAGTTCCTCCTCCTCCTTACTACCCTCCATAATTTATAATACCTTATAATCTCCTTCCTCTAGTTCATCCTCCGAATTGCTTGAGGTTGAATCACTATCTAAAGTACTAGTGGATTCCTTAAGGGCTTCCTCAAGTGCACTTTCAATTATCCTATTCAGTTTCCTAAGCTCTCTAATTTCACTAACATTATGAGCTCGAAGTTGGTTGGCAAAAGTTGGATCAAGTGGTGGGTATTTGTTTGATGGTAAGTTGTTGTTTAGTGGGTTATCACCTTCCATGATGAAAAGTGATGGGATTACTAACAAAGTCACGAAGAAGGGGGATAGACTACGAGGAAGCTAAAAGTGAGAAAAAATCTTACTTGATAGGAATCAAGCAAGGAAACCTAAACGAGATGGAAATCTAACTAGCTATTCTATTCCCCGGCAGCGGCGCCAAAAACTTGATGCGCATATAACGCGTTCGGGGTCAAATGAACTTCCTTTTCGTCGAGCAAGTTTTTCAACACCCTAGGCAGTGAACCTAATCGTTGTAGTACTGGGTAAGCCTCGGGTATTGATATCGTTCTCTAGGGGAATAGGAATGCTAGTGAGAGATGTACTACGCTAAGGTTTGAGGTTGAGGAAGATTGTTTTTTTATCTTATTATAATTTTTTATAAAGCTAAGGGTAAAATCTCGGGGTTTGGATTTGGGGGTTGGTACTTCTACCGATTACTCTACTTATCTAATTATCTAAACTAAGGGATAGTCTATGTCTATTTGATGTGTGCTCGTATGATTATTAAAAATGTTTCTACCTAGATACTATTACTCCCTAGTTATCTTTTATTGGTGGTTGAATTGTCACGTCTTTATTCTTAACGCGTTGTGTTTTCTAAGGTCGTAGGGTATGATTTTAACCCTAACTCTTTAAGTATACCTTAAGGTTATTGCCTACGAGATCTCTAGGATTCATAAATTAACACTAAGGTTATCTTTGGATATTTAGCCTACAATTACGCTAGGTGGTTATAAACTAAGGATCACAAAGATTACTCAAGCATTAAAAACCAAGGTTGCAAAAATCGTGAATCGGTAGTCGTGCGGTCGACCCCCCTATAGCTTGTAATCGGTAAAGGCGTGATTAATCGGTGATTAATCGGATTGACATTTTCGGCAAGTTTTGGGTATTCTAGACAAGACTTTACTTGAAAATCATCTTGTAACTGATATAAACATCAAATATAATTGATTTAAACTTGTTCAAGACAAGTTTTGGGTATTTCCGACAAGATTTGCATGTTTCCATCAAGTTTGACCATCGCTAACAGTCGTTGACCGCCATTGACCGTTGTTGACCGATTTGTTTGACCCAGTTACACAAATCGGCAAGGTTGGTGGCCCAGTAGCACCTAATCGGTGATTAATCGGCCTTGTAGGCCTTGTTTTGCAACACTGATAAAAACACAACGATGGCCTAGTGAAATCCTAAGACAATTACAATTAGGATAAGAGACAACCAATCAATAATTAATAACTAGATTTCATAGATCTAAGCAAACACACAATAAATTTAGCCGGACATGTTAAACATGCAAGCATACACACATACAATTGAAGACATAGTGAAATCAATGAAGTAAATTACTTATCTTGATGTAAAATAGGGTATGAGAACCCTAAAATACTGTCCAAACCGGACCAAAATCGTTTTAGGTTTTTACTCCACAAGTATACTTCCTAAAAGTCTGAAAATTCGATTTCTATATATAATTTTACATATGCAACGGCGTCACCTTATAGTTGGGACGCCGTCAGATCGCCGTCATTAGGGTTTCGTCTTGGCCAAGTCAACATCGAGACAGCGTCACGTTGTGGTTTTCACGCAGTCAGTCTTCAGCAGTGACGTCGTCTGAATCTGGATCTAGGCTGTCTGAGAAGAAAAGTCTTCGTGACGCCCTTACTCTTCAAAGCCTAACTCCGTCAGGTGTAAAATAGCAAATTCGCTCCTGAGTCGTCACAAAATAGGGACGGCGTCACCCTTTGTTTGGGATGCCGTCAGGTGTTATTCCAGCAACTTGAGTGTCTTGATCTCGACTTAGCCATTTTCTTCATATATTCACTCCTTTTCGTCCGAAAATGCATCATTCCAGCATTTTGCTTCCAAGAGACCTAAAAAGTGAAAAGGAACGAAATTAAGCAGTAACGGATATAAAATTGGGCGATTAAGGGCTTAAATGACCCCTTAAAAGTGTACGTTTTAAATCTTTATCAGGTATATTTGGGTTTGTAGAGGACGATTGTTGTGACATATTTAGTAGCTTTTGGAAAAATGGATCGTGAGGGTTTTGATTGTTTCGAGACATTTTTTTTAAGTGAAAGTGAAAGTAAATATGTTTTTTAGTATGTAAAGAAGTGATTATGGAATAGTAAGTATTGTGTATAATGTGTTTATATAGAGTGGTAAAATTTTAGTTTTGGTTTGTTTAAAAAAAAAGAAAAAAAAGAGGTAGTCGTTGCATACCCAACGGTCGGATTTTTCAAACCTTTTTTATATTGGGGCAGCCCTAGTATACTAACGCACCCGATGGCGCAGGATGGTGGTGGTGTGGTGGCACATGATTGGCGGCGCCATTGGAGATGCCACATGAGAATGGCGCAGCCCTCACGTTACCATACCCCTCCCTCTAACAAAAATAAATTGTTTCTCTTCAAATTTATTTTATATACTAAGTTGTAGTTTTTTACACGATCACCAACCACTTAATATATAACCATTCCAAAAGAGATATAAATTTTATTATGGTTAAACCTGCATTTATCATTTTTAGATATAGATATAGGTGTAAGGAAGGTATAAGGAAAATGATCTCGGCTGCAAACTGTAAGGAAGATGTCTGCTATAACAGAGGATGGTTTATGTATAATTCATAATCTTAAAGGATGAAGAGTGTGAATATTAAAAAAAGAAATGGTCCTTGCCGTAAGGAAGATAATTGCTGCACGCAAGGGTGTATTCCCATAAGTTTATGATCAACTGGTACCTTTTAAAAATGGGACAAGTTATCCACGCTCTCCCATAGAGAGGGTATCCAATGATTTGATGCATCGTTGGCTTGTACGGTATGCATCGCTGGTTACACGGTTTGACTAAACCCCCTTGATGTGACAACATAGGGAGGGTATCTATAACACATCCCTTTAAAAATCTTAAGTTAGAGCTCAATAATATAGCATCAATGCAAAAAAAAAAAAAAAAAAATTGTTTACAGTACAAGTTGGACAAAATACTTGCGTGATTCACGTATAACCAATAGATACACATCACCCATTGTCCTCCCACCACTTTTATCCTAAGTCGGTAACCTTAGTTCAGTTATGTATAACATGCATGGTTTTAAAAGGCTCGCAAATGCTTCGCAAACGTCTCGCAAAGGCGTGAGACTTGGTCTTGCCATCACGCTATGCCGCGTCGCCGCCTTATGCCACATCTTTTTGTAAACTTGATATATATGAAATATGATATGAATATATAGATATTTTCATATTTTGTGCCGCTTATGGCGCGCCTTATAAACGTAAAAGCTTCGCCTTGACCGCAAAAACGTGAGGCTTGGTTATGCCGCTACGTCACGCCTCGCGCTATTTATAACCTTGATAACATGTGACAACGATAATTTCTACTCTCTCAGTTTTTAGACTAAAATACACCGTTGGTCCTTAAACTTGTCACTGCGCATCGTAATGGGACAAACCTTGCATTTATCATCGTGGGGAGTCCAAAACTTGGGTTTTATACTCTAGACAAGTCCATTGACCAATTTTCTGTTAGTCAACGTCTATTAATGGTCATTTCATTGTTTTGGTGGTAAGACTGGTACAATCTTAGGGACTAACGGTGTATTTGATCAATAAAATTATACCATCACCACCACCACCCTCCTTTTATCTTTTTTTCTTGCTTCTCTCTCTAAATTTGTGCTTCTCTCTCTAAAATTAACACCATCACTATTCTCAAATCTCATAAACTCCTCCAAAAAAAACATAATCTCAATCAAACACCATCATCATTCTCTCTCTAAAATTAACATTATCACCATTTTCAAATCATATAGGTTAGATTAAAGACCCAAAAAATTAAATGAACTAGAAATACTAAAATTAATAACTTGCACATAATTAAAGACCCATCACGATTACTGCTCGTGTTAAATGAATTGGACACATGGAAGAATACTTTATCTATATGACCAGTAAATAAATGGCCATTTGGTTACTTGATATCTTAGTTGGCAGAAAAAACCTTCAACTCACTATGCTTAGAAGCTTATATAAGATTGTGAATATGTGATGTGTATATATACGATGTTATCATTTTACACATTGTAACTCTCAAAATAGTTTTTGGTAAGGTTATATATATACTTTTTTCTTTTTTGAATAGTTACAAATGCTATCCAGATACTATATATATATTACTTAGTCCTAACATTGTTTGGATGCAGGTAATAATGTTCCCATTTTAATAATGTACTAGAGACAGAGACAGTTACAGTTTCATTAGCCAAACATTTATCTGAGAGATGAGTATAATCAATAGACATAACGAGTCTGAAGCAGAAATTTTAGATTTCAAGCCATCAAAAATGACATTTTTTTATCCGAAAAGAAAGAACAAAAGGCGGAATCATGATATTATATAAAGTATCAATAATATTCACCTCAGATTCATAAAAGCATCAAACTATTTTTACAAATCAATTCAATTCTCAGTATATATCCAGCCAGATGAACATCTTCTTATATTTAAATAAATAAATATATTAATTGGTTGATAATAACTTGATAAAAAAACAATTATAATATAGGGTTTACGTGTATCTGTAGGTCAACGATTAGATTAATAATACAATCATCAATCAATTACAATCGATAATAATAGATAACGGAGGCTTCGATCTGGGCCCTGAGAGTTATACTATTATTGGATCTCCGGTAACGATATGATTTAAATGGTGATGATCGGAGTGAAGTAGTTGATGAAAGAGAAGATAGTTTGAGAAATGAAGATGAGTTGTACTTATAATTGTAGTTGGTGGTGAGTGTTATATGCTGCATCACGTTTCTAAGTACCAAGATGAAGAAATTAAATTATTTTGAGAGTTACAATGTGTAATCGTGATGAGTATTTAATTATGTGCAAGTTATTAATTTTAGTATTTCTAGTTCATTTATTTTTTTGGGTATTTAATCTAACCTACATGATTTGAAAAATGGTGATGATGTTAATTTTAGAGAGAGAATGGTGATGGTGTTTGATTGAGATTATGTTTTTTTTGGAGGAGTTTATGAGATTTGATAATAGTGATAGTGTTAATTTTAGAGAGAGAAGCAAAAATTTAGAGAGAGAAGCAAGAAAAAGAGATAAAGGGAGGGTGGTGGTGGTGGTGGTGATGGTATAATTTTATTGATCAAATACACCGTTAGTCCCTAAGGTTGTACCAGTCTTACCACCAAAACAATGAAATGACCATTTTGCCATCATGTGCAAGGCACATGGGGAAATTAACAGACGTTGACTAACAGAAAATTGGTCAAGGGACTTGTCTAGAGTATAAAACCCAAGTTTTGGACTCCCCACGATGATAAATGCAAGGTTTGTCCCATTACGATGCGCAGTGACAAGTTTAGGGACCAACGGTGTATTTTAGTCCAGTTTTTATATAAGTGTCCACTATTAACTTTTAAAGTCTTTTCTTTATAAGTTTGACCTTAAATTCTTTTAATTGGGTTATATAATACTTGATGCAAAATATATGAATGAATTGACTTTTAATGTATTTTTATTCGTATAATTTTCATTAAATATTACATAACACAAATGAAATAATTTAAGGTCAAAGTTAAAAAAAAAGACTTTAAAAGTCAACAGTGAACATTTATTTAAGAACGGAAGGAGTATTATCTTATAGGTACTGCTCAAATCAAATTGGTAATTAGCAGAATACGTGAGCCTTCTACAATATCCTTCTACTAATCTTCCTACATACACAACAATATTATATATATTTTTTTTCTACCCATTTTCTCTCTGCATCCAAACCGTCTAACACTTGTGAGGATCTTATGAGTAGGAGGATAAGCATGAACAATTTGTAAGAGGATGTATTTATTAATAACTTTTTGTTTTATTTTATTTATTTATTTTTTACTGTAAGGTCTCTTGGGCTGCTATTGGATTACTCAAATAAATAGGGCTAAAATGTTTAATATCCGGAAAAAATTAGCAAATCTTTTGGATTAGGCTAATTTTTTGATATGATACATGAAAAACCATAGCCACTTCTTTCCTCTGTTATTCATTCACATAGTTGTTACTTGTTCGTGTCCAGACCTCACTTCTGAACTGTTATTGATTTCTTGTTATTATTTGAGATTTACTCACAACGGAAATAGAGAAGGTATAGTACGCATATCTTTTTATCTCGTGTTAGACTATCTACATTTAAGGTGAGTTGTATCATTAACTTTATACTAGTGTCATGTGATAATGAGGCGAGCTTGAGTTTGGCTAGTATAAGTTTATTATGCTCGCTAGGTCACGCTTTCTCGATTCATATTCGTGTATGATGTTAAAGTAGTTGACAATGGCCCATAGTCACAAATTATTTTTAAATAATAACACTATAACGAATTTTAAAAATCTCTTGTATCATGTTAAAAAAATTTATTCTTTAAAAATACACTTTAAAAGTTTTATTTTATATATATATATATATATATATATATATATATATTTTATATTCTATGCAGTACCAATATTAAATACAGTACTTTACAGTACTCTTAAAATGAATCTGAACCACTGGATGAGTTTAATCAAAGGCTATGATCAAAAGTGCCAGAATTGCAATTAAACAAAAGATAGAGGTTTTAATTTCAATTAAACAAAGAGAAAATTACCAAAAGGGGACTTTTTTCCAAGTGTGGTCCATTATTAAGACTTTTTTTCTCATCTCTTTCCCAAAAGAGCCTGCTCAACTGCTCAACTACTCCTCAACTGCTCAACTCCACCCTTTTTGTGACAAGTGTCAATGCAAGTACAGAGTTAGGTGAAGATGCTTTTTTTACTTTTTGGTTAAATGACTAATATACCCTTTATTACATTTCTTTATTAATTATTCTACCTACCCTCACCTAACTCCATCCACCTACCCTCACCACCACCACCGCTGCTCACCACCACCACCACCACCGCTCAACTGCTCGACTATCACTGCTCAACTGCTCGAGCGCCACTGCTCACCACCTTACCAGTCCATAACCACCACCACCACCGCTGCTCAACTGCTCGACTACCACTGCTCAATTGCTCGACCACCACTGCTCAACCACAAAAATTATCTATACTTACAAAATTACTTAAAAATCAATATTACATGAATAGTTTCGCCGGAATCTGCTGCTATCGCCGGAATCTTTAAAATCTCGCCGGAATCTTTAAAATACTTAACAAAAAAAATTCTCAACTTATTTTCAACTCATACATACCAAAAATTGGACTTTAGTCCATAGCTGCTTGTTGACTCGAGCAAAAAAAATTCTCAACTTAACAAAAAAAATTCTCATCTTTAAAATACTAAAATATGGACTTTAGTCCATAGCTGCTTGTTGACTCGAGCATAGTCAATGAACAATATAACACCATTGACCAAAAATTCTATAGATTATACAGCTTTGACCAAAGAAGTATCAAAGACAAAGTCAAAGAAATATTATACGAATTGCTACATCGATTTTTATCACAGATTCAAACCAAAGAAGTATTAAAGATAAAGTCAAAGAAATATTACAATATCATAAATTCAAACCAATGTTGTATCACAGATCTTAAAAAAAACGCATCACATATACAAAGAAGCATCACAGATTAAAAAAAAACCGCCGGATCTATATATATCGACACCGGATCTGGCCGGATCTGTAGATCTTGACACCGGATCTTGACACCGGAAATCTGGCCGGATCTTGACACCGGAATATCGACACCGGATCTTGACACCGGATCTTGTATCCACCGTGATGTTCTTGATCGGTTGTTGCATATCTTCTTTAGTGATGTTCTTGATCGAGATCTATACATATCTTCTTTGGATTCTTTTATCCACTTCTATCACCCTCTCTCTAGTTTTAATTGTGAAAAAAAAAATGAGATCCTGTACTTGTATAGATGAAAGAGAAAGAGAAAATGGTTACTTATATACGTGGGTATATTAGTCATTTAACCAAAAAGTAAAAAAAACATCTTCACCTAACTCTGTACTTGCATTGACACTTGTCACAAAAAGGGTGGAGTTGAGCAGTTGAACAGTTGAGCAGGCTCTTATGGGAAAGCGATGAGGAAAAAGTCTTAATAATGGACCACACTTGGAAAAAAGTCCCCTTTTGGTAATTTAGGAATTCCAACATCCAATAATTTGTCTCCATTAAAAGAAAACAGTAACTTATTTTATGAGATCCATCATTTTAGGATAAAGTAGATCTCTCTCAAAATCATAACCACCATCATCTCTCCATCATTCACATGCTCCATCCATGTATCTTTACATCTGTGATCATTCACTAATCTTTTTTTTCTAACAGTATATTTGATTTGAACCCGCTTTTTTTTTTTTTTTTTTTTTTTTTTTTTTTTGATTCCGACCCCTTGAATTGTGATCTTGATTGTTGAAGATCTTAGAGATGAAAACAAAATATTTTTTGGATCTCGCTTGGTGAAGATCTTATAGATGAAAATAAAATATTCTTTTTGTTTGATATTTTTACCTTATTTTATTTTATTTTTATTTTACAAAAACAAGAAATTCATATGAAAGTGTTTGTTTTGGATAAGGTAACTGATGACGAAATTTGATTTTTGTTTTGGACAAGGTAACTTTATATGACAGGTGTAATCATTAGAAATTCATTTTATTTTAGATTTGTTTGATTTTTGTTTTGGATCATGCTCATGTATTCTTTTGTTTTGTTACTTGATTTTGTTGAGAATACAGGTTTGACAAGACCAATACAAATGGACATGATTTGGCTTTTGAGTGTACAGAAAGTGAGTACATGAGTCGACAAATGAGAGCATTAACCAACCACGGCGGCACAAATGAGGTAACACGAGAATGTTTGGTTTATTTTCTACGTAGTTTATGTGTTATCTTTATTTAATTACTTTAAGATAAAAATGGGTTTGGATGCAAGTAGTCTACGGGTATGTTTGGCAAAAATAGATTGTGCTGGTGCTGTTGCTGATGCTGGTGCTGATGCTGTTGCTGAAAAAGATTATAAAAAAAGATTATTTTTATAAGCTACATGAAGTAACCTTTTATTTTCAGAGATTATGGAAGATTATTTTTCTTATAATCTTTTATAAGTTATGTTGCCAAACAAGGATTATTTTTTAAGTAGCTTATTTTTTAAAAAAATAAGCATAATCTCTCCATAATCTTGTGTGCCAAACATAGCCTACGTGATTTTTGATTTTATTAGCATATGTCTTATCTAGTTGTTATATTTAAAAAATTAGTTAACATAACTATAATAATCATGTATGTTTTCCTCAATATGCAAGTGTCTACAATAAATGTGCATTGTGCACACATGTTTTTGGAAAGCATGCTCATATATTCTAATAAATTTGACGAGAATAAATGTGTGTTCAATTTTATGAGGCACATGGTGATTTTTCAATTTGTGAGTCACATGTGTGCATTTGTGTTAAGTAAATATAAGCCAAATAATGAAATATAAACGTAGTAACAGTGGCATGAATCTATGATAGTAAGTGGCATAATATGATTTTGATGGTGTTTTTATTTTTCTTTTTTTATTGGTTTTTTTTATTTTCTTTTTTTTATTGGTTTTTTTTAATTAGTTATGATTGGAGATGTCGAAATTCAGGTCTTGTTATGTTATTTGGTTGGTGTGCTATGCTTATTATACTTGTGGATTTAATTTCGTAGAGCATATATAGCTAGTTTGGACTAGAAAATTAATTCGGTCACATGCTTTTCTTGTTAATATTAGTTGTTTTAATTTTTGTTTTGAAACACAAATTTGCTTTAGTAAGTGTGCATATATGTTAACCTAAAATTTGTGAAATGGTGCATATGTGTTTGTTTAAAGGAAAGATGTATGCGTATATGTTTTAAATAATGAATATGTGTTTGCTAGTTCTTTCCGATTAAAAAAAATAACAATTGTTTTGTAGTTTCAGGTATTGAACATGTTTGATAAAGATGGAGACAATGACCGATATAAAAAGTGCACATATGTCTTGGAATGGTACTCATATGTTCTAATGAATTTGATGAGAAAGTGAAGCATGCACATATGTTATTGAAAGAGTGCACATATGTTCTTGAAAAAGTGCACATATGTTCTTGGAAGAGTGCATACATGTTTTGTTAATGACGTGCACGTGTATATTTACCAAAATCCATTTTGAATTTGGATTGTATTTTTTTTTTCTTTTTTCTTTTTTTTAAGGGTTAGTCCGGTAAAGTACATTTGATATCAAATTTTGTGTATACTATTTATGTTTTTAGTTTGCTATAAATTTAGAGTTCACATGTATATGTTGTTGGCTATAAATTTCGAAGATTCAAGAATGTACACTAGAAACATATGTACAATTACCCTTTTAAGCAAAATAAGTTTGATGTCTAAAAAATTATATGCAAGAAACGTATGTAAATTTATAATAATTAAAAAAAACATATATGCACCTCGTTTTTTTGAAAACAAGTATATTAAAAAAAATAAATAAAAGAAAAAAAAAAAAAAAAAGACACCGAAAGTTAAGGGACATAAAAAAACGTTTTTTGTTTAAAAAAACTCAAAAAAAATGAAAATGTGTTTGACTATTTTACCCTTTAGAATTAATTATAAAAAAATAATAATACTAAATTATTATTGGTCTAAATGAGTACTGTAAAGTACTGCATCTAATATGAGTACTGCATATAACGCGCCCATATATATATATATATATATATATATATATATATATATATATATATATATATATATATATATATATATATATAGAGTTAAGATCAAATAAGAAGATAAATTAAAATAAGAATGATAAGAAGAAACCACAACCACTCATTTCAGATGCATCTACAAAAATAGATGCATCTCCCCTTAAAATTCTCCCTTTTATTTAAAATGTGTGGCTAGAAATCCTTCTTATTCTTCTCATTTTAGTTTTACTTCTTACTGGATCCCTTCCCTATATATATATATATATATATATATATATATATATATATATATATATATATATATATATATATATATATATATATATATATATATATTACACTTATTTGAATTATTAACATTGTTTATCATATTTATCACATAAGTAGAAGATACAAGTAAAAGTGTACTTATAAAGATAGAGAAAACCTCGCTATACGGTTAAATTTGGGCTTCGTAATGACAAAGTGACTAATTTTTTTGGTTATCTTTTATCGTCGAGATCGAGATACATATTTATCAAGATTCACTTTAAACGTCAAAGGCTAGTTTTGGGTATTTTAAGGTGATTGTGAATACGAGGTTTATACTCTCTACTACGGGATTGGAAATGAGGTTGTATTTCGCAAGTTCGTGCACTTATATATCTTCGTTTCTTTCTTTCTACAACACGAAGATGACATATAAGCTTGCTAAGTGTGTTTGACAGTATCTACAATAGTTTAGATGCTGCGTCAAAGCTAAAGATACAGTATCTTCTACATCTTCCGCTGTACATTTAAGTCAGAAGATATGTACACACCAAGTTTTGAATATCATGGGTTGTCGATTGGGGGAGAGCAAATGATAAAGGCATAATGGTAAGGGAGAGTATAACATAATTAGATTTGTTTACGGTGTTCTCGTCTGCAAGTGATGAAAGAAAAGAAGAAAGCCTAGAATTTAACAAGAATAAAAGCTATCATGTCATCCTCAGAGCTATTGCGTTTAATGTTTACTTCACCCTTGTACTTGTAGGAAACATTGTAAGCAATTCTTGTATGACATCACTTGAGAAGAGATTGTTAGCTTTCTAAGTGAAGCCATTGACGGGAATTGCATTAGATAACTAGTTGCGAATAACGCATGTACTACTAGTGTCATATTATAATAATTATCTTGTAATAAGCCTATAAATACCTTGCTAGTCTCTCTTAAGAGGGTCCGTATAAGTGTGTGTTCTTCTTCCTTTTTAATAAAACACATATTTCTTCTCACCCTCTCTTTACATTCTCTCTCTAACATCACTGTGTCCAACTTATACTTTCATTTTCCCTGACCTCCCAAACCACTATATCCAAGGACGAAGCCAGAAATATGTATTAGGAGGGGCTCAATTTTTTTTGGGTATTAAAATACAATTCTTTAAAGGACGAAGGATCTGTGAACATATACATATTATGTTTATGTATAACTTAAAATTGTTTGTTGAATTTGAAGATATTTGTAAAAGTGTAAAAAAAAATACGAGTAATATATAATAGGATAAAAAATGTAATTGGTTAAAGACAAACCATATGGTACAACATCTTAAATAAAAATAAAAGAAACAAATTTTTAATGTTTCATCTGTACTTCTTTCCTCTCTTCCGCTCTTTCTTTCATAAACACCATTCTAGTCTCCCCCATCTTTCTCAGTCACCTACATCTTTTATATCCAACGCCTAAATTATCTTCAATACCAAAACCTTCACCAAGGTGGTTTCTTGCATAAATCTAAGATAGTTTCCTTAAAAAAATAATAATAAATAACTTCTAAACAATTTTCCGTTCTAAGGTTGTTTCTGGGATCCACCATGATACAAAATAGAGTATGGATGGTTAAGGGGGGCCGAGCACCCTCCAGCCCCCTACTGGCTCCGTCAGTAACTATGTCAACTAGTTATAAAAAGTTCATAGTAAACGTACCAACGTGAATTTGAAAACAATAACATCATAAAATAAATTTTGTGTAGCTAATGAGTATACCATAAAAGAAACATATTTTTTTTTTTTTTTTATCATCCATCTCCAAAAAGAAATTAAAGCTAAAAATTAAATAAAATAAAGTTAGTGCATTCTCATATATAAAGGGTCGAAGTTGGTATCCATTGATTCTGAGCGGAATTTTTTGCTATTTAGTTTTGGTTAGTATTGATCTTTAAAATACAAAATCAAGGTTATTTGATACAAATGATAGTTAATAGTCTTTATTACGTGGGTTTAGGCAGAGGCGGACCTATGCCTTGCATAGGTGGTGCCCGGGAACCACCTTGGACGAAAAATTCCTTTAGAAGCGATATAGGATTTCTTTTTAGGACCTACCTTAGAAATTATTTGGGAACCACCTTGGATTGAAAATTTCAAAGATTAAAGCATGAAAACGTATAAAAAAGAGAAGTCCGGTCGGAGATCGGACATATCTGTTGGAGTTAGTAGGAAGACGAAGAAGCAGTGCATGGGTTAATTTTGTTTTCTGGATATAGCAATTAAGCTTAGTGTGGGAATAGCAATTTAAAATTTAATGTTATATTTGTTCTGGAAATAGCAATTTTTGGTTGTGATATAGTCTTTCTTTCTTTAATAGTTAGACACGTGTCTATATTTGTGTTGTACTTTCACTTTATTGGTCAATATTTTATGTAGTAATCAGTGACGAAGCCAGGATTTTTTAGTCGGGTGGGCCATTCAAGCTATAAGTAGTAAAAAAAATCAAGAATTGAAGAATGGTGTAGTTCATTAGGTTATACTCCATTATTTTGCTTATTTATTGCCGGTCAAACTTCCTACATTTTTTTGTTTAATTTAACGCCAGAATGCCACATTCAACTCCTAATTTGTATCTGGGCGGGGCATTACTTTTACTTTGGGGTGGGCAAAAGAATAAGCTGGTAGTATGAATACCTTACATGTTACTACATATGGAGAGAATTATTAATACGGAGTAAATTTCAGGGTAGGCCATGGCCCATCCCAAGTCCTTAGTAGCTCCGTCGCTGGTAGTAATTAAGTTTTATTTCACTCTTTGAGTTTCTTGGACTTGTTTTATACTTTTTGGTATACTAGCCCGGTACTCGCGCGTTGCGGCGGCGGGTATCCGTGTGTCTATATTTTTTGGCGATAGAAAGTTTTTCTGATGCATTACTGTTAAAGAAGGAAAAAAAGAAGAATATCCAACAGAGGTTATTAATTGAAAATTAGTTTGTTTTTTTACTAATGCATTTAGTATCATAATAAAATGCTTTTATAGCAGGGTGCCTATGCGATTATATGTTTTTTATGATGTTAATTTAACATATGATGATAATTTAATGGAACAACTTTACCACATAATGTTGCTTTAAAAATGGCAAACTTGCATCACGATGCAACGACGATACTGAAACGATGGTCAACGATATAGCTATTCGTTTAGGACGTGTAATATTATATATCGTTTAAACATACAAGGTGTTTTCAAATAGCGGTTTTAGCACCATATAGTGGTGTCTATATTGCTAAGTTGTGGTGTCCATTGCGTGGTCGAAAAAGGTGGTGTCAGAAATTCTGACTACATAAAAAATTGGTTTCTATGATTCGCTTAATGATTTGTAAATTTTATTTAGTGGGTATTTTAAAGAAGAAATATAAGATAAGATGATTTCTGCGTTATTATTTTATACGATGTGATATATTAAGTGTACTTTTAAGTGAAAATTATTTTAATAATATCATTATTCAGTGGGTGTTTGAAATATATAAATAATAAAATGATTTATCTTCATTATTGTTTTGTACCATTTGATATATTAATTGTACTTTTGAGCGATGGGGTATTTTAATTATATTATTAATGCTTTGTAAATTTCATCAGTAAGTGTTTTAATGAAAAAGAAAAATTAGATGATTTATGTATTATTGTTTTGTACCAAGTGCTATATTAATTGTACTTTTGAATGATAGTATTTTAATGATTTCATTAATTCTGACATTAATATACATAAATGTTACAAGTTAAATGATTTATGCATTTTTGTTTTGTACCAAATGCTATATTAATTGTACTTTTGGTTACAAGT
The DNA here is from genome assembly GCA_019973895.1 of Chrysanthemum seticuspe. NCBI lineage: Eukaryota > Viridiplantae > Streptophyta > Magnoliopsida > Asterales > Asteraceae > Chrysanthemum > Chrysanthemum seticuspe. Next base: position 199,471,118 of record BPTQ01000001.1, on the reverse strand, counting down.
TTAGTGAGTTACTTTTATTAGAAATGTTTTTTGGTCTTAAAAATTTTAAGATTTCTATATTTGGAATGTCCTAAACACTTTATAATGTAGTATAGATTGTAGTAATTAAGTTTTATGCCGTAGAGTAGCATGGTAATAACTAATAAGTTTTACATGAATATTTAAAGACTTCATTGACTTTTTATTAGTTGACAGTTACGAATATGTCGTCAGTAATTAAAAAAAATATTGAAATTTTGATTTACATTTTCTCAGTTCATAAGGATCGATAAAATGCAATTTATTTTAGTAAAAGATTTTCATTTTAACATGTATATTGTAATAGAATAGTTAGCGACACCACACATTTTTTTTTCTCTTATGTTATGTTTTACCCGACAAGACATAATATAACCCGACCCATTTACAACTTTTTGACCCGTTTGTTTGACGTCCCGACTAAGTAAAGGAACCACCTTAAGTTTCGTGCTAGGTCCGCCACTGGGTTTAGGGGTACTTCGGTAAATTAAAAACTAAAAGCTCCAAAAGAATTAATATACTTCATTGAATAGCTTTTATTTATGGGTACTTCAGTAATTTTAAAAACTAAAAGCTCCAAAAAAATTAGTATGCTTCATTGAATAGATTTTTATTTTATGAGCTACTTGTTCAAAATAAAAGGTTGTAATAGTTCAACCTAACAAAACTTTTAAATTTGAAAGAACTAATGTTATAAAACAAAAAGTTTCTAGCTTTAAATGCTCCAAATTCTCTTTGCCAAGCAAGCCCAAATTCTACCAGTTTGCATCATATTTCGAGTTTTGATCCTTTTATTTATGGCACAATTAGTGATAATTTAGCAATAACGCTTTTCAAAGATCAGTGAAAGATATTCTGGCACGAAAAAAGCTATGGTGATAAGAATATAGTTAGGCTAGAATTCCATCTGTTTCGAGGCCCAAAATGGCATATGCTTTCCGTATGGCATCGCATTACATCAGACAAGAAGAATGGATGTGAAATCTATCAATAACATGTGATTTTATATTCCAAAATTAAATACATTCCCACTCTCCTACACTATAAATATGTGTGTTAAGTACACTTAGATAAATTCACTCACCACACTTTCTTGAACTATTTAACACTCTTTATTTCCCTGAAACTATCATATTTTTTGTGTTCCTAGATTCTAAATATCTTCAACTAACTTATAAGATAAAATGTATCAACGTCATGTTGCTAGCTCGAGCTCCTCCAGTTCACACGATTTGCCAACATCTCTTATCATGACCCTAAATCTGGGGTTAATAGTAACGGATATGTGTTTTAACCCGACTAACTCAAGGCTACTTCTTAGTTAGTTTTCATATACTTACTAAACTGAATTGTGCTTGCTTATGATGTCAGGAATTTAAGTTTCTTTTTAACTTATTTTGTCGTGTTGGCAGTTGGAACAAACACTGGAGATATCGCTGTTTGGGATTTATACAGTAAAGAAAGGGTTTTCCAAAAGAACTTCTATGTCTCATGTTTGCCTATGTGGGCAGAAGACTTAGGGGTCAACATTCTAGCTAATTGCTTTTAATTACTGATTACTAGATATTTTAACTTGTTATCAATTGACATCTTGAAAATATGTTGACTTTTGGTTCATAATAGGAAACTTTGAGGAATAACTATGCCCTGCCAATAAATCGTGTAATATGGAATGCTAATGGAACCCAAATTGGTATTGTAATCTTTGAAACATCACGTATTTCCTTCAAGTATCAACTCTTTGATATATAAATATCTAATAGACACCCTTTTTTACATCATTTTTTATATTCAAAAGTTACGCACTAAGGTGTAGCAAAGAGTTTATTTATACACTTAACAGTATGTTGATAACAAAAAGGGAGAGAGTTTCACTGAAAAGCGGCACATGCAGTAATCATTTTTATTGATCTCATGTAGCTGTTGCATACTCGATGTATCTTGTGCAAGTATACTCTTATCATGGTGGTCAAGACATAAGAACCATGTTTGAGGTAGATGGTGACACTACACTAATTATGATTTAGATTTGCATGATGCATGTGTCATTAATCTTTATGTTTTCTGGTAAATACAGGTTACCGCTCAGAAAGGGAGTGTTAATGATATCGCATTCTGCTATCCAAATTTTCTGGTTACATGTGGGGAGGATAGAGAAATAAGGGTTTGAAACTTACTTAATTTATAATTTTTCTTTTTTCTGGTGGTACAAACTTAATTGTTACAAGAATGATACAGATATACAATGCAGCAAAAGGAATTAGACTAAATAGACTATATGGTCATAAGACATCTGTGCATTCCGTATGTCCTCGATTCGAAGAAAATAAGCTGGTATGACCATTTAATGTTAGATAACTAGCTAAAATAGTATTAGTCTGTAATGTTACTAAGAATGTTTTCTCTATGAATTAGTTCCTTATCTCAATGTCAAACGATGGGAAGATAATGGCTTGGTATGATGCTATGAATTCAATTGTTGAGTATGAAGCGCGCGTGCAATATTCATCCACCAGTACTTCAATGGCATATAGTGATGATGGAACAAGGTGTGAAAGTTTATGTTCCTCTATTGATTAAAGTAAAATTCTTTGAAACATGTTGCTGATGATGATAAATATATGCACAAAATTTAGGTTGTTTGCAAGTGGCACCAAGGAAAATAGCAAACCCTACATTATTGAATTGGATAAAAGTAATGGAGTTGTGAAGCGTACATACGATGGGATAGGGTACCCAGAATCTGGGAAACTAAAGTTCGAGATTATCAGGAATCACTTGATTGCTGCTAGTGTTGATAACGTAATCCAGATTTGGGATTTCAATAATGTTAACTTGCTGAGAACTATTGACGTGGAGGGTGGTCTGTCGGTAATCATCAGATGCTTCCTATATGTTTTCTTTTTGGTTTTGTATAGTTGCTGATTATTATGATGCTTAACTTGTATGCAGGCTAATCCATGTTTAAGGTCTGACAAAGAAGGTATGTTATTGGCTGTTACAACCAGTAATAATGGAATTAAAATTCTCGGCAATAATAGAGGGGCTATTTTACTTAGAAGAATGTCTCTAGATTTGCATCTCTCCCTGTGAAGGTAAAGACGATCTTAGGCCACCTTTCCAGAGTATAAGAAGCCCTCTTTTTGTCTCTGTTAAAAGGTCAAGAAGTACACTTGTGCGATGACCACTCTTGGTACTGGTAGTGCATCATGAATATACAATGATTTTGTTGAGTGCTATCCATAGATACATCCTTTGTTAAAGTTTGGCATACATATGCTCCCGTGTTCATCTTATTAATTTCATGTTGATTATTTGTAACACTAGTTTAAAACCCGTGTAATACACGGGCAGTATAAAAAAACTCTGAAAATAAAATATATAAAGTCGGGTGAACGTTTTATAACTAAAATACCTTCATTTTCACTCACTTTCACTTATTTTACTTCCTAAAAAAACTAAAAAAGCTGAAGAACACAACTTTTATCACTTTCACTTTCTTCCTCCCTTTTACTTGACTTGAGAATAGAGTGTAAGTTTTTGCCAATGTGTGTTTCCATCTCTCAAAAACTGTTCTAAAAGGCTCGCAAAGGCCTCGCAAAGGCGTGAGGCTTGATCATGACGCCACGCCATGCTGCCACGCCGCCTTATGACACTTGTTTTTGTAAACTCGATATATATGAATTATGATATAAATATATAAATATTTTCACACTTTGTGACGCCTTATGTCACGCCTTATAAAAGCAAAAGCTTCGCTTTAGCCGTAAAGGCGTGAGGCTTGATCATGCCGCCACGCCACGCCTCACGCTATTTATAAATTTAAATAGATGGCATTTTAATGTTGTGATCCTTCAAATTAGCATGTCGTTTAGTAAATAAATAGCCCATGTTTAATATCAATAGATTGAGATGTAGTTATCACTGTTAGTCTAGTCGGGACAATATATTTTCTTTGTATTTATTGTAAATGTTTTTGTTAATGTCAATGGTGTTGAGGGAATATAACACATTACTCGGTATATGAAATGTTTAACGGGAAACTGATTATAAAAGGAAGGGGAACAATTCACCAACAATTTGCTTTGCTGTTATTACGGTGGACATAATACGGAGTAATGAGTTCACAAAAAAGCACCCTAAGTTTGTAAAAATGCTAAAACTAAAATACTAAATTTAACTTCAAGTAGTTTGCACAACACCAATTATTATTCAATTTGAGATTTGAGTCGCCTTTATGAACAAAGAGTTGAAGCAAGAACAAATTATTAAAAAGGGAATTACTTTATCAATATAGTAGTACATGACAACTATGAAAAGCAAGAACAAATTATGTAGCAGAACATACACCAATCATTCAACATGTGAACCTCCTCCCATCTCCAATAAATGTTAGCCTGCAAAAAATCAAGTAAACTGAAAGAAGTTGCTATATCAGCTAATGTAACATAGCTAAATGGGTTGCTCAGAATATATATGACACTGGGTTTAAAGTTTGAACTTCATTGAGAGAGCTTGAAAACTTATGCACCTTGAATAAAAAATATATCACATGAATAAATAATAATCATTCTGAATCATCCAGTTAAGCCTTTCAATCTACAAAACACAATACAGAAAAGGTGTGAATAACAAAATAACAAAAGAATCTTATATTTTCACTAAATGATGATCCACAACACATAACATTCATTTCTCAACACCCTTTCCACTTAGAGAGAACCATTATGTAAATAAAACTTCCACGGAAGATTTGTGACACCACATCATGCTAACCTTCTGAATCGAATCTGTAACCCATCCCATATGGCAAAACCTTTTTGAGACCATATACACCATTTTAACTAACTGGATGCAAATGCATACCTATCTTTTTTTATTAGCATATCTTTAAAAACTATTTAACATACATGCTCTCTCTACTCAGGAGAAAAAACGATATAAAGTCAAAAACGATATAAAGTCGACTTTTTGAGTTCAAACTTAAAAAATATTGCTCATAAAAACTTCGAAAATGCCACAATAATATGTACACGTGTTGCTCTACGGTTATATTAAGAAAATAGGAAGCATGAAACTTGATTCAAGTCACCCGAATATTGAGCATCAAAAGTATCCTAAAGAAATACGTGAGATCCTATATCCTAAATGAGCAACTATAGCCGCCTGTCACACTATGATGCACAATAAGTAACAAAAAAGAGGGGAAACCATCAACGAAAATTAAAATCTGATCATCAGCAAGAAACTTAAATAAAAACAATGGGGCTCATAAAATCATCAATAACCTCAAGACTTATCCATGATTTCATCATCGAAAATATTTAAAATTAAGAAAGGTTTATCAAAATCTTCTTCTCAAGGACGCAACATAAACACTAAAAGATCAATTTTATACTTCAATCCATCAAATAATTAAAATAATAATTCATACCATGCTTTTGCAGTAAATAAGTTGGATTCTCATAAGCCTCTTTCTCTTGCATCAGGTTTGTGTAATAGACTAATAGCCTATCCAAATTACATCTGCAATACAAAATTTTGTTAAAAAAATTTGATACAAAATTACCTCAACATAAAATAATTATTACATTAACAAACCCTATTTGTGTTTTGACATATACTGTATATTCTTTTTAAAAAGTACTTCGTAATAAGCTACATAAGAGACATAACAAACATGATTCCCTCTCATACACATTATGCCGCGACAATTAAACCATTTACTTACCTATAAGTTATTATTAAAAATGTTTTTCACCACAATGCATAAACAATTTCATCCTTGTCAATTAGAACAACACCTATATTTCAAGGACCTTGACACCTGATTATCTACCCACAACTGATATAACATCGATGCTTTCTACCTTTCAAAAATTGCCTAAGTCAATACTCAAGTTATAAGTTAGCCAAATTTTCACAAGCTTTTTCACTTTAATCTCCTCCTTTATTTCATTTTCCATATATAATGAACTTTTATAATAAGATGTATTTTTTATAATAAGATGTATTTAAATCTCATGTTACATGATAAATATCAGGTGGTTGCAATTATATGTGCATTTTATCTAGCATGACCATACATATGTAAGATTGTCCAAGTAGTTACATAATTATTAGTGATTTCAAATGAGTTTCTTTTCACATAGACATTTCATCAAACATTTGGTGTTCATCAAATAAAAAAACACAAGCTTCAATACAAAAGCCATTTATAAGATATTAATACATCCTTAATACACTGAACCGATTAAAATGAAGAAAAAAAAGGAAGACAAAGACTAACCATAGGACATTTGATTTTTGCTCCCAATACAGAACACAATGCTAATTGGGTTCAATTCAAAGCTGAAAAAAAACATTAAACACAAAAAGATGACGTAGATCAAGAGGTTCCTCGCCGTTCAAGCATATATCCACCAGCACTTGGTAAATCAAAATATTGAAGGAACCTGAAACATTCAGAAAATCAAGGTTGAATCGTAACTGAACTAATTATGAGAATAAGGTTTTTTCAATTTCAAATCCATGTTCAAGCATCTGTCGTCACAGGTTTTTAATTTGATTATTACTTCACAAAGAAGAATAAGAGTACTTGCTTGCTTGAGAAGACGAACACAATAATCCAGAACCAAACTAACCGTTGGACGAATAAAGATTTTAATTACGATTTATAGACTGCGGATGTGATTTAAGGGCCTTGTTCCGTTGAATTAAAATTCAAAAACATGTCTGACCCAAAGCACCTCAGAAGTAACCAATTGAAGATGGTGTCTCGTGTATTCCCCAGAAGCCAGAAGTTTATAGTGGGTCTTGGAAACATAAAAAATAAAATATTTGTTTAAAAATTTCAAAGAGGCTTTTTTTTTTTGAACAAAAAGAGGCTAATAAATGCATTTAAATTAAATAAATCTTTTATGAATTATGACATCATTGTTTAATATTATTTAATTGTATTAGCCAATAGACAATTGTCACCTATTCAAGGATGACCTCACTCAAAACCCTCTTTTAATAGATTAAAATAGATATCCATGGTTTTCTTATTAATTAAAAGGTGATAATAGACAATCAATATCATATATTAGTCATTACAAGTATGGCTTATATTTTTGGCCTGTTTGTGATCTCAATGTTATATTTAATTATAGTTGTAAGACGTTGATGCCTCTCTTGATCACGATTCACTAGATTAAAGTGTTATCATGGTGATTATTATTTAGGAAAATACAGTCTTTTTCTCACAAGTTAAATTACTGATGAGTTGCAAAATATTTGTCAATTACATGTGATATTTAGGATCACAATCAGACTAAATATTAAGTGTCTACCAGACTAAACACAAGCTACTGCACAGAATTGAGCCTGTTTCATGATTCCCCTGCCTGTTTTGGTACTCTTTTGCCCAACCACAATCTAGTACCATATGTGCAAATTTGGACCCAGCCTGCTATTGGGTTAATCCCAATCGACCCAAGTCAACACCTCATATGACCCGGTCAACCCAAAGTCAAAGAAGAAAGTCAAAACAACAGTTTTATGACAGTTACAAAATAACTGCTAAGTGGCAGTTACAAACCCCAAACCGACATACCTGTTGGTTCTTTTGAACCAACGTGACTTTTCATTGTACTCTTTCATATTGTATAAATAGATAACACTATGTACAAAAATTCATGATGACATATTGATTAATACAAAAGCATTTACACAACCTTGATTCATATTTGTTACTTGGTATATTTTGACTTAAGTTAGAAAGGCCATAGATCTACCTATTGAGGCCAACAATTGGTATCAGAGCGGTTTAGTCATACTAACCAAAAATCATCACTTACCAATCCTTTATTCGTTTTAGTTTCAAAATAAAAAAGAACCAGAATCTGTTTCGGATTTCTTTTTTCTGCAAATAATAAGTCGAACACAAAATCAAAAGATCATCTCTTGTATTTCTGAATCTGTCGCAACAAGGGAACAATCACAAATTGTGATTACTCAACCCGGCATCAGACAACAATTTGCAAGAAATTTTTTTGATAACAATTTGCATCGAACATAATCAGCCAATCCAATAGGATCAGAAAACGATTTAAAATCGTTTACCTTTTGATTCAAAACAAAAACAAATACTAATCTGACAACACAGTCATCAATTAGGGCAAAAATTAAAACGATTCAACATAGAACAAACACACCTGTTCAATTAACGAATTAAGCCCAGAACCTTAATTGAGTCACCAATCGTCAATTTCAGTCTCCAATCATCCATATCTCTCACGGAATTAAAACCCCCAAAATTCATCGAAACCCTAAAAGTTTCAATTGAGGGAATCAAGTGCTCGCAAAGAACACTACACACCGGAGAAGAAAGGAAGGCCAACAAGCCATAAAGATCAGGAGAAAAGATCGGATCAAATCCCAGAAAGCAGAAGAGACGAAATAATACAGTCTCTCAAAGAGACGTTTTTTCTTTTTACTCGTTCTTTTTTTATCTTACAAAAAGGGATAAGAAAACATATAAAAGAGGCGTCCAAATAAGGGCTACAAACAAAATGATTATTTTAGGCATCGGGTTAAACCATCAACCCCTCCAGGTTCCAAAATTTACAAAACCACTCTTTCATTTTTTTAGTATATATTTACTTTGATATATATTATTATTTTTGATAAGTTACTTTTATTTACAAATTAGTACTTCATCAAAAAAAAATTAAATATAGTAACCTAGTGATTACACTGCTTATTATATTAGAAATAACTTTTAAGGAGTAATTAACCTTAGGATATTTCATTTAAGAATTTTAATCTCCCGGGATAGTTTTTCAAAACTAGACCTGTAAAAGTTTTATATGCCTTTAAGGAAAATAAAACATAAGAGCTCACTAAAAATAAGAAATTTCAACACATCTCGTGTTAAAATTCTCTTGGAGATTTATTATAAATATCTTTAAGATATGACGAAAGACGATGGAAGTAAGGAATCTAGTACTAATATTACAACTAGTACACCCCAATTTCAATGCCCAATCCTAAAGCCCGCGAATTACTCATTATGGGCAATTCGCATGCAAATCGTTCTCGAAGCGAATGGTTTATGGGAAACAATAGAGCCGAATGAGTCGACTCAATCCAATAAGAAAAAAGACAAAACCGCTATTGCATTTCTTTACCAAGCCTTACCCGAAAAACAATTACTTCAAATAAGAAAGCACAAAACCGCAAAAGACATTTGGAATGCTTTGAAAACTAAACACGTTGGCGAATACAGAGTTCAACAAGCAAGACTTCAAACACTCAAATCCGACTTTGAGATGTTATATATGAAGGAAGACGAGACAATCGACACCTTCACTACAAAACTTACAACTCTCGTAAACAAAGTCGATAGTTTAGGACACACAATAGAAGATCAAACCTTAGTACGGAAACTACTAAATGTTGTACCCGATAGGTATCTGCAAATAGTCGCATCTATAGAACAATATTCCGACCTAAGTAAAATGACAATGGAAGAAGCAATTGGAAAACTTAAGACTTACGAAGAAAGGATTAAGTTCAAAAAGGGAAAACATGTGGACAATCAAGAAAAATTAATGTTCTCACGGCATGACAATAGAGGAAAACACTTTAGAGGACGTGGACGTGGGAAGTTTAAATTTTCACACGGAAAAAACCACGAAAAATTTAAGGAAGAAAAGAAAGACGGAGAAAACTCTCACAACAACTTCAACAAATCACATATTGATCTTAGCAAATCAAAATGTTGCAAATGAAATAAAATGGGTCATTATGCAACTAAGTGTTATTCAAAACCAAACACTAGTATGCAATCTAATCTTGTCGAGGAGGACTTAGAACATACCTTACTAATGGCAATATTAGAAGACCCACCTGTAACAAAACTTAAAGATCAAACTGCCTCGCTACACGAAGAAGATGTAGGATATAAAGAGACAAATGTAGATAGTCTATGGTACTTAGACAATGGAGCCAACAATCATATGACTGGAATGAGAGAACACTTCAAAGAGCTAGATGAGAACGTTAGTGGAAAAGTAAGATTCGGAGATGGATCTCACATAGAGATTAAAGGAAAAGGTTCAATCCTAATAGAATGTGATGCCGAAAAACAAAGAATCATATCACACGTATATTACATTCCTAGCCTAAAAAGCAACCTATTGAGCCTTGGACAATTCACCAAAATCGGTTGTAAAGTAGTAATGGAAGATGATGAATTACGACTTTATGACATGGAAAACAAAATCTTCATGAAAGTCACAAGACAAAGAAATTGTCTATACAAAGCAAGTCTGAAGATAGGCACACCTGTTTGCTTACTAACAAACTTGAAGGACAACACTTGGTTATGGCACGCAAGACTAGGACATCTCAACTTTAAATCACTAAAATCAACGACTCAAAGAGAGTTGGTTCAAGGAATACCTGCCATTAAACATACAACACAAATATGTGATGTTTGTTTAGTTGGTAAACTCAGCAGAGCGCCATTTCTCAAGAAAGCAAAAACTAGATCAACCTCACCTTTAGATTTAGTATACGGATATTTATGTGGACCAATTACACCAACAACACCATCTGGGAAAAGATACATATTCTTATTAGTCGATGACTATTCAAGATATATGTGGGGGTATTTCCTAAACACGAAAGATCAAGCATTTGATACTTTCAAGGAATACAAGAATACAATAGAGAAGGAGCTAAGGACAATATTGAAAATGTTAAGAACTGATCGTGGAGGAGAATTCACATCTAACGAATTCACTCAATACTGCAAAGAAAATGGCATAGCACGACAACTAATCGCACCTTACTCACCGCAACAAAATGGAGTAGTTGAACGAAGAAATATGACAATTATGTCTACAACAAGATGCATGATGAAAGCAACCAACATGCCTCAAAACTTTTGGGCTAAAGCTGTTAGACATGCTATATACATTCTAAACAGCGTTCATACAAAAGCCTTAGAAGACATCACTCCATATGAAGCAATCAAACAAAGAAAGCCAAACTTAGAAAATCTAAGAGTTTTCGGCTGCATAGCATATGCAAAGGTACCATCACAACATCTGAAAAAGTTAGATGACAGAAGCAACAAAATGGTATACTTAGGAAATGAACAAGGATCAAAAGCTTACAGTCTATTTGATCCAACAACACAAAGAATATGTGTTAGTAGAGATGTGAAGTTTAAAGAGGATGAAGCATGGGACTGGAAGGATTACTAGAATGAACACACCAACAATGAACCTGAATGGTTTGACTTCGAAGTCGAAAACCTTGAAGCCACAAATGAACATCAGGAACAAGAAATCCAACCAAATGAAGAAGACAATGATATCCCTAACAACGATGACGATGAAAATACAACATCAACAACAAACTCACCCTCACAAGCATTTCGCACACCATCTACAACTTCATCGTGAGTAAACGCTCAAATTACACCAACTACCTCAGTACTATCAACCAATCAAAGTAATTTAAACGCAACCAGGAACTTACATCCAAACTTTGATCATACACCACTACAAGGTTTTAGAACATTAAATGATATATATGATAAAACCGAGGAAGTATTACCCGAGCAATTATAACTGGCTGAAGATGAACCTAAGATTTACAAGGAAGCATCAAACGATCTGAAATGGATTGAAGCAATGAAGGTCGAATTAAATTCCATCAACAGAAACAATACATGGGAACTAACCACTCTACCCAAAGGACATAAAGCCATTGGATTAAAGTGGGTATTCAAGACCAAGAAAAAAGCTAATGAAAATATAGTCAAGCATAAAGCAAGACTAGTAGCCAAAGGCTACATACAAGATCATGGCATAGATTTCGAAGAAGTCTTTGCACCTGTAGCAAGAATGGAAACAGTCCGATTACTATTAGCCATAGCTGCTAATAATAAATGGGAAGTACATCACCTTGACGTCAAATATGCATTTCTACATGGAGACTTGAAAGAAGAAGTGTACGTTACACAACCCGAAGGATTTGTAAAGAAAGAAGATAATGGAAAAGTCTACAGACTCACACGAGCTCTATACGGTTTAAGACAGCACCACGTGCTTGAAACATAAAATTAGACAACACCTTGAAGTCTTTAGATTTCAAGAAATGTGCTTTGGAACAAGCTGTCTACACGAAGAAATCAAAGGACTCAATACTTCTAGTAGGATTCGATGTAGATTATTTAATCATCACTGGCACACCTAAAGAAGAGATAGACAAATCCAAAGCTCAAATGGAAGAAAAATTTGAGATGAGTGACCTAGGATTACTATCCTACTACTTAGGAATTGAAGTCACACAAACTGGAGGTGACATATCAATAAAGCAATCCGCCTACGCAAGCAAGATCCTAAAGGAAGTTGGAATGCTAGACTGCAACAAAACTCTAATACCTATGGATCTAGGAACAAGACTAACAAAGAACACTGAAGAAAGAATGGTAAACTCAACTGAATATAGAAGTTTAATTGGATGCTTACGATATCTGCTACATACAAGACCCGACTTAAGTTATTCCATTGGATTACTTAGTTGTTTTATGCAAGAACCAAAGGAACAACATATGAAAGCTATAAGGCAAGTACTACGCTATGTAAAAGGAACAAAAGAATATGGAATCACCTACAAACACAATGGAGGAAACCAAATACAAGGTTATAGTGACAGTAGCTACGGAGTCAACACTCAAGAAGGAAAAGACACTACTGGAATTATATTCTACTACGGTGAATCACCAATCAGCTGGAGTACACAAAAACAAGCCACAATAGCTCTATCATCATGTGAATCCGAATTCATTGCAGCAACAGCAGCAGCAACACAAGCATTATGGTTAAAGAGATTACTAAGCAAGCTTACACATACCCAAGAAGAAAAGGTTACAATAATGGTCGACAACAAGTCTACCATCGAACTAATGAAGAATCCTGTATTTCATGGAAGGAGTAAGCACATTCACATAAAATATCACTTTATACGAGAATGCGTCGAAAGAGAATATTACAAGTCGAGTTTATAAGTGGAGAATTTCAGAAGGCTGACATGCTCACAAAATCACTACCGAAGATGAGATTCCTAACAATGAGATAACTAATCGGAGTCAAAGATCTACAACAAAGCGATTGTGATTAAGGGGGAGAATATTGGGTTAATCCCAATCGACCCAAGTCAACACCCCATATGACCCGGTCAACCCAAAGTCATAGAAGAAAGTCAAAACAACAGTTTTATGACAGTTACAAAATAATTGCTAAATGGCAGTTACAAACCCCAAACTGACATACCTGTTGGTTCTTTTGAACCAACATGACTTTTCATTGTACTCTTTCATATTGTATAAATAGATAGCACTTTGTACAGAAATTCATGATGACATATTGATTAATACAAAAGCATTTACAGAACCTTGATTCATATTTGTTACTTGGTATATTTTGACTTAAATTAGAAAGGCCATAGATCCACCCATTGAGGCCAACACCTGCCTCTGAACCACAATACAAATTAACATGCTCTTGAGCAATTGACTTAGTTTCATATAATATATATGCAAATGAAACATGCATCACCACTACTGGAAGTGCAAAAAGGGCTTCAAAATCAAACATTGTCCTAACATATCTTCCACGAACTAGAACAAAAAAAGTCAGTGATGAGAACGGCAACACAACAAAGCAGGAAAAACCCTCATGTCAAAACTCTTTAAGAGCTTGCACTCCCAATCTTTAATACTTGAATATCAGCTTGAATGAGAAACACTTCGGCCATGTGTAGTTTATATATAACAGCTTCTCTTGAACGATGTTTCGTAGCTTCACAGTTCAAGTTAGGTATTATTCATCTTAGGCAACTTAGGTTGTATTTATCTTACACTATGTTCTTGAGTTTCAAATAAGTGGAAAATAAAAGAACATGCAAATATTGGAACTGGAAAGAAAGAAAAGAAAGGAAGTAAAGTTAATTTATGTTTGTTCTTGAGATAGGCACAAAAAAAAGAAATAAAAAATAGATTCATGTTCTCAAGTTCGATGAAATGGAAATGAAAGTGTCATATTTACATTTCTACCCTTCCTTCATAATTTGCTATAAGGAGACATGAAACTAACTGAGATGTGTACCATGCGTATATAAGAAAAGAACAGATCTTCCATTAATGGTGTAACTTCAAAAGAACATCACCAACACAATTATAATCAGCAAAAAAAGTGAATCAAGTTTTTTGGTGTTGGCGCACCAATATTTACATCATATAAATAACTAAGACTAATAAGGCGTCTTCATTCCATAACACCCATCATCATTATCAATACGTCCATTCGATCTTCAAGTGGGAAACCAAAGAGAGCTCGTACTTTGTCCGGACGTTCCACGAGAAAAAGATACGCCATTGGTATGCCAACACGGTTCATACCCATGCATTGCAGTTCTTTATAATTATCCCCCTCTAGATACATACGTGGACTAGAATTTTCCATTAATCAATAGACAAAAAACATCAGTAATTAAATAACTGCCGAAAATAAATCATGAATAATATACTTTGTATATAGATCCAATACTTTACATTTCATTTTAATTCTTCTCCTCTGTCATCTATGTCTCTTGAAGGATCAATTTCTTCGTCTGGTGTTGCATTTAATACCTCGTGGATCACTTCACCTTCAAGTTCTTGGTCATGATCTTCCTCGAGTAAAAAGTTATCAAGGATACAACATGCCAAAAATATGTCTGGTTTCACATGAGTAAAATGGTTCAGTTATACTTCTTATTATAAGAAACCTTTTCTTTAGTACACCAAATGCTCGATCAGTTGAGTTTCATAATGATGCGTGACGTAGGTTAAACAACTCAGATTTTTTTAGGTGCATGAATTCAGTACTCCTTTAAAGGATATTTAACTCCTCTATAAAAAGCTATAAATGTACTTCTATGGGGAAGACCTCCATCAACCAAATAAATTTATGATTGGGAATAAATAGCTTATCATCTCTAGTGCTTCTTTTATTATTCTTAACCAATGAAAACATATGTGAACTCTAAATCAAATGTACACGCAACTAAAACATTAATTGTCAAATAACCCTTACGACCACAATATCTAGGAGCATCTTTGCTATGTACTTTCACACGAACACGTGTTCCATCTATCGCCCCTATACTATCCTTAAATTAGGAATAAAATCTCTGTTTTTCACGCATTTCTTTTTGAATAATGTCACAAGCACTTCTAACGATATTATTGTGTCCAAAACAGTATGAAAATGCCTACTAGTGGCAGGTTGGGATCGTCGATAAGACCAAGAGACAAAGCTGTTTCTAAAATTATTTCCTACAATATGAAAATTGTTGGAATATGCAATCTAATTATCATAAAATAACACATAAACAATCACAAGTACGCAGCGGAAAAGATCATATAGTGTAAACAAATTAACCTAAAAGAAAATATACCTTGTTAGCTTCCAACTAAGGTTTATGCAATATCCCCAATTAAATCAAGAAACAAATAAACCCTAAATTAGGGTTTATACCAATCGACTGTAGTTTTAGTCGAATACTTCACCACCAAAAATCCAAGAAAGATTTCTCTACGATCTCGCGCGCACGTTGTTATTGCAATTCAATTAGAATGCTAGTTCTTGATCACGTAACAAACCAATCACTAGTGTTCAAGAAGCAAAATCGAGAACCCTAACATTCTGGGGGGTAGTTGATCAACCAAGAAAAGAGAGGACAAGGAAAAGAAGATTGACTTGTTTTTTTCACAAGAGATAAGAATAATGAAGCTTAAAGGGTTCATTTTTCTCATAGCAAGCCAAATCCCTCTCTCCACCTATGTGGGATAATGAGTTTTTTCATGAAATAATTAATATCATACTTTATTAATATTAATTATATTTGAATCTTCAAACGTAACGTGTGGGATCCCATAGGCTGGAGTTTGAAACCGGACACACGTTTATAAAATATGTTCATAATCCAATAGCTCTCACTTGGACATGTTTTAATAAACGTAATGACATTGGTTAGCGTCTAGCAACACGCCAACGCCCCTAGAACAACTAGAGTGTAGTTTCATGAAGCACAATTAATGATTTATCATTATACTATCCTTTTGTTTCTAATACATTGTTAAATATGGATATGGATCTAATTCATTCCATAATTTAATGATTTTGTTTCTCATTTCATCGATTAATCAAGATTACCAAAATTATCAGGACATATCAAGATCTCTTTTGGGCATGGTCATGCAAACATCTGATCAACCATAAGAGAGGCCCAGTAGTATTATACTTCAAAACAAATTTGAAGGAAAATTTTTTATCTTGACTACAAGTGTAATCCGTGAATTTCACAACACTTTTGAAAATAGCCCTTTTGACCACCAGTTACGGATAACGATAGATTATTTCACAAAAATGGGATCCACCCACGCTATTTCGGCTTGTGTCTCAAGTCTAAGGATAAATAAACATTATCATTTACATGTTTTACTTAATGAAAAAGATCAATAAAGTACAATCATGTCGGTTGGGATAAATCCGATCTGATATCATGTGTGTATGGTAGGACCTTCCATCATTATACACAGTATAACACTAATGTCTTAGATTTGTCTTAATTTAATTATTTTCCCATATAATTAATCGATAATGGACAATTTAGAATAACACAAGCCATTCATAGATTTAAACAAGCAAATATGGGACACAACTTATTATTGAATGAAATCAAACATACTACTTTTATTCATAATAAATAATAATTTTTTAACATCTCTTATCCAAATACTAAATAGTTGATGAATTATACCTCAAGACATGACAATCACACTTGTTCATAAGGCATAAAATTCAACTTGGTTATGATCTATTAGAATTTTGAGAGTACTTATTTCCATAATTTAATTAGTGAAGCTCTTGTATGTGTGCATACAAACATCTTAATATTGACACACAATATTCCATAAGGTGTGTAAGAACATCAAACACCTATTTTATGATAATCATCTTTCTAACTTCTAAAGTTTAAAGTATTCTTATTCTTTAATGTATAATGTAACTGTGCTTTTAGTTGAGCACAACTAGTCCACATGGTCAACATCAAGGATGAAATTCTACCACGACTAGTATTGATTGTCATCTCAATTGAACTAGCATCATTTTTTTCACACAACAATATGTGATAATGGAATTTTTCAAAACCACAAAACTTTTACAATCCTCCTAGGTAGTGTACCTAATCGTTGTAGTGTAGGAGAATAATGTTGTGAAGGCCGAAATATATGACGAATTAGGTCTAAAGGTGAGGGATGATTCTTTTTGTAGTTTAATATTATTTTAGAAAGCAATTAAAATATCTCGGGGTTTGAAGAGTTTGGTTAAACTATTAATTAAACTAATTAAACTAATTATGCGAAAAATAAAGTGGTAACTTCTTATGATAGATAAATGTGTTTACTTAGGGTATCCTTACTCCCTATTATCTCTTATTGATTAGTCGAATTGTCACGTTCTTGTTTTAATTATCGTGTTGTATTCCTTAATATTGGTCGTAGGGTGGTGCCGAAATCCCTAACTCTATGAATGTATAGGTCTCCTTTAAGCAGTCTTAATGTCACCAATGAACAATATGCCGTCTAACTAAGAAGTCTTAATATCAATAAACCGCAATTCACGCAATAAATACAACGAATAAAAACAACTAGTGGACTCTAGTGAAGAAAGCGATTAGTAGGATGTACAAGCTAATATACTAAAGATAAACCAAATTTTCCAAACCCTAACACGAGTCAACTAATTAAACAAGAGACGACAATCAATAATTAACGACTATGTTTCATTCAATACTAAGCAAACACTAGATAATTTAGCCGAGCAAGTTAAAGTGAAGAAAAGAAACACATATAATCAAATAACACATAAACATATTGAATGATTAAATATGAATTACTTAACTTCAATAAAACATGGAGTTTGTGGGATGAAAAACCCTTACAAGATCTCTGAAATTCGTGCCCTAGGTTATCTCTCCAAGATGTTATATTTACAATAGAAAATCTATGAAAAATATATAAAGTTATACAATTGTGACGGCATCACTTTATGGTTATGATGCCGTCAGCTCACCTTCATTAGGGTTTTGTCCTTAGCCGTGTCACCGTCGCCTTGTAATCTGTGACAGCGTCGTGCACTTTCCTCTGGTAGTGGCGCCGTCAGCTCTAGGCTGTCACAATAGTCTGAACTATCACATGGAAATTTTACATTATCTGGAAACTTGATTTTGCAAGTGACGACGTCACGTTGGGATTGTGACGCCGTCAGCCTTTTCTTGACGTTTTCACGACTTGGTCGTTTCCTTCGCTTTCTTGTCCAAATAAGCCCAAAACTTGACCCTTTCCGAAATTCACTCCCAAAGTACCTAAAATATGAAAAGAAACAATTTAGGGTAATAATTGATCAAATATATACGAGTTTAGAGACTAAATGACCTCTTAAAAATGCACGTTTTAAATCCTTATCAATATGCTCTTTGAAAAATCCGTAAACTGTGAACATTTTTTTTTGTAATGTTTGGTGCCTTCCTAAACTTCAAGTTTGTTGGCTATGAAAATTACGCAAAATTTTCCGTATTGTACATCTATAGAAATTGGGAACAACTCTGGGCTGAGGAATGAAATTATAAATCCAAACATATTCAATTGGAATATTTATTATACTAGTTATCTAATAACTTTTAATTAGATATCAATGCTGTCAAATCATCTGGCATTCATGCATGATATAACAATTTCTTTATATAACATGATGTACATGATGAATCCTTGAGTCAGACTTAAGATGTCATTCATGTTCTATCTGATCAAAAGATATATATCCATTGAGACTTTCTAAAGGATATGTCATGTTGTATTAGACTCAATTACCACAAGTTTGTAACAATAAACATATATTCCAAGGTTGTATGTCTTACTTCTTAAACTTTTCAAGTGAAGTTTCATTCAAAGCTAAAAAGTAACATTTAACTTAGATGGAATGTTACTTCTGATATGTGATAACATATATGATTTAAGATAATAAACACAATACTCCCACTAGCTTTTAGGAATACTCAGGAGTTATCTTAGTTTTAATTATAAATCAAAATTTGGATTTAATATTTAAACATAAGATTCATCTCCTAGATGCATGCATTGATCAATACTTGGATTCTTGCAATTTGTACACTTTTAAAGAATATATGAATTCATAACACTCTTTTGATTACTTACCGTCCTCGCAAAAGTAATCACACAAGAAAGAGTTTTTAAATGCCATTGTCAAATTTCATATTAATGAAAATAAGTATGACTTTATATATTTAATGTGTCTAGAAAAGAATATTCAATCACAGTCAATTGCTTAAGTATGATTAATAATCTTGTCACCAGACATGCATTAAATATGTGTATAATATTGTCCATATAAGCTTTACACAAAGAATCAAACCATTAGGGTTTTCCTTCTCTTTGAAGAAAATCACATTCATTCTATAGTCTAATTATTTAGATTAAGATAAAACCAATTTTCCAAAAATTGATCATCTTTATGGACAACATCTTAACATTCATAGTATGAGTAATTTACCGAATTCAATATTAGGGAATGTATCATTATGATTAACAGGTTCACTATGATCCTGTAACTCATATTTCTCAGCATTGATATAACCATATCGATTAAGTGTCTAAGGTATCCTTGCGGATTTATGAATGAGAATTCCATCATCTTGAGGATTATCATTTACATTTATAGCCTCATCATGACATTTACTAGTGTGTTTTAGAAGGTTATGTATCTTGTAATTGTATCTCTTCTAGATCTAAAAACTCCCATTTGCTTTTTGTAATTTAGAGACAATCTATAAATACTTAATACGTAGAAAAACAAAAGATTGTTCTCTTTTGGGACATTACAAAACACATTAACAATTCTTGACTCTAGTTTGTTAATAACCAACTTCATAATAAGTTTTTAACAAATTCAGAACTTCAATTTTAAGACTTAATGTGGTTCATCACAATTCATAACATGATAAAGTCTTATTAACCTTCTATGTTGGAGTCTTATTGAGTATATACAATCGATACTTAAATTTCTAACCTTGATAATTTAGGAAGAAAAGAAGTCATAGTTATCTTGAATCAAATGCTATAAATAGAGTTTGATTTTCCTAATTGAACATACCATAAAATTATGGTATTCTATCAGGATTGATATTGTGAGACAATATAACAATATGATACATAAATTTATACTCTTTGGCTTACCTATTTACCAACTAAGTCAAACTAAATGGTATAATAGAATTTCCAAGCCAATTGCATGCATTATAACGTAAGTACTCTTTGACCAAGTCAACAACTTCATGTCCATGCCTCAACAAGAAGACATGAACATTTATAATTCCACAATACGTTATAAGTCATTAATTGTTAGGTGATACGCTTACACAGCGCGTTCGGGGTCAAAGGAACTTCCTTTTCGTCGAGCAAGTTTTTCAACACCCTAGGCAGTGAACCTAATCGTTGAAGTGTAGTATTAGGGTAAGCCACGGGTATTGATATCGTTCTCTAGGGGAATAGGAATGCTAGTGAGAAGTTACTACGCTAAGGTTGGGGTTGAGGAAGATTATTTTTTTATCTTTTTTATATTTTTTTGGAAATGGAAAGGTACGAATCTCGGGGTTTGGATTTGGGGGTTGGTATTTCTACCGATTACTCTACTTATCTAATTATCTAATTAACTAAGCTAGGGGTAGTCTATGTCTATTGTTGTGTGCTCGTATGATAGTTAAAAATGTATTTACTTAGGTTTTATTACTCCCTACTTATCACATATTGATGGTTGAATTGTCACGTCCTTATTCTTAACGTGTTGTGTTTCTAAGGTCGTAGGGTATGCGTTTATCCCTAACTCTTTGAAGCTACCAAAGGTTAATGACTACAAAATCTCTAGGATTTATAAACTTAACACTAAGGCATTCTTTGGATGTTTAGCCTACAATAACTCTAGGTGATTATAAACTAAGGTTCAACAAAGATTAATCAAGCATTAATAACACAACGAATGACCTATCGCAATACTGGGTCAATCACAATTAAGATAAGAGACAACCAATCAATATTCAATAACTAGGTTTCATATTACCTAAGCAAACACACAAATAAATTAGCCGGACATGGAGAACATGCAAGCATACACACAATCAATTGAAGACATAATTGAATTAATGAAGTAAAACACTTATCTTGATGTAAGATAGGGTATGGAACCCTAAAATACTGTACAAGACAGCCTTGGTTTGGTTTAGGTTTTTACTCCACAAAACTACACACCGAAAACTGAAAAATTCGGATTCTATATATAATGTTACAAAATGCGACGGCGTCACTCTTTAATTGTGACGCCGTCGGGTCGCCGTCATTAGGGTTTCGTCTTGGCCACGTTAGCATTGTGATGGCGTCACCTTATGCCCGTGATGCCGTCTCCTTCAGTCTCTGACGCCGTCTGGATCAAATCTAGGTCGTCTGAGCTGCGACGCCCTACTCTTTTAAAACCTGATGTCGTCACTTGTAAATAATCAATTTGGCTACTGAGTCGTCACAAAACTTGTTCCGACGGCGTCACAAGTAGAACCTGATGCCGTCCCATTTCAATTCAGAAGCCTGAGTGTCTCGATTCTTGACTTTGGCCATTTTCTTCGTATATTCGCGCCTTTTCGTCCGAATAAGTGTCATTCCAGCAATTTGCCTTCAAGAGACCTAAAAAGTGAAAAGGAACGAAATTAAGTAGTAACGGATACGAAAGTGATCAATTAAGGGCTTAAATGACCCCTAAAAAAGGTACCTTTTAAATCCTTATCAAATATCCCTACACTTGGTATTTGCTTGTCCTCAAGCAAATGTACTTTTAGCCAATTGATTTATAAATTAGGGGTCATGAAGCATTAGTTTAGAACGATCCATAACACATATAAGCCTCTCAAAAGTAATAACAAGCACGGAAATTACATACTAGCACCTCACATGGGGTGTTTGGATACTCACATCTCTCGGGTGTATATGAAATATAACAAGTTGGAAATGGAAGATAAACACTCATTAACCGGTCCTAGTACATAGATTACCATAGGCTTGAGACTAGATCAAACCTCCACCGCTTTGGCGTAAGCACCTAGGAAAGACTATCCAAGAGGTCTTTTAAAGGGTTGTAATGTTAGGCTTACGGTAGGGAAACAAAGGGTTTGGTGGGATAGGCGATTTAGTGGTGGCAAGTCAAAAATCTTTATGTTACAAGCATGAGAAGAATGGCGTTGCTAAGCCAAGACTCGACACCCTAAACTCTAGACAAATTGAAATAAACAAACATAAATTTAAAGATAGATGTAGGATGGTAGCCCGTATGTTTTTTTCATTTTTTTTAACACTCTATTTTTTATTTTTTTATTTTTTTATTTTTTTTTCATACACTTTTACTCTACCATCCTCTACGATAACATCAAAATGATAGGTATTTATTGGCACATCCCTATACTTGAGTTTTTATTACTCTAACACTAATTTGACCCGAATTGAAAAGATCAAAACACTTGGAGTACATTATTATGCAAATAAAGGGAGTTTGAATTTAACGTTCCCTTCCCGTCATTTCATAAAATTTAACTTTTCCCATGAGTCCCAATCGTCCCAAAACTGTGTACAAAGGATATGACTCGACTTAGCAACTTATGCAAGCAACTAGATAATTGAACTAAGGGTTTAGTGTGATAATAATAATGCACTAAAAGTGAGTGCATACAAGGTAGGCTAAGGCGATTTGGGTGTACATTTGGGGGTGGATTGTAAACAATGTTCTTCATTGATATTCCGGAAAACCGAAACATCACGAGAACCGCGAAAAGGATAGGCTCTGAGGGGTTAACTAGGGGTATCGTGTACTAAAGATGAGTACAACGCAAAGGTATGGGGGAATTACTCAACCGATGTGGAAGAAGTAATTATATTACGGGTATCAAACAAGGGTTATCCTAATGCCTCTTATCATTTAGTTATTCCTAACTACACAAGTGTAGTCTTACTAGCGATCTCGGAATGCATCACAAAACAAGTTCTAGAATCTATTATACTACCGGTTCACACTCGAAGCATTAAAGTGGAATGCTTTAATTCCTACAAATCTAAGGGCGATCCTCACATTTTGGGTGGAATTTAAGTGGTGAAGCGTTTTTGTGCTAGTCATATAACTTCCTATCCATGAGACGCTTTATTAAGACTAATGGCCCACTCCTATATGTCATGAAAAACTTTAAATTTGGTGCCAAAATTAACCTAACCGATATTTCTCATGGTTTATTACACAATTGAAATTGGACAAGGCAAATAGTCAAGGATAAGCATATTTTCAAAGTTCCCGTTTTATTTTCCCTCCCTACACTTAAACTGAACATTGTCCCCAATGTTCCCCGAAAGTATCAAAGTTATGATAATGGAAGGTAATTAAAAACGAAATAAACTAGTACTCCCCTGATTAGCTCGGTAGGATCCGTGTGAAGTAGTGGTTAAATTCTTCTTCAAGAAGAATGTATGCGTGAAAAGCTCCTTCCAATCTTTTGTATTTTCTTCTTGATAAATAAAACCTGCACACTTTAAGACGACAGACAACCCAAACCATCAAACCAAACAAAGAAAAATCACAACAAGATGTAATTCCAGACTTAAATAAGATATAATGCTTGTGGAATTGATGTTTGTAGATTTTCTGGAAAATTAAGACCTGGAAAATTCCAAAAATTTATAAGTAGCACAAAAAACGAGAGAAAGTAAGATAAGTTGTTTCTGCTCCTCCTGACGCCGTCAGGTTGAGATCCTGACGCCGTCAGGTTATCATGACAGAAACTGGTCTGCGATTTTCTGGAAAAATTCTGGAAAATTTATATCTTTAGAATCTGGAAAAATTCATGCACATCCATTATGACTCGATACAAGCATTTGACTCACATATATATATATATATATATATATATATATATATATATATATATATATATATATATATATCTTTTCAATAATCGTAATTCTCATGTTCACTATCTTTTAAAAATGTGTGTAATCTTCCCAACACTTATCCCTTTTGTAAAATACCTTTATATGTAATTAAGACGAGGTTAAAGACAAAATAAAGCATTTTCACAAATTCAAACATCAGAACATACATTAATGAAAAGATATATGACACACAAATAAAAATGAAAAAAAATACACATGGGTTGCCTCCCAAGAAGCGCTTGTTTTTGTTCGAGTCACGAGCTTGACTCTACCCTTATTTAACGGAGAAAGGGGAAGTTTTTCCTACACTTAAGCTTAAGTGCCGGTGATAGTAGCGATACACACCCTTAGGGTGGAAATTTGCTACGTGAGGAGAGGGTGATGGGTGATTTATATGCTCAAAGGGGTGTGCTCCATTCATTCTAACCTTACCTAATTTTATGGGTGTAGCGGGTGAATCAAATCTCTCTCCTAAAAATGGATCATCTTCTATCAACTTCAAAAGATTCTTAGTTAAGGATCCATCTTGACCGAATAAACCCGGTTTAAACCCATAATGTTTCTTGTTATCAACCATGAATGGGTGATATAAGTGTGTAAGGTCATGGGTTACTCCTATATTAGCTTCCACTCTACATGGCCTAGAGTCTACCACCTTTATCAAGCAAATACCCGGACTATTTATTTTGATGGGTGGATTGGGGCCTAATTCAATTCCAAGATTCACATCTAAAGACGGAAAATTGGGTAAGGTTTTTGGTTGAGGCTCCGGTTAATCAAAATTAGGAACTTCCCTAGGACTAAGAGAGAGGTCATGACAACAAGCATCTAAAACTACATTCTCTAGTGGCGTTTGGTCCAAAGGTTCTATATCAATCGGGGTTCCTATAGTCTCTTCTACTTCTTCTGGGTAAGTTATAGGTGATGTGTGTTCCTCAAGTGATGGTAGGGCTTGTGGGCTTGGAGTTTCCACCTCATTCTTCATTATATCTAGATCTCCTGAATGTTCATCATGTGTTTTAGTATGATCTAACCCAAATATACTCCTAAGTATCTCAAATCCTTCTTTAGCCATTTCAAATTCTTGGTCCGATTCATAAGAATCATTCTCAAAAATTTGATCACTATGTTCTATTTGCCTAAAGGATTCCTCACGCGTGTCATATGTTTTGAAATCTATCCCACGAATGCAACTAGGTAGTTCAACTATAACCATCTCACAATCTTGTTCGGGTTTAGGTTCCATGTTCTTAAAAACTAGGTCTTTTTTATCATGATGCCTAAGGTTGGATAAATCCTCCTTATCCATTTCCTCAAGTTGTGACAACTGATGGTTTATGCTTAGGAGGCTTTTCTCAAAAAAATTTCAGAGGGTCTCACTAAAAGGAGTTGATTCTAACAATGATCGTTGAATAGAAGCCACACAAGCACAAAATTTATCAAATCCATCCAACCTTACACCCGTCTCCTTTTGGATATCTCTAAGATCACTCACAAATTCATTAGAACAATAAAAAGCAATCCAATATGCGAAGTTCAATTGTTCCTCATTTGTTAATGATTCAAATTCAACTTCACTTCCATAGCGACAAATGAAAAGGGTTTTACGAACACAAACACAAAGAAGGGGGATAGACCACAAGGAAGCTAAAAATGAGAAAAAAACTTACTTGATAGAAATCAAGCAAGGGAACCTAAACGAGGTGGACTCCTAACTAGCTATTCTATTCCCCGGCAGCGGCGCCAAAAACTTGATACGCTTACACAGCGCGTTCGGGGTCAAAGGAACTTCCTTTTCGTCGAGCAAGTTTTTCAACACCTTAGGCAGTGAACCTAATCGTTGTAGTGTAGTATTAGGGTAAGCCACGGGTATTGATATCGTTCTCTAGGGGAATAGGAATACTAGTGAGAAGTTACTACGCTAAGGTTGGGGTTGAGGAAGATTATTTTTTTATCTTTTTTATATTTTTTAGGAAATGGAAAGGTACGAACCTCGGGGTTTGGATTTGGGGGTTGGTATTTCTACCGATTACTCTACTTATCTAATTGTCTGATTAACTAAGCTAGGGGTAGTCTATGTCTATTGTTGTGTGCTCGTATGATAGTTAAAAATGTATTTACTTAGGTTTTATTACTCCCTAGTTATCTCCTATTGATGGTTGAATTGTTACGTCCTTATTCTTAACGCGTTGTGTTTCTAAGGTCGTAGGGTATGCGTTTATCCCTAACTCTTTGAAGCTACCAAAGGTTAATGACTACAAAATCTCTAGGATTTATAAACTTAACACTAAGGCATTCTTTGGATGTTTAGCCTACAATAACTCTAGGTGATTATAAACTAAGGTTCAACAAAGATTAATCAAGCATTAATAACACAACGAATGACCTATCGCAATACTGGGTCAATCACAATTAAGATAAGAGACAACCAATCAATATTCAATAACTAGGTTTCATATTACCTAAGCAAACACACAAATAAATTAGCCGGACATGGAGAACATGCAAGCATACACACAATCAATTGAAGACATAATTGAATTAATGAAGTAAAACACTTATCTTGATGTAAGATAGGGTATGGAACCCTAAAATACTATACAAGACAGCCTTGGTTCGGTTTAGGTTTTTACTCCACAAAACTACACACCGAAAACTGAAAAATTCGGATTCTATATATAGTGTTACAAAATGCGACGGCGTCACTCTTTAATTGTGACGTCGTCGGGTCGCCGTCATTAGGGTTTCGTCTTGGCCACGTTAGCATTGTGACGGCGTCACTTTATGCCCGTGACGCCGTCTCCTTCAGTCTCTGACGCCGTCTGGATCAAATCTAGGTCGTCTGAGCTGCGACGCCCTACTCTTTTAAAACCTGATGCCGTCACTTGTAAATAAGCAGTTTAACGCCTCATATTTGTGATGGTTTGATGTGTTTGTGAAATCCAATATGTTACAAATGGTATCAAGAGCCATGGTTTGATCATCTCTCTTACATATCCTTGGATTTCTAGTGGTTTTAGATGGTTTTTGAGTTTGAAAAAGTTTAGTGGTTTTTGCATCATTTGGATCATTTCTTGTGTTAAAGTTTGAATTTTGAGTGTACTTTTGTGTTTAGAATCATTTTAAGTGCTTGGGTTTTGATTTGGAAAGCTTGAATCACTGTGGTTGGACTTGTTTTGGATTGAAAAGTGTGTTTTTGAAGTTTTTCAAGGTAGCGACTTGAGTCTCGTTGTGAATTTCTACGTAACGACTTGCTTCAGTAATTTCTAGCGAGTTGTTGTGTTAGTCGTAGCGACTTGAGCTTAGCGACTTGTCTATTGAGACAAGCCAACAAACAATACAAGTTAGTATATTCTCCACTATGGCTAGCGACTTGGAGGGGTAGCGACTTGCTTTCATTATTTCTAGCGACTTGTACTTATAGTTCTTAGCGAGTTGTCTCTTAGCGATTTGGTTACTTAGCGAGTTGTTCTTTAACGTCTTGCCTGCTTAGTGATTTGGTGCTTTAGCGACTTGTGTTCAGCGACTTGGGTCTTAGCGACTTGTGCTTAGCGACTTGATTCACATCGACCTGAGGTTTAGCGAGTTGCTACTTAGCGACTTGGTGCTTAGCGACTTGGTTCAAGAGTTATAGCAACTTGGTTCAAGGGTTATAGCGACTTGGTTAATATTTGTTTCTATTACGGTTTTCTCTTGATTTAGTAAAATCCCGTGAAAGAATCCATTTCCCGGTTTAATCATAGAGTTATAAAATCTCGTGAAATCTGTAAACATGTCTACCAACGTGACTACAATAATCTCTACTGTAGCTGAGGACGTTCAAGCAGCTGGTTCAGACACTCGTCCACCCATGCTTGACAGAACTGACTATGACTCATGGGCTCAACGAATTAGGTTGTATTGTCTTGGAAAGGAAAATGGAGTCAACATTCTCAAGTCTATTAATGAAGGACCGTATCAGATTGAGACTACAAGAGACATAATTGATACTGCTGCAGATGGAACCATGATCTTTGGATTGGACAGACCAAAGACGTATGATGAGCTCAGTGATAAGGAGAAAAAGATATTCGATGCTGATATCAGGGCTTCAAACATTATACTTCAAGGTCTTCCAAAAGATATCTACAAGCTTATCAATCACAACACTGAAGCTAAGGCGGTTTGGGCTAATGTCAAGATGCTTCTCTCAGGTTCTGAATTGACTAAGGAAGACAGAGAATCACAACTGTATGATGAATTTGAGCATTTTAAGATGAAACCAGAAGAAAGTGTCTATGAATACTACGTGAGATTCCACAAGCTTGTAAATGACATGAGGAACATCAAAATGACCATGCCAAATATTCAGCTGAACTATAAGTTTGTGAACAACATGAATCCCGAATGGCACAAATTTGTCACATCTGTGAAGCTAACCAAATGATTGAAGAACACCAACTATGAGCAACTATATGCATTCCTGCTTCAGAATGAGAGACATGCCATGTTTGAAAAAATGATTCTTAATCAGTTCAAATCTAAACAGGGAGAAACAAGTTCATCAAATGATTCAACAGCCTTTTACACCAATGTTGGAATTACCACCAAAGCTTCTCAAGTCATACCCACGGGTAATGGTAATTACAAGCTCATTCCCGATCCAACATATAAGCCTCCAGACTCAAACACACTCATGGAAAACTTCATCAATCAACTGTCTCTCATGGTTAGCCAAACTATGAATTCCTCTCCACACACCAACAATAACCTCAGAACATCATCCAATCCACACAATCAAGCTACTGTAAGAGATGGTAAGGTAGTGGTGCAGAATGTGCAAGGAAGAAGGTATGAATAAGAGATGGTTGGAGCAGGTTATGGTAATACTGGAGTAGGTGGAGGTTTTGTGGCTAATTAGAATCGTGGAAGAAATGCCAATCAAGGGCAAGCAAAGCCAATCAAATGCTACAACTGTGGTGGTGAGGAACATATTGCTAGGAACTGCACATCTCCAAAACGTCCACAGAATGTAGAATACTTTAGAGATAAGATATTGCTTGTTCAAGCTCAGGATAATGGAGCAGCCTTGGATGAAGAGGAGTTGTTGTTTCTTGCTGAAGGGAATGCTAAGACATATGATGCTGATGTAGATGAGCAGCCAATTCAGGAAATGGGTCACAATCATCAAAATGCCTTTCAAGTTGCCGACTGTGATGCATTTGACTCTGATGTCGATGATGAACCTACTGCCCAGACAATCTTCATGGCTAGCATCTCACCTATGGTCTCTCTAAAGGTCTCTTCATCACAACAGGCTCGTCCATCCAAAGAATCAATCATCTCAGAGGTATTAAAACTATACGATGATGTTGATGAGCAAAAGATACATGACAAAGTACAATCTACTGAAACTATTGAGTCAGATATTGAAAATATGGGTAATATCAATGTTGTCCCATATGATCAATATGTGAAACAAAGTGAAAGTGAGATTGTACAAAGTGATGCATCTTCTGCAGTCAATGGTGGCTATATTTTTGATGAATACACTGCATGTATTCCTGATGATTCGATTATCTCTGAACTTAATGCCTATAAAGAACAAGTTGCCATTTATGAACAACGTGCTAAGTTTGAGTTAACTACTCGTGAGCAGGAGTTGGATAACCAAATGCGTACAATTATCAGAAAAAGTAATTTTAGAGAAGAAGTGTTAAAGCAAGAGTTAAACTCCTTACAAGAAAAGCTTTCTAAAACTGTTAAGCAAAAGCAAGAGCTTCAAGATAATGTTAAAGTGCTTAAACAAGAATTTAATGCTAAGGAATCAAAACTTTTGAATGACTTTTCCAATCTAAAAACTTTGAAAAACAAGCTTGAAAATAAGTTGTACGTACAAGGGAACACCATTCAGACTGCTTACATGATCACTAAGCATAGAGTCTTAAGCGATAAGCATAGTATCCCCATTATAAAATAATCCAACCCTGAGTATGGTAAGAAAGCAAAAGCTGCTCATAATGTAATCTATGATGGCAATGAGATTCTTAAATCTAGACAGAAACCTAGTTGCATTGAGTGCACTGAGGAAGATAGAAAATTAGATGATGCTTCTAGGGAGAAAATGGATAAGAAGCTTAACGATCCTGCGTGTAAAGAGAATAACATAACGATCAAACCCCATGATTACAAAAAGGAAAATTGGATTTCCTTGAACAAGTTTAAGCCTCAAACGTTGTTAAAGCCTGAACAAGTGTTCTGGAAAAAGGACTTAGATAAGCAAAAAGCAAAAAATCTTGTTGAAACAAACCCTCCCCTTAGGAAAGTGCCTGCAGCGACTGTGTATCCTCCGAATACACCAATGCATTTAGTTCCTAGAACTATTGCCACTAAGAGCAAGACCATTGTTAGGATTTAGTAAATCCAGGTATTAAAGTGTCGGTCACCTCAAGTATATGTAATCGTTATAAAGCTTGTAGTCGTAGTTATTTAATGTTAAGTAGTATTTAGTTTAGTAACACCGTGGAGGACAGACGGGTCTTTACCCACTGTATGCCTGATCCACAGCCCGTCAGGTGGCGTTTTATTGTAAGACTATAAATACTCTCTACCTCCCAAGGTAGAGAGTTGGAGCTCATAATAAGATTTTTCTTTCTCTCACTAAAGTTCCCTAAACCTCTAACTTTCTCTCTCTAAAACTCATCTTGTACGCCTCTTGTGTTAGTGATATGATGTGTTTGTGAAATCCAATATGTTACAATTGGTATCAAGAGCCATGGTTAGATCATCTCTTTCATATCCTTGGATTTCTAGTGGTTTTTAGATGGTTTTTGAGTTTGAAAAAGTTTAGTGGTTTTTGCATCATTTGGTTCATTTCTTGTGTTAAAGTTTGAATTTTGGGTGTACTTTTGTGTTTAGAATCATTGTATGTGCTTGGGTTTTGATTTGGTAAGCTTGAATCACTGTAGTTGAGCTTGTTTTGGATTGAAAAGTGTGTTTTTAAAGTTTTTCTTGGTAGCGACTTGGCTCTCGGAGTGAATTTCATCCTAGCGACTTGCTTCAGTAAAAAGGTAGCGAGTTGTAGTGAGTTTTGGTAGCGACTTGGTCCTAGCGACTTGTCTTTTGAGACAAGCCGACAAACAGTACACTTAGTGGATTCTTCACTACAGGTAGCGACTTGGTAAGGTAGCGACTTGCTTTCAATTTTGATAGCGACTTGTTCTTAAGTTTCTTAGCGACTTGGTGTTAGCGATTTGGACATTAGCGAGTTGCTATTTAGCGACTTGGTGCATAACGACTTGCTGTCAAAATTCGTAGCGATTTGGAACATAGTGACTTGTCTTCTAATTACTTAGCAACTTGATTCTTAGCGACTTGGTTGACTCTTGTGTGTAATACGGTTTTCTCTTGATTTAGTAAAATCCCGTGAAAGAATCTATTTCCCGGTTTAATCATTGAGTTATAAAATCCCGTGTAATCTTTAAACATGTCTACCAACGTACCTACAATCATCTCCACTGTTGCTGAGGATGTTCAAGCAGCTGGTTTAGATACTCGTCCACCCATGCTTGACAGAACTGACTACGACTCTTGGGCTCAAAGAATCAGATTGTACTGTCTTGGAAAGGAAAATGGGGTCAACATTCTCAAATCGATTGATGAAGGACCTTATCAGATTGAGACTACTAGAGACTTAATTGATACAGCTGCAGATGGAACAATGATCTATGGAATAGACAGACCAAAGACATATGATAAGCTCAATGATAATGAGAAAAAGAGATTCGATGCTGATATCAGGGCTTCTAACATCATACTTCAAGGTCTTCCAAAAGATATCTACAAGCTTATCAATCACAACACCGAAGCCAAGGCAGTGTGGGATAATGTCAAGATGCTTCTTTCTGGTTCTGAATTAACTATGGAAGACAGAGAATCACAACTCTATGATGAATTTGAGCACTTCAAGATGAAACCAGATGAGAGTGTCTATGAGTATTACGTGAGATTCCACAAGCTTGTTAATGATATGAGGAATATCAAAATGACCATGCCAAACATTCAGTTGAACTCAAAATTTGTGAACAACATGAATCCCGAATGGCACAAGTTTGTCACCTCTGTGAAGCTAACCAAAGGATTGAAGAACACCAACTATGAACAACTATATGCCTTCCTGCTTCAGAATGAGAGACATGCCTTGTTTGAAAAAAGGATTCTTGAGCAGTTCAAAACCAACCAAGGAGAGACAAGCTCACCAAATGATTCAACTGCCTTTTACACAAATGTTGGAATTACCACCAAAGCTTCTCAAGTTATACCCATGGGTAATGGTAATCACAAACTCAATCCCGATCTAATGTTCAAACAAGCTGATGCTGATGCAGCCGTGGGACACTTCATTAATCAGCTGGCCCTTATGGTTAAACAAAACCTGACTCTCAGTCCACATGCCAACAGTCTTCACACTAACAATGAGATCAAAACTACATCCAACCTTCACAATCATGCGGTTGTCAGAGATGGAAAAGTTATGGTGCAACCAGTTCAAGGAAGGCAATACGAACAGGGAAGAGGTGGATTAGGTGGAGGCTATGTTGAAAATCAGAATCGGGGAAGGATTGGAAATTAAGGACAAGCAAAGCCAATAAAATGCTACAACTGTGGTGGCGAGGGACACATTGCCAGAAACTGCACATCTCCAAAACGTCCACAGAATGCTGATTACTTCAGAGATAAGATGTTGCTTGTTCAAGCTCAGGATAATGGAGCAGCTTTGGATGAAGAGGAGTTGTTGTTTCTTGCTGAGGGCAATGCCAAGACATATGATGCAGATGTGGATGAGCAGCCAATTCAGGAGATAGGTCACAATCATCAGAATGTCTTTCAAGTCGCTGATTGTGATGCATACGACTCTGACGTTGATGATGAACCTACTGCACAAACAATTTTCATGGCTAGCATTTCTCCAATGGTCCCTTCTAAAGTCTCTTCATCACCACAAGCTGGTCCATCCAAAGACAAAATCATTTATGAGGTACTAAAACTATACGATGAAGTTGATGAGCAAAAGATACATGACGAAGTACAATCAACTGTAATTATTGAGTCATATATTGAAAATATGGGTAATATCAATGTTGTCCCATATGATCAATATGTGAAAAAAAGTGAAAGTGAGATTGTACCAAGTGATGTATCTTGTGCAGTCAATGATGACTATGCTTTTGATGAATACTCTGCATGTGCCCCTGATGATCCTGTTATCTCTGAACTCAATGCCTATAAAGAACATGTTGCTATTTATGAACAACGAGCTAAGTTTGAATTAACCACCTGTGAGCAGGAGATGGATGACCAAATGCGTACAATTATTAGAAAAAGTAATTTTAGAGAAGAAGTGTTAAAACAAGAGTTAAACTCCTTACAAGAAAAGCTTTCTAAAACTGTTAAGCAAAAACAAGAGCTTCAAGATAATGTTAAAGTACTTAAACAAGAATTTCATGCTAAGGAATCAAAACTTTTGAATGATTTTTCCAATCTAAAAACTTTGAAGAACAAGCTTGAAAATAAGTTGTACGTACAAGGGAATACCATTCAGACTGCTCACATGGTCACTAAGCATAGAGTTTTAAGCGATAAGCATAGTGTTCCCATTATAGATAAACCCAACCCTGAGTACGGTAAGTTAGCAAAGGCTGCTCAAAATGTAATCTATGATGGCAATGAGATTCTCAAACCTAGACAGACACCTAGTTGCATTGAGTGCACTGAGGAAGATAGAAAATTAGATGATGCATCTAGGGAAAAAATGGATAAGAAGCTTAACGATCCCAAGTGCGAAGAGAATAAGATTATTGTCAAACCCCATGATTACAAAAAGGAAAATTGGATTTCCTTAAACAAGTTTAAGCCTCAAACTTTGTTAACACCTGAACAAGTTTTCTGGAAAAAGGACTTAGATAAGCAAAAAGCTGAAAATCTTGTTGAAACAAACCCTCCCCTTAGGAAAATGCCTGCAGCGACTGTGTATCCTCCAAATACACCAATGCATTTAGTTCCTAGAACTATTGCCAATAAGAGCAAGACCTTAATCAGTCAATATGTTATATTTCAGTTATTTGTTGACTTTGAGAAAACTTGTAAGAAAAGGATCACACCCACTGGGATAACAGAAGGGGAAAGGGGTTTTGAGCAAACAAAAGAATGTTACTTAACTGAGGTCATGCCTTTCGTTAAACAACTAAAAGATCAATTTGAGAGTCTTAAAAAGGGGATAGATACATATATTAAAGGAATGGAAAAGGAATTTGATGCAATGATAGATGAGGTTAGTGACTATGAGCGAGCATTAAAATATAATAAGATTGAGAGGAAGAACTTGCATACCTTAAATGAGAATCTGATTTCTGAATGTATCTCTCAAGATGTGTTCTATACTGCCACTAATTATTCTATTACTGCTTCTCAATTTCATGAATTATCTGTTGCTTTGAAAGTCTCCCATGATCGTGTCATTGAGCTTGAAATCAAAAACTCTAAACTAAGTGAGAAAATTGAACAAGATGATCACGATAATTTGGTAAAACATTTTTCTAAACTAGAAGTTGAACATTTTGATTTACAATTAAAATATCAACATCTCAAAGAAAATGTTAAAACCTCAAACATCAAGATATCCTCAGATGTTCCAGAGTTTGATGCAGTTTTTGAAATAAATAAACGTAATGAACATATTCAAGCTCACTGTAACACGATCAGAAAGTTGAAAGCCCAAATTTCTCAATTAAAGGGTGAAATGAACAATGTGACTGGCTCCCAAATGCCTCCTCCTTTAGATTCTCGGAATTCTCAAAACTTTCATCTTCAAAACTTGGTTAATGCTTTACAAAAGGAAAATGAGAGTTTTCTAGAAGAAAATGAAAAGGTTAAACGTCATTTCAATGAGTTATTTGAGTCAATAAAAGTCACTCGTAACAAAAATAATGAAAAAATAACTTCGTTGCAAAAGGAAATTGAGAATCTGAAGAGTCAGGTAAAAGGGAAAATGCCAATGACCAATGGGGAGAATGGTGCTTCAAAGGTGCATGTTTGTAATAAATATGCTTTGTTTGTGAAATATGTTCCTCCTCATCTTAGGAATAACTATTCAAACATATTTCTCATACCTTAAGGACATCCTAGAATGTCTCCGTGAGATTGTAGAAGAGGATACGTTAGAGAAACCACTTGATAATGCAATTGGTCATGAATGCTTATATGCCAAACGATCTCAAGAACTTCTAGAATGCTTAATTACAATATGCCCTAAATCCCTAGGAGAACAAGTCAATCCCTTGATACCCTGTTCTATGCCTAGTGCCAAGTATGCAAGTCATTCAATGCCCAATGTTATGAATGTGAACTTTAGTATGCCTTCAAGTAGTTCAGATCCCAGCACCTCCAGTATTAAGAAAGTGAACCTCAGTGTGCCTTCAAATAGTTCACATCCCAGCACATCAAAACAGGAAAGGCAAAAAGTAGCAAAACCAACTAATGTTCCCATTCCCTCTACAAGAGTAATCAGTGACATTAAAGCGAGCAGGTCAAAGTCTCAAGGCAATACAAGGAATGATAGGACCTCGCAAGCTAAGAATGTGCATTGGAAGAAAGTAGAAGATCACCGTAGGGAGAATTTGAATAAAACGAATCGTGTTGATTCTAGTGTTAGCTCTAAGCGTACTGTAATTAATATGAATTCTACTACTTTTGGCAAAACATGTAATGATGATTGCGTGGTTTCTGTTAGTAATCTTGAATGTGGTATGAATGATTTGTCTAATGCTGTCAAATGCCCAGTTAAAACTGTTAATGTTAAAAATCAAGCTAAGAAGGCTAAAAGGCAAAAGCGAAAGAAAGTTAGAAAACAGTGGAAACACACAGGAAGAACATTTAGCAAGATAGGTTATCAATGGATACCTTTTGGCCATAAAGTTAATCAGTTATGCCCCCAATTTGGTAAGACAATGCCCACTAGAAAATGGATGCCTACTGGTAGAACTATTCCCTTAAGAAGTGAACATACTTTGAATAGGTCAAATACGGATACTAGCACTGCATCTATTTCTGATGATTCAATTGTTTCTACTTCTGATGTGGGTGTTCCAATCACTGTTACTAACCAAATGGAACCCATTCTTGCATGGGGATCCCAATTATCCAGTTATCCATTCTTGTCTGTGTTCAACTGCATATCGTTCAAATCGTTCTGTGGTACCTGGACTCAGGCTGTTCCAAGCATATGACTGGAGACCGGTCGCGGCTCATGAACTTCGTGAGTAAATTCATCGGGACTGTTAGATTCGGGAACGACCATTTTGGTGCAATTATGGGTTATGGAGATTATGTTTTCGGTGATAGTGTTATCTCCAGGGTATACTACGTAGAAGGTCTTGGTCATAACTTATTTTCTGTCGATCAATTCTGTGATTCTGATCTAGAAGTGGCATTCAGAAAACATACTTGTTTCGTTAGAGAACTTGATGGTAAGGAACTTTTAAGAGGAACTCGTGGTTCAAATCTATACACCATCTCTATCAAAGATATGATGAAGTCTTCTCCAATTTGCTTGTTATCAAAGGCTTCGAAAACAAAGTCATGGTTATGGCATCGTCGTCTCAATCACTTGAACTTCGGCACCATCAATGATCTCTCCAGAAAGGACTTAGTTGTAGGTCTACCTATACTAAAGTATGAAAAGGATCATCTTTGTTCAGCATGCCAATTGGGAAAAAGCAAGAAATATACCCACAAACCCAAGCCTACAAACTCAGTTACAGAAGTTCTTCATACAATTCACATGGACTTATGTGGACCCATGAGAGTGCAGAATATCTTTGGGAAGAAATATGTATTAGTTGTGGTTGATGATTACTCTCGATTCACCTGGGTTAAGTTCTTGAGGACAAAGGATGAAACACCAGATATCATCATCAAACTTATCAAACAGCTGCAGGTTCGACTTAACAAAACTGTCAGAATCATCCGAACAGACAATGGAACTGAGTTTGTTAATAAACAACTTAGTGAATTTTATGAAAGTGTTGGAATCAGTCATCAAAGAAGTGTTCCACGAACTCCTCAACAGAACGGTGTAGTTGAAAGACGAAATCGAACTCTTGTGGAAGCCGCAAGAACAATGATGGTTTACTCAAAGGTTCCAATGTTTCTCTGGGCTGAAGCCATTGCCACTGCATGCTACACTCAGAATCGATCACTAATTCACACTGCTCATGGAAAAAATCCATATGAACTTGTCCACAATAGAAAACCTAATTTATCATTCCTTCGTGTGTTTGGTGCATTGTGTTATCCAACTAAAGAGGGTCAAGACTTAGGCAAACTTAAACCTAAAGCGGACATTGGAGTATTTGTAGGATATGCACCAAACAAAAAGGGATACCGAATCTACAACAAAAGAACCCGAAATATCATGGAAACAATTCACGTTACGTTCAATGAGCTGACCGGTCCAATGGCTCCAGGACAACCCAGTTCTGGACCCCGCATCATCATGTAGTCCCATCAGTTCTACTCTTGTTTATGGCTCCTCGCCAGCAACTCCTTATGTACCTCCTTCAGAAGATGACTTTGAAGAAACTATTTGATCCAATGTTTGATGAACACTATGAACCAACTGCTAATGATCTGTCAATCCCATCATCAGAGGCTGCTTCTATCCCTGTCAATGAAGTCAATCCTTCAGTTTCAATGTCATTAATTCAAGAAGCGCCTGCTGCTGATCAATCTGTCTCATCAACAAACCTTCAATCACCGAGTGTACATCATGGAATTGCTTCTGATTCACAAGATGAAGTTAATCCCTTTGCTACTCCCGAAGATGCTTCATTTGAAAATATATTTGCTCCTGAATCATCATCTGAACCATCTTCATCAGGAGACATCGACTCTGCTACTTCAGTTCCACAACAACAACCACATGAACACCTTAGAAAATGGATACATGATCACCCATTGGAAAACATCATTGGAAACCCTTCTCGTCCAGTATCCACTCATAAACAACTTGCTACTGATGCCTTATGGTGCTTCTTCAACTCCGTACTCTCTAAGATTGAACCTAAATACGTTAAAACTGCTATGAATGAAGACAGCTGGTTCAATGCCATGCAAGAAGAAATTCATGAGTTTCATCGACTAGATGTATGGGAATTAGTACCTACTCCTGATTGTGCCATGATCATTGCTCTAAAGTGGATCTTCAAAGTAAAGCTTGATGAGCATGGTGATGTTTTGAAGAACACGGCTCGATTGGTTGCAAAAGGATACCGTCAAGAGGAGGGTATTGACTTTGAAGAATCATTTTCTCCTGTTGCTCGTATCGAGGCAATCAGAATCTTCTTGGCTAATGCTGCAAGTAAGAACATGGTAGTCTATCAGATGGATGTAAAGGCGGCGTTTCTTAACGGAGATCTTAAAGAAGTCGTATACGTCAGCCAACCGGAAGGTTTTGTGAATCCAGAGCATCCTACTCATGTCTATCGCTTGAAGAAGGCTCTTTACGGCTTGAAGCAAGCTCCTAGAGCATGGTATGATACGCTATCAAAGTTTCTTCTATCTACTGGATTCAGCAAGGGAGCAGTTGATCCGACTTTGTTCACCAGAAAGTCAGGCAAACATTTAATTCACGTTCAAATTTATGTTGATGATATTATCTTTGCCTCGACTGACCCCAATGAATGTGATCGTTTTTCAAATGAAATGGGTTCAAAATTTCAAATATCAATGACGGGACAAATGTCATTTTTCTTGGGATTACAAATTTCACAAAGTCCCGAAGGCATTTTTATAAATCAATCTAAATATGCAAATGAGATTTTAAAGAAATTTGGATTTGTTTCTTGTGACACCGTTGATACTCCCATGATTGAACGTACCAAGCTGGATGAGGATCACTCAGGGATCATGGTAGATCAAACGAAATATCGTAGTATGATTGGATCCCTGATGTACCTCACAGCTAGTAGACCAGACATCTTGTTCGCTGTGTGCATGTGTGCTAGATATCAGGCTAAGCCTACTAAAAAGAACCTTGAAGCGGTTAAACGGGTCTTTCGGTATCTCCAAGGAACCATCAATATGGGACTATGGTACCCGAAGGACACCGGTATGTCACTAATAGCCTATGCAGATGCTGATCATGCAGGATGTCAAGATACACGTCAAAGTACGTCAGGAGGTGCTCAGTTTTTGGGTGATAAGCTTGTGAGTTGGTTTTCAAAGAAGCAAATGAGTACTTCTATTTCCTCTACAGAGGCTGAATACATAGCCATGTCATCTTGTTGTGCTCAAATCCTTTGGATGAGATCCCAATTATCTGACTATGGCTTTGAATTCAACAAAATCCCTCTGTACTATGATAATAAAAGTGCTATTGCTCTCTCATGCAACAACGTTCACCATTCAAGAGCAAAGCACATTCATATTCGACATCATATCATCCGGGAACAAGTAGAAAACGGTGTGGTGGAACTCTATTTTGTGAAGTCAGAATACCAGTTAGCAGACATCTTCACCAAAGCTCTTCCAAGAGAACGTTTTGAGTTTATTCTTCCACAACTTGGCTTGAGAAGCCTTCAACCAGAAACACTCAAACATCTTCAGGAGGAAGACGAGGAGTAAAGGTCTTTCTTCATCCATCTCTTGTAAATATTTATTCAAAAAGCAAAATACAAAATTATAAAACCATCAAAAAGCAAAGAGAAAAATATAAATCCTTCAAAAAAAATCCATAAAAATTTTGAAAAATCTTGAAAGATTCTCAAAAAAATATTGTTATTTTGTCATGTTTTTCCTTATTCGATATCATCTACGGTCTTTGTGCTGTCATTCAAAGAATGACACGGGACTTTAGATGTTGTTCGAATGTTTAAAAAAAATTAGAGAAAGTGAAACTATGGTTTATTGTCATCTCAGGCAGTAACCCGCTTTTCAAAGAAAGAATAGAGCCATACTTTATCTTGTCTTTTAAATCTCATGCTCTGATTCTATAAACAATTACTTATAATCTAATGAAAACTAATTGCTTTGAAAAATAACTCGGACTCTATTTTTGAAAATCATCTGGACTTAACTTTTGTCAAAATATCTATCTCTCAATCAACAACTAATGTCATTGATTGAGGGGGAGAATGATTTCAATTAAATCAAAAGGTTATTTGTCATACAATTGTTTTCAAAAGATAATTATGCATGTTTAATCAATGGAGTTTAAAGTCTAAAAATCCGATCCTTATCAGTTAAAACGTTTTCATAATCAAGTCACAATTCTCCTTAAAAGCTTTAAATATCAATTTAAATCTACAGAGATCACAAATCTCAAATGATTTGATAATTGTGATCGGGGGAGAAGTTTTGATTTAAATTGGATTTAAACTGATAATTCGGTAAATGGTTTTATAAGGATGTACAGGCTCTCCTTCCCACATGTGCCAAACGATTTCAAATTTTCATGAACATGTTGAGGGGGAGCATCTATCTTAAACCACAAACGTGATCAATTTGTTTCAATGTGCAGTCTTTTCCTAATATGTGCAAAACATTTTCAAATATCTATGCACATATTGAGGGGGAGCAACTATTTTGAAAACCACCTTCTTTATATAACTACTCTTAGATGCAAGCCAACCCCTCAAAGATGAAAATTATTTCTATTACAAAATGATGCTTGATGCAAATGTTGAGGGGGAGCTCTTGTTCTAAAAATATCAAAAACAATTCAGGTACAAAATTCTTTGATAATACATCACAAGTATCTGGATTGATTTTCAAATGGTTTTCAATTGGTTCCAATAGCAGATGAACAGTACCAAAAAGACCGGCCAACTTTACTTTATGTATGGTGATATAAGGATGATAAGGTTAGGTAGTTGTTCCCATGATCCGCCAGAACCGGAAGGATCTACCCAGGGACAATCCACAAGTTAGTGTAGAAGTCCTTAGGTATGATGATAAAAGGAGAAAAATGAGATATGGGAAGAGTGCGGACTGAGACTGAGCTAGTACTGGAATAAACCCAACAAGGTTCTAGTTATGAAGTCTCGGTAAGCACTGAAGGGGTTGAAGAATGAAAAAGAATTGAATGTGAAAAAGGGTGAAAAGAAATAGCCCTCCATTTATTCAACCTTAGGGCAGAAACCGGGCTCAATTCATATGCTACTTGTGGTAACATCGGTATTGAAGACAAGACGTCATGGACCCAGTGACGCACTGCACTACAACTTCCCAAACCACTCAAGTTCCTCTTAAAAGGGTTTGTTTCATTCTCACGGGGAACCGACATAATCTATCGACTTTCTCTTAGAGATTGTTGATATTGAAGAAGGAGACCCTCTCCCTAGTCTTCGGAATAGGAACCAAAATATGCACAATTGAGTCTAGAGCCACGAGATCATCATATAAATCTCTTTAGGACACTGTCAATGAAGACTCTCTGTTTCACACAATGTGGAAAGAGAGATTATATCTTATGAGTCCTACGCATTATCCTTGTGGTATTGCCAGAACA
This sequence comes from Chrysanthemum seticuspe, assembly GCA_019973895.1. Taxonomy (NCBI): domain Eukaryota; kingdom Viridiplantae; phylum Streptophyta; class Magnoliopsida; order Asterales; family Asteraceae; genus Chrysanthemum; species Chrysanthemum seticuspe. Next base: position 199,429,416 of record BPTQ01000001.1, on the reverse strand, counting down.
TCTGAGTGATATGCAAACATATGACAATGAAGATGGAAAGCCTTCTGGAGCCAACATCAAACAAGCTCCTGGTGGGTGGCATGTGAGATCTATCCAATAGATCAACCATGTGACAACTGAACAGAAACAATGGGGTGATTCAATCTTTTGAATCAATCCTGGTTCAGGTTATGGATTGACGGATACCTATGAAAAACCGGTCGTTGTGCTTAAAAAACTCTTTTCTTTAGCACATCGATTGTGTAATAATATTTTAAAATAAAAGGTGTTTATGATTGATAATTTATTTTCATTAAAACCTTCATTGTATTGCAAAAACAATTTCTATTGAGCGGTACACGATTGTTTTCTCAAATCTCTTTTCATCAATCAGTGAATCTCAATTCGCTGGTTCACTCACTCCGTGTTGTCTTCTTTGAGACGTTCCGGTTTGAGAACAGCTAGAGCAGCTACGAAACCCTGTCAAGGAAATTCTTCAGAATTATACATGATCACAGGCAGTACTTGTACTGATCTTCAAAAAAAGTGATCAAAGACACTCTTGTGTGCTTTATTGCTAACTGTTTTATGCAGGAACACCCGACGTTTGCAGCTGATCAGAATGGAGCGGTCAATCCATAGCCGCATGCTTACACAACACATTCATTTACAAAGAAATCATGATTAGTGCATCAATGACTCTGATATTTTCACTCCATGCTTCTGCTACGCTGCTGCCAATATCATGAATCAACGAAAGCTTCCGCTACTCTGATGAAAAGATATCATGATCCAGAATATGAGCATGTCGGTCCAAAAGTCACAACAACTCATAATGGCGATACAACAATAACGGATGAGTCAGAGATTTAATATGACTGATGATCTCAAAGCTGGCTCAAAACTCATTATCACGTGGATCAGTTAAAGATCTCCACTCAGATTATCCAAACATGCAAAAATGAAGAATCAAAGACTACGAGCTACAGAACAAAGAACATGAACAAGAATCCAAGAACAATCTTAATGTAATATCTGTTTGTATTCTATGTATTTTTAATGTGTGTTTGTGGTGACCTCCCTTAGGGGGAGATTATTAGGATTTAGTAAATCCAGGTATTAAAGTGTCGGTTACCTCAAGTATATGTAATCGTTAGAAAGCTCGTAGTAGTAGTTATTTAATGTTAAGTAGTATTTAGTTTAGTAACACCGTGGAGGACGGACGGGTCTTTACCCACTGTATGCCTGATCCACAGCCGGTCAGGTGGCGTTTTATTGTAAGACTATAAATTGTTAGGTCACTAGTTTTACAAACACAAGTTATAAGAGAAGAGATAAAGGCGGATGAACAAGTATCACACACACACACACGTTAATATGAAAGACGGTTAGGCGTAGGAATATGTGTGAAAAGAAAACTTGAACAACCAACCCTCAAATGAGGGTTTACAAGAGTTTATATAGGCAAGGAGCTAGGGCAACACTCCCTCTCCTTCCCTATTCCTTATTGGGCTTGGATCAAGCTTATGGGCCTTCTACATAAGCTTGACCTTAAACAAACATAAAGGCCATAATAAAGCTACCTATTACATATGAGATATAAATACTTGAAATACTGTTTAGGAGTGATTCCAACAATCTCCCCCTCAAGTATATATGAATATAAACGGTGAAGGCGTTGATGTAATAGTAGCTGTGACGTCTTCTGACATTCTTCTTTCTTGTGAGAGGAATTGCCTTGATTCGAACAATCTCCCCAGTGTAGAGAGATAGTTATCTTTGAACAGTTATGCTTCGACGTCATCTTTAACTTTGTTCTTTGATCATTGTTCTTTGTGGTGAAAGTGATAGTATGTTGTTGTCTGCATCAGTCTGCCTCAGGTCTGCTTCGCTGCTCCAGTGTCTCCACGTCATTCTTCAACATGCTCACACGCTTTATGACGTTGGAATTCAATACTGATGAAGTTCTCTAAGTCTTTAACTTTGTAGATTCTTTGGTTTGACGAAGAATCATTCTGACGGTTGTGTTGCTTTTGAATAGAACTTCCATTAGTGATGATGTTGGCGTGATCATGAGAAGAATCAGCACGATCATCCCGCTCCGGAGCTTCCATAAGAAGAAAACATTTCAAACGGTTAGTAATAAGCGGTTTCCGGCACTTACAAGTTTGAACTTCGAGAGTGTTAACAGCATAGTGTGAAAACACAACTCTAATTCTTACTAAGGCCGTTCCTGAACTGGAGTCCCACAAGTGAGATAACGCGATGTACCGAAGTACATCTACAGTTCAGATGAGTCGCTGAGGTACACCGAAGCATCACCTCACGACTGTAGACCGTTTGAGACACACTCCGCGTAATCCACGGGGAGTTACCGAAGTGACCTGTTGTCAGGGCTGTTTGATGTTGACCCTGGCAGGAGTTTCCATTCAATCACTGAGGATCACAGATGTGAACCTCTCATAAATGTTCTCGACAGATTGCTAAGATCTGTGAAGGACTCGATATGAACCACTGATGATCTTATTTGTTGATCATCAATTGATTAAATGTCAAGTGTACCTAAGAGATCTTTTGATGAATCTTGTGGCTCTAGACTCAATAGTGCTTTTTGGTTTTCCTGAGCGGAGACTAGCGAGAGGGTCTCCTTCTTCAATACCAGTGATCTCTAAGAGAAAGCCAATAGTTTATGTAGGGTTCCCTGTGAGAATGAAACAAGCTTCTGTTGAGAGAAACTTGAGTGGCTAAGAAGGTTTAGTGCATGCGTCACTGGGTCCATGACGACTTTTAATCTTCAATACCGGTGTCACTAAGTGACAACCAGTAGCATATGAATTGAACCCGGTGTCTGCCCTAAGTTGAATAATCTGGAGGGCTATTTCTTTTCACCCTTTACTTTACATTTCTTTTTGATTCTTCAACTCCTTCTTTCTCCGATTCTCATTTTCTCCTTTTTATAATCATTCCTAAGGACTTCTAACACTAACTAATGGTAGTGTCCTTGGGTAGATCCCTCCGGATCTGGCGGATCATAGGACGGTTATTCCTAACCTTAGTCACCTTATAACTCCATGACTAACCTATGTTTGCCATTTAAACCACTGTATGTGAAAAATATCTCTCAAAGGGTTTGTAAATGAAAAACATGTTTGAACCACTGTGAGAGATAAGTTTTTGCATAAATACTCCCCCTCCACATGTGCTAAAGAGTTTTAATGGTTTAAATGCACAGTGAGGAAAGAGTGCGCACTTTTTGAATTGATCTACTAAAGATAGACAATCTCCCGCGAGACACGATTACGTTGCATAGTTAAAGAGTTGCATTGTCAGCTTTTAGGTGACAACTGGCTCTAATAACTACCTTGAAGGTGTAGACAAACCTCGAAAGGTTGTCATACCCGTCAGAGTTCATGTCTATCAAGAGTTTCTCGAATGGTACTTTCTACTTGGACAAGTCCTTTGCGAGACACGTTTACATTACTAGCGAACTAGCTTGAAATTATTACCCGTCCAGGACAAGTCTTTTCGAGTTACAAACAGTTTAGTACCGTCAATTCGTTGGTTAAGTCTGAGGTACACAGATTCATTTGCATTTTGTAAAACATATTTCTTATCACTCAATTTTCTCCCCCTCAAAAATGGCATATAAAAATGTTATTTTTGAACGGTTGAGAATAAATATGACCATTTTGAGTGTTGCGGGAAGAGTGACCACTGTGAACAATTTGTGAACAAAGTTTTAATTCAAATACTCCCCCTCAACTAGTGATATAAACGGTTGAGGTTTTGAAAATCTTACAGGGAAGTACTTGTCTTTTTGAGCAAAACCTTGAATAATGAAAGGTTTGATAGGTTTTACTCAAAAATAAGAAGCTTTCGCTCCTTTTATAAGGATTGTGGCACTGAGGCGTACCACAGGGTCCTTTCTTGACAATTACGGGTTGTACACTGTTATGTGTGCACAAGCCATTGACATATATAATCAATCATCCAAAATTATATGAAGGAAGCAATTCAAGGGGTACCAGGAAGTGCAGTGATATTCCCAGGAGTGCGCACAGGGCGTTGAAAGCCGATGATGTTTCTCCTGAGTCGACCACCAACATAGCTTTCCAATCGTCTGAACTGATCCCTTCTGAACAACCGTTCATCAATCATGGTGATGATGCGTCTCACATCCCTCCTTTCCTGAGAATTCCAGCGCTTAGGATTCCCAACTTTCAGGCGTATATCCTTCAATCTGTATGCCAATCCATCCCTAACCAGCTTCAAGGTATGATCCCCAAATTTGTGGAGTTCACTACACGCCATTAAGCAGTTTCTTTGAAGTTCACTGCGGTAAACAACGCCGAAAGGTTTGCTGATGAGCGTGAGTTGTGTAAGCTGGTTGATGTCGGGAAGATCAAGCTATGGTGGAGTGAAGTTTACACGTTTCTGATATGATTCAACAGCCATCTGGATATCTTCGACACGTTCTTTGATCACGATGCGTCTAATGAAGATGAGAACTGACTTGATAAATTCATGTTGAACTTCAGTCGAGAATTGTCTCATACGACCCTGTACTTTGGCAAGATACATGTCTTCGATGTCGTTGAGGGACAAGTTCTCAAAGTCAGCTTCGGAGAATCCATAGTCCTGTTCATCTTGTCATTTGACTATGATATTCTTTAAGAATGTGTAGTCCCACTTAGACTTGAGATCAATGTGTTTGATGGCCACGATGTCCTTAGAGCTATACACTGCATGTTGAGACTTCTGAACCAGGCAGCTTCTGTAGTAGATTCTTCGGCGTTCAGGCCAATGATGAATCCCATGCAATGCATCTTGGTCGTATGCTTGCACGTTGTCAGAAAACAAGTGATTTGCACGTTCCTCGATAGCTATGCAGTTTGAGTAATTAGCCGCTGGGAATGGAAGAGTCAATGATGTAGCGTATTTTCGCGAACCATCGCTGCCGTGTAAGAGAAAATCCAGGTCTTTGTTGAAGAAATATCGGAAGGGAATCCTTGGTTCGTCTGCTTGGCCAATGGTCGGTAGGGGTTTGGTCCAGTCGGTGTAGTATGGAGGGTTGTCCCTTTGTGTGAAGTCAATGTTTGCTTCCGGATTGAGCCAATCCATGTTGTTAGACATAGCTCGAGCGATGTTCTCAAGATGATATTCGACCTCGAGGGCGCTTTCAGAGCTGTCTTTCCACAGTTGAAATGCTTCATTCTTGATTCGCTTCAACTCAGATTTCATCATTTTCTTCACATGGAACTTTTCTTGCAAAAGTTTTGCGTGCTCCAATGTAGAACCGTCTACCAATTCTTGACCTTCATCAGGGTAGGGAGTTTGATTGACAAGTGTGGAGAACCATTCAAACTCTTCGGTTTTATCGTCATCTAGCCATGAGACGACTCCAGGCTGAGACGTCTTCTTCTTCTTTTTGGAAGGCCTTGATGATGATACTGGTTTCTGCACTTGTTTGGGTGAGGTGGGTTGTTGTCGGGGCTCAAGGACCTCTTCATCGTCACCACCCGTATACTCAAAGTAATCACCTGTTTTATGAGTCAGGGGTGGTAACTCGGAATCGTCCCGAGGTTTATCAGTAGAAGACCGAGGTGGAGGAGACTTTTGTTGAGAAGAAGTCCGTGGTGGAGGAGGTGGCATCGAAGTAGATTTACCAGACTGCTTCTGACGTTTAGGTGCATAGTCTTTATCCTTATCATCGTCATCTCTTGGCCGTTTGGGTTGATCGGCTGACTCCTTGCATGATGAACTGAGTTGAAAAGCAAGTAGACCTTCGAAAAATTTAGCTTCATCCGAAGTAAACGTTCCAGATCGCTTTGACATTTGCATCACTAGTTTAGCGATTAACTCAGATTCAGAGAGATCAGCTTCTTTGGCCATTGTATGTTTAACCAATGCTACGATGTTAGGGGTGAGTTGTCTGGAAAATATTTCTCTAGTCACACCGGGGACAGTGTCGAGAAGAAACTTGTGGGTATGATCTCTTGCTGTCTTCTCCAGTTCCTTTTGGACTTTAGGAACGATATCCTGAAGGTACTTGTTAGTGTAACCTTCGATCATTTTGTTCAGTTCCTCTTTTCGATGACTCTTCATGAACTTCTGAACAAATTCCCTTTCTTTCTCCATCTTGTCTTTCTCATCATGTAAGTACTGAATTTGGTCAGCAAACCAATTCATTTTTCGGTAAAGTATGTCCTTCTTTCTTGCTTGTTGGACAACTTTCACAATCTTTTGATGAGTCTGAGAAATCCAAGATTTAGGTGGTTTCTTCACTAATTTGGATGATGATCTGGTTGACTTCGTTGATGGTGGTGGTGATGAATGAGACGAAGAATCCGATGATGAGGAGACCTGAGGAGACTTCATGTCCTTAGGAGTTTCTGAGGTTTTCTCCTTTGAGTGTGTTGGACTGTCTAGAAGAAACTTTGTGTAGTCATCCTCGTCATCCTTAGTCTTTTCTTTCTCAGTTACCTGTTTCTCAAAATCATACACAATAGTGTCCTCCACAGGCTTTTGTAGTTGCACAAGAGTGGTAGCACCAGATCCCTTATCGGGTTGATTAACCGCATCAGGATCTGGAGAGGAGTGGACAACACCACTTGATCCTCCGGGGCCACCCATTTGATCTTTAGCAAATTCTTCGGCCTTTTGAAGGTGTCTGACGTTGTGAAACTTCTTCCTGTATGATTGATCTAGTTGCTCTTCTTCATCTTCAGAGCTTTCATCCCGAGTCACAAGTGCAGGAGTCTTCCCTTTTCCTTTAATAGTTGGAGGACTTGGAGGTTTTGGTACTGAGGGATTTTCATCCTTTGCAGTTTCAGAGAATGTGATCTCTTCATCTGTGTCAGTAGCCTCAGAGTCCTCGTCCCTGAGCTGTCTTTGCGGTTCAAGTGAAAGCATCGGAGTGGCTTCCTGAGAAGGAACTTTCTTCTTAGGGGTGGGTTTCCTCTTTGGAATAGGTTTCTTCTTTGGAACATTCCTTTGACTATCTGTACTTATGACACTTCCAACACTTCCTTTTCTGGTTCTCCTTACAGGTGTTCCAGAAGATTTTTCGTCGAGATGACCAACTTTGCCTTGTCTGACTGCTTCCAGATACCTTTTGTACGATTCGAGCTTTCTGACATCTTCAGTTAGAAGGAAATCTGGCAGCACAGCACCTTGTTTCTTTGTAGACGTTTCCTTGATTCTGACAGATAGAATAGGTTCTGTCAACATGTCATGATTGTCGGGGTCATTGAGCCTCTTGGGAATGTCAGGATGAAGTCCAAGTGCTCTCTGGATCAACAATTTAGTATATCTGATGTAGGGAATCTTTGAGCCAAGTTTGTTGAGAAATGACATCATGTCATCCCAAATCAGAGCTTCGATAGCGATGTGTTTCTTGTTGACCAATGCCCAGAATATTTGCAGTTCCATGAGCTTAGGGTGCTCATAGCCGCTGTCACGACCAGAAACAGACTTGGTGATGATCATGTAGAGAGTTCTCCATGGTTGAGGAATACTCTTAAGCTCTACGTGAGAGTGCTTGTTGATTACTCCTGTAGCCTCGTCATAACCGATATCGATTAAGAATTGGAGAGTGAGCTCTTCAGCAGGTGAGGCATATAGTTTGGTTGGATCGACTTCAGGAATTAGGAGAACAGCCCTTAAGTCTGCAGGTGTAATGGTGACTTGTTTGTTATTCAGAGTTACCGTCACAGCAGTTTGTCCTTTGACCCTTTCCATAGTGTTCCAGAACTGTTGGATGTAGATCTCAGGGACAGTTGCAGAGTGAGTAAGCATGTTCTGATACGGATGAGTCCTCAGAATGTCAATAGCAATTAAACACGAAGATTCAGAGCAAGTGAGGGTGTCAAAGTCAACACGGAGATTATTCTTTCCTATCTTCATTGGATAGCCATGAGGATAGATATCAGCAATGGAGAGAACTTCAGGTGCATCCACATTCATTTGTTCAGCCATGTTATGATCTGAAATAACATTAGCCAAAAGAACCAACATATCGAAAGACATAATGTTAGTCAACAGAAGGTCTTATTGTCTAGTTATTGAATGTACAGTGTCAATGATTGTTACGAGTCCTAAGTCACTTGTATATTCAATAGTCCAATGACGTCGTGAAATGTTTCGTGAGTTAGTTAACTTTAAGTTTTAAAGTTTATGTTATCACTTATTGTTCACAGCATATTAGACGATTAAGTTTATTAGTGACATTATTGGATTCGTGACGTTATGATTAGATTATTTACAAGTTTGTACACGTAACAAATCATCATGAAGGTCAATCCAGGGTTAAGCGTAGTTTTGGCAAAGTTATGCGTAGACAGGAATGATATATGCTTAGGCGTAAACTTACGCGTAGAATCCTAACTTACGCGTAAGAAATGTTACGCGTAGGAAAAGGAGACCTTATGCGTAGAGCTTATGCGTAGGCATTTATTAACCTTACGCGTAAGGCTACTCGTAAGAGTTGACCTTATGCGTAGAGGTCACTGTTTACGCATATCCTTCACAGGATACGCGTAGTCCCATATGTAGAACCTTATGCGTAGAAGCTACGCGTAAGACTAGTCTTACGCATAACAAGCTACGCGTAAGGTGATCCTTATGCGTAGATTAATAACAACCTTGATTCTGAATATTACGTGTTGCAAGCCTGAAATAAAGCATCATTTCAACAAAGTTAAACACATAACATTCGTTTTATCACAGATTACAACATACTAGCTCATCTTAACTGTTACGCGTAGAATACATACGCGTAGCCTAAACCCTAAATCTACGCGTATGGATTCTAGCCATAGATTATGCACTAAACTTTTTCTGGTAGTTCAAAGACATGTTGTGAGTATGTAAGCCAAGTTGTAACACTTAATTTGTTGAGAATCAAAAATACCCAAAGTTTATGAACTTTAAACCCTAGTTTCGAATTGATGACCAATTCGTGTTTCTGGGTGGCTATAGACTTTGGAAATCATCAATTCAACAACGCAAGAGCATAAAACAACAATCTTTTTAACCAAGACACATCACATTCAAAAATGCCCAATTCGACACATAAACCCTAATTCGCAATATTCATCAAATCGTGTTTCTGGGTTTGTTTTGATGATAGAAAACATATCAATGATGTTTTTAAAACATTTTGACATTACCATTTAAGCCACAAACACAAAACACATGATCAAGTGTTCTTACGCATAAGCGAAGAACACAAAATCACTCATGTCCATAGATTTGACCGTTTGATTCATTTAAAATTCAAAACCAATGTTTGAAAACACGTTAGAAACATTAATCTACTTACAGAATGATGATCAAATACACGGATATGATGAACGAATTATAGGCGTAGGATCTTGTTAGGTTTGGTGTATTAAATGTGAAGGATAAGAGTTAGGTGGAGAGTTTTATCAAAAATGACTTTGTGGTTTTGGCAGTTTCAGTCCCTCCACCTTTTCCTTTTTCAACCAAAGCCTTATAACTTCCATATTGGTTACCAAAAATTTTTTTTTAAGAAAGAATCTTGACGACACTCCCCCTCGACTTGAGAAAATAATAAACGGTTATTAATTTTAGTCCGAGGAGTGTCATTGAACCAGAAGGTTCACCACCATTTGTTAAACGAAACAACCGAGATATGATAACATGCAAGTACACAGATGTTTTGAAATATTTAATAGATTATTTTCTCCCCCTCAACACTTGATCGGAAAAATACTGAATTTTGAAAGATTAAAGTGTTGACGGAAGAAATGTACTTGCCATGTTGAAAGAAAGATAGATTAGTAGAATATTTTTGTTGTTTTATCGGATTTTATATTTTTGTATTTTGTTTTTGAAAAGTTTATATACACAGGATGTTTTTGGTGTTTGACAGGTTTTTAAGACTGTTTGAAGAGGTTATCCAATTCCTCTTGAGTCAAACACCTCATACCAATCCAGTGGACCAACTCATTAAACCTAGCGGGAGGCAAGGCTTTGGTGAGCAGATCTGCCAATTGGTATTCTGTACCCACAAAGTATAATTCAACGGTACCCTGTTCCACGTGGTCCTTGATGAAATGATAGCGTAGATCCATGTGCTTTGATTTCGAGTGCTGAACTGAGTTGCACGAGATTGCAATGGCACTCCGATTGTCGCAGTACATCGGGATTCTGTCAAATACGTAACCATAGTCTTTGAGTTGTGTTCTCATCCAAATGACTTGAGCACAACACGCGGACATGGCTACATATTCTGCTTCAGTTGATGACAGTGATGTACAATCCTGCTTCTTTGATTGCCAAGACACCAGTTTATCACCGAGAAATTGTAGTGCTCCTGAAGTACTTTTTCGTGAATCTAAGCATCCTGCGTGATCAGCGTCTGAAAAAGCGATTAGTTCAAAACCAGAATCCTTCGGATACCAGATTCCCCAAGTTAATGGTTCCCTTGATGTATCGGAGGATTCTTTTAGCCTCAGAGAGGTGGGTTTCAGTTGGTCGCGACTGATAACGGGAGCATAGATAAACGGCAAAGACAATATCAGGTCTGCTAGCTGTTAGATACATGAGGGACCCAATAATACTTCGGTATTTGGTGGGGTCAACTAATTTCCCATGTAAATCAGCATCTAGCTTCTTGGTATGAGTCATTGGTGTGGCATAAGTATCACAGGTTTTCATTCCAAATTTGTTTAACAATTCAAGGGCATATTTGGACTGACTCAGAAAAATACCACGGGGTGATTGATGAACTTGCAGTCCTAAAAAGAACGTAAGTTCACCCATCATGGACATTTCAAAATTTTTCTTCATTAGTTTTGCAAAAGCGATTGAAAACTTTTTATGTGTAGACCCAAAAATGATGTCATCCACGTAAATTTGAACAATTAATATGTGTGCCCCGTGATATTGTATAAAAAGAGTTGGGCCAACCGAGCCTTTGGTGAAATTATTGGCAATGAGGAAAGATGATAGCTTATCGTACCATGCCCGAGGGGCTTGTTTGAGACCATAAAGAGCTTTGTTCAGTTTGTAGACATGGTTCGGGAACTCAGGATCAACGAATCCATCTGGTTGGCTGACATAGACCGTTTCTTTAAGTTGCCCATTGAGAAACGCCGTTTTGACATCCATCTGATAGACCGTCATGTTCATATGAGTCGCGAACGCGAGAAATATCCGAACAGCCTCAAGACGAGCAACCGGAGCAAAAGATTCTTCAAAGTCTATTCCCTCTTCCTGACGATAACCCTTAGCAACTAGACGTGACTTGTTTCGGATGACGTTCCCTTCAGCATCCAATTTGTTTTTCCAAATCCATTTTAGACCAATGACGTAGACCCCTGTTGGTCTTTCAACCAGTTCCCATACTTCAAGACATTTGAATTGGTTGAGTTCTTCCTGCATGGATTCAATCCAGTTGTCTTTATTCATTGCATCTTTAATGTTTTTAGGTTCAGATTGGCAGACAGTGAGTGCATAAATGCAATGTTCACCGTCTGAGTGAAGACGTTGTCTCGTAACGACTGGTTGATTCGGGTTGCCAATAATGTTAGCCAGAGGATGGTCTTTTGTCCATCTATGTGTAGAGGGTTGATGTTGGTATACATTGTGCAGATTCTGAGGGTTCAAATGGTTTGTTGAAGATTCCGCGACATCTGGTGCAGCAGTCTCATTGGCAAACGGGTTGAAGAACGCATTTGGATCAAAATCTGCAGGTGGGGGTACTTCATTCAGAATATCATCAGCTGGTTCATCATTGTTGGAGGCGGTATGTTCAACTGTTGTGTTGGAGTCAATTGGTGTAGGTGCATCTTCAACAGTAGTTGTTGTAGCAGGTGTATCAGGTATAGGAATATTATCAGGTTGTGCAGCGGAAACAGCGGATACACCAGGAGCACGTTCATCAATATCGTCACAGAACAGAGGAGCAAATAACCTTTCCATTTGTTGACGAGTTAGCTGAGGGCTTTCTTCAGCTGATGATGGGGGTTGAGGGAAGTTTAAACGGTTGTGACCGGGTTCTAAGCTGTTATACTCAGAAGCCATCTCCGTGAGTTCATCGAAATGAGCATGAATCGTTTCCATTACCTCCTTAGTTCGACGATTCCAGATTCGGAAACCTTTAGAATTGTCACAGTATCCAATAAAGACTCCAATATCAGCTTTGGCTTTGAGCTTTCCAAAATCATCACGATCATTATTCGGATAGCAAAGGGATCCAAATACATGAAAGTGTTTGAGGTTCGGTTTATAGTTGTGGACAAGCTCGAAAGGTGTTTTGTTGTGGCGTTTTGTGATCATAGAACGGTTTTGAGTATAGCATGCAGTAGATACAGCTTCTGCCCATAAGTAATCTGGAAGTTTAGCATTGATTAACATTGTTCTTGCAGCTTCCACTAACGTTCGGTTTCGTCTTTCAACAACTCCGTTTTGTTCAGGTGTACGTGCAATAGATGTTTGATGCTGAATTCCCACTTTCTCATAAAATTCACGAAGGGTTTTGTTAACAAATTCAGTTCCTTTGTCTGTTCTGATTATTCGGACGGTGTTGCGGAGCTGAACCTGTATTTTTGTGAGAAAGGTGATGATCATTTGTGGAGCTTGGTCTTTGCTACGAAGGAAGTAGACCCAAGTCCATCGTGAGTAGTCATCAACAATTACTAAGATGTAGCGTTTGCCGTTGATCGTTTGCACACGCATCGGGCCACACAAATCCATGTGAAGAAGATGAAGCACATGCTGAGAGCTGTGTTCCACCTTTGAAGGAAAATGAGCACGAGTGCTTTTCCCTTGTTCACAGGCTGAGCAAAGGTGATCTTTTGAGTACCGGAATCGTGGGAGTCCTTCAACTAGTTTGTGTCGAGCAAGGTTGGTGATGGTTTGAAAGTTTAGATGTGAGAGACGACGGTGCCATAGCCAGGATTTTGTTGATGTTGCCTTAGAAAGTAAGCAGATGGGAGAGGAAGCAACCATGTCTTGCATAGAGATAGTGTAGAGACTAGAATTACGCGAGCCAGACATAAGGTCATTTCCTTGTAGATCACGAATGAAACAAGTTTTCTCCCTGAAAGCAACTTCCAAATCTCCATCACAAAATTGACCTACTGAAAACAGATTGTGACCGAGGCCTTCCACATAGTAAACCATGCTGATTTCGATGTTCCCATTAACATAATCTCCGTAGCCCATGATGGCTGCGAAGTGATCGTTCCCGAATCTGACAGTGCCAATGAACTTTGCAATAAAGTTTGATAACAGTTTAAGGTTGCCTGTCATGTGTCGGGAACATCCGCTATCAACAATCCATAGAATGATCTGTATCACCTGCATTACACACAGACGATACAGATGGAATAGAAGTAGATGTGGAACCCGAAATGTTAGAGGGTTCCGAAGCATGTATATTAGACATACACACATTGAGAATTTTAGGCATCCACTTAAATCCTAGTGTGTTATATATCCATTTCTGCCATCTGTAACTACTCTTTGCTTTAGTCTTAGTGAAAGCACTAGGTGGTACTACATTCTTAGGAGGTGACGCGGGAGCTACAGTGATAGCAATGGTTGCCTTAGAATCTAAAGAAGGGGGTTTACCAAGCACAGACTTAGAATGATTAGTGGGCCTAGAGGTATTCCGATTCTTAGGATCCCGTAATCGAGAGATTATAGCTTTAGCAACACATTTGTCATGACAATCAGAATTCATACTCTTCTGACAAATATCACAAGGTGCATCAGACTGAATATCAAAGGTACTTAACGGTTTAGCATTCATTACATCACTATTTCTATTACATTTGCCAGACGCAACATCTATAGTGGAAGTAACATGAGTTTTATTCAGAGTCCTAGGGTGTTCTTCTACTTTAGCATTCCTTATTGATCTTTTCTTAGGTCGCAACTTCCTATTCTTCGTTTGAGTGCTCCTAGGCTGTGAAGTGCGGGCGTTTGGAAAAGATGCAACTATTCCTGTTTCAGTAGAGGGAAACACATTAGCAACTTGTGATTTGGCAGTGGGAATTCTAGGTTCATGATTACTAAGTGTGACTGGTGCTAATCTCTTAATCACAGTAGGCGGAAGTAGTTCATACTTTCCTAACATTTCCCGTAACTTAGAGATGGTGTGAATCAGATCTTGATTTTCAGAACGAATATTACCAGCAAAATTCATAACTTCTCTAGTGTGAGCAAGATAGTGATCAAGTTCGTTTGATGCTTCATCTCGAGTCTTTTTGAGTAAATCAAATATGACACCATATTCCTGTTTAACTTTTAAAAGTTCTTGTTCATATTTTGAGATTTGACTTTTCAAAGACACGTTTTGATCATCCAGTTGCTCAATTTTAGGATCAGAAGATATTGCACTCAATTGAGCGATTTTCTTTTGAAAACTAAGTTGATGGTTGTGAATATCTTTTTCACACCAATGAAGACGACGTTTTGCATTGTAAATTTCCGTGTGTAATCGTTTATTTTCAGCTTTTAAAGACTCGATCTGAAGCACATTATCGGTGTTCTCAACAGTAACAACAGTTTCAACAATATCAGCAGAGATATAATCAGGTGCAAATGGCAAGGCATGAAGTAACACAACATTATGGATATCAGCACAGATAACATCTTCCAAGAGTCGATCAACATCTTTTCTCAATAGTTTCTTTTTGCGTTTTGTGTTAGAAATAGATGTTTCTGTTTTCTCGAAAACGTTTTTCATTACCCCAAGTTCCTTATGAAAATCCTTTTCCCAGGCAATTGCACAACTTTTCAAGTTTTTAACATTAGGTAAAAGATTTTTCTGAAAAATGTCTCTTTGTTCTCGCGCCAGAGGCGATTGAAAATGTTCAACTTTGATTTCAGAGCGATATTCTATCTCATGTTGTAAAATTTTGAGGTCAGCCATGAAAATGTCAAAATATCAAAGGATTTTTCGATTTTCAGGTTTTGAGTTTACTTCACTAATGGAAGGTAAAGGACCATAAGTTTGTGCAAATTCTGTTTTGGGATTAACATGAGAAGACTCAGGTGTTTTGATGATAACCCTTGGTGTGTTAGAAGAATCCGTTGGTGTGACGAAAGTGACCGCGTTTTTATAATTAAAAGGTTTGTTGTAAACAACATTTTTTAATTTTGATCGACTCTCGTCTTCTGCATCTAATTCCTCTTGACGATGATATTCAACAACACTCATGACAGTATTATCAATTTTGTATTCTGCTTGGTTTGAATGTTTTTAGTGAAAGCTTTGGTTTGTAATCAGCTAGATTTTTTCCATATCCTTTTGGATTGGGTTTTAAGGTAAACTTTTCAATAGCAGTTACGGATTCACCATGTTTGTAAACAACAGTTTTAAACTCTTTAAGTTTGTTTTGCAAGCCGAGAATTTCGTCAAGAAGGTCATCTACCCGATTCGTTGAATGCTTTTTGTATGCGGAGAACTGTTTTTGACAATTTAACAACTCAGCCTTAGATTTTTGATTTTCCAAGGTGAGAGCGTTAATTTGCTTTTTATATTCGTGTTTCAGTTGTTCTAAATCAGACAACAAAGCATTCTTCGAGGCGGCTAGATCACGCATCTGTCTCTCTAAATATTTTTCGTTTTGATGAGATTTTGCAAAAGCGGCTTCAAAACCTTTTTCACGGTTTTCTTGAGTTTTGAAAAAGTTGAGTTGCATTTGTAAGCATTCAAAATCCTTGGTTAACAGTGCATTTTTACTTTTTAAGGATTCATTTAATGCATAACATTCCTCCATTTTGATTTTATGGTCTTGAATTAACCGAGCAAAATCCGGATGAGGCAACAGATCATCTTGTTCAACGTGAGTCTCAACATGATCATTCTTTAGATCCTCAAGTACGACCACGGAGTCAATTTGATTATCAAAGGAAACCATAAGGTCTTCTTGATCGTCAAATGTAACTACAGGGTTAACTTGAAAATCATCAGAAGAAGATGTAGAAGACTCATTTTGAACAGTCTGATCCGTGCCGGATTCAGATATTGGCGGAGATATTAGTTCAGATATGATGATGGTTTGTTCGGGTACCTGAGACAAGCCATCAGTGTCATACACTGGACCTGTATCACTCATGTGCAGCTCATGCATATTAGCCATCAACATAACAGCTGCATTAGCCTGCAAGTCCTCCATATCATCATCTGAGTCTGCATCTGCCATAAAGCTCTGTTCTTTGTCTGTAAGAGATCCACCAGCTTCATCCTTAAGAGCCAAAAGTAAGGCCTCTTTGAAATAAGCACTGCCCCTAGTCCTTGGCTTTGGGCATGCATTAGCCAGGTGTCCCTTCTCATTGCAGTTGTAGCATCGAAGACCATTTAACCGATTCTGAGCATTTCCCTGTTCCACCACTTGAGCTCTGTTGTTATTCCTACCCACAGCATTAAACCCTTGACCACCGCCCATCTGACGACCATAATCACGATTCTGAACTTCAACACGTCCATTGTTCACAACAGCTTGAGTCCGTGTGTTAGATTAGATGAGGAACGAATACGATTGTTGGATTTGTTGGTGTAACGGCCAAAAGCATTAGCAATCATCACAAATCCTTGTTGCAATGCTTCGAACGGATCTGTTTCCTCAGTCGCTTCACTGACATATGCTTGAGCATTTTTGCTGTATGGAACCAATTGATTTTGTTGAGGTTGTGACTGGGAAGGTGTGTTTGAAGCAGTTGGTTGAGTTGCTGGTTGAGAGGGATAATTCTGTTGAGCATACAAGGCAAGTTGTTGATTGTCTGGTTGTGACTGTTTAGCAATTTGAGAACGGAGAATCCTTTCCCTATCAACTTCCTTTTCATGAGGCTTCAAGTAATCGTACAACAATCCATAAGTAGAATGATGCATATTCTTCGCTTGACGGAGAAAAATGACATACTTCTCCCATTCTGGACCAAGACTACTCAGGAACTTAGTATTCACTGCAATTCTTGGCATGATGATGTTGTGTTTATCCAAATCATTGATGATATCTGAAAATCGATGATGATAGGACTCTAGTGTCTCTCCAGGTTCAATCATGAAGTGTTCATAAGCCAAGTAAATTTTGGATTCCAAATCCTCCTGATTGAGTACAGATCCTTCCATAAGAAGACGAATATGATCCCACATTTTTTGTGCAGTCTTTTGAGCATCAACACTACGAAGAATTGGGTTTGGTAATCCTAAGAGGATGTATTCCATTGCAAGTTCATCAGCTTCATAGTGTAGAAGTTCTGTAGGATTTAAATCTGCAACAGTAGCAATGTTGGTTTGTTCATCTCTTGGTGGAACAGCAGTTGGATCTCCGGGTACAATGACAGTAGGCATCTCAAATGGACCTTCCAAGATAACCTTCTTTAAGAACTTTCCATGTGGCTTCTTTAGATCACAAAACCTAAAGAACCTTATCACCCATTGATCGTAGTTTCCTGGAGTGAGCATTGGAGGTCTATCAAGTGATCCAGCTTCATGAATTGATTGTTGGCTGCTTAAAGCTTCACACATCTTTGCAAACCAAGTGGGTTCCTTCATAGTGGTCCGTGATGGATGTTGATTGAAATCGGTTGTGTAGGGTTGAACTTGAAGGCTTGGTTGTGGTTGGACCATTTGTGGTTGTGAAATTGCACCAAGTTGTGGAGTATGTTGCTGATTAAATTGTTGTTGATAAATAGCTTGTTGTTGATTCCATTGTTGATGTTGTGGAGTTAATTGTTGTTGTTGTTGATGATTATAAGTGTGAGGGAAATAGTTAGAGTATGGTGGTTGAGACATGATGATAAACTTGTGTGGTAAAAAATGGATCTTTGTAGTCGAATGAACCTTTGTTGATGAAGTGTCCTTAGGCGTAGAAAAGACAAGAACCAAGTAGCACTTATGCGTAAAAACACCAAAAGTTACGCGTAACAATGAGGGGTTACGCGTAGGATTTAGCTTACGCGTAAGTAGGATAAAAGCACTAAAGTTAGGCGTAGACAAAAGTTAGGCGTAGAAAGTTAGGCGTAGGATTACCTTATGCGTAGACCGAAGTTTACGCGTAAAGTGAATCTTATGCGTAGAATTTCTACGCGTAAGCTTATGCTTATGCGTAATTTTAGGGTTTTTGCCCAAATGATCTTTTACACTTCACAGTGCAAAAGATATCCAAAGTCGACGTATTTTCAGACTTATCCAAGTAAGAAAACACGGAATAAACCAGAAAATTGAAGATCAAACCAAGGAAAATCTTACGCGTAATATTAGGGTTTTGATACGCGTAGGATTACTCGTAACTTTGATTCTTCCCAAATGTGTTTCTAAACCAGTTTTTTGTTATGGCATAGCTTCAATAGTACCAAAAGAACACAAAAATGTGAAATTTAATGTACCAAAACTGCTAGACGGGTTACGCGTAGAATGACACCCACGAACAAAAACAAGCTTAAAAACGTAAATCCACGCGTAAAGTTTGAAACTTTTTTCCAAAAACAAGTATTTTAACACCTCAAAACATTGAAAGTACAAGAATCTTGGATTAAAAAGTGTAAAAAACGAGTTTTTAAGATAACCAAAGATTGCGTTATCTTTACGCGTAAGATCCAAAACCAAAACTTCAAAAACAAACGAGTACACCCAACTATTTGGCGATTGATACCACTGTTAGGTCACTAGTTTTACAAACACAAGTTATAAGAGAAGATATAAAGGCGGATGAACAAGTATCACACACACACACGTGTTAATATGAAAGACGGTTAGGCGTAGGAATATGTGTGAAAAGAAAACTTGAACAACCAACCCTCAAATGAGGGTTTACAAGAGTTTATATAGGCAAGGAGCTAGGGCAACACTCCCTCTCCTTCCCTATTCCTTATTGGGCTTGGATCAAGCTTATGGGCCTTCTACATAAGCTTGACCTTAAACAAACATAAAGGCCATAATAAAGCTACCTATTACATATGAGATATAAATACTTGAAATACTGTTTAGGAGTGATTCCAACATAAATACTCTCTACCTCCCAAGGTAGAGATTGGAGCTCATAATAAGATTTTTCTTTCTCTCACTAAAGTTCCCTAAACCTCTAACTTTCTTTCTCTAAAACTCATCTTGTACGCCTCTTGTGTTAGTGATATGATGTGTTTGTGAAATCCAATATGTTACAACCTTAATCAGTCAATATGTTATTTTTCAATTATTTGTTGATTTTGAGAAAACTTGTAAGAAAAGGATCACACCCACTGGGATAACTGAAGGGGAAAGGGGTTTTGAGCAAACTAAAGAATGCTATTTAACTGAGGTCATGCTTTTCTTTAAACAACTAAAAGGTCAATTTGAGAGTCTTAAAAAGGGGATGGATTCAGATATTAAAGAAATGGAAAAGGAATTTGATGCAATGAAAGTTGAGGTTAGTGACTATGAGCGAGAATTAAAATATAAAGAGATTGAGAGGAAGAACTTGCATACCTTGAATGAGAATCTTATTTCTGAATGTATTACTCAAGATGTGTTTTACACTGCAACAAATTGTTCCATTAATGCTTCTCAATTTCATGAATTATCTGTTGCTCTGAAAGTCTCCCATGATCGTGTCATTGAGCTTGAAATCAAAAACTCAAAACTAAATGAGAAAATTGAACAGGATGATCACGATAATTTGGTAAAACATTTTTCTAAGTTGGAAGTTGAACATTTTGATTTACAACTAAAATATCATAATCTTAAAGAAAATGTAAAAACCTCAAACATCAAGATATCCTCGGATGTTCCAGAGTTTGATGCAGTTTTTGAAATAAACAAACATGATGAACAGATTCAAGCTCACTGCAACACGATCAGAAAGTTAAAAGCCCAAATTTCTCAATTAAAGGGTGAAAAGAATAATGTGACTGGCTCCCAAATGCCTCCTCCTTTAGATTCTCAGAATTATCAAACTTTTCATCTTCAAAACTTGGTTAATGCTTTACAAAAGGAAAATGAGAGTTTTCTTGAAGAAAATGAAAAAGTTAAACAACATTTCAATGAGTTATTTGAATCAATAAAGGTCACTCGTAACAAAAATAATGAGAAAATAGCTTCATTGCAAAAGGAAATTGAGAATCTGAAGTGTCAGGTAAAAGGGAAAATGCCAATGACCAATGGGGAGAATGATGCATCAAAGGTGCATGCTTGTAATAAATATGCTTTGTCTGTAAAATATGTTCCTCCTCATCTTAGGAATAGCAAACTTGCAATTCAAACATATTTTTCATACCTTATGGATAGTCTAGAATGTCTCCGTGAGATTGTAGAAGAGGATAAATTAGAGAAACCACTTGATAATGCAATTGGCCATGCATGCTTATATGCCAAATGATCTCAAGAACTTCTAGAATGCTTAATTACAATATGCCCTAAATCCTTAAGTGAGCAAGTTAATCCCTTGATACCTTGTTCTATGCCCAGTATTAAGAAAGTGAACTTTAGCGTGCCTTCAAGTAGTTCAGATCCCAGCACTTCTACTGTTAAGAAAATGAACTTTTATGTGCCTTCAAATAGTTCAGATCCCAGCACGTCTAAACAGGAAATGCAAAGAGTAGCAAAACCAACTAATGTTCTCATTTCTTCTACAGGAGTAATCAGTGACATTAAAGCGAGCAGGTCAAAGTCTCAAGGCAATACAAGGAATGATAGGACCTCGCAAGCTAAGAATGTGCATTGGAAGAGAGTAGAAGATCACCCTAGGAACACTAAGTTTGAGTTGAATAAAATGAATCGTGTTGATTCTAGTATTAGCTATAAGCGTACTGTAATTAATTCGAATTCTGCTACTACTTGCAAAACATGTAATGAATGCTTGATTTCTGGTACTAATCATGAATGTGGTATGAATGATTTGATTAATGCTGTTAAATGCCATGTTAAGATAGTTAATGCAAAAAATCAAGCTAAGAAGGCTAAAAGGCAAAGGCGAAAGAAAGTTAGAAAACAAAGGAAACCCACAGGAAGGAAATTTAGGAATATAGGTTATCAATGGATACCTACTGGCCGTAAGATTAATGAGCTATGCCCTAAATTTGCTAAGTCAATGCCCACTAGAAAATGGATGCCTACTGGTAGAACTATTCCCTTAAGAAGTGAACATACTTTGAATAGGTCAAATACGGACACTAGCACTGCATCTATTTCTGATGATTCCATTGTTTCTACTTCTGATGTGGGTGTTCCAATCACTGTGACTAACCAAATGGAACCCATTCTTGCATGGGGATCCCAATTATCCAGTTATCAATTCTTGTTTGTGTTCAACTGCAGATCGTTCAAATCGTTCTGTGGTACCTGGACTCAGGCTGTTCCAAGCATATGACTGGAGATCGCTCGCGGCTCATGAACTTCGTGAGTAAATTCATCGGGACTGTTAGATTCGGGAACGACCATTTCGGTGCTATTATGGGTTATGGAGACTATGTTGTTGGTAAAAGTGTAATCTCCAGGGTATATTATGTTGAAGGTCTTGGTCATAATCTGTTCTCTGTTGGTCAATTCTGTGATTCCGATCTAGAGGTGGCCTTTAGAAAACATACTTGCTTCGTTAGAGAACTTGATGGTGTGGAACTATTAAAAGGTACACGTGGTTCAAACCTATACACCATCTCTATTGAAGATATGATGAAGTCTTCTCCAATTTGCTTGCTATCAAAGGCCTCTAAAACAAAGTCATGGTTATGGCATCGTCGTCTCAATCACTTGAACTTCGGCACCATTAATAATTTGTCTAGAAAGGACCTAGTAAGAGGCTTACCCAGATTGAAATATGAGAAAGATCATCTTTGTTCAGCATGTCAATTGGGAAAAAGCAAGAAATATGCACACAAACCCAAACCCACAAACTCAGTTATGGAAGTTCTGCATACCCTTCATATGGATTTGTGCGGACCAATGAGAGTGCAAACGATTAATGGGAAGAAATATATTTTAGTTGTTGATGACTACTCTCGATTCACTTGGGTAAAGTTTTTGAGGACAAAGGATAAAACTCCAGATGTCATCAACAAACTTATCAAGCAGCTTCAGGTCCGACTTAACAATACTATTAGAATTGTCCGAACAGACAATGGCACATAGTTTGTTAACAAAGACTTGAGTCAATTTTATGAAAATGTTGGAATCTGTCATCAAAGAAGTGTTCAACGAACTCCTCAACAGAACGGTGTAGTTGAGAGACGAAATCGAACTCTTGTGGAAGCCGCAAGAACAATGCTGATTTACTCAAAGGTTCCAATGTTTCTCTGGGCTGAAGCCATTGCCACTGTTTGCTACACCCAAAATCCTTCCCTTATACACACTTCTCATGAAAAAACTCCATACGAACTTGTCCATAAACGAAAACCTGATCTCTCCTACCTTCGTGTATTTGGTGCTTTGTGCTATCCTACGAATGACGGTCAAGATCTAGGTAAATTAAGAGCTAAGGCAGACATTGCAGTTTTTGTAGGTTATGCATCAAATAAGAAGGGTTACCGAATCTACAACAAAAGAACTCGAGATATCATGGAAACTATTCACGTCACGTTCGATGAGCTGACCGGGCAAATGGCTCTAGGACAATCCAGTTCTGGACCCGCATCTCAACCTTCATCAAGTAGTCCTATCAGTTCTACTCTTGTTCTAAATCCCTCACCAGCAACTCCTTGTGTACCTCCCTTAGAAGATGATTTGAAGAAATTGATTGATCCGATGTTTGATGAACACTATGAGCCAAGTGCTAATGATCTGTCAATTCCATCAACAGAGGCTGTTCCTATCCCTATCAATGAAGATAACCCTTCAGTTTCTATGTCATTAAGTCAAGAAGCACCTGCTGCTGATCACTCTGTCTCATCAACAAACCTTCAATCACCGAGTGTACATCATGGAATTGTTTCTGGTTCCTATGATGGAGATAATCCCTTTGCTACTCCCGAAGATGCTCCCTTTGAGAACATATTTTCTCCTGAAACATCATCCGAACCATCTTCATCAGGAGAAAACAACTCTGCTACTTCAGTTCCACAACAACAACCACATGAACACCTTAGAAAATAGACACATGATCACCCATTGGACAACATCATTGGAAACCCTTCCCGTCCAGTATCCACTCGAAAACAACTTGCTACTGATGCCTTATGGTGCTTCTTCAACTCCGTACTCTCTAAGATCGAACCTAAAGACGTTAAAACTGCCATGAATGAAGACAGCTGGTTCAATGCCATGCAAGAAGAAATTCATGAGTTTGATCGACTAGATGTATGGGAATTAGTACCTGCTCCAGACTGTGCTATGATCATTGCTCTCAAGTGGATCTTCAAAGTAAAGCTTGATGAGCATGGTGATGTTCTGAAAAATAAGGCTAGATTAGTGGCTAAAGGATATCGTCAAGAAGAAAGTATTGACTTTGAGGAATATTTTGCTCCTGTTGCACGTATCGAGGCTATCAGAATCTTCTTGGCTAATGCTGCTAGCAAGAATATGGTTATCTATCAGATGGATGTGAAAACTGCCTTTCTTAATGGAGATTTGAAAGAGGTGGTTTACGTCAGCCAGCCAGAGGGTTTTGTGAATCCAGAGCATCCTACTCATGTCTATCTCTTGAAAAAGGCCCTTTACGGTTTGAAGCAAGCTCCTAGAGCTTGGTATGACACGCTATCAAAGTTTCTCCTATCTACTGGATTCAGCAAAGGAGCAGTTGATCCGACATTGTTCACCAGAAAGTCAGGCAAACATTTAATTCACGTTCAAATCTATGTTGATAATATTATTTTTGCCTCGACTGACCCCAATGAATGTGACCGTTTTTCAAATGAAATGGGTTCCAAATTTCAAATGTCAATGATGGGACAAATGTCATTTTTCTTGCGATTACAAATTTCACAAAGTCCCGGAGGAATTTTTATAAATCAATCTAAATATGCAAATGAGATTTTAAAGAAATTTGGATTTGTTTCTTGTGACACTGTTGACACTCCCATGATAGAGCGTACTAAACTGGATGAGGACCACTCAGGGATCATGGTAGACCAAACGAAATATCGTAGTATGATCGGATCCCTGATGTACCTCACAGCCAGTAGACCAGATATTTTATTCGATGTATGCATGTGTGCTAGATATCAGGCCAAGCCTACTAAAAAGCACCTTGAAGCGGTTAAAAGGGTCTTTCGGTATCTCCAAGGAACCATTAATATGGGTCTTTGGTATCCGAAGGACACTGGTATGTCACTAACGGCCTATGTAGATGCTGACCATGCAGGGTGTCAAGATACACGTCGAAGCACGTCAGGAGGAGCTCAATTCTTGGGTGATAAGCTTGTGAGCTGGTCTTCAAACAAATGAGTACTTCTATATCCTCTACAGAGGCTGAATACATAGCCATGTCATCTTGTTGTGCTCAAATCCTATGGATGAGATCCCAATTATCTGACTATGGCTTTGAATTCATTAAAATCCCTCTGTATTGTGATAACAAAAGTGTTATTGCTCTCTCATGCAACAACGTTCAACACTCAAGAGCAAAGCATATCGACATTCGGCACCATTTCATCAGGGAGCAAGTGGAAAATGGTGTGGTGGAACTCTATTTTGTGAAGTCGGAATACCAGTTAGCAGACATCTTCACCAAAGCTCTTCCAAGAGAACGTTTTGAGTTTATTCTTCCATGACTTGGCTTGAAAAGCCTTCAACCATAAACACTCAAACGTCTTCAGGAGGAAGACGAGGAGTAAAGGTCTTTCTTCATCAATCTCTTGTAAATAGTTATTCAAAAAGCAAAATACAAAATTACAAAACCAACAAAAAGCAAATAGAAAAATATAAAATTTTCAAAAATCCATAAAAATTTGAAAAATTTCACAAAAAAAAAAAAAAATGTCATTTTGTCTTGTTTTTTTATTTATTCGATTAATATCTACGGTCTTTGTGATGTCTGTCAAAGAGTGACACGGGTCTTTAGATGTTGTTCGAACGTACATATATCACTTTAAAAAAAATTGGGAGAAAATGAAACAAAGGTTTATTGTCATTTCAGGCAGTAACCCGCCTTTCAAAGAAAGAACAGAGCCATGCTTTATCTTAAATCTTCAAACCTCATGCTCTGATTCTAAAAACAAATGTTTGTCGTTTAAAAAGTCAAATGTTTTCTTTCAAATATTTTTCCTTCTATCAATTCTTCTGAAAAATATTTGCCATTTACTGAAAACAAAATTGTTTTGAAAACACTTCGGACTCTATTTTTGAAAATCATCAGAGCTTATCAGGTGTCAAAATCTCAATCCATCAATCAACAACTTTCGTCATTGATTGAGGGGGAGAATGATTTTTCAATTAAATCAAAAAGTGTATTTTTCAAACAATTGGCAATTAAATGAGCAAGGTCTACTATAAATGTTTTACAATATTTTATACAATTGGTTCAAGACCTTGGTTATTATTATGTTTTCAAAATGGATACTCAAGCATGTTTAATCTTTGGAGTCTAAAGTCTCAAACTTGATCCTTATCGGTTAAATGTTTTTCTTAATCAAGTCACATCTCTCCTCAAAAGCTTTCAAAATCAATTTAAATCTACAGAGATCACAAATCTCAAATGATTTGAAAATTGTGATCGGGGGAGAATTTGTGATTTAAATTGGATTTAATCTGATAATTCGATAAATGGTTTCATAAGTGTTTAGCAAGTTTTCCTCCCCACATGTGACAAACGATTTCAAATTTTCCATGCACATGTTGAAGGGGAGCATCTATTTTTTAAACCAAAAATGATTGAAACGTGATTGATTTGTATCAAATGTGCAAGTTCTCTCTAATATGTGCCAAACTCTTTCGTATATCGATGCACATATTGAGGGGGAGCGAATGGTTTCTTAATGGCTTGTGTGATCGTAAATGTGCTTCAAAAGAACTATTTCCTCTATGTGATAAAATGATTTCAAATATCCTATGCACATATTGAGGGGGAGAATTTACCAAGAAAATCAAATGGCTTTTTCTATGAAAATTGTGATCAAAGAAAATATTTCAAAGTCCTCTTGCCTCCATGTGCTAAACAATTTCTAAATCATATGCACATGTTGAGGGGGAGGTTTTATAAATGATCAAAACAATTAAGGTACAAAATGCTTTGATTTTATATCACATGTACCTTGATTGATTTTTTCAAATGATTTTTCAATTGGTTTCGAGAAGGAATGAACTGTACCAAAAGACCGACCATTTTACTTTATGCATGGATTTATAAGGATGGTGAGGTTAGGTATTAGTTCCCACGATCCGCCAGAACCGGAGGGATCTACCCAGGGACAATCCACTAGATAGTGTAAAAGTCCTTAGGTATGATGAAAAAAGGAGAAAAGTGAGAAATGGGAAGAGTGCGGACTGAGACAGAGCTAGCACTGGAATAAACCCAACAAGGTTCTAGTAATGAAGTCTCGGTAAGCACTGAAGGGGTTGAAGAATGAAAAAGAATTGAATGAGAAAAAGGTGAAAATAAATAGCCCTCCATTTATTCAACCTTAGGGCAGAAACCGGGTTCAATTCATATGCTACTGGTGATTACCGAGGTAACATCGGTATTGAAGACAAGACGTCATGGACCCAGTGATGCACTACACTACAACTTCTCAAGCTACTCAAGTTCCTCTTAAAAGGACTTGTTTCATTCTCACGGGGAACCGACATTATCTATCGACTTTCTCTTAGAGTTTGTTGATATTGAAGAAGGAGACCCTCTCCCTAGTCTCCGATATAGGAAACCAAATATACACTATTGAGTCTAGAGCCACGAGATCATCATATAAATCTCATTAGGACACTGTCTATGAAGACTTTCTGTTTCACACAATGTGGAAAGAGAGATTATATCTTATGAGTCCTACGCATTATCCTTGTGGTATTGCCAGAACATCTGAGTGATATGCAAACATATTCACAATGAAGATGGAAAGTCTTCTGGAGCCAACATCAAACAAGCTCCTGGTGGGTGGCATGTGAGATCTATCCAATAGATCAACCATGTGACAACTGAACAGAAACAATGGGGCGATTCAATCATTTGAATCAATCCTGGTTCAA
This sequence comes from Chrysanthemum seticuspe, assembly GCA_019973895.1. NCBI lineage: Eukaryota > Viridiplantae > Streptophyta > Magnoliopsida > Asterales > Asteraceae > Chrysanthemum > Chrysanthemum seticuspe. The sequence goes on along the minus strand of BPTQ01000001.1, from coordinate 199,402,370 downwards.
GTTATGGATTGACGGATACCTTTGAAAAACCGGTTGTTGTGCTTAAAAATCTTTTCTCTAGCGCATCGACTGTGTACTAATATTTCAAAATAAAAGGTGTTTATGATTGATAATTGATTTTCATTAAAACATTCGTTGTATTGCAAAAACAATTCCTATTGAGTGGTACACGATTGTTTTTCAAATCTCTCTTCATCAATCAGTGAATCTCAATTCGCTGGTTCACTCACTCCATGTTGTCTTCTTTGAGACGTTCCGGTTTGAGAACAGCTAGAGCAGCTGCGAAACCCTGTCAAGGAAATTCTTCGGAATTATACCTGATCACAGGCAGTACTTGTACTGATCAACGGGGAACCGTGGGCCGTGTACCTCAATTCAACGAAAGTGATCAAAGACACTTTCGTGCGCTTTATTGCTAACTGTTGTATGCAGGTACGCCCGACGTTTGCAGCTGATCAGAATGAAGCGGTCAATCCATAGCCGCATGCTCACTCAAACACATTCACTTCCAAAGAAATCATGATTAGTGCATCAATGACTCTGATATTTTCACTCCATGCTTCTGCTACGCTGCTGCAAATATCATGAATCAACTAAAGCTTACGCTACTCTGATAAAAAGAAATCATGATCCAGAATGTGAGCATGTCGGTCCGAAAATCACAACAACTCCTAATGGCAATACAACAATAAAGGATGAGTCAGAGATTTAATGTGGCTGTTGATCTCAAAGCTGGCTCAAAACTCAGTATCACGTGGATCAGTTAAAGACCTCCACTTGGATTATCCAAACATGCAAAAATGAAGAATCAAAGACTACGAGCTACAGAACAAAGAACATGAACAAGAATCCAAGAACAATCTTAATGTAATATCTGTTTGTATTCAATGTAATCTGAGGTGACATCCCTTAGGGGGAGATTTTTAGGATTTAGTAAATCCTGTTATTAAAGTGTCGGTCACCTCAAGTATATGTAATCGTTAGAAAGCTCGTAGTCGTAGTTATTTAATGTTTAGTAGTATTTAGTTAAGTAACACCGTGGAGGACGGACGGGTCTTTACCCACTGTATGCCTGATCCACAGCCCGTAGGTGGCGATTTGTGTAAGACTATAAATACCCTCTACCTCCCAAGGGAGAGGGTTGGAGCTCATAATAATACTTTCATTTTCTCTCACTAAGTTCCCAAACCTCTATCTCTTTCTCTCTCTAAAACCTTAAGTTTAACGCCTCATATTTGTGATGGTTTGATGTGTTTGTGAAATCCAATATGTTACAGGTTTTACGAACACAAACACAAAGAAGGGGATAGACTAAAAGGAAGCTAAAAATGAGAAAAAAAACTTACTTGATAGGAATCAAGCAAGGGAACCTAAACGAGGTGGACTCCTAACTAGCTATTCTATTCCCCGGCAGCGGCGCCAAAAACTTGATACGCTTACACAGCGCGTTCGGGGTCAAAGGAACTTCCTTTTCATCGAGCAAGTTTTTTAACACCCTAGGCAGTGAACCTAATCGTTGTAGTGTAGTATTAGGGTAAGCCACGGGTATTGATATCGTTCTCTAGGGGAATAGGAATGCTAGTGAGAAGTTACTACGCTAAGGTTGGGGTTGAGGAAGATTATTTTTTTTTTATCTTTTTTATATTTTTTAGGAAATGGAAAGGTACGAATCTCGGGGTTTGGATTTGGGGGTTGGTATTTCTACCGATTACTCTACTTATCTAATTATCTAATTAACTAAGCTAGGGGTAGTCTATGTCTATTGTTGTGTGCTCGTATGATAGTTAAAAATGTATTTACTTAGGTTTTATTACTCCCTAGTTATCTCCTATTGATGGTTGAATTGTCACGTCCTTATTCTTAACGCGTTGTGTTTCTAAGGTCGTAGGGTATGCATTTATCCCTAACTCTTTGAAGCTACCAAAGGTTAATGACTACAAAATCTCTAGGATTTATAAACTTAACACTAAGGCATTCTTTGGATGTTTAGCCTACAATAACACTAGGTGATTATAAACTAAGGTTCAAAAAAGATTAATCAAGCATTAATAACACAACGAATGACCTATCGCAATAATGGGTCAATCACAATTAAGATAAGAGACAACCAATAGGTTTCATATTACCTAAGCAAACACACAAATAAATTAGCCGGACATGGAGAACATGCAAGCATACACACAATCAATTGAAGACATAATTGAATTAATGAAGTAAAACACTTATCTTGATGTAAGATAGGGTATGGAACCCTAAAATACTTTACAAGACAGCCTTGGTTCGGTTTAGGTTTTTACTCCACAAAACTACACACCGAAAACTGAAAAATTCAGATTCTATATATAGTGTTACAAAATGCGACGGCGTCACTCTTTAATTGTGACGCCGTCGGGTCGCCGTCATTAGGGTTTCGTCTTGGCCACGTTAGCATTGTGACGGCGTCACTTTATGCCCGTGACGCCGTCTCCTTCAGTCTCTGACACCGTCTGGATCAAATCTAGGCCGTCTGAGCTGCGACGCCCTACTCTTTTAAAACCTGATTCTGTCACTTGTAAATAAGCAATTTGGCTACTGAGTCGTCACAAAACTTGTTCCGACGGCGTCACAAGTAGAACCTGACGCCGTCCCCTTTCAATTCAGCAGCCTGAGTGTCTCGATTCTTGACTTTGGCCATTTTCTTCGTATATTCGCGCCTTTTCGTCCGAATAAGTGTCATTCCAGCAATATGCCTTCCAGAGACCTAAAAAGTGAAAAGGAACGAAATTAAGTAGTAACGATACAAAAGTGATCAATTAAGGGCTTAAATGACCCCTAAAAAAAGTACCTTTTAAATCCTTATCATTAGGTCACCAATACTAATGATAACAAAAGCATTATAATGATATAGAAATAAGAGAGAAAGGTAGAATGGTCGATACTTTCACAAGAGAGAATAACAAAATATCACTTGCATGTAGGAAAGAACCAACACTCTCAAATGAGAGTTACAATAGTTTATATAGGAGAGGGAGCTAGGGCAACACTTCTAGTCCCTTCCTTGTTCACGTTTGGACCTAGTCATAGGCCCATGGGCTTACTTTATAGGCTTAGACATTATTACTAACATATAAGCCTAATTGCTTAGCAACCTATTACATAGTTAATGAATGACACTTGATAGTACTTACACGTGATCCCAACAACCTCCTTCTAAGGGTTGGTCATCTAGGTTGCTTGCCGTCTTTCCAGCAATCTTCTTTCATGTGAGTAGATGTGCTTTCCATTCTTTAACTTTATCAGCTTGACGTCTCATGTGTTTTTTTCCTTTGTTCTTTGTTGTTGTTGTTGTTGTGATCATATATTGTTTTCTGCCGTTCATCAACGTCTTTGGTACTGGTGTCTTTACGTCTTTCTCCACCATGCTCATACTTCCTATGACTTTGAATCTCCATATTAGCGTAGTTCTCAAGTCTTTAAACTTTTTAGATTCTTTGACTTTGGCGTAGAATCATCATTAACTTTGTGTTGCCTTGATTTTGGTGAGAACTTTCATGTGATATGATGTTGGTATGAGCATGTGGAGATGGAGTGTTGTTGATGATAGTGGTGGTAGTGAAGGTCTCTCCCGGAACTCCGGATCTCCAATCCTGGATGAAAACAGTTAGCAATAAAGTTCCTGACGTAAGAGTTTGGATATTTCGTATAGGTTCATCCCAGATTGCTGGAACGTTCTTTGACAAATCTCAGATTGGATACTCACTGGCATGTTCCCATACTCAATATCTTTAATCTGTCGTTGTGAGTCACTGGAGTACACCGAGGTATCACTCCACGACTGTAGACCGTTTGAGACCATCGTGAACACTAAGTGTAACCCACAAGGGATTATTGAAGTGACCTGCTATCAGGGTTGTTTGATGTTGACCCTGGCAAGAGTTTCCATTCAATCACCGAGGATCACAATTGTAAATCCTCTAAAAATGGTTTGTCAGATTGCTAGGATCTGCGTAGGACTCTAGAATTATGTCACTTGTGTTGTTATTGTTTGCACAAGAAGTGCTAAAATATTTAGTGTTCCTAAGAGATCTTTTGATGAATCTCATGGATCTAGACTCTATTAGTGCGTTTTGATTTTAGTAGTCGGAGACTGGAGTGGAGTCTCCTGTTTCAATATCAACACATCTCGTAGTGAGAGGTCGATAGATTATGCAGGGTTCCCCATGAGAATGAAACAAGTTCTTTTGAGAGAACTTAAGTGGCTTAGAAGGTTTAGTGCAGTGCGTCACTGGGTCCATGACGTCTTTGTTTTCAATGCCGGTGTCATCTTTATGACAACCAGTAGCATATGAATTGAACCCGGTTTCTACCCTAAGTTGAACATATGAAGGGCTATTTCTTTTCACCTTTTTCTTTAACTTTTCTTTTTAATTCTTCAACTCCTTCTTTCTCCTTTTCTCATATTCTCCTTTTTTCAATCATACCTAAGGACTTATAATTCTAACTATGGGTATTATCTTTGGGTAGATCCCTCCGACTCTGGTGGATCATAGGATGTATTTTTCCTAACCTTAGTCACCTTATAACTCCACGACTATTCCTATGTTGCCATAAAACCTTTTACTTGAGAATCTCTCAAAGTGCTTGTTATTTGTAAAAATATTTTGTTAACACTTTGAGAGTTTTGTATTTTCAGAAATACTCCCCCTCCACTTGTGCTTATGAGTTTTGACTTAAATCTGCTCAACGAGGGTAGAGTTCGCACTTTTGAATTGATCGAATTCTAATAGACAATTCCCCGCGAGACACGGTTATGTTGTATAGTTAAAGAGTTCCATTATCAGCTTTTAGGTAACAACTAGCTCTAATAACTAACTTGAAGATGTAAACTCTCCTTGAAAAGGAGGTTAGACCCATTAAAGTTCATGTCTACAAAGAGTTACTCGAATTGGTACATTCTACTAAGACAAGTCCTATTCGAGACATGTTTACATCACTAGAAAACTAGCTTAAAATTATTACCCTTCTAGGACAAGTCTTTTCGATTACTTACATTTCAAAGTTCGTCAATTCATGGGTTATGTCTGAGTTTGAGCACTTTCGAGATTTCATACAATTCACAACATATTTTTGATAACATATTTTACTTTTCTCCCCCTAAAAAATGGCATATCAATGTTGTTTTTTGAATAAATATTGATTTAAAATATGTCCATTTTGAGTTTACCGGGAAGAGCTCAACAAGAACGTTTAGTCTTGAACAAAGATGTTTTGCAAATACTCCCCCTCAACAAGTAATAATAACTTTTTGAGGTTTTAAACAACGAGAGGGAATACTTCTTCTTTTGAGCAGAATTGTGAAAAACATAGAAAATTTGATTAATTCTACTCAAAAATAAGAAGCTTCCGCTTCTTATGTTAGGATTGAGGCACTGAAGCGTACCTCAGGGTCCTTTCTTTACAAGAACGGGCTGTACACTGATATATGTGCACAAGGTATAACCAAAAAATCACAAATATATCAAGAATATTCAAACAATCCAAATATTACACAAAACTAACCAATTACTCAGGACGTTGAAACATCATAATCGGAAGCTCGGTCGTCATCCTACATAGCTCTCTAGCCTTCTCATCTAATTACGATGTTTCAACCTCTCGTTAATCATTGCGACAAACTGACGAACCTCCCTTTGTTCTGATGAAGTCCATCTTCGACCCTTGTACAGTTTTATATCCTTCAAACGAAGGTGCAAGCCATCATGAACCAATTTTAAGGTGTCATCACAGAATTTTTGTATTTCATCAAACGCCATAAAGCAGTTGTGAAGATAGGTACTCCTGTAGACGAAACCAAATTTTGGTTCTTTGATAAGAGTATATTGTGGCTCCTTGTTGATGTTGATGAAATTAATGAGTGGCTTGGTGAGATTCAGCTTCTTCTGATAACTTTCCACACCTAACTGAAGATCTTCAACTCGTTCTTGAATTATTACACTTCTGATGAAGACGAGAAGAGAAGTAATGAAAGCTAGCTGTAGATTTGTTGGGAACTGACGCAATTTGCCTTGAACCTTGAGGAGATACATGTCCTCAATGTCGTTGAGCGTCAATCTTGGAAAGTCAGCTTCCAATATTTCATATTCCTTCTCATCTTGTCTTTTGACCATGATCCACTTCAAGTAGGAGTAATCCTACTTTGTTGCAGTAGCGATGGACATGATAGTAACAATTCTTTGTGGATGCTCAACTTCCCCTTGTGTCGTATTCAGTCTGCAGCTACGGCAGAAAAGTCTACCCCTTTCTGGCCAATAGTGAATTCCAAACAACACATCTTTGTCGTATGTCACCAGTTCGTCAATGAATAAACTAGTGGCATCTTCCTCAATTGCCTTGTTCAGGTACATTGCAGCTGGAATGTTGAATGTTTGATAAGTGGCATATTTCTTGTCAACTTTTCTTCCATGTTGAAGAAACTCTAGAAATGTGTTGAAGAAGAATCGAAACGAGATCTTGTGTTGTTCAGGTTTTCCAATCAGTGGTAGTGGCTTGGTTCAATCTGTGTAGTATGGTCCATACTTTTCGATGTGTGGTCTACGTTGAACTCAGGGTTGAGCCAATCGATATCATTTGACATTGCATGGGCAATTTTTTCGAGGTGATATTCGAGCTCAATAGCATTCCCAGATCTGTCCTTAAGAAGGTTGAAGGCGGTGTTCTTGATCCTTCTGTGTTCTTTCTTGTTGAGCTTCTTAATTCAGAAGTCTCGTTTCAACTTCTAGACATGTTCCACAGTTCGAACATCCACTGGTTCTTGATCTTCTGCAAGTGGTGGTGGTGCCTTGACCATTTTATCAAACCATTCATATTCTTCAGTGTTGTCGTTGTCTAACCAAGCGACGAAATCTGGTTTCTTTCCTTTTGGGCTTGAGGATGATGATGATGGTCCAGGTCTGGTTGAAGCTTGAGGTTTGGGTTGTTTCAAATCATCACATAACGCATTGTGTTTATTCCCAATAGTTAATAATTTACTAGTGGGTAGCCACGCATTGTTTTTGCTAATAGCTTGCTAAGTTTATATAATGGGTTCTTATAATTGTAATTTTCATTTAAAGGGTGTATTTAATTAGTGACATTTAATAAGAAAAATGTGCAAGAAAAAAGTAAGTTCAATCTAGCATTTGTACTTTAAACTTTATTATTTGCATTGTTTAAATTTAAGTTTAAGTATTAATTGTGTTTTGATTGGTTTTACTTGATGTTTTATTGTTCGCATTGCTGAATTTTAAGTTTTAACTATTTTAGTGCTAAAAAGGCTTTATGCATCGTAAAATAGTAAGATATATGGATAAAAGATTTACTTTTAAGTACCCATATTTGCATCTGTTTGGAATCCGGGTCAAATATAAACCTATCTCATTTGATTTGTATAGCACGCTTGCTAATACATTTATTTACATCAGGGCCGGATTTGAGCATGTGCGAGGTGTGCGATCGCTCAGGGCCTCCATTTTTCAAGGGCCCCAAGATTACGGACATTGTGATTGATTTAAATGGGTTTCGAGCATAAAATTGATAACAATGTGTTCATGAATGAAATACTAATTGATTTTAAGAAAGAATAAGTTCATATTATAAAGTAATAAAAAAGTACACACAGGGTTACAGTGTCTTTGAGAGGTTGAAGAAGATGACTACTTTTAGTTATCTACATCTTTTCCCCTTAAGTTTATATATTTGCACACGTGTCTTATATTTATTGTTTATAGGTACCAAAAAGATGTAAAGGTTTAAAATTTTGATACATTCAACCCTTGTTTTTTTAAACCATTACTAGAAAATGATCAAAACTCACTCAAAATGCATTTTTTGGAACTTTCTAATTGGTTAATAGATTTTCAAAGACTTCTATAGAATTAATCATATAAAATAAATTTGGCAAAAATGCATATATATCTCTCCCAAAGTGAATAATTGCATATATATCCTTCGTACAAGTTTTTTATGCACATAGTACAATGATTTTTATGCATGCTTTGGATATATATGCAATTTTGCATTTTCGGCTATAAATTTTACCGTAGTTATTGTTTTTAAAGTTATGTATAACTTGCAATTGTTAAAAGTTTTTAACTGATCATAATTGTTTTCGAACTTATCTACAAATAAGAGTTGTTGCGAAAGGGCATGTCGTATAGTTAATGATATGGCATAGGGCCTCTAAATTTCACGGGACGGCCCTGATTTACATGATAACATAACCCATACGAAATATGTTTAGCTAGGAATATATATCAAACATTAGAAGTTTTATTATGACATATTGCATTGGGAAGAGTCATATCGACAACAATTATTATGCATATCTATATATATTTATATATATTGGGAAGAGTCATATCGACAATAATTATTATGCATATCTATATATATTTATATATCAATGACTTGTGAAAGTACTAGCCACTTTTATTTTCCTCATAATCTTTTATGATGCTTGGGCAAAGTAGAGGTGCAGTTTTGCACCTTCAACTTTGTTATAACTAAAAGTAACATGATCCCCTTTATGACAACCATTCTCATTGATAAGTTGAGTAGTGTCGGCCAAGGAATATCCTGGGTTTCTACCAGCAACCTTAGTAATCGCTAAAGTCTCATAGTTGTGTCTATTTGACACATTGGTCAAAACTACACCTACCGGAATGTTTTGATCAAGTGCATTTCCAATATGTGCTGGCAAATGTGGTAGTATCTTAGTGTTGAATTCTTCCAATGGGAGAAGAATTTTGTGCCTACTCTTGCTCGCGTCTACGTCACTTCCAGTGAGCTTTAGTCTAATGACAGACATATTCTCGTACTAGTGAACGAAATATATATTTTAAGTGGAAATGAATAATAAAAGAGAAAATTCAACTCTATTTATATCTGAATGGGAGCATGCGGTTAATGATTGATGCGGATAAGAAAATTAAGATGAAAAATATATTCTGATCAAATTATTAATGACTAAGATTTTACTAATAAATCAAATATTCTATATTTAAGCATGGGTTATGTTATTGGTCTTAAAGAATCAATTATTAAATATTATATACCCCATATTTTTAAACGCATGTCGCTAAAGGTGCATTATTTGATAGAATAGTTTCGTGTAATAGGCCTAAAAATTTCAATACACTACAAGAAAAACGAGAACGGGCAATGGGACTTTTAACGAGGTTACTTTCGTTATCGTCAAAAGTTCCTAAACGACAAAAATATGCTCGCTTTTAGACATTAACCCGGAAGAAACGAGAAGGAATGTTCAATGCAAACTTTTGGGTAGGACAAGTCCTAGCCAAAAGGTTGACCTATTTTTATTTTTTCGCCAACTTTTTTACTTTGGCTAAATTTTCCTAAATATTTTAGCCGTCAAACCTTTAGCGAAAGGTTAAGTATTAATTGTTTTGTTAAATACTTTTGGCAAAGTTCTCGCCAAAAGTAATTATGTAAATACTTTGTAGATGATTTAAATAAGTTACAAATGATCTATAAGGAGTTTAAAAGATTAAAAATGATTTCAAAATATTTAGTAGTTTTGTCGACGACATATCTTCGGAAAAAGTATACACAAAATGAATTTAAATCGATTAAAATGATTTCTATTATTTAATAATGATAATAAGTTAAAAATTATCAAAACGAAATAAAAATGATTTAAATAAAATAAAAATAACTTTAATTAAACATAAGTGATTTAAATTAAATTATTTTTTGTACTAAACGATGAAACAAAAAATAAATGTGAACATATTTTAATTTTATTCAAATTTAGTTAACACATATAAAAACCTCGATCATTTCCATGTCATTGATAAAGGTAAGCACCTCGATCGGGGTAACAGTGAACAGTCACAAATTACATTGCGAATTGATAAATGATTAAATGTTAACACATTAAAATAAATATTTAAAATAAACATACGGACTAACACATTAAATTAAACATACAAATTACACTCAAATTTGGTCACTCTGTTGGTGCATATCCATGAGGTTCCGGAGAATAACTTGGATGTGTTGAAGGTCCCGGAGAAGAACCTTGAGCTTATACAAAGCCGTAAATATAGATCATCCTTCCATATAAAAAATCCACATCCATATATATATATATATATATATATATATATATATATATATATATATATAGGTTTGGGTTATTATGAAAAGTTTCTTATAATGAAAAGAATGAGAAGGCATGTGGAGGTGACATGTGTCACCTTTGCCACATCATCATGCCACATCACCATACCCCACCCCCCCCCCCCCCCCCCTGAAAAAATTTTTTTCCCGACAAAATTTTTTTTTTGGGCCAAAATTTTTTTTTTCCCGCCAAAAATTTCCCGCCAAATTTTTTTACTGCATCACAATTATGAATTTAGTGCATCAAGGTTATAAATTACTGCATCACAGTTATAAAGTTACTGCATCACAATCATAATTTTAGTGCATTAATGTTATAACATTGATTTTAGTGCATCATAGTTGATGCACTATTAACTATGATGCAGTAACTTATAATAAAGATGCACCAAAACTTATTAGTGCATTAAGGTTATAAGTTACTGCGTCATAATTATGATTTTAGTGCATTAAGGTTATAAATTACTGCATTACAGTTATAAAGTTACTGCATCACAATCATGATTTTAGTGCATTTAAGGTTATAACCTTGATTTTAGTGCATCATAGTTGATGCACTGAACTATTAACTATGATGTAGTAACTTACCAATGGAGCATTAGTCCAATGGTTGGAGCACTTGTGCTTGAGTCAATTGACCCAAGTTCAAGTCCCATCCTTGGCATTTGCTTCATATAGGTACCCACCTCCGCAAAACCTGTGGGCACACTGGAGAGACTTTGTGGAATAAGAGCTTAGGGGTCCGAGTCTTGGCCCGTGCTCACTCCAGTTGGTGCCCCACTAGGCCAGGAGAGTTGCCGGAGCTATTCCTTGTGGGGTGGACAATGGCTGGTGCCAAAAGGCACCCGGGGTCAGGGTGTTCCCGCCAATCTACATGTAGGACCTTAGTTTTATCAACCTTATCACTTTACCAAGCAAACCCAACACGTATACAAGTATAACCACGTGAAACAAACACAAACAAAGCTTAGAAATAAGATGAGAAAGATGGTGACTTGAAGATATAAATTCGTGTATGATGTGAGACAAGATAAACACAAGATGTTGCATATTCAATAAGGAAAACACACACACACACTTTCAAGCACACCCCTCAAATGACCATTTGAGGGGTATTTATAGTACAAGCAACTTAAAACCCTAAAGGCTTTGCTTGGGCTTTTCGTGGGCTTGCAATGGGCTTGGGATGCTTAAGCTTATACAAGGCTTAGCATACGCGTAACATTTAACCAATTAGCTTAGCCCACTCCACGAGCCCGTTGACTATTCTATCACGATATCTAACACACGTTACAAAGTTTCTAATCGTGAATGACCATCACTTCTAATAAAACAATTAAGGCTAACAATCTCCCCCTAAGGGGTGGTCATTCAAACGATGCTCCACTTGATTAGGTCTTTACTTTTCTTGAGCTAGAACTTTGTGTGTAGATATTGAATAGTCTTGATTCTTTGTTCCTTCATGCTTTGTGATCAGATAATGTGGTTGTCTGCCGTTGTCAACTTTGTTGGTTAGGTGTCTCCACGTCATTCTCCATTTCTTTCTCCACCATGCTCACACTTCTATTTTTCTTTTGGTTACCAATGATGTAGTTCTGGAGTCTTTAAACTTTGTAGATTCTTTGACATTGACGAAGAATCATCTCCTTTGATTATGATGAGAAATTTCATGTGTTGTTGGTATGAGCATGTGGCAAGTCTGCACGATCCATCCACTCCGGAGCTTCCATAAGAAGAAAACATAAAACATTGTTAGTAATAAGCGGATTCCGGCACTTACAAGTTTGAATTTTGAGGGTGTTAACAACATAGTGTGAAAACACGTCTCTAATTCTCACAGAGGCCGTTCCTGAACTGGAGTCCCACAAGTGAGATAACGCGATATACCGAAGTACATCTACAGTTCAGATGAGTCGCTGAAGTACACCGAAGCATCACTTCACGACTGTAGACCGTTTGAGACACACTAAGCGTAATCCACGGGAATTACCGAAGTGACCTGCTGTCAGGGCTGCTTGATGTTGACCCTGGCAGGAGTTTCCATTCAATCACTGAAGAATCACAGACGTGAAACTTCTCATAAATGTTCTGGCAGATTGCTAAGTTCTGCGTAGGACTCTATAATATATCACTTGTGTCCTTATTGATGAACAACAAGCGATGTCATGTCATGTGTTCCTATGAGATCTTTTGATGAATCTCGTGGCTCTAGACTCAATAGTGCATTTTGGTTTTCCTGAGCGGAGACTAGGGAGAGGGTCTCCTTCTTCAATATCAACAATCTCTAAGAGAAAGTCAATAGATTATGTAGGGTTCCCAGTGAGAATGAAACAAATCCTTTTAAGAGGAATTGAGTGGCTAGAAGGTTTAGTGCAGTGCGTCACTGGGTCCATGACGTCTTTGTCTTCAATACCAGTGTCATCTAGTGACAACCAGTAGCATATGTATTGAACCCGGTTTCTGCCCTAAGGTTGAATATGGAGGGCTATTTCTTTTCACCCTTTTTCATTACATTTCTTTTTAATTCTTCAACCCCTTCTTTCTCCTTCCTCACATTACTCCTTTTTTTCAATCATACCTAAGGACTTCTAATACTACACTATTGGTGGTGTCCTTGGGTAGATCCCTCCGGCTCTGGCGGATCATAGGACGAATTTCCTATCCTTAGTCACCTTATAACTCCATGACTGTCCTATTGTTGCCATAAAACCATTTTCCTTGAAAATCTCTCAGAGTGTTTATGATAGAAAACATGTTTGAAACACTCCGTGAGTTTTATATTATCAGAAACACTCCCCCTTCACATGTGCTTATATGTTTTGACAGAAATCTGCACATAGAGGGTAGAGTTCGCACGTTTTGTATTGATAGAATTTAAATGAACAAGACCGATTCGAGACACGTTTACATCACTAGAGAACTAGCTTGAAATTATTACCCGTCCTGGTCAAGTCCATAGAAAGTTTCTCGAGATGGTACATTATTCCTCGTCAATTCATTGGTTTCGTCTGAGTCGAGCTCATTTTGAGATTCAAACCACGATCATAAAAACTTTTTGATCACATTTTAATCACGTCTCCTCCCCCTCAAAAATAGCATAAGCGTGATATTTTTGATATCAACGGATTAAACAACATTTTAGAATCTTTTGGGAAGACAAACGGATGTGATTTAAGCATGAATTTGGAACATTTTGTTTTATACTCCCCCTTTAATAAAGCATATTCAATTAAAGGGTTTTAGAGGGAGTTATCTTGAGCACAAACTATTTGAAAGATTTTGAAAATCTTTTTGAACAATCTTGAAAAGGTGCTCAAGATGATGATGATTTCTCACCATTTTTAAATGTAGTGCACTGAAGTGTACACCTCATTTTTCGTTCAAAGCACGAGTTTTGATTTGAAAAATAATCAAAAGTCATCATTTCGGTCCGGGTTTCGTACTGATGTATACGAAAGCCATTTTATGAAGAAATTTTGAGAAACGACATGTTTTAGAAAACAATTAAAGAACTCTCGCTCAAGCATCTGTACATGCCCGTATCATTGTTGAATGACATTTCTAGAAACGTACAGAATATCGATTATACAAGAGACATGTCGTAGAAGAATATTTTTGGATTTTTGATTTTATATTGTTTTTGTATTTTTGAAAGTTTTATATTTTTATATTTTGTTTTTGTTGGTTTTTCAAATTTTGTATTTTGTTTTTCAAAAATATTTACAGCGAAGCTTTTTGGAAAATCATTTTCAAGAAGATTCGAGAAGACGTTCTAACTCCTCAGGGGTTAGGCTTCGCATTCCAATTCGTCGAACTAAATACTCAAACTTTTCTTTTGGAAGGGCTTTTGTTAATAGATCGGCGAGTTGGTAATCAGTCTTCACGAAGAATAATTCAACAGTACCATTTTCGACGTACTCTTTGATGAAGTGGTAGCGGACACGGATATGCTTAGTCTTTGAGTGATGAACAGGATTGCATGATATGGCTATGGCACTTTTCGAGTCACAATACATAGGTATTTTATCGAAAGTAAAGCCATAATCTGTGAGTTGTGTTCTCATCCATAGAACTTGAGCACAACACGCAGATAGAGACACATACTCAGCTTCAGCGGTTGAAAGTGCAGTGCAATCTTGTTTCTTTGAAGACCAGCTTACTAACTTTTCACCCAAAAATTGTGCTCCTCCAGATGTACTTTTTGCTGTAACTTGGTCACCTGCGTGGTCCGCATCTGAAAAGGCAATTAGATCAAATCCGGATTCCTTCGGATACCAAAGTCCCATGTGAATGGATGTCTTCAGGTACCGAAAGATCCGTTTAACCTCTTTGAGGTGCAGTTCGGTAGGCTTAGCCTGAAACCGTGCTAATAAGCAAACAGCAAAATGAATATCTGGTCGACTAGCAGTGAGATACATGAGAGAACCAATCATGCTCCGATATTTCTTCGGATCAATAGGTTTCCCAAACAAATCGGCTCCAATTTTTGGTGAAGTTATCATTGGTGTTCCGACCGAGTCACAGTTATCCATACCATGATTTTTCAAAATCTCAGTTGTATACTTAGCTTGATTTATAAAAATTCCACGAGGGGACTGATGTATTTGTAAACCAAGAAAGAATTTTAGTTCCCCCATCATGGACATTTCAAATTTGCTTTTCATGAGATTTTCAAAATGTTTTGAAAGATACGGATTAGTGGACCCAAAGATGATGTCGTCCACGTAAATCTGAACAATCAAAATGTCGTTTTTGCATTTTTGTGTAAACAAGGTAGGATCAACTGTTCCTTTGGTGAAATTGTTTTGGATAAGGAAAGAGGACAGTTCGTCATACCACGCTCTCGGAGCTTGTTTTAAACCATAGATTGCCTTTTTGAGTTTGTAGACGTAGTCTGGATGTTCCATGTCTATGAAGCCTTCTGGCTGACTCACGTACACTTCTTCTTTCAGAGTTCCATTCAAGAACGCGGTCTTAATGTCCATCTGATAAACCGTGATGTTTTTGTGAGCTGCATAGGCCAAGAATATCCTGACTGCCTCAAGTCTAGCTACCGGCGCGAATGACTCTTCAAAGTCTATTCCCTCTTCCTGTCTGTATCCTTTGGCCACAAGACGAGCTTTGTTGCGAATAACAGTCATTTCTTCATCCCGTTTGTTCTTCCATAACCATTTAAGATCGATGACGCGAACGTCAATGGGTCTTGGAACCTTTTCCCACGAGTCATGTAGACGGTATTGAAGAAGTTCCTCCTGCATTGCTTCTATCCATGCGGGATCTGCCATTGCCTCACGAATGTTCTTTGGTTCTAGATTGCTAATTGAGCAAAGGTAAATGCACAAGTCGCAATCGGTGGCAAGTTGGCGTCTCGTCTGAATTGGCCGTGAAGGTTCACCAATAACTTGTTCAATTGGGTGGTCTTTTGTCCACTTCAGAGTAGAAGGATACCGTTGGTTATACGTATGCGAGTTAGATGGTTCTCGTAAGCTTGAAGAAGATTCAGCTGATTCCGTAGCAAACGGGTTTTCAAATAAGTCTTCATCTAACGTTGCATCGTTTTGGTTTTGGTTTTGCTCATCAACTGCTGGTAGAACAGGTGCAAGAACTTGAGTAGATGTAGATGATGTTGATGGAGTTGGTGCATTGGTTTCGACCGTTGTAGATGCATCTTCTGTTGATGGTGGTGGAGGATGATTTTGAGCGGTTGCAGCGGAATGATGGTTTGATGCATTTGTCGAAGTTCCACCATAGTATTCATCGAACATTAACTCGAAGAAATTTTCCCATTCTTGTTCTTTAGGATTGTCAAACGAAGTTGATTGAGCTCTTTGAGGTACGAGTCCTGAACTGATGTGTCCAGAAGTCTGTCGGTTTAGTGCGGGTTCTAGAGCGAGTCTCTCAGAAGCCATTTGTGAAAGTTCGTCAAACTTCACATTCATCGTCTCCATGATCCTCCTTAGCCTTCTGTTATACACCCTGAATGCGCTCGAGTTATCTAAATATCCAATGAAGATTCCAATATCACCTTTTGCTTTCAGTTTTCCAAGATCTTCTCTGTCATTCGTAGGATAGCACAAAGCGCCAAACACGTGAAAGTAAGAGATATCCGGTTTTCTGTTGTTCACTATTTCATATGGGGTTTTATTGAATCTTGGATGGATAAGGGATCGGTTCTGAGTGAAACAGGCAGTGGCAACAGCATCAGCCCACAGAAATAACGGTGCACAAGAATAGATTAGCATTGTGCGAGCAGCTTCCACAAGAGTACGATTTCTTCTTTCAACTACCCCATTCTGCTGTGGAGTTCTAACAGCTGATGTCTGATGAGTAATTCCAACATCTTCAAAATAAGTTCTTAACTCCTGATTAGTGAATTCTGTGCCGTTGTCTGTTCTTACAACCCTTACTGGAGTTTGAAGAAGTACTTGAATGCGTTTCAGAAAGGTGATGATGATGCCTGGTGCTTCGTCTTTTGATCTCAGAAACTTAACCCATGTATATCTTGAATAATCATCGACGATAACAAGAATATACTTTTTCCCATTAATGCTTTCAACTCTCATTGGGCCACATAAGTCCATGTGCAACATATGCAACTTTGCTTCCGAACTAGGTACGGTTTTGGGTTTATATGATGCTCTTTTGCTTTTTCCTTGTTCGCATGATGGACATAAGTGATCCTTGGTGTATTTGAACTTTGGAAGTCCATTGACGATGTTGTCTTTGGCAATTTTGTTGATGGTGTCGAAATTGAGATGAGATAACCTTCTATGCCACAACCAGGACTGTGTTCCAGATGCTCGTGTCATAAGACATATTGGTGATGAAGAGGCCATTTGATTGATGTCGATAGCATACAAGTTTGTATCACGATTCCCAGTTAAGAGATCAGTGTCATCCAAGTTTCTAACGAAGCAAGCATTTTTCCTAAAAGCAACCTCTAAATCTGCATCACAGAACTGCCCGACTGAGAACAAATTGTGTCCCAACCCTTGGACATAGTAAACCCGAGTGATCAAATAATTTCCGAAAGGTAGATCTCCATAACCCATGATAGCTGCTACATGATCATTTCCGAAATGTACGGTTCCCATGAATTTCCAGACGAAATTGATCAGCAGCTTCAGATTCCCGGTCATGTGCTTGGAGCAACCCGAGTCGACGATCCAAA
Source organism: Chrysanthemum seticuspe (assembly GCA_019973895.1). Taxonomy (NCBI): domain Eukaryota; kingdom Viridiplantae; phylum Streptophyta; class Magnoliopsida; order Asterales; family Asteraceae; genus Chrysanthemum; species Chrysanthemum seticuspe. Next base: position 199,385,041 of record BPTQ01000001.1, on the reverse strand, counting down.
GACAAATTTCGATAACCTGCCAGTTACAGAAAAAGAATATTGTGGAAACCGTTTTGATTTAGGTTCCTTTGGGTTAGAGGTAAAATCCTTATCACACTCAGAGAGGGTTTCTACAGGGGATTCTGGTTTATCACTCATTGTACCATTCTGGAGTGTGAAAGTTCTACCTGTGGGTTTCCAAATATCATCCCTAAAGTCTACACGTTGGTTCTTGTCAGTAGTGTAAATCCTAAGTTTTGCAACTAGTCTTCCTACTCGTTTAGCGTAATTACTTTTTGGGACGTTCTTCTTAACAGGCTTATCATTCACATTCTTAGAAACACAATCATCTTGAACATTTAAAGATTTCTTGCAAGTTAAACAAAGAGATTCAACACATTCATTAGACTTAGCAAGTTTCATAGGTTCAGTACATTCAGATGAAATGTCTTTCTTAGTCAAAGGCTGTAAATTCCTAGGGTGTTCTTCTACTTTCTTCTCTTTATTCAAGCTACTACTCCTAGAGGCAGTCGAGACTCTATTGTTCCTTGTATTGCTCTTAGACTTTAGTCTGCTGCTCCTAGAGGTGCTTTCTAGTCCTGTAGAAGGTGAGGCACACACATTAGGATTCACATTTTTATGAAGGGAGGTGGTTTCAGCTATCTTAGTCTCTTTAGATGTGGAGATAGACGCATTAGTGGTACTCATCTTAAAAAGGCCAGGTGCTAAAACTTTAGGATTCTCAATAACCGCTTTCCCTTTATCAACATTTTGTTTAGGCACGACAGGTGGAGTGACTGGTTTTGATGAAACATTTTTCTCATTGACTTTTGGAGGAGGCAAAGAAACAGACATTTTTGGTTTTGAAACCGGTTTGGGAACATTTGCTTTCTCCGCAGTCAATGGTTTTGTAATCACAGTTTCCACTGCCTTTCCCTTTTGACTTTCCAGCTGAGCCCTCAAACGATCATTTTTAGCTTTCATGTCATTGTAGGCGCGCTCATACGACAATTTGTCATACTTGCATTCCTCAGTTTTTCGATCAAGTTGTTTAAAATATGAGATATTTTCTTTTTCAAGTTTCATAAGAGCTTTTTCATATTTTGAAACAATTTCGGAGGTCTCAGACTGGAGTCTTTCATGATCTTCAACAGAATATGTTTGCAAAATGATGGACATAATATCAGTGGTCAGAACATCTTCGGAGAGAGAGTCATTTAACTTTTCCAAAACTTTGATGTGTTCAACACTGTCATTAGCTTGCTTTACCAGGGATTTATGGTCCTTGACAAAGTCAGTTGTTTCTTTCAAAAACGCTTGTTCAAAATGAATTACCCTTGCACTGATGTTATTCAGCTGAGGGGCAATTTGAGTTTCAAAAAACTTCTTCTGTTCATTATCAAAACTATTAAACCAGATGTTTCTAATATTGGTTTTAGTTTTAACTGTCTCTTGAAGATCTGCAATTCTCGTTTTCACATTTTCCAAAATACTTCGCGCTTCACTTGTGTTAAAAGGATTGTTTGAAGACATTTGTTCAATGTTCGAGAGAGAATTGGAGACAACAACTGGTTTTGAAACTGGTTTTGAAACTGGTGTTGACACTTTGTTTGAAACACTTGGTGTGGTGGAAAACGTTGATTGTTCTTTTTGAGAAACAAAAGGAAGAACATTAATTTGGTTCCATTTGTTATAATCAATCGGTTTGATTTCCGGATGTTTTTGTTTCATTTTAGATCTACTCTCCTCAGATAGTTCCAACGTTTCAAGAGAATCATGCACAATTATAGGTTCATGCAATGGTTTTCCATTGTGCAACACATTCTGAGATTTCTGAGCTTTCTTGAGAAACGAAGAAGGGTCATTACCAAGTGCCATCTTATGTGAAGTATGAAAACGTGGATTTACTTGGTTAGAAAGCATCTTGTTTGATTTAGCTGAATGACCCGTTGTAAGAAGCAAATTGTCCAATGTTTTGATTTTTTCCGTTTTATCAAGAATTTCATCAAGAAGAGAATCTTCTCGTTTTGCAAAATAAGTTATCAACTTCTTCTTCTCTTTTTCAAGATCAGAATATGTTGCTTTTTGTTTTGAAAGTTGGTCATTTAGTTCAGAAATTTCCTTGTTTAGAGATTTTATTTTCAAATTCAGATTCACATCAAGTGTGTCATACTTGAGTTGCAAATCTTTTTCTCTTAAAATAGAATCTCGATAACCAATTTCTAATTCTGACATTTTGTTTGTATGAAATTCATAGGCTTTGGCATGCTCTTTGTAACTCTCAAGCTCAGCGGTCAATTTAGCATTCGCGGCCTTAACTTCGCGATTGACCGTTCTAACTTTCTCAACTTCAATGCCACATTGATTGATTAATGATTCAACATAAGCACGTGTTTCCTCATCAGTCTCAGTATTTTGTGCCACACAGCCTCCACTAGGATCCACATCTGGAGTTTCAGAGTTAGTATTGCTACAGCTCGGATTGTCCAGGTATGTATCATACGTAGGTGCTGGCGTCACAGAATGCTGTTCGTCATGAGTAAACACATCAAATATGACATTGTTATAGCATGGATCAATGATTGGTACCTCAGATACGGTATTGGCGTCATAGACAGGAGGTGAGTCTGACTCAGTGTCGTACTTAGCTTCCTGAAGATTTGCCATGAAGATGCAGTTCGCATTAATTTCCTCGAGGTCTTCCAAATCATCCATAATAGCCATAAAGTCATGTTCCTCAGCACTCAACTGAAATCCAGCGCGTTCCTTTTGTACCAACAGGACAGTTTTCTGAAGATACTCAAGATCGTTCTTGTTCGGCTTAGAAGGACAATTCCTTGCCATGTGACCCATTCCTTGACAGTTATAACACTTAATCTGATTACCCTGATTCACATTTCCATGATTCCCAACGACTGGAGCTGCAACATTCCGATTCTGATTACCCACTGCTCTATTCCCAACATTCTGTCTCATCTAATTACCCTGATTCGGAACCGCCTGATTACCCATACGAAATCCAGTAGCATATCCCTGCTGATTCCCAATAACTCCAACCATTTGTCCTTGATTACCCATATTCACACCCGGCTGAGCAATTTGCCTGTTGCGAGTGTTTGATGATATCCTTTAGTTGTTGTTAGTAGGTGTGGAAGAGAGAAATTATTTGGGACATAGGGTCTTCTTGATCAGATTCGAGATCAGTGATTTCTTGTTCCTGGTATTATGGATCTGGATAGAATTGTTGTTGTGGCTGCAAGTTGTTGTTGTTGGAAGATGATGAAGCTTGTTGTTGTGTATTCACTGAAGATAGAGTCTTAGCAATGAGTGCCAATGGATCATGATTTTTTGCCAATCTTTCTTTCCTGACTTCATTCACTTCAGCTTGGTTTTGTTTCAGAAAATCATTCAGTTGGTCAAAGTTCACCTGATGAAGGTCTTTTGTTTGGTTGACAATAGTGACATATCGTCCCCATTCTTCTGGTAGATTATTCAGGAACTTGATGTTTTGAACGATAGTTCTGGGTGTCAGCTTGTTTCTGATTAGCTCATTCATCAAATTGCAAAACCTTCCATAGTAGGATTCAATGGATTCTCCTGGTGTAGATGTGAACTTTTCCCATTCAGTTAGCAACTTGTTCTCCATTTCTTGATGACCAATTTCTGTTCCATGACAAAGTCGTCTAACACGTTCCCACATATCGAAAGCAGTTTCACAACTGTCTACCGCAGCAAAGATGTCTATTGGTAAACCCAGTTGGATAATATGAATTGCCATGTCATCTGCTTCGACTTGTTTCTGATCCTCTGCAGTGTATTCAGATTCGTATTGAAGACGAGAAGATGGTGCGGTGGGAGGTGTTGCATCAGGATTTCCAGGTACATTAACTTGTCGAGGCTGGAAGGGTCCATCCTGAATTGATTTAATCATGAGTTTGCCATTAGGTTTGGTCTTGATGTAACGGAGCATTCGACTTGTCCATTGAAGATAACCACCTTTTGCCAACATAGGAGGTCGGTTTTCGGCACCGGCTGCATGAATGTCTTGTTGAGTTGCCATTGATGAAGGTATGATCTGATAAAGTTGATGTAGGATCGATTCAACGATAAAGGAGTTGTGGTTGATGAAGATTAAGCTCAGTTGAGGTTTTTCCGAAAGTCGTACTCGTAAACTTGGTTCTTAAAAAATTTTGCCCAAAATTTGAAATTCACTATAAAAATCAATTCTAAGGTCGTATGAAAAATTTGAGTTATGACAATTTTGACGCAAAATTTGACCCGAAAAATTTGAATTTAGGCCCAAAAATTTGAATTTTTGACCAAAATTTTCACAGTTAAACCAAAATTTGAATCTCGCGTAAAAATTGAACGTTTAGTCTCCTCAAAAATTTAAATTTTACTCAACTTTTCCCGCCAAAAAACTTTTTTTTTTTTTTTTTTTTTTAAACCTTTATGCGTAGAAAGAGCTTAGGCGTAGAAACACAAGTTACGAGTAGAAACTTAGGCGTAGGATCTTATGCGTAGGATCTTAGGCGTAGGATTCCTTAGGCGTAGGATCTTATGCGTAGGTTTAAAGTTACGAGTAGAAAAAGTTAAGCGTAAGATTTAGCTTATGCGTAAGAAAAACTTAGGCGTAAGAAAAATGCTTATGCGTAAAGTATTCTACGCGTAAGTCGAAACTTATGCGTAAGATTAGGGTTTTGCCCAAAAATCCTTTACACTATCACAGTGTAAGAGATATCCAAAAGTCGAAGTGTTCCACACACTTATCCAAGTGAGGGAAGCACTGAGTAACAGTTAGAGCACGAAGATTCTTCACCAAAAAGTTACGAGTAGAAAACTATGCGTAGTTGACTTTCTTACGAGTAGAACTAGGGTTTTGACCTACTCGTAAAAAATTTTCAATGATTCAACCAATTTCTCTTGCACAGAAATCCTTAAAAACACTCGAATAACCCAAAAATGTTGACATTTTTCACCCAAAGTGCCTAGAAAAGTTACGAGTAGAAATGACCAAAGAACCAAAAACGAGCTCAAAACTTAACCAAAACGCGTAAAGCTTCGAACTTTTTGCAAAAAACTGAAACTTTAGCACCAAATAAACCTTAAACCACAAGAATCTTGAATTTGTGAGTGCAAAAATTAAAGCTTTAAGCTTGACAAAAACGTAAAACGAGAGCTTTTTACGCGTAACACCTTCAAACCAAACACAAACACTCCTAAACCATTGTTAGGCGATTGATACCAATTGTAGGACCTTAGTTTTATCAACCTTATCAGTTTACCAAGCAAACCCAACACGTATACAAGTATAACCACGTGAAACAAACACAAACAAAGCTTAGAAATAAGATAAGAAAGATCGTGACTTGAAGATATAAATTCGTGTATGATGTGAGACAAGATAAACACAAGATGTTGTATATTCAATAAGGAAAACACACACACACACACTTTCAAGCACACCCCTCAAATGAACATTTGAGGGGTATTTATAGTACAAGCAACTTAAAACCCTAAAGGCTTTGCTTGGGCTTTTCGTGGGCTTGCAATGGGCTTGGGATGCTTAAGCTTATACAAGGCTTAGCATACGCGTAACATTTAACCAATTAGCTTAGCCCACTCCACGAGCCCGTTGACTATTCTATCACGATATCTAACACACGTTACCAAGTTCCTAATCGTGAATGACCATCACTTCTAATAAAACAATTAAGGCTAACACTACACATTTTGTGGAATGATGCAGTAACTTATAATAAAGATGCACCAAAACTTATTAGTGCATTAAGGTTATAAGTTACTGCATCACGGTTATAAATTTACTGCATCATAATTATGATTTTAGTGCATCAAGGTTATAAATTACTGCATCACAATTATGATTGTGATGCAGTATTTTTATAACTGTGATGTAGTATTAAATTTTGGCGGGAAAAAAAAAATTGCCCAAAAAAAATTTTTTTTAGCGGGAATTTTTTTTTACGGGGTGGGTGGGTGGGGCGGGGGTGGGGGTGACACATGGCATGGTGATGTGGCAAAGGTGACACATGTCACCTCCACATGCCTTCTCATTCTTTTCATTATAAGAAACTTTTCATTTTAACCCTACCCTATATATATATATATATATATATATATATATATATATATATATATATATATATATATATATACTAGCTTCATAGCCCGCCCGAATGGGCGGGCTAGCTTCATAATAATACATATTGAATTCTAAATGTTGTTTGAATACAAAAAGATAATGAAGCTGTACATCATAATAAAAAAGTATGCTGCCTATTCAAATACGAAAAAAAAACTTCTTTAGAAACGACGTTTGTTGTCGAGTTTGAGTAGTTGTCGTCTTTGTCGCAACATAGAACCTTCAATCATTATTCACTCACATAACATAGACCACTACTCAAACTCGACAACAAACGTCGTTTATAAAGAAGTTTTTTTTCGTAGGGCGGGGGGGGGGGTGGGGGTGACACATGGCATGGTGATGTGGCAAAGGTGACACATGTCACCTCCACATGCCTTCTCATTCTTTTCATTATAAGAAACTTTTCATTTTAACCCTACCCTATATATATATATATATATATATATATATATATATATATATATATATATATACTAGCTTCATAGCCCGCCCGAATGGGCGGGCTAGCTTCATAATAATACATATTGAATTCTAAATGTTGTTTGAATACAAAAAGATAATGAAGCTGTACATCATAATAAAAAAGTATGCTGCCTATTCAAATACGAAAAAAAAACTTCTTTATAAACGACGTTTGTTGTCGAGTTTGAGTAGTTGTCGTCTTTGTCGCAACATAGAACCTTCAATCATTATTCACTCACATAACATAGACCACTAAGTCGGTCTTTGTAAGCATCACACTTCAACTGAATAACTCATGTCCTGCATGGTAAAAAACGAAAAAACTCAATTAGCCCAACCATTTCATTCAAGACATACGATGAAGAGTAAAAGGATTTTTACGAAACTTGATCAAATAATTGAAAAATGTTCAGTGTGCAAAAAAGCAGATGCATACCAAATCTGAATCTGTAAAGCAAAAGTGCAAGTTTATCATCATGTTATTTGTAATCGTCAAAGAAACCAATGAGCTAATGTCCAATGTTCCAAAGTACAATATTTATCTTTTCTTTTAATAAAACTGCCAAAATAAGATTATGAAAGTGTTCCTAAGCTTGATGATTTTCTTGGCGTAGACACATGTATTTTCCACTCACTTGGGTAGTCATTGCACAGAGGTACACTATACAATGCATCAACACAACTTTTACCTAAGAGCATCATCACCGTACTTTGATACATTGCAAAAAAATGCAGTTTAACAAAAAATTTATAACTATAGCAGATTCATGGATTAGAAGACTACATAATCGAGATAGGAAACTTACAACTAAATAATATATAAATCGATAAATATTATAAACATAAAAAACCATAATTAGACATGTCCCGATCAAAGATCTAAACAACTTACCCTTTGAACTAATACCAACTTGTCATATTTTTGCTTTGTTGGTCCTTGTTTCAACATTCTTCAACTGCATCAACCATAAAATACAAAAATATAATTTTTTATTAACCAATTTTTGGTTCAGTAACAAAAAATAGAGATCCAACTAAATTAGATTCAGAAAAGGGAGAACAGTTTTTTTAATAATACAAACATATGGATCTCTAACCTTAGTTCTCTTGAGTTTTTCGAGCCACTTGAGAGTGTTCAAGAATGGATCTCATTTGCTCACCTATGTATCCCAACAAAAAATATGTACACATACAATCACACACTAGCGACGAAACATGTATACATACAATCACATGACTACTAAAAGCAACGACTCTTTTCCTACATTCATGATATACTACCAACCCACATAAAAGGGGTAAAACTTACTTTATTCCGGCGTGATCAGTCGACATCGTAGAATCCTTTTTGTGACAGTAATAGTATGTTGCATCCAACTGCTGTGATAAGATTACTTATCGCAATTAGTATGACAATCTTCTGAATTAAATAAAATTACTATGTAATAACTAACATATGTACAAACTCACAGATCGATCTAGAGCAACAGTTGCAGCTTTGCTTATCCCGGTCTTCGTATTCCCTTAATGAACCTAATACTACAATCAACACAATGCTACAAATTGCTTATCAGTAATACTCCATCATCTAGTGAGCTCATGATGACAAAATGCAAACCGAAACTGCTTTTCAGTAAAATACTACTTTGTAATTGCAAACAGCTTAGAGAAACCTCATAATTTCACTGGTGTTTATAATGAAGTTCGTACCTGAGATACAGTTTTTAGCACTGGCGATTCCCTCTCATCCATTTGTCAATTTTAAACAACTACAAAAAATTCATAGCTGCCAAGACTGGTGAGATCATATGGAATTCGTAAAAGGCGAGTGCTTTGGTGGAGCAGCAAGGTATTTAGAAGAATGAATACATAGATATATTTTACAGATGACTGGTTTCAGCCAAGACCCATTTAGAAATGAAAATGAGTACATGAAAAACGCAGAGGAATGGTTTCAGCCAAGACTGATAACGCTACACGCGTCGTTCGGGGTCAAGGAAACTTCCTTTTCTTCGAGCAAGTTTTATAACACCCTAGGCAGTGAACCTAATCGTTGTAGTGTAGTAATTAGGGTAAGCCACGGGTATTGATATCGTTCTCTAGGGGAATAGGAATGCTAGTGAGAAGTTACTACGCTAAGGTTAAGGTTGAGGAAGATTATTTTTTTTATCTTTTTATGTTTTTTAGAAAATGAAAAGGTACGAATCTCGGGTATTGGATTTGGGGGGTTGGTATTGCTACCGATTACTCTACTATTATCTAATTATCTAAGCTAAGGTTGTGATAGTCTATGTCTAATTGATTTGTACTCGTATGATAGTTTAAAGATGTGTTTACTTAGGTTTTACTACTCCTTAATTATCTCCTATTGATGGTTGATTTGTCACGTCCTTATTCCTAGTTGCGTTGTGATTCTAAGGCTATAGGGCGTGCTTGTTTCCCTAACTCTTTGAATTTACCAAAGGGTCTTGTTTACAAATCCTCTAGTGATTTATAGACGCCTACTCTACGGTTGTCCTTGAATACTTTATCCTACAATTACCTAGATAATTATATTCTAAAGTTCACAAAGAAAAGTCAAGCATTAAGTACACAACAAATAATCTAGCGCACTCTAGATCATTAGTCAACTAAGATAAGTATCAACCAATCAATACTCAATAATTAAGTTTCATATTCCCTAAGCAAACACACAAATAAATTAGCCGGACATGGAGAACATGCAAGCATACACACAAATAATCAAAGACATAATTAAATTAATGAAGTAAATACTTATCTTGATGTATAATAGGGTTTAGAACCCTAAAATACTGCACAAGAAAGCCTTGGTTCGGTTTTAGGTTTTTACTCCAAAAGACTACACACCAAAAACTGAAAAATTCGGATTCTATATATAAGATTACATCTGCGACGGCGTCACCTTATGTTTCGTGACACCGTCGTGTCGCCGTCATTAGGGTTTCGTCTTGGCCACGTAAACCTTGCGACGGCGTCACCTTATGACTGTGACGCCGTCCCCTTCAGCTCTGACGCCGTCTTGGCTGCATCTAGGCCGTCTGAGTAACGACGGCCTACTCCTTTAGAACCTGACGTCGTCCCTTGAAAACATGCAATTTCTCTTCTGAGCCGTCGCAAAATTCCTTCCCGACGGCGTCGCAGATATGCAGTGACGCCGTCGCCTTATGTTTCAGCAGCTTTGAGTGTCTCGATTCTGACTTTGGCCATTTTCTTCGTATATTCGCGCCTTTTCGTCCAAATAAGCATCATTCCAGCATTTTGCCTTCAAGAGACCTAAAAAGTGAAAAGGAACGATATTAAGCAATAACGGATACAGAAGTGATCGAATAAGGGCTTAAATGACCCCTTAAAAAGGTACCTTTTAAAACCTTATCAAATATCCCTACACTTGGTATTTGCTTGTCCTCAAGCAAATGTGCTTTTAGCCAATTAATTTATAAGTTAGGGGTCATGAAGCATCCATTCAAAACGGTCCACAACACATATAAGCCCCGCAAAAGTCATAACAAGCACGGAAATTACATACTATCACCTCACATGGGGTGTTTGGATACTCACATCTCTCTCGGGTGTATATATGAAATATAACAAATCGGAAATGGAAGATAAACACTCATTAACCGGTCCTAGTACATAGATTACCATAGGCTTGAGAATAGATCAAACCTCCGTCGCTTTGGCGTAAGCACCTAGGAAAGACTATCAAAGAGGTCTTTTAAAGGGTTGTAATGTTAGGCTTACGGTAGGGAAATGAAGGGTTTGGTGGGATAGGCTATTTAGTGGTGGATAGTCAAAAATCTCTATGTTGCAAGTATACGAAGAATGGCGTTGCTAAGCCAAGACTCGACACTCTAAAACTTTAGGCAACGAAAATAAACAAACATAATTTAAAAGATAGATGTAGGATGGTAGCCCGTATGGTTTTTTTTTTTTTTTTTTTTTTTTTAATCACTTTTTTTTTTTTTTTTTTTTTTTTTTTTTTTTTTTTTTTTTTTTTTATGCATACACTTTTACTCTACCATCCTCTACGGTACATCAAAATGATAGGGATTTATAGACACATCCCTACACTTGAGTTTTTATTACTCTAACACTAATTTGACCCGAATTGAAAAGATCAAAACACTTGGAGTACATTATTATGCAAACAAAGGAAATTTGAGTTTAACGTTCTCTTCCCTATGTTTCATAAACTTTAACTTTTCCCATGAATCCGAATCATCCCAAAACTGTATACAAAGGATATGACTCGACTTAGCAACTCATGCAAGCAACCAGATAATTGAACTAAGGGTTTTAGGTGATAACATAAATTTGCACTAAAAGTGAGTGCAATAAAGGGTAGGCTAAGGCGATTTGGGTGTATATTTGGGGGTGGGGTGTAAACAATGCTCTTCATTGATATTCCGGAAAAACCGAAACATCACGAGAACCGCGAAAAGGATAGGCTCTGAGGGGTTAACTAGGGGTATCGTGTACTAAAGATGAGCACAACGCAAAGGGTGTGGGGGAATTACTCAACCGAGGTGGAAGAAGTAATTATATTACAGGTATTAAACAAGGGTTATCCTAATGCCTCTTATCATTTAGTTATTCCTAACTACACAAGTGTAGTCTCACTAGCGATCTCGGAATGCATCACAAAACAAGTTCTAGAATCTAATATACTACCGGTTCACACTCTAAGCATTAAAGATGAATGCTTTAATTCCTACTAATCTAAGGGTGATCCTCACATTTTGGGTGGAATTTAGGTGGTAAAGGGTTTTTGTGCTAGTCATGCAAACTTCCTATCCATGAGACGCTTTTGTTAAGACTAATGGCCCACTCTTATACGTCATGAAAAAAAAAAAATTTAAATTTGGCTAAAATTACCCTAACCTACATTTTCTCATGGTTTATTACACAAATACACTTGGACAAAGCAAATAGTCAAGGATAAGCATAGTTTCAAAGTTCCCGTTTTATTTTCCCTCCCTACACTTAAACTGAACATTGTCCCCAATGTTCCCCGAAAGTATCAAAGTTATGATAATAGAAGGTAATTAAAAACGAAAGAAACTAATACTCCCCTGATTAGCTCGGTAGGATCCGTGAAAAGTGTTGGTTAAATCTTTTCCAAGAAGAGTTTTTGCGTGAAAGGCTCCTTCCAAACTTGTGTAACTTCTTCTTGACAAACTAAACCTGCACACTAGAAGAAAACAAACGAAACCTTCGCGTAAAATCGGCGGTAATAATATACATAAGACTCGATTTAAACTAGGATATAATGCTTGTGGAATGGATGTTTACAGAATTTGTTTTGAAAGTTAAGATCTGGAAAATTCCAAAATTTTACAAGTAGCTCAGAAAACGAGAAAAAGTAAGCTGATGTTTTTATTCCTTCCTGACGCCGTCAGGTTGCAATCCTGACGCCGTCAGGTTATCCTGACAAAAACTGGTCTGCGATTTTCTGGAAAAAATTCTGGAAAATTTGCATCTTTAGAATCTGGAAAAACTTCTGCAAAAACATCCATTATGACTCGATACAAGCATTTGACTCGAACAAACAAACATATATATCTTTTAATTAATTGTTATTCTCATGTTTACGTTTCTTATGAAAACGTGTGTAATCCTCCCTACACTTATCTGTAAGATATAACTTTTCACATACACATCAAACCATAACACAAGGTGGCGAATAAGATGGAATTCTAGAGAGAGAAAGTTAGAGGTTTAGGGAACTTAGTGAGAGAAAGTGAAAGATCTTATTATGAGCTCCAACTCTCTACCTTGGAAGGTAGAGAGTATTTATAGTCTTACATAATTCGCCACACTACGGGCTGTGGATCAGGCATACAGTGGGTAAAGACCCGTCCGTCCTCCACGGTGTTACTTAACTAAATAACTACTTAACTTAAAAGACCTACGACTACGAGCTTTCTAACGATTACATATACTTGAGGTGACCGACTCTTTAATACCTGGAATTTCTAATTCCTAACAATCTCCCCCTAAGGGAGGTCACCTCAAACATGTATCAAAATTACAAAGAATACAAATAGATATAACATTAACAAGAGATCTAGTATTCTTGATGTAGTCCTTTGCTCTTGAGCTCGTAGTCATTGATTCTTCACATTGCATGTTTGGTTATTCCAAGTGGAGGTCTTTTACTGATCCACGTGATAATAATTCTGAGCCATCATTTGAGATCATCGGCTATCAACAATCTCTGACACATCCTTTGTGGTGTTGGTATTTTGTGATGTTGTGACTTTGGGACCGACATGCTCACATTCTGGATCATGATATCTTCTCATCAGAGTAGCGGAAGCATTTGTTGAATCACGATATTGGTAGCAGCGTAGCAGAAGCATGGAGTGAAAATATCAGAGTCATTGATGTACTAATCATGATTTCATTTGAGTTGAATGTGTTAAGTGAGCATGCGGCTGTGGATTGACCGCTTCATTCTGATCAGCTGCAAACGTCGGGCGTACCTGCATACAACAGTTAGCAACAAATCGCACGAAAGTGTCTTTGATCACTTTCGTTGAATTGAGGTACACGGCCCACGGTTCCCCGTTGATCAGTACAAGTACTGCCTGTGATCAGGTAGGATTCCTAAGAATCTCCTTGACAGGGTTTCGCAGCTGTTCTAGCTGTTCTCAAACCGGAACATCTCAAAGAAGACAACACGGAGTGAGTGAACCAGCGAATTTTAAGTCCACTGATTGAAGAAAAGAGATTAGAAAAACAATCGTGTATTGCTCAATAGAGATTGTTTTTGCTATACAACGAAGGTTTTATTGAAAAATCAATTATCAATCATAAAAATACCTTTTGGTTTGAAAAATAAGTACACAGTCGATGTGCTAAAGAAAGGAGTTTTTAAGCACAAAGACCGGTTTTTCAAAGGTATCCGTCAATCCATAACCTGAACCAGGATTGATTCAAGAGATTGAATCGCCCCATTGTTTCTGTTCAGTTGTCACATGGTTGATCTATATAATAGATCTCACATGCCACCTACCAGGAGCTTGTTTGATGTTGGCTCCAGAAGGCTTTCCATCTTCATTGTGAATATGTGAACACATCACTCAGATGTTCTGGCAATACCACAAGGATAATGCGTAGGACTAAAGATATAATCTCTCTTTCCACATTGTGTGAAACAGAGAGTCTTCATTGAAAGTGTCCTAATGAGATTTATTGATGATCTCGTGGCTCTAGACTCAATTTGTGCATATTTTGGATCCTGTGCCGGAGACTAGGGAGAGGGTCTCCTACTTCAATATCAACCATCTCTAAGAGAAAGTCGATAGATAATGTCGGTTCCCCGTGAGAATGAAACAAGCCCTTTTAAGAGGAACTTGAGTGGTTTGGAAAGTTGAAGTGCAGTGCGTCACTGGGTCCATGACGTCTTGTCTTCAATACCGATGTTACCATCAGTAGCACATGAAGTGAACCCGGTTTCTGCCCTAAGGTTGAATAAATGGAGGGCTATTTGTTTTCACCCTTTTCACATTCAATTCTTTTTAATTCTTCAACCCCTTCAGTGCTTACCGAGACTTCATAGCTAGAACCTTGTTGGGTTTATTCCAGTACTAGCTCAGTCTTAGTCCGCACTCTTCCCATATCTCATTTTTCTCCTTTTATCATCATACCTAAGGACTTCTACACTAACTAGTGGATTGTCCCTGGGTAGATCCCTCCGGTACTGGCGGATCATGGGAACACATACCTAACCTTATCATCCTTATATCACCGTACATGAAGTAAAGTTGGTCGGTCTATTTGGTATTGTTCATCTGCCAATGGATCCAATTGAAAACCATTTGAAAATCAATTCAGATACTTGTGATATATTATCAAAGCATTTTGTACCTGAATTGTTTTTGATATTTTTAGAACGAGAACTCCCCCTCAACATGTGCATCAAGTATTGAGAATGTTTTGCACACGGAGGCAAGAGAAAGAATTTACTTCTTTTAATTACCATTTTCTAAAAGATATCAACATCACTTCCCTCAAAAGATCAAGTTGGAATAGCATTTCCGGGAAGGATGAGGTTTCCATGAATTTTGCTCCCCCTCAATATGTGCATCGAGGTTGAAAAGAGTTTTGCACATACTAGAGGGAACCTGCACATTAGGATGAAAGATCACGTTTTAAATCAAAGGTTTAAGATAGATGCTCCCCCTCAACATGTGCATTGAAAAATTGAAATCGTTTGTCACATGTGAGAAGGACAGCATGTACATTCTTTTATAACCATTTACCTGATTATCAGTTTAAATCCAATTTAAATCACACATTCTCCCCCGATCACAATTATCAAATCATTTGAGATTTGTGATCTCTTATTGATTTAAATTGATTTTGAAAGCTTTTAAGGAGAATTGTGACTTGATTATGAAAGTGTTTTAACTGATACGGATCGGATTTTGAGACTTTAAACTCCATTTATAAAACATGCATGTATTTCTTTTGAAAACAATTTTAATGCCAAATAACTTTTTAATTTAATTGAAATCATTCTCCCCCTCAATCAATGACATAGGTTGTTGATTGAGAGATAGATATTTTGACATATAAGTCCTGATGATTATCAAAAATAGAGACCGAGTTATTTTTTCAAAGCATTTAGTTTTCAGCAGATAAATGATTATAGAATCAGAGCATGGAGTATGAAAACATGATAAAACATGGCTCTGTTCTTTCTTTTAAAACCGGGTTATTGCCTGAAAATGACAATAAACCATTTTTTTTCTTTCTCCCAAAAAAATTTTTTTTTTTTTTTTTTTTTTTTTTTTTTTTTTAAGAATTCGAACAACATCTAAAGTCCCGTGTCATTCTTTGAATGACAGCACAAAGACCGTAGATATTATCGAATCGAGAGAAAAAGAAAAAAACATGACAAAATGACAATATTTTTTTGAAGATTTTTCGGATTTTGAAAGTTTTATAATTTTCTATTTGATTTTTGAGAGTTTTATAATTTTGTATTTTGTTTTTCGAATAAGTATTTACAAGAGATAGATGAAGAAAGACCTTTACTCCTCGTCTTCCTCCTGAAGACGTTTGAGAGTTTCTGGTTGAAGGCTTTTCAAACCAAGACGTGGAAGAATAAACTCAAAACGTTCTCTTGGAAGAGCTTTGGTGAAGATGTCCGCTAACTGATATTCAGACCTCACAAAATATAGTTCCACCACACCTTTTTCCACCTGTTCCCTGATGAAATGATGTCGAATGTCGATATGCTTTGCTCTTGAGTGTTGAACGTTGTTGCATGAGAGAGCAATAGCACTTTTATTATCACAGTACAGAGGGATTTTGTTGAATACAAAGCCATAGTCAGATAATTGTGATCTCATCCATAAGATTTGAGCACAACAAGATGACATGGCTATGTATTCAGCCTCTGTAGAGGAAATAGAAGTACTCATTTGCTTCTTTGAAGACCAGCTCACAAGCTTATCACCCAAAAACTGAGCACCTCCAGACGTACTTCGACGTGTATCTTGACAACCTGCATGATCAGCATCTGCATAGGCCGTTAGTGACATACCGGTGTCTTTCGGGTACCATAGTCCCATATTGATGGTTCCTTGGAGATACCGAAAGACCCGTTTAACTGCTTCAAGGTGCTTTTTAGTAGGCTTAGCCTGGTATCTAGCACACATGCACACAGAGAACAAGATGTCTGGTCTACTAGCAGTGAGGTACATCAGGGATCCAATCATACTCCTATATTTCGTTTGGTCAATCATGATCCCTGAGAGGTCCTCATCTAGTTTGGTTCGGTCAATCATGGGGGTGTCAACAGGGTCACTTGAATCAAATCCAAATTTCTTTAAAATCTCTGTTGCATATTTAGATTGATTTATGAAAATGCCTCCGGGACTTTGTGAAATTTGTAATCCCAAGAAAAATGACATTTGTCCCATCATTGACATTTGAAACTTTGAACTCATTTCATTAGAAAAACGATCACATTCCATTGGGTCAGTCGAGGCAAAGATAATATCATCAACATAAATTTGAACATGAGTTAAATGTTTGCCTGACTTCCTGGTGAACAATGTAGGATCAACTGCTCCTTTGCTGAATCCGGTTGATAGAAGGAACTTTGACAGCGTATCATACCATGCCCTTGGAGCTTGCTTTAAACCGTAAAGAGCCTTCTTCAAACGATAAACGTGAGTAGGATGCTCTTGATTCACAAAGCCTTCAGGTTGGCTGACATAGACGACTTCTTTAAGATCTCCGTTCAGAAATGCCGTCTTTACATCCATCTGATATACTACCATGTTCTTACTAGCAGCATTAGCCAGAAAGATTCTGATTGCCTCGATTCGAGCAACAGGAGCAAACGATTCTTCAAAATCTATACCCTCTTCTTGACGATATCCTTTAGCAACCAATCGAGCCTTGTTTTTCAACACATCACCATGCTCATCAAGTTTTACTTTGAAGATCCATTTTAGAGCTATAATCATAGCACAGTCTGGAGCAGGTACTAACTCCCATACATCCAGACGATCAAACTCATGAATTTCATCTTGCATAGCATTGAACCAGCTATCTTCATTCATGGCAGTTTTAACGTCTTTTGGTTCGATCTTAGATAGTACAGAGTTGAAGAAGCACCATAAGGCATCGGTTGCGAGTTGCTTCCGGGTTGATACAGGACGAGAGGGATTTCCAATGATGTTGTCTAATGGATGATCGTGAGTCCATTTTCTGAGGTGTTCATGTGGCATTTGTTGAGGAACTGAAGTAGCTGAGTCGATGTCTCCTGAAGAAGATGGTTCTGATGATGATACAGGAGTAGCAAATATGTTTTCAAATGGAGCATCTTCAGGAGTTGCAAAGGGATTAACTTCATCATTGGTGCCAGAAACATTTCCATGATGTACATTTGAAAAGAGATGATTTGTTGATGAGACTGAAGGATCATCAGCAGGTGCCTCTTGACTTACAGATATAGAGACTGATGAATTGACTTCATTCACTGGAATATGAGCATCCTCTGTTGTAGGGATCAGCACCTCATTAGTAGTAGACTCATACAGTTCATCAAACATGGGATCAAACAGTTTCTTTACATCATCTTCAGATGGAGGTACATATGGAGTTTCTTGAGAGGAGTTTGGAACAAGAGATGAACCAATAGGACTGTTTTGAAGTGCGGGTCCTGAGCTGGAGTGTCCAGGAGCCATTTGACCGGTCAGCTCATCAAACGTAACGTGAATTGTTTCCATGATATTTCGGGTTCTTTTGTTGTAGATTCGGTATCCCTTTTTGTTGGGTGCATATCCTACAAATATTCCAATGTCAGCTTTAGCTCTAAGTTTACCCAAGTCTTGACCCTCATTAGTTGGATAGCACAATGCACCAAACACACGAAGGAAAGATAGATTAGGTTTCCTGTTGTGGACAAGTTCGTATGGAGTTTTTCCATGAGTGGTGTGAATCAGGGAGCGATTTTGTGTGTAGCATGCAGTGGCAATTGCTTCAGCCCAGAGAAACATTGGAACCTTTGAGTAGATCAGCATTGTTCTAGCAGCTTCAACAAGAGTACGATTTCGTCTTTCAACTACACCGTTCTGTTGAGGGGTTCGTGGAACACTTCTTTGATGGCTGATTCCAACGCTTTCATAGAATTCCCTAAGTTGTTTGTTGACAAACTCAGTTCCATTGTCTGTTCTGATAATTCTGACAGTTTTGTTTAGTCTAACCTGCAGCTGTTTGATGAGTTTGATGATGATATCAGGAGTTTCATCCTTTGTCCTTAAGAACTTGACCCAAGTGAATCTAGAATAATCATCAACCACAACTAACACATATTTCTTCCCAAAGATATTCTGCACCCTCATTGGTCCACATAAATCCATATGAATCATATGAAGAACTTCTGTGACAGAGTTAGTAGGTTTGGGTTTATGGGCATACTTCTTGCTTTTTCCCAATTGACATGCTGAACAAAGATGATCCTTTTCATACTTTAGTCTAGGTAAACCTACAACTAAGTCCTTTCTGGAAAGATTGTTGATTGTGCCGAAGTTCAAGTGATTGAGACGACGATGCCATAACCATGACTTTGTTTTTGAAGCCTTTGATAACAAGCATATTGGTGAAGCTCTCATCATGTCATCGATAGAGATAGTGTAAAGGTTTGAGCCACGAGTTCCTTTCAACAGTTCCTTACCATTAAGATCTCTAACAAAGCAGGTATGTTTTCTGAAGGCCACTTCTAGATCAGAATCACAGAATTGACCAACAGAGAACAGATTATGACCTAAACCTTCCACATAATACACTCTGGAGATGACACTATCACCAACAACATAATCTCCATAACCCATAATAGCACCGAAATGATCATTACCAAATCTAACAGTCCCGATGAATTTGCTCACGAAGTTCATGAGCCGTGACCGGTCTCCAGTCATATGCTTGGAACAGCCTGAGTCCAGGTACCACAGAACGATTTGAACGATCTGCAGTTGAACACAGACAAGAATGGATAACTGGATATTTGGGATCCCCATGCAAGAATGGGTTCCATTTGGTTAGTAGCAACAGTTGGACCACCCACATCAGAAATAGAAGCATTCATATCAGACAGTGAAGTAATGGAATCATTGTGAATAGATGCAATACTAGTGTCTGTATTAGCCCTATTTACAGTGTGACCACTTCTTAAGGGAATAGTTCTACCAGTAGGCATCCATTTTCTAGTGGGCTTTATCTGATTAGTCTTATGACCAACAGGTATCCAATAAAAGCCTATTCTGCTGAATGTTCTTCCTGTGGGTTTCCATTGTTTTCTAACTCTCTTTCGCTTTTGCCTTTTAGCCTTTTTAGCATGAATTTTAGCATTAACAACACTAACTGAACAATTAACATCATTAGGCAAAACATTAACATCACATTCATGATTAGAAACAGAATTCAAGCAATCATCAGTACAAGGTTTGCAAATAGCATCAGAATTCGAATTAATCACAGTACGCCTATGGCTAATACTAGAATCAACACGATTCGTTTTATTCGAGTCAAACTTAAGGTTCCTAGATTGTTCTTCTACTCTCTTCCAGTGCACATTCTTAGCTTGAGAGGTCCTATCATTCCTTGTATTGTCTAGAGACTTTGACCTGCTCCCTTTAATGTCACTGATTACTCCTGTAGAGGGAATGGGAACATTAGTTTGTTTTACTACTCTTTGCACCACCTGTTTAGATGTGCTGGGATCTGAACTACATGCAGGTGCACTCAGGTTCACTTTCTTAACATTAGAGGTACTGAGATTAGTACTCCTAGAAGGCACATTTGAGTTCACTTTCCTAGTATTGACAGATCTAAAATCTGAACTACTCACTGGTGCACTACTCCTCACATTCAAACTATTGGGAATCGAGTGCCTGTCATGTTTGGCCTTAGGCATTGAGCATGGAATCAAGGGGTTAACTCTCTCACCTAATGTCTTTGGGCATATAGTGATCAAACATTCTAAGATTTCTTGAGATCGTTTGGCATATAAGCATGCATGTCCAATTGCATTATCATGAGGTTTCTCTAGCTTATCCTCTTCAACAATCTCACGCAGGCATTCTAAGCAATCCTTAAGGGATGAGAAATATGTTTGAATGGCAAGTTTGTTGTTCCTTAGGTGAGGGGGGACATATGTCACAGATAAAGTAGATTTATTACCAGAGGGAACCTTAGATACAACATTCTCCGCATTGATCATTGGCATTTTCCCTTTTACCTGACTCTTCAGATTCTCAATTTCCTTTTGCAATGAAGTTATTTGTTCGTTGTTTTTGTTACGAGTGACTTTAATTGATTCAAACAACTCATTGAAATGACGTTTAACCTTTTCATTCTCTTCAAGGAAACTTTCGTTTTCCTTTTGTAAAGCATTTACTAGGTTTTGAAGATGAAACGTTTGAGAATTCTGAGAATCTAAAGAAGGAGGCATTTGGGAACCTGTCATATTGTTCGTTTGACCCTTTAATTGAGAGATTTGGACTTTCAACTTTCTGATCGTGTTACACTGAGCATGAATCTGTTCATCTCGTTTGTTTATTTGAAAAACTGCATCAAACTCTGGAACATCTGAAGATGTCTTGAAATTTGAAGTTTTGACATTTTCTTTGAGATGTTGATATTTTAGTTGTAGATTAAAATACTCAACTTCTAGTTTAGAAAAATGTTTAACCAAATTGTCATGATCATCCAGTTCAATTTTCTCATTAAGTTTAGAATTAGTTTTTTCAAGCTCAATGACACGATCATGGGAGACTTTCAGGGCCACAGATAGTTCATGAAATTTGGAAGCATTAATAGAGCAATTTGAAGCAGTAAAAAAGACATCTTGAGCAACACATTCAGTAATAAGATTCTCATTCAATGTATGCAGGTTCTTCCTCTCGATCTCATTATATTTTAATGCACGCTCATAATCACTAATTTCAACTATTATTGCATCAAATTCCTTTTCCATCCCCTTAATGTCTGTTTCTATCCCCTTTTTAAGACTCTCAAAGTGATCCTTTAAAAGTTTAAAGAAGGGCATGACCTCAGTTAAATAACATTCCTTCATTTGTTCAAAACCCCTTTCTCCTTCAGTAATGCCAGTGGGTGTGATCCTTTTCTTGCAAGTTTTCTCAAAATCAACAAATAGTTGAAAAATAACGTATTGGCTAATTAAGATATTGCTTTTAGTGGCAATTGTTCTAGGAACAAGATGCATTGGTGTGTTGGGAGGATACACAGTAGCTTTAGGCATTTTCCAAAGGGGAGGATTTGTTTCTACAATATTTTCGGCTTTCTGCTTATCTAAATCCATTTTCCAGAAGACTTGTTCGGGAGTCAACAAAGTCTGAGGCTTAAACTTGTTTAATGCAATCCAGTTTTCCTTCTTATAATCATGAGGAGTGATATTTATGTTCTTCTCTTTGCATTTGGGGTCATCTAGTTTTTTGTTCATCCTTTCCCTAGTGACTTCATCCGATTTCTTATCTTCCTCAGTGCACTCAACGCAACTAGGTTTCTGCCTAGGCTTAAGAATTTCATTACCATCATAAATCACCTTATGAGCATTTCTAGCCTTTTTGATTACCTCTGGATTTGGTTCCTCAACAAGGGGAATGCTATGCTTATCGCTTAAGACTCGATGTTTGGTGACCATGTGAGCAGTCTGAATGGTGTTTCCTTGTATGTACAACTTGTTTTCAAGTTTGTTTTTCAAAGTTTTCAGATTAGAAAAATCTCTCAAGAGCTTTGATTCTTTTGCATTAAATTCTTGCTTAAGCATTTTCATGTTTTCTTGAAGTTCTTGTTTTTGCTTAGCTGTTTTAGAAAGTTTTTCTTGCAAAGAATTTAATTCTTGTTTCAATACTTCTTCTCTAAAATTACTTTTTCTAATTACTGTACGTACTTGGTCATCCATTTCCTGCTCACGAGTGGTCAACTCAAATTTTGCACGTTGTTCATAAATGGCAACACGTTCCTTATACGCATTTAGTTCAGAGAGAATGGAATCATCAGGAGCACATGCAGTGAATTCATCAAAAACATAGTCATTGTTGACTGCAGAAGATGCATCACTAGGTACAACTTCACTTTCACTTTGTTTCTCGTATTGATCATATGGGACAATATTGATGTTACCCGTATTTTCAATATTTGATTCAAAAGTTTCGGTTGGTTGTACTTTGTCATGCATCTGTTGCACATCAGCATCATCATATAGCTTTAATACCTCAGAGATGAGTTTGTCCTTTGATGGGCCAGCTTGTGGTGAAGAAGTGACCTTGGGAGACACCATGGGAGAGATGCTAGCCATAAATATTGTGTGTGCAGTAGGTCCATCATCCACATCAGAGTCGTAAGCATCGCAGTCACCGACTTGAAAGGCATTTTGATGATTGTGACCTATCTCCTGAATGGGCTGCTCATCTACATCTGCATCATAGGTCTTGGCATTGCCTTCAGCAAGAAACAGCAGTTCCTCTTCATTCAAAGTAGCACCATTGTCCTGAGCTTGAGCCAACAACATCTTATCTCTGAAGTATTCGGCATTTTGTGGACGCTTTGGAGATGTGCAGTTCCTTGCAAAGTGTCCCTCACCACCACAGTTAAAGCATTTGATTGGCTTAGCTTGACCTTGGTTACCATTTCTTCCTCGATTCTGGTTTCCAACATAACCTCTCCCAGCTCCACCTCTCCCCTGATCATACTGTCTTTCCTGAACTGGTTGCACCACGATCCTTCCATCTTTAACAGTGGCTTGATTATGTGGGTTAGATGCAGTTCGTAGGTTGTTGTTGGTTTGTGGGAGAGAGTTCATGTTTTGACTAATGAGTAGAGCTAGTTGATTAACGATGTTATCCACGCGTGCATCAGCATCAGCTTGTTTGAACTGAGGATCAGGGATGAGATTGTGATTACCATTACCCAAGGGAATGACTTGTGATGCTTTGGTTGTGATTCCAATGTTTGAGTAGAAGGCAGTTGAATCATTAGATGAGCTTGTCTCTCCTGGGTTAGTTTTGAACTGATTGAGAATCAATTTTTCAAACATAGCATGTCTCTCATTCTGAAGGAGGAAGGCATAGAGTTGCTCATAGTTTGTATGCTTCAATCCTTTAGTGAGTTTCACAGATGTGACAAACTTGTGCCATTCGGGATTCATGTTGTTCACAAACTTTGAGTTCAACTGAATGTTAGGCATAGTCATCTTGATGTTCCTCATGTCATTCACTAACTTATGAAATCTCACATAGTACTCATAGACACTCTCATCTGGTTTCATCTTGAAGTGCTCAAATTCATCATAGAGTTGGGATTCCCTGTCTTCCATAGTTAATTCTGAACCTGAGAGAAGCATCTTAACGTTATCCCAAACAGCCTTTGCATCAGTGTTATGATTGATCAGCTTGTAGATGTCTTTAGGAAGACCTTGAAGAACAATGTTTGAAGCCCTGATATCTGCATCGAATCTCTTTTTCTCCTCATTATCAAGCTCATTGTACATCTTAGGTCTGTCCATTCCGTAGACAGGAGTACCATCTTCATTAGTATCAAGTATGTCTCTAGTCGTCTCAACCCGATATGGTCCTTCATCAATGGATTTGAGAATGTTGACACCATTTTCCTTTCCAAGACAATACAATCTGATTCGTTGAGCCCAAGAATCGTAGTCAGTTCTGTCAAGCATTGGTGGACGAGTATCTGAGCCAGCTGCTTGAACATCCTCGGCAACAGTGGAGATGACAGTGGGAACAGTGGGAATGTTGGTAGACATGTTAACAGATTATACGGGATTTTATGACTCTATGATTAAACCGGGAAATAGATTCTTTCACGGGATTTTACTAAATCAAGAGAAAACCGTAAACAATCACTCAAGTTGCTAGATGATAAGATGCTAACTCGCTACCAAATAATGCACTAAGTCGCTAGAAATTAGTGCACTAAGTCGCTAACCCTTAACTCGCTACACGTCTAAGTCGCTAGAATCCCAAGTCGCCAACAGAAGAGCAATTCGCTAAGTAGTAACTCGCTACAGACTAAGTCGCTAGCCAAATTTGTGCAGTAATTCGCTACACAAGTCGCTAGATATGCAAGTCGCTAAAGAGCAACTCGCTACAGACTAATTCGCTACCACAAGTCGCTAACCGTAGTGGAGATTCCACTACTTGTACTGTAACTCGCTAGCTCTAACTCGCTAGATTTTATAACTGTAAGTCGCTACCAAGAAAACAAGTCCGAGAGCTAATTCGCCAGGTTGAAAAACCAAATAACCTTCACTTTTCAATCCAAAAACAACCCAACCAAGATGATTCAAGCTTACCAAATGAAAACCTAAACACTTTTGATGATTCTAAACATAAAAGTACCAACAAAATTCAAACTTTAACACAAGAAATCAACCAAATGATGCAAAAACCACTAAACTTTTTCAAACTCAAAAACCACCTAAAAACCACTATAAATCCAAAGATGTGCAAGATATGATCTAACCATGGCTCTTGATACCAATTGTAAGATATAACTTTTCACATACACATCAAACCATAACACAAGGTGGCGAATAAGATGGAATTCTAGAGAGAGAAAGTTAGAGGTTTAGGGAACTTAGTGAGAGAAAGTGAAAGATCTTATTATGAGCTCCAACTCTCTACCTTGGAAGGTAGAGAGTATTTATAGTCTTACATAATTCGCCACACTACGGGCTGTGGATCAGGCATACAGTGGGTAAAGACCCGTCCGTCCTCCACGGTGTTACTTAACTAAATAACTACTTAACTTAAAAGACCTACGACTACGAGCTTTCTAACGATTACATATACTTGAGGTGACCGACTCTTTAATACCTGGAATTTCTAATTCCTAACATTATCCTTTATGTAAAATACCTTTATATGTAATTAAGACGAGGTTAAAAACAAAATAAAGCATTTTTACAAATTTAAACATGAGGACAAACAATTAATAAAAGATATATGACACTAACAAGCAAACAATTAAGCATGGGTTGCCTCCCACGAAGCGCTTTTCTTTATTTAAGAGTCTTGTAGCTAGACTCGTAGTCCTACCCCTACGTTTTTGCATCACCGCCCTCTTGACGGTCTCTATCGGGGGGTTCCATGTTGTAGAAGTGTCCCATGATACTCCTTTCTAAGAGTTCACCCTCTCCCCACTCGGTCCTATATTTCGGTCCTAAATTCAAACAATCTTTATAGAACCCGAAAAGCTTAGCCATAACATAATCTACTCCCTTTT
The DNA here is from genome assembly GCA_019973895.1 of Chrysanthemum seticuspe. Classification (NCBI taxonomy): domain Eukaryota; kingdom Viridiplantae; phylum Streptophyta; class Magnoliopsida; order Asterales; family Asteraceae; genus Chrysanthemum; species Chrysanthemum seticuspe. The sequence goes on along the minus strand of BPTQ01000001.1, from coordinate 199,359,627 downwards.
CCCTATCCTCATCATTCCTGTAATAGACCGACAGTTTAAGTTCCTTTTCATCATTGGAGAGTGATGAAAACTTCTCAATCTTAAACGGCATTTGGTAGGCTACGTCGTCGGTCTCATCCTTGAATCGCACTACTCCTAACGATGGGTCATAGGTCATCCCGGTGCTTTCTACGAAAGGTTTTCCTAGAATAACGTGGGACAAGCTAGGGTCTATGGCCGTGCTAATATCTTCCACAATTATGAAGTCCGTAGGGAATGTGAAACTACCTACATAGACGGGCAATCCCTTAACTCTACCAAGAAAATTACACTTATCACTAGGATTATCGAGGTCTTGCCTAGTTGGGATAGGCTTCTTCATTATCCAATTGTAATAGGTGCTAGTCATTATGTTAATTGGGGATTTACGATCAATGTAAGCCTTTGCCACAAAAAGGTGTCCTATGCAACATGGTATGTTAAGATTCCAAGGGTTCCCAAACTTGATTCTAGGGCTTTTCCTAACATACATGTGACGGAGGTCACGCACTAAGTGAGGGTGGCGGGATAATTCTTCTTCCGTAGGAAATTTGTTGAAATAGTCATTGTCTACTTCATCTTCTTCCTCGGGTGTTTCATCATCAACAAATGTTTGGTCTTCTTCGTCATCAGTTTCATCCGGTTCCACTAAGGCGATGGCATTGACGAATTGGACGTGCTTAATAAGCTTGCTTGGATCCTTAATTTCTACACCTGGAGGCTCGGGAGTCGAGATAGCACTAACCTTCCTATCACTATTTATGGCTTTCAACAGGTTGTCTATTTTCCTATCCATCTCGGCTTGTTGATGGTTAAAGCGGTCCGAGAGCTTAGCCATTTGGGTTTCTTGGGACGCAACTATGTTTTGCAACATCCCTTCGATACTCTGTTGGTTAGGACCGTTAGGTGGGGGCCACGAGAAATCATTGGAGGTGAATTCTTTGGTTTGTCCCCAGTAAAAGTCGGGCTTGTTTTTCCATGCCTCCCGGGTTTCATTGAAATTCCTAGGTCCGGGCGTTGTAGGGAATCTTCCTCCCGTTCCATTATTACGCGAGGATGCGTATTCAACGGAAGCATGTTCGGGGGATAGGGTGCTAGTGCGCGTGTTATGAGGATCACAAAACGGCTCGCACGAAGAGGGAACTCTGTTTATATGGCGTGAGGACTTAGGATTCTCGTAGGAACTCATGAGGAATTTGACTTGATCTTCAAGTTCGATCATCCTACGGTCGGGAGGAGGCAAGGAGATTGCCTTGACGGTTTTGGGAAGTTCACGGGGGTCATCCCAACTTTCGTTGTCATAGAGGGCAAGGTCCTCTATTATTTCCCATGATTCTTCCGCGGTGAGATCACTAAGTTTTCCACCGGCCGCTTGGTCAATGGATCGCTTAGTGGGAAAGTTGACATGATCATAAAAGATTTGGACTTGGAGCCAAAGATCAATGCCGTGATGAGGGACTTTATGAAGTAAGTCCTTGAATCGGGTCCATGCTTCGTAGAGAGATTCACCTTGACGTTGTTGGAACATCAAGATGTCATTCCTAAGCTTAGTGGTTCTCCCCGGTGGGAAAAATTGAGCAAGGAAGCGAGAAGTAAGATCATCCCAACTTGAGATGGAGCCGGCGGGAAGTCGCTCAAGCCAATTACTAGCTTGGTCCCGTAGAGAGAATTGGAAGAGACGCAAGCGCGTGGTCTCCCGAGTAGTAGCATCAAGGTCGATGGAATCGACAATTTTGAGGAAATCCCTCAGATGCTGATTTGGATCTTCGGAACGAAGTCCATGGAATGCACATCCGTTTTGCACCAACCGGATGGTGTCGGATCGCAGGGCCGTAGTTTGGGCTTGGTCGGGAAGCTCAATGGTGTTCCTATAACCTAGGTGGTTTGGTCTCGAGTACTCACCAAGAGTACGGGCTCTTGGTGGGTCGTTTGGTGGTGGGTTGATGAGTGGTGGTTGGTTGTCACCTTCCATGGTGAAAAGTGATGGGTGTTACGAACAAAGGTCACGAAGAAGGGGGATAGACTAAGAGAAAGCTAAAAAATGAGAAAAATTTACTTGATAGGAATCAAGCAAAGAAACCTAAACGAGGTGGACTACTAACTAGCTATTCTATTCCCCGGCAGCGGCGCCAAAAACTTGATAACGCTACACGCGTCGTTCGGGGTCAAGGAAACTTCCTTTTCTTCGAGCAAGTTTTATAACACCCTAGGCAGTGAACCTAATCGTTGTAGTGTAGTAATTAGGGTAAGCCACGGGTATTGATATCGTTCTCTAGGGGAATAGGAATGCTAGTGAGAAGTTACTACGCTAAGGTTGAGGTTGAGGAAGATTATTTTTTTTATCTTTTTATGTTTTTTAGAAAATGAAAAGGTACGAATCTCGGGTATTGGATTTGGGGGGTTGGTATTGCTACCGATTACTCTACTATTATCTAATTATCTAAGCTAAGGTTGTGATAGTCTATGTCTAATTGATTTGTACTCGTATGATAGTTTAAAGATGTGTTTACTTAGGTTTTACTACTCCTTAATTATCTCCTATTGATGGTTGATTTGTCACGTCCTTATTCCTAGTTGCGTTGTGATTCTAAGGCTATAGGGCGTGCTTGTTTCCCTAACTCTTTGAATTTACCAAAGGGTCTTGTTTACAAATCCTCTAGTGATTTATAGACGCCTACTCTACGGTTGTCCTTGAATACTTTATCCTACAATTACCTAGATAATTATATTCTAAAGTTCACAAAGAAAAGTCAAGCATTAAGTACACAACGAATAATCTAGCGCACTCTAGATCATTAGTCAACTAAGATAAGTATCAACCAATCAATACTCAATAATTAAGTTTCATATTCCCTAAGCAAACACACAAATAAATTAGCCGGACATGGAGAACATGCAAGCATACACACAAATAATCAAAGACATAATTAAATTAATGAAGTAAATACTTATCTTGATGTATAATAGGGTTTAGAACCCTAAAATACTGCACAAGAAAGCCTTGGTTCGGTTTTAGGTTTTTACTCCAAAAGACTACACACCAAAAACTGAAAAATTCGGATTCTATATATAAGATTACATCTGCGACGGCGTCACCTTATGTTTCGTGACGCCGTCGTGTCGCCGTCATTAGGGTTTCGTCTTGGCCACGTAAACCTTGCGACGGCGTCACCTTATGACTGTGACGCCGTCCCATTCAGCTCTGACGCCGTCTTGGCTGCATCTAGGCCGTCTGAGTAACGACGGCCTACTCCTTTAGAACCTGACGTCGTCCCTTGAAAACATGCAATTTCTCTTCTGAGCCGTCGCAAAATTCTTTCCCGACGGCGTCGCAGATATGCAGTGACGCCGTCGCCTTATGTTTCAGCAGCTTTGAGTGTCTCGATTCTGACTTTGGCCATTTTCTTCGTATATTCGCGCCTTTTCGTCCAAATAAGCATCATTCCAGCATTTTGCCTTCAAGAGACCTAAAAAGTGAAAAGGAACGATATTAAGCAATAACGGATACAGAAGTGATCGAATAAGGGCTTAAATGACCCCTTAAAAAGGTACCTTTTAAAACCTTATCAAAGACCCATTTTGACCAACCCACCCATCAACTTATCCTGCCATCTCTAAAAAAAGATTATAGTAATTGCAGGCTTGACTGTCACCTGTTGCTTACTAAGACCAACTTGCCCGATTGGTGGTTAGGAGATCACAGAGACAGAGGAAGGAAACAATGAGTCTTGCAGTTATAAACATTAAGTTACTTTATGAGAAGAAAATACCTAAAAACTGCCCAAATAAATGGTACCAAAGTGCGAGAATATTCATCAACCTGGGCATTAATGAACACAAAAAACAACATAAAAATATGACCAACAAAAATGTACAGACGAACGGGCAAGACAATGATGTACCAGTATTGCTCCATTCTTGTCCACTTTCATACCCACGGTCTCCAATAACAAATTCTGCAATATAAAACCAATATAAGCCTACTATTCTAATAAAGAAAGAAATTTAGTTGCATGGTGTTTATTCACTTATGAGTTGACTCAATAACATATCTTTTGTTGAGAGCTTGTAGCTCAACGCGTATATTGGTAGCAGACATGAGTATACTTAGTAATCATGTTAAACTATTATTGAGACATTGAATATGTCATTCATCATGTTCGTTATCATCATTTCATACGAATTCTTTAGGCTAAAAATGCTTACAAAAGGCCACCACCTTTATGTTCTTATTCTTCTTCAACTTTTACCATTCGAATGTAACATTATCTATCATATACTAAGTTTTTTTGTAATTATACGTTATTGCCTGAGATACAACAACTAAGTGCTATTACATAGGAGGTGGATATAAAAGAAATTTGTAGCTTCAAGTACCTTTGTATTCGGCTTGCGTCCTGTGGCAAACATAACATGTGAGAAGCCCTCAGTTGTTCTTTTATCAGTTTTCAAGGAAAATGAACCACAACTAAACACCTCCTAGTTTGTAGATTGTTAGATATATTTAATTCGAGAATACACATCTGGTTAGGTGTACAAATATTAGAGCAATAATTGCTTGATAATAGCAATAAAAGAGAAGAATCAGAGCCATGCTCCAGATGACGAATTTCGAATTTTCCTTGTTGGTGTCCTGATGGTGACAAATTCCTCTGCCGGTGCAGGGTGGACACCGACGGTCGAGTCAAACTGGGCCTTGGTCAAGCCAGCTTTAATAGGGACCGCAAATCCCTGTATTTAACACAAATTAGATCATACAATAAAGAAAAACCTACAATAACAGAAATATTATATAGCAACATGAACAAACTCCGCTGAATCTTCACCACACATGTGTAACCCGACCACTTGTCAGTCTTTGCAGACACCATGAGTTTCATAAAAACTCTATCGGGAAGGCCAGATAGTAGCCTTTAAAGGCCTAAACTTTGCTGCATAGATGTCGATGTCACCATATGCTTCTATTGCCTGTAATTTTGTCTTGAATTAATAGACGCATGTGCTAACAAAATATACGGAGGTAGCATTTTCGATCCATTATTTATAAACGGATTGTGTTTTATAGCCTACGGGTCAAATAAAATAATCAAATGAGTCGGATAGGCCGAGAATTATGCAAAGTCTATTGTTTATGCATTAAACCTATAAAATTTTCATTTATAGATTAAAAGTATTATTAAGATAGTACTCATCACACCTCGTTAACTATTAAAAAAACTATTATAATGGACTGAAAAGTGCTGGTCAGTCAACTCAATTCTCATTTATAGATTAAAAGTATTATTAAGATAGTACTCATCACACCTCGTTAACTATTAAAAAAACTCATTACAAGACGATGTCGGACTTTTGATGGTCAGTCAAAATGAAGAAGAAAATGATCCAAAATTTACATGGTCAAAATACTTGTTTTCAACAACTGATGTACAAAATAGAGCTAGTAAAATATGTAAAAATAAAGCGTTTGAAAGATAGTTAAAGTTGACAGTTTCAGCCCTTGGGGAAAACGGTTAACAAAAGTTTTGCACCATGTGTACCAACACAGTAAAGAACCAATTACCGTTTGATAGGGTGGAGAAACAATCTCACTAATAAGAGCTACTGCAAGTGTTACAAACAACTCCATCAACTCAAAATTTTTCAACGATAATGCATCCATCAACACAAAGCATGTCAATGAGAAACAAATAATTCATTCCATTTTGAAAGAACTATACTTAAAAGTTTCTTATTCTAGTTTGTAATCATACCAGAATGTACATAAGTTTTTTTTTAGCATAGATAGATTTTTAGCGCTAAATAGCTAGTTATAATCAAAACTCAAAAGATAGTATAAAAAATACAACTTCAAAAACTTCAAATTAAACCATAAATCATCAACAAAAACCGTACCTTTTTTTCCGTGAATGAACCACCAAGCTTCAAGGGATCTCCAATTTGAGTCGAAAAGAACCCTAAATAAAAAATAAAAAAAATAAAATAACCACAAATTTAAAACCAAAATCAAAACCCTTATTGAAAAATATAATTAGGTTTAATCACTCGCATGTATATAGTAACTGAACTGTAATTGAAAATCCAACATACCCGATTGGTGCTTATTCGATCTAGCCTTTTGAACTGCATTTGGTGATTAATTTCCTGATTCTTTTTAATATAGAAGTTGATGGTAGGTTAATGGTAGAGAAGATGAATCTGTATTTCAACTATGTCAGATACTACGAACTAAATTACCATAAAAACCGCATGAATAAATTCCAATGAGACCAACTCCAAATCATCATTCAAACAAAAGAAATCAAAAGGTAATATCAACGTGTAAAAGTAGAATCACTACAAACTGACATCGCATAATCAAGTTCATGTTCTTCTTAATTCATCAACAAATACTATCATTTTACAAATCGGCCAAACCAATCAATAAGTCATGCACATAAACATAAACGCTCAATTTAAACATAAATGCCCAATCATTAAATACTGAATTCGAATAAATAAATTCGACATGGTATGAAAAATCATAGCAAATTAAGGGTTCAAATTCATTCTAAAAATTTGTGTGTCTAGGACATATGAAAACATACTTGTTCGATAAAAATTCATTCAAATTCATAGCAAATTAAGGGTTCAAATTACAATTAAAATTTTGAATTTTACCATAAAAACCTTAATTTGTAGCCAAACCAAATGAAAAAAACATACTTGTTCGATAAAAAAACGAATTAGAAAGATAATGAAGGCCGGATGTTATAAGATGAATTCAGAATTTGTACCAAATTAGAGATGATCCGATCGAGTAATTTTGAAGAGTATTAGGTTCGAATTAGGGTTTTGAATTTGATTTGATGATTATGCGTTTCATTGTGAGTGAAAAAAAGGGATTTGAATTAGAAAATGCAGAGATAAATAAGGAATGTGAGAATAAAATTGGGAGGTTATGAAGAAGTGTTGACTGGAAGTATAAATGGGGAGGTTATGAGTAGAAGGTGAAGTATATTAGTTTGAAAGTAGAAGATGATAAACAAATATGTCTATTGCCTCAGTGGTTGAGGCGTGGGTATTGAAAGTAGAGACCCATGTTCGACTCTTGGTTGTGGCAAAAAAAATTTTATAATGTATCCGGGACAAGTGCCATGGTGGCATTTCCACCTCATCATAGAGGCGCCATGTCATCATTAAAATGCCTAGTAAGCATTATACATGTGTCATGTTTAGTCCCATATATATATATATATATATATATATATATATATATATATATATATATATATATATATATATATATATATATATATATATGTTGGAAAATAGTTTTGCAAAGTGACTTTTGCAAATTTTTGGACACTATTTAATGTATGTATATGTTATATATATTTATATTTCTTGGTAGCTTTGCGTTCTTCTTGACGAGAGCTTCGCAACGAGCTAAAGCGTGTCCAAAATGGAGTTGAAATGAATGAGATATCGTGTCTCAAAGTGAGGCACGTGAAACACAAAATTTGGGAAAATTAACACATCCCACATCGCCTAGAAAAGGAAGTGGGAGTGTGTTTATATAGAAATTTTGATATGAACCTTCAAATTGATTTGTTGGTTTTACTCCAACACCTACGTGCGCGCGCGCAGGGGTGGGTGCAGATTTCAGGATTTCTTGGTCAAAATGGGTTCGAAGCTTCTGAACTCATGCGGACCTGCGGACACGAATGCAACTTCGCCTACGTGCGTATCTTTTTATTTGATCTTTATTATATATATATATATATATATATATATATATATATATATATATATATATATATATATATATGTATGTATGTATGTATATACTAGCCGAGTACCCGCACCTAGCGACAGCGGTGTCTAGTTTTTGACAATTTTTTGCGGCGAATATCATTCTTTCGATAAGTTGTTTTAGTAGTGTTAGAGAGCTTTCTCAGAAATTTGTTTTTCTAATGACATGATTGCATAACAACAAGGTATATTTTCCAACAAAATATGAAAGTCGATATCTGTATCTTTTTCAAAGGCATTGTTTTAAGTTACATATCCGATTATGATATCAATAGTAAACATAAGAACATGATTACTGCACATTGTAATTGGTGTTAGGCTTTTCTTACTTTTGGTAGTCTTACTTAACTTTTTAGGGTAAAAGCCATAAAATATAATGTACTTTTTAAATTTTGCCGACTTAAAACATTTATTTTTTACTGGTATTACTTTATTTCACCAACGAACTTTCAAAATCTGTTCCGATTTCACCCATATGACCTGTTTATATTAAAATAATAACTGAAATGATTATATTACCCTTGTATTCTTTAAAATTTGTTCCGACTTCACCAACGAACTTTCAAAATTTGTTCTAACTTTACCCATATGCCGAGGGTAATATAGTCATTTTAGTTATTATTTTAATATAAACGGGTCATAAGGGTGAAGTCGGAACAAATTTTGAAAGTTTGTTGGTGAAGTAAGTTGATAAAAAAGTAAGTGTTTCAAGTCTTGAAAAATACGTTGTTATTTTATGGCTTTTACCCAACTTTTTAATGTTGCAAAACCTTTTACTTTTACGCTCAGTTCTCGAGTTTTTAGGGAAGGGAAATGGAAAAGAATAGGAAAAGGAAAAGAAAGGGAAAAGGAAAGTAAGTGTTAGTTGTTATGTTCTTGAGATAGAGGAAATGAAAATGAAAGTAATCATAATCATGTTCTTGAGTGAGAGGAAAAGGAAAATAACTTGGTCAAATTGCATATATGCCCTTTAATTGTTAATGTCAAATGTTTTAAAAAGGGTAGATTAGTCTTTATACAACATATGGTTCCGTTTCTTTTCCCTTTCCTCCCAAAAGTGGGAGGAAGATTTACTTAACAAATCTTTTCTCTATTTCCTTTCCATTTCCCTTTCCTCCTTTAAAAAAGATTCAAGAACACAAAAAACTTTCCGTTTCCTTTACTTTCCTCTTCCATTTCAATTCTAGAACTGAGCGTTATAGTTAAGATATTGTGCTTGTTCAACCACATTGCAACAATTTTTGGTTCGGATAAGAAGTTGCAATAATTTACAAAAGCTTCATTAATGGTATAGCTCAAATATTTGTGTATGTGTTTTAAGACAGTCATCATGGTGACAGTCAAGTAGATTATCAATGGTTCTAGTTAGAATATATGTGGCTCAACGACAGTTCAACGGTGATAGTCAAGATTAATTGTATGTATTTATTACAACTCCGTGTCTCATTTAGTTGCTCTATGCATAACCGAGTACCTGTTCCTAAATCCTAATGGCGGCGACATATAAACTTAGATATTAAAAGAAGCTTACTAGTTCGTATGTTGCTCTTGGCACTAAAGTTTACAACTGTTTAGTTGCATAATATGACCAGAGATAACATATATTCAGATATTACTTACCAATTGCTTAATCTTAGAAACCTTTATAGCCGATTATTATTTTCAAAAATTACGTTTATGTCAATACAAATGAACCAAAAAACTAAAATAACATTAATTAATTTAATAATAATCCTAAACGTCCAATGAATTGAGGGCCCGTTTGGTTTGTTGCTAGGAATGACAATGGGTATCGGATTTGAAATGATGTAGAATGACAATGAGTATTAAAAAGTGTATCATTACTATTGTTTATGTTTTGTTGATAAAATATGGTATGAAAAAGTGTATAAATATTTGAATTTTGTAGTGAAAAAAGAGGAGCCTATGGGAATGGATTTCATAGACACTAAATTGGTGTGTAATGAATCAATGACTATGAAATACCCATTTTATTACCGGACCCACAAAACAAAAAAAAACAAACACCAACTATGACTTTGAAAGTCATAGTCTCATTCCCATTTATGCTAACCAAACGGGCCCTGAGTTTTTAACTTTATAGAGGGTCACATTTCTTTTTCTAAACGATTTTTGAGCTAAAGATGCCACATTTTATCTTTTATGATCAATAAACTTTTGGTCAATCTTTGTCATGTACTTTGTTACATGTTCTTGTTTTTACTAAAAAAACCTCTTGGATCCCTTGTGTCAATTAATAGTAGTTCGTTACATTATCCGGTCCTTGTGTCTATTCATAAACGACGTCTTCTACCCTTTTTATATTCAAATTATCCATTTTCATTTGCTTTAGGCTGCATACAATAGGGTCGATCGTGTGTCGATCGTGAGTGTAGGGGCGATCGATTCTAATCGATCCCCTTGTTGTGGAGGTAGTCGATCGCCACAAAAAGAAACCCACTTGGTCGTCTGCTCAATCGAATCCACAAAGCACAAACATACAAACATTTAACATTTCTAGCCGTTGCATATCCAAACCAAAAAAAAAAAAAAAAAAAAAAAAAAAAAATCCTACTTTATAAATACACAACATATTTACACACTTAAACTCATAAATCTCATTTCACACATTCTCTATATCCAAACAAAAAAAAAAAAATAAATAAAAAAAATTACCCTATATTTACACACTATGAGTTTTAATTCTTACGAGCTATTTATTGCCGATTCGTCATCGGATGATGAAAATGAAGTTAGTACCGAGTTTATGATGTTTGCGGAGAGTGTTGGGAGGCTTTTCAAGCATCACAAAAACTCTCACGAAGCCAAGTTAGTAGGGATCGTGTGGGTGCTCATAACCGTTTAGTGGATGCTTACTTCAGCGAGACCCCAAGATACGGCGATATAGCATTCCATGATCGTTTCCGTATGAAATGACGACTATTCACACGAATTGTCCGAGATATAACCGATCATTCACCTTATTTCCAACAAACTCCTAATTGTACAGGCGTACTAGGTATTTCTCCATTGATGAAGTGTACTTCGTCAATCCGTCAATTGGCATACGGAGTCAATGCTGATGCTCTAGACGAATACGTGCAAATGGTTGCGTCAACAATTCGTGAGTGTCTCGAAAAATTTTGTGAGGCCATAATGGAGTTGTATGGTGCAGAGTATTTGCGAAAGCCGACGGTTAGTGACATTGACAAACTCTATGCTCATCACTATGAAACTCATGGGTTTCATGGGATGATAGGAAGCATCGATTGCAAAGATTGGCCGTGGGCGAATTGCCCACATGCTTTAAAAGCTCAATTTTGTAGGGGTGATCACGGGCAGGATCATTTCATTTTATTGGAAGCGATCGCGTCCCAAGATTTATGGATTTGGCATGCGTTCTTTGGTGTCGTCGGGGATGAATAACTACGTAAATGTTTTACGTGCATCGCCTCTTTTCAATGATCTCAAAACGGGGAGAGCACCGGATGTGGAATTCGTTGCTAACAGCGTGCCTTATAAACGCGGATATTATCTTGCTGATGGGATATATCCGGAATGGTCGGTTATTATGAAGTCCATTAAAAATCCAGGGACGAATGATCACAAACGAATATTGTATAAGACGATGCACGAAGCAGCAAGAAAAGATGTGGAACGTGCTTTTGGTGTACTATAGAAGAAGTGGCTAATGATTAAACATCCGGCTAGAGGGTTTGACAAAGAGCGTTTATTGCATATAATGTACACATGCATCATATTACATAATATGATAATTCAGGACGAACAGGCGGCGATATCTCCCGTATTCTTTCCAGCAGAGCAGCACCGTTCTTATGATCCCATAAGAACGCATGTGGAATCGTTGGAAATTACCAAGGAGATATGCAACAGAACAACTCATCTTAGCCTTAAAGCCGATTTGGTGGAAGACATTTGGCATCGTAATAATCAAAACTAGTTTAGTCGTTGTATTGTCGTAACGTTTTCATTTTATTTGAATTATTATGTAACGTTTTAATTATTAATCAAATTTTATTTTGTGTTAAAAATGTTTAAAAAAAATAATAAAAAAATAATAATAAGAAAAACAACTTGGTCGCCCTTAATGGGGCACCTAATCGCCTGAAGATCGCTGGAAAGAGAAAGCTGACGTGGCGGTGAAAAGTAAGAGGATTGAATCCCCTTACTGGGGCAGCCTTATAAAATTTTCAGCTTTCCCGCTTCACCCGTAATATAGATTATTCAATTTCAACTATTTTATCAAATTTCCAGCTTTCCCGGTTCCCTAGAATTCAAATTTTTCATTTTCGACTTCGTAAAGTATTCGATTTCCGATAACAACCAAATTCATCAAAACCACTTGTTTAAAAACGTTATATTTTCTTAGGCAAAACAAATTTATAAACAAAACAAAACAAAACATTGAACCCCGCTTCTAAAACTTTTAGCGTTTTTTTAGCAAGAAGTAACAACCAAGTCTTGCATCAAATATTAAATAGTAGAAAAACTCTTGCACACTTCGATGTTTCAATTAATAGTCATGGCCATATAAAACTTGTAATACTCGTACATCTTAATATTATCTTGTAAAATAATATGCAAATGCAAACACCCCTGCCTTTATTATCTTTATAAACATTAACAAAGATTAAAAAGTAACATATGATCTAACCAAATAAGATTATGCTATCTTTAAAGAAAACATTGAAGCCAAAAACATCAAGAACGGATCTTACATACGCACTGTTCTAAAAGGTTCCGCAAAGGCCTGCAAAGGCGTGAGGCTTGGTCATGCCGTCACGCCGCCTTATGCCACTTGTTTTTGTAAACTTGATATATATGAATTATGATATGAATTTATAAATATTTTCATACTTTGTGCCGCTTTATGTCACGCCTTATAAACGCAAAAGCTTCGCCTTGACCGCAAAGGCATGAGGCTTGGTCATGCCGTCACGCCACGCCTCGCGCTATTTATAACCTTGAACATACACCTTATATTTCAATTAAAAAGATACTCGAATAATATTAATCTACTTTTGATTTCTAAAATACACCATAGACTAAGCTAATTTAAAATGAACTATACATTTCCGGCAGCGGTGCAATGCATATTCCATCGAAAGCGGCGTCGGTAGTAGATCTGAAAATAAAAAAATCAAAAGTATCGTAAAAAAAATATAGATATATATAAATCTATCAATAAAAAACTTTAATAAATTGAAAAATATATAGATCTATAGAAAAGTATAGTAGGTGAGTTTGCAATGGATGCTACATGTGGTGGGAGGGTGGAATGGAGCGGATGGTGAGTTTGAATTGAAGGTTAATTAAAAGGAGTTTGACGTTTTTGAGTACGTAAATCGAGTGAGAGGGTGTTTGTTTTTACCAAAAATGTCTGAACCGCCTCTGACGTCTGACCAGTCAGACGCGGACAGACGTGGGGTTTGTTTGTTTTTCTATTGCCAGTCAGACGCGGTAAGAGGAATAACATCTTACTCGATCAGACATGGAGTTTCGATCTGACTGGCTCTTAACAGCCATCTCCCACACCTTTCAAACCTACCTGGGATCGAATTACATGATTTGTGTGTTGTTCTTCGGAAATTCAAAGCAATAGGTCAAAAAAATTCGTGGGTTTTAATTGGGTAGTAGATTAGATTTGTAGACCTTTTCCAATTGATGTAAGAAATTAAAGAAAAGAAGGAGAAATAAAGAATTTTGGTAGATACGTGATATGTGGTGATGAATATATGTGGCGTCTAGGGTTAGGGCATACATTCTCATAGTGTTATATTAGGTTACTTGTTTTTGGGCTAAATTATTATTATTAGTTGATCACTTGATTGGGCCAAATATAATATACAGTACAATCCAAAGGCTAAAATGGTTATATGGGATTTGGTATTATATTTTAGACTAGAGATAGTGTTTGGTTAAAATTTTCGGGTTCATTGGATTAAAAACCGAGCCACTTTTTATGAAGTCGAGAAATTGAAGTGATAACCATAGTACGTTTATGGACAACGGTGAACCAAAACCATATGTTTGTGAAAGTATACTTAAAAAATGGACAATAAAAATCATTCGGACAATTATAAAAAAACAAACAACATTATTTCATTCAGATTCAGACATTATATCCACCTCTTACCAGTAAGACGCGGTAGTCAGATTCAGACCCAACACATCTTAATGAAACAAACACACCCTGAGTTTTTAAAAGATGAGTACTTGATGCCATGATCTTGGTGGATCGAGAAGAACAAAGGTGTGATTCTTGATGCAAACAGTGAGTGGGTTTTTAGAAGCACCCGATGAAGACATCATGCCGGTTCCTGAGTTTACAGAATGATCGAGTATCTGGGTTGTGTTTAATTAAGGAATACTATCCAAACAGACTCGTGTGGGTTAGACTTACCCGAAAAGTTTCAAGACGGTGGTATCATTATTTATTTTCATTGCATCTGTTCTGATCAATTGTTGAAACTAAGATCTTATGATGTTATTTGTAATTTACTTGTACCAGAAGTGAAATGCTTTGTGGAAAAATAGATTTATTGTTTGTGTGACACTAGAAACTAACATTACGGATGTCTTTTGATTGATCTGAGGAAAAACATAACTCGGATTGACAAAATAAAGAAAGATGATGCATTGAAATGAACGATGTGACATGGCTGACTAAATCTTATAATAGGAAATTCATTTTGGCGGGAGTTAGTAAAGGAAGGAACAAAAGAAAAAATAAGGTGTTGCAAATATGGTCCCCGAGGTATATTGTTGTATGTGAAGTGACAAATTGCCTCTGACTTTAAAATTTAATCGGATGGAAAGTCGGTCAAATGACCGATCAACTCAATTTAGACAACCACAAGGATCATTGGTGTAATTAATTGCGTTTAGGACCAAACATGCAATTTTAGCCTAACCACAAGGACAATTTATGTAATTAACTCTATTTTTTTTTTTTTTTTTTCCAATTTACTTATTAGTTTTCCAATATCAAAATATGTAGTTGTTAGTAGCTAGTTATCTAACTAAGATAATGTTAATCATTAATTTAGAAAACCTTAACTCCTTCAAAGGAGTCTACTATATATCGCTTTAGACACAACAAGTTTGATATTAATGTGCTTTTCATTAATGGATTTGGTAACCCTATAAATTAATGCAAGTAACGTCAAGCAAATTACTAAAACCTTGATATACCACAAATGTTTCTAGCAAGACTTGAATCCACAATCTTGATTAGTGAATCAAAAAATAATTCACTCTTATGATCTATTTTCGAGTTTCCGAAAAGACATATATTACGTTTATGATTCTTGACGATTTTCCACAGATCAGTTGCATGTCAATTTTTACTTTGTAGTCAAAATATGCTTATTGTGGCAGCGGACATTGAAGATAAAAATCGATGAAGTAGCTGTAAAATCAAAGAATAATACATCTTGAAAGCAAAATTCACAGATAATTTCAACAAAACAACTCAATGGTTCAATTCATGTACGCATATAAATAAGATCAATATATTCTATATAAATAAATTCAATAGAGCGTATATGTTTTAAAACCCTCCAGTAATATTAAAAGAATATTGCATTAGAAGCAAAAAATGACTTCCCCAAAGCAATATGACCCACAACAATGAAATGTGCTTAAGTGTGAAGAGCTTATGTGTTTATTTATGAATGAAAATTTTCTAATGTTCTAAAAGTCTGTATAAGCTCTTGGAACGAGCTAATATAAATATCATAAAAGTAAAAATATACTTTAAGTAGAAAAAAAATATTCGGAAAAGACTCATCGGTTGATTTTAGTCGCAAGATAGACCTCTGATTCATTAAACATTTCATTTGGGTTGTAACCGTCTTTTTCTTCAAAAAGAAGAATTGCGTTTATGATAGGTATGAGCGTGCGGTGGTTTGAGGCGGGATTTGGCTAAAACCAAACTCCGAATAAAAAGCTCGGTTTTAAGTATTTTAAAACAAAACCCCAGACTGAAATTTTGGTTTGGTTTTTTACATCTTTGGTTTTTTATAGTTCAGTTTTCGATATTTTTATAGGAAGACCATCTTTTCTAAAAGTTTGAAATCACTTTTGCGAAAAATACCGCATAAATTTAATCAAAGTTATTTAAAAGATTAAGTTTTTTCAAAGAAGTAACTACGATTATGATGGTATTAGTCTCATGGTTTTTTGTAGCCTAAATCGAAAATATAAAATAAGACATTTTCTTAATAATTTTTTGTTGCTAATTTAAATAATTTAAGGGGCCAATAACTAGTTATATCACAAATTTGGATATCCGAAATTTTCAATGATTGTTTTATGTTAGACCCATTATTTTAGCTAAGTTTTTTGAATTCGGATATCCAACATTTCGGATAACTGTTTTATATATCCGAATATCCATAACTTTTGAAAAAAATTATATGAGTTCAAAAAATGAAATTTAATGAAACTCAACATTTTAATAAATTTTGATCAATTTTTTGAATATCCGAATACGAATATTTTTTGAACACCCACAACGTAAATCAAGAAATCGTAGAAAGTAAGTTAAATATTTGGTCGAAAAATAATAATATTACATAACATGTATATAAAGATGAGATGTGCGAACTTATAATAAATAAAGAAAACTAACTTTACGATTGTTTGTAGTGTTAGCTAAATAAACATATGTTATGAATATCTGATACATGTATCTCTTAGTCTTTGGACATTCGTGATTACTTGTACCAAAATTGATATGTATATTTTTTAGTAGTTTTAAGAATATTAGTATGGGGTAGTTCGGTTCTTTCGGTTTGGGTTTTCATATAGAATAAAAAACCGAACCAACTTTTTTTTTTTACCAAAACCGCAACATCGATTTTAGAATTGTTTTGGTTTTTTGGGTGATTTTTTTTTTTTTTTTTTTTTTTTTTTTTCGTTTTCTTGGTTTTTGGTTTGAGTTTTTGTTTTTATTGCTCTCCCCTAAGTTCAGATGATCTTGGTTTCCAGTAGTATTTAACCATGTGAATAGCATAATTTCGTAGTGGTAGTGGGACAAGCTGCTCGAACATTGTTTGAAAGATCATTACAGAAGCTGAAACTGACGCATAAGCTGTCACGGGCGATAACTCTGCTAGAATCTCTAAAAAGGTCCAAGTAGCCATTTTTTTCTGTTGAGGTGATTGAAGATTAGCAGTTATGAGGGTATGTTGAAGTAAGGTATATTGGTTATAGCCTGATAATCCTCTAATGAATGCACTTTATACATTTGTGTATTTATAAAAGAATTCGAAAAACAAGTGGGTCGGGTGATAAGAGTAAAGGATCAATTGGTTCGGGTTTTGACGGCCTCAGATCAAAACAAGCAACTTTGAATTACAGATCAAACATGTTCGGGTCAAAGGCCAAACAGGTTCAAGTTATATGATAAAGGTTAGTCTTTAATCTAGATGTACTTGACCTGACTGTGATAACCATGTAATCGTATCCGACCCTTTCATGGCCTCCCTTGCATCTAGTATGGGTTCTTTACCGCTAGATTAGTAGCGTTTATGAAATTTTTATATTGATTTTATCGTAATTGTATAGCTTTTGTCAACATAAGAGAGTGAAAGACAAAATAATGAGTCAAAAAATAATTCACTCTTATGATCTATCTTCGAGTTTCCGAAAAGACATATATTACGTTTATGATTCTTGACGATTTTTTATAGATCAGTTGCATAATAAATTTATAATTTATAGTCAAAATATGCTTATTGTGGCAGTGGACATTGAAGATAAAAATCGATGAAGTAGTTGTAAAATCAAAGAATAATGCATCTTGAAAGAAAAAATCACAATTAATCTCAACAAAACAACTCAATGGTTCAATTCATGTATACCTATAAATAAGGTCAATAATTTATATATAAATAAATTCAGTAGAGCGTATATATTTTAAAACCCTCCAATAATATAAAAAGAATGTTACATTAGAAGCAAAAAATGACTTCCCAAAGCAAAAACGACCCACAACAATGAAATGTGCTTAAGTATGAAGAGCTTATGTGTTTATTTATGACTGAAAATTTTCTAATGTTCTAAAAAGCTGTATAAACTCTTGGAAATGAGCTAATATAAATACCAAAAAAGTAAAAATATACTTTACGAAGTAGAAAAATATATTCGGAAAAGACTCACCGGTTGATTTTAGTCGCGAGAAAGACCTCTCTTGCATTGAACATTTCATTTGGGTTGTAACCGTCTTTTTCTTAAAAAAGAAGAATGCATTATGATAGGTGTGAGCGTGCGTTGGTTTGAGGCGGGTTTTGGCTAAAACCAAACCCCGAATCGAAAGCTCGGTTTTAAGTATTTTAAAACTAAACCCCAGACCGAAATTTTGATTTGGTTTTTTCAATTTTTGGTTTTTTACAGTTCAGTTTTTGATTTTTTTTCATTGGAAGACCATCTTTTCTATAAGTTTGAAATCACTTTTGCAAAACATACCGCATGAATTTAGACAAAGTTGTCTAAAAGATTAAGTTTTTTCAAATAAGTAAATACGATTATGATGGTATTAGTCTCATGGTTTTTTGTAGCCTAAAACAAAAATATAAAATAAGACATTTTTTTAATAATTTTTTATTTTTAACTTAAATAATTTAAGGGGGTCAATAACTTGTTATTATAGGTGATGATGAAAATAATAAACATAAAGTAAACATAAAACGCAGCGGAATCATCACCAACAACGGATCCATATAGCCATATGATCAATCAAGTAAAACAAACATAAGGTTTATACCTTTGAAGCGTGAATCCGGTTGCAAGACACCAATCACCACTACGATAGTAATCAAGAAACCAAAAGACCAATGATGTTGGCCTTTCCCAATGAATGAAACACACTACATGTCAAGAAATCACCCTTTGATGATAGTCTAACCTTTTCACCAATCCTTGCACAAGACTACAACTAGAATTATCAAGGAATAATAATCAAAACCAAAAACCTCTTTTTGGATGAATATGGGGCGTCAACTTCAAGGGGGAGGGGAGGGGATTAAGTAGCGAATTAGTAACCTCCCTAATCAACATTAATTATCATAATTAGAATTAATGATAATTGATGTCAATCCACAAGTTACACATTAGGTCCTTCAAAGTCCAAATTCTCTTCTTTACACCCTTATGTTACAAAGGTTATTAATAACGTAAATACGATAAATACATTATAATAAATGGTGTCTAAGTGTATATGTGTGTGACCCCATAGGCTCACATATGACTAGCCATATAATTATTTATTATAACACAAGCATACTCCAACATCTCCCACTTGCGACGTCATAATGGTCAAGTAATTATACAAGCAATGGTTAGCGTCTAGCAACACGCCAATGCCCCTAGTGATATGTGAGGTTAGTTTCTTAAACATTTCATTAAATGGTTTATATGTCATAAATCCCTTTATTTCAGATACCATGTTGAACTTTAGACATGGATCAAAAGTCATTCTAATGGTTCAACAATTTTATTCTCGATCTTGATATTGAACAAGATTACCAAGTGAATTAAGATTCATCTTAATCTCATTTGGGTACGGCCATACAAACATCTGTTCAGATTATCGAGGTGCCCAGTAGTATCTAACTCCAAACCATGTGGAGGAACAAATCCTATTTTGACTGCAAGTGTCATTCATGTGCTTCAAATCATTCCTGATAGTGGCTTTTATATCTACCTTGTTCATGACAGCGTTTAACCATATCAAGGAATGAAACTCCACACATGCAAGACATGCTTGCATCTCAAGTCTAAGGATAATAGACATAACCATTTTCGAGATTCACTATTTGACGCCGATCCATGTAGTGAATACTCGTAGGTTGGGTCAGTCCAATGCTCATCACAATGAATAACATGTGAGTTTGGCAAATAGTCACCAACACGCTCACAATTGCCTTAATTCGATGATACTCCCGTATCATCAACCGGCAATGGACAATTTTAGAATAAACAAATTATTCATGGATTAAACATGCAAATATAGAACACAGTAGTATGAATGAAGACGATCATACCAGGTATTTCAATTCATTATATAATACGACTGCTTAATGTTCCATTATCCAAATACTATAAAAAGATATGCATAAGACTACATATAGATCGGAAACCGGTGTTCCCACCATGATCAAATTATGTTGTTCAAGACAACAAGTAGTCATCTGAGTAAACCTTGAGAATACTTGTTTCAAAATCCATGAAAGGTATGATGATTGTGCTTTTTATGTGTGCATTCAAGTACAATACGAGTATTGCAACAATGCATTCCATAGGGTGTTTGAAGCTAGCAAAACACCTACTTTAGACATTCATCTAAACAGTTTCTCAAACTGTAAAGTATTCAAATTCTTTTATGTATAATGCATTAATGCTCTCAGTCGAGCACATCTAGTCAACAATGTCATCATTCATGATGATATGCTACCATGACTAGGTTTGAGCATCATTTCAGTTAAATAAGCATCAATGTATGCAAGCAGAACAGAGATCCTCAAATATCCGTAAATGTTGAACATATATTTGGTCCTTTGTAGGTCCATTAGAATGTTCGTTTAACAATTATCTAATGACATTCAGTTAGATATTTGTTGTTATCAACTCATCTTGCATTCATGCAAATGATATAATTAGTCCAATGCACAATATGATATACATAATGAATCCTTTAGTTAAACTTAAGGTTTGTATTCATGCTTTCAATCTCATCAGGTAAGATTGATTATTGAGACTCCCCTCAATAATGTTTCATATTGTGTCAGACTTAATAACCACTTTTGTTTATTCAAACAAACATATGTAACAGGGTTGCATGTTTTATTTTCTAAAACTCTCAAGAGAAACTTCATTCCAAACTAAGGAATAAATTCTAGCTTAGATGGAATAATGTTTCTAATACGTTATCAACATATAAGATTTAAGAAAATAAATACAGTGCTCCAACTTGCTCTTAGTGTACTTCGTACTGATCTTATTTTAATCAAAATCAAATTAATGATTTTATGGTAAACTAAAGATCTTAGCTCGGAGATGCATGATCTAATCCACACTTGGATTCTTGTATCTTGTATACATAATAAAGATTATATATATTCACAAACCCTTTTGAATACACATCATCCTCGCAAATGTATTCAATAAGAAAAGAGTTTTGAAATCCTATTGTCACATTTCATTTACATGAAGATAAGTATGACAATTCATCATCTTTATACATTTAATATTTGCAGGTAGGAAGATTTAATCATAGTCAATTTCTTGAGTATGAGTAACTCATTTCACTACTCGTGAATTAAATGTGTGTACAAGTTTGTCCTTTTGAGTCTTCTCATTGAGAAACTCATTTTTAACCTCACAGTCTAACTGATTGGTAAGAGATCAATCAAGCTTCATGAGTAATTGTCTTCCACGGACTGCATCTTATCATTCATAGTTTTGAGCCATTCATCAGATTCAAAATCTGATAATGCAGCTCTTAGTTAGCAGGTTCACAATGACCCTCTAACTTATATCCCTTAGCATTGATATAAGACTATATCATTCAGGTGCAAGAAGTTTCCTTCCGGATCTATGAATGAGAGATATCATACTATGGTTTAACATATGCATGTTCAACCTTAGTGTGACATCAGCAAGTGTACCTAGAAGGTTGTGTATATTAGTTCTTGAACAATTTCAAGATCTAAAGGTGCTCCCACTTGCTTTGTACATAGAGACTAATCTCTAGATACACAGCATCTTGAGAAACAATAAATTGTTTTCAATTGGGACATCCAAAATACATTAGTAGTTCTTGACTCCGGTTTGTTAATTACTTACTCTAAGGTATTTAACAAATTAAGAACTTCAATCAAGAGATAATGGAATTCATCCCATTCCATAACACAATGGCGTCTTAAATACCTTCCAGATTGGAACCATATTGAGTGTACCCATGGCACATTCAATTTTCTAACTTTAATAGCTTTGGAGGTAAGAGAGTTTAAGTCATCAAAGATCAAACAATATCAATATAGTTTGATTTTCCATGATGGACATACCATAATGATGTGGTATTCTATGAGGATTGATGTTGTGAGACTATCCCACAACTCATTAGATGAACTTATACTCTTTGGCTTACGTATCTGCCAACCAAGTCAAACCAGATGGCATCAACAGTGTTTTCAGCCCATTGCATACTTAATTTACAAGTCGTTGACCATGTCAATAACTTCATGTGCATGTTTTGACTAGAAAACATAAACATTTAATATTTTACTATACGTCATACGTCATTTACCATTTTAATGACTTCATGTACATGTATTTAACAAGAATACATAACAAGTTAACGTCTTACTTTACGTTATAAGTCTTTCAACAATTAACAGACTTGATGTTTAAGTCTTTACAAGAGACCTAAACATATTCAAGTAAAGCAATTTAGAGTGCCGACTCTTGGCCTCAATAGTAATTTCAAGTTAATTTCATACTTCAAGATTATGACTTTACAATAATACATAATCATATTTACTGAACAATTCGGTGAATATGTTGAAGTAGCTTTTCATATTATCTTGACATTTGTTCTAATTAGGGCAACTTACATTTTATGTGTAGAAGTCCTAGTAGGATATTAGTTTTCTTACCTTGCAGTCAAGAAAAACTATTAGTCATATTGTTATATGTTGTATCTTGCACACAATGAAGATTTCTCCCACTTGTGCACGGCACAACATCATGCGTAATATGACAGTGTCACAGATATGATTTTATACAAAATCAAAATATAGATATGTAGAATTTTATTGTTTTAATAATGAATCATGCATAACAATTTATTGATAACATTTCAGGAAGCAACATCAGGAACGCGACAAGTTATCTAATAAAATTCATGAAATGGTTCTTATATAAACTATGATGCTTCACGTGTGGAAAGTAATGTATTATTTCAAGACAATCAAGAAATAATATGGGCAACCTGCAAGGTAAAAAAAAATACGGCTCCCGCTGGATTAGACAACATTACATGTGTTTTGTCACCAGTATTAAAGTCACATAGCTCCCATTGGATTATACAACATTATAAATGTTATGTCACCAGTGGAGACTGAGTGTCGATTGGATACTTTCCTTCTTTCTTTGAATATCTACACATTATTGCTAATGTTAGTCACTTGGACTAGTAAACATGTACTTAGATATTCAATGAAGTGCATCAAGTTCTAACATATAGATGACGGGCTAGCCATCATTGATATTTAACTTGAAAATAGGCATGCAATTCCTCCATAAGGTCTATTTTACCACAAGGGTGTGTAGTACCTTATTAGGTTTATTGGGTTAAGAAAATTGCTAGGTAATCATGATAGTAATTGTCTTTACCATTTTGCGGTTTATTGATATTTCCATCTTCTAATTATTAAAACTCATATTGTTTTGGTAGATATAGAAAACGTGTTCTCTAGTTATCCAAATATCTTATCTTACTTCAATGTTTCAGAACCGGAACTAGGGTTATAAAACAAACTTGAAAGAATAAGATGTGCAACCATACTTAACCGTTTTGACTTTTGCAAGACATCACGATTTCTAGAGTAGGTGTTCTTTGAGTTTGATTAGATTTAGGACAATTCAAATATTCCTATTATGGCATTTCCTCATAAAGAAAACAGATAGGAACAAGTCTCTTTCTTACAAGAAAGAAGTACCTAGTTTGTCTTTTTAACAAGAAAAGAACAAACTTTTGTTTACGGATGTGATGCATTATATCATTAATATGAATTTACAAAGTTCAATTTTTAGTATTTTCAATAATTATCCTTTTACAAATTAATTACCCCATGTTTAAAACAATTAATTTACGAAAAAAGGCTAAGATCCACATTGTGCTTCTACTATCACATCAGTTGATCTGCTAGCAATAGTAGATTCAATTGGTAGGCGACGATCACCAATTGCATTACATGTGCATCTCTTAGATCCTTATGGGACTCATGGCACTAGTGAACAAGCATCTAGTGTCAAGTAGGCATGTTTAGTCCCATCCTTGCCTCGGGTCAAGGTCTCACCGCTTAACTCGATTAAGTCATCCAATTTGAGAACGTGCGAAAATATATCTAGGTCCCACGCATAGAAAATAATCACCTTGGGTTACAATTCAATCTAGGTCCCACGCATAGGCAAAAAGTAATTGCAAGTGTTCTCAAGCGATTGGACGGCATGACTTAAATTTGTGACGAGTAAAATATTTTGATGTGAATCAAAAAAGGTGTACGAAAAAGCATGCATTCATTCTTCGTAGCACAAGTTAAAAAGTCTTCTTAACTTAAGTCTAATCATTGTTTTAATTTATGTGTGTCAAGTTGTCCATTTTCAAGTCTAATATAGAACCTATGTGGATTATAATAGAGATTGGACAATACATAAATCGAATAACATACATAACAAGTTAAGTGTTATTTTTAAAAAATTGATTTTAAGTTAAATCCGTATTTAAACTTAGTTAAACTAAGTCATAAGATTTAGTTTGAAAATGGTTTGTGTTGCATTTTAAGTTTTACAAAACAATTTGCAAGTTATATACATTCACAACATACATAATAAGCAAACAACCAACACACAACCACAATATGCAAAGCCTCAACCGATGAAAGAACCTATGTTTGGTCTCGTGAGCCATCACGAGAACCAAGAGTCATCTAGGGACATAAACCAAAACCACACGGAGGACTCCCACTTGCTCCAAGACCAAGCTAGGACAAGTAGAAGCCCATTATGCACATGAAAAGTGAATCTGCCAGCCCATAATTTCTGCATTCAGAGGCCCAATAGGCCAAGAAGGATTCCTCCCCGAGCTTAGCATAAAACTACAAAGTTGTGGGCCCATGAGTTGTCTACCTGCAGAAAAAAATTGGTTAAACAATACCCTACCAATCACCGGGAAACTCCATTTTAGTACAGCTTGTCCGAGCAGCCATTATGCGTCTTTATGTCTTTTATGCTTTGCCATTCCATTCCAAGCATCGGTTACAATATATAGAATGTAAAATACAACTAATCTACTATCTATCTATTGTAAAATGCCCAAACAATGGCAAAAACCAAATTAAAATACATACATAAAGGCCGAAACAATGGCAAACCCCAAATAGCAAGAAATAAACGATAATCACAATCATTCATGGCACAAGTGGTCTACGTTTTCATCGGCTTTGCATATACACATAATAATACCATAAAATTTTGAACATAACAAGATGTTGGCTAATCCCATGAGCAAACATGCATGTATTTGCCATGGAAACAATTTAAATTACATGAAATAAAAGAATTAGCCAACGAATCGAAGAAATAATCAACAAGAATTAAAACCCCGATTGGTACGCGTGTAAAATGGATTTAGGTTCTCAAACCTACTGATATTAGACCTTATAAAAATCATTTTACCACAGAAAATTTAGCCTTTGGGGCTGTTTTCAAATCGTTTCAAGAATCGATTAAAACAACGCGATTAAAGCCATTTTTAGCGTACCGAACACATTGTTTAATTAACGTATGCGAAACCAATGGCCATAGGACCAAAAATCACAGATCTTTATATTACTAATAACATTCTTAATCCATGAAAAATGGAGCCCTCGGGGCTGTTTTGAAAGTGGTTACAAAAAACACTTAAAAACACGCGTTTTGACCATTCTTTCGCATACCCGATAATCATATGGCACATATGATGGCTCTGAAACCACTATAGGTGATGATGAAAATAATAAACATAAAGTAAACATAAAACGCAGCGGAATCATCACCAACAACGGATCCATATAGCCATATGATCAATCAAGTAAAACAAACATAAGGTTTATACCTTTGAAGCGTGAATCCGGTTGCAAGACACCAATCACCACTACGATAGTAATCAAGAAACCAAAAGACCAATGATGTTGGCCTTTCCCAATGAATGAAACACACTACACGTCAAGCAATCACCCTTTGATGCTAGTCTAACCTTTTCACCAATCCTTGCAAAAGACTACAACTAGAATTATCAAGGAATAATAATCAAAACCGAAAACCTCTTTTTGGATGAATATGGGGTGTCAACTTCAAGGGTGAGGGGAGGGGATTAAGTAGCCAATTAGTAACCTCCCTAATCAACATTAATTATCATAATTAGAATTAATGATAATTGATGTCAATCCACAAGTTACACATTAGGTCCTTCAAAGTCCAAATTCTCCTCTTTACACCCTTATGTGACAAAGGTTATTAATAACGTAAATACGATAAATACATTATAATAAATGGTGTCTAAGTGCATATGTGTGTGACCCCATAGGCTCACATATGACTAGCCATATAATTATTTATTATGACACAATCATACTCCAACAGTTATATTACAAATTTGGATATCCGAAATTTGCAATGACTATTTTATGTTAGACCCATTATTTTAGCTAAGTTTTTTCAATTCGGATATCCAATATTTCAGATAACTGTTTTATATATCCGAATATCCATATTTTTTTAAAAACATTAAAAAATGTCATTTAATAAAACTCAACATTTTATTAAATTTTGATCAACTTTTTGGATATCCGAATACGAATATTTTTTGAACATCCACAACCTAAATCAAGAAATCGTAGAAAGTAAGTTGAATATTTGGTCGAAAAATAATAATATTACATAACATGTATATAAAGATGAGATGTGCAAACATATAATAAATAAGGAAAACTAACTTTACGATTTTTTTGTAGTGTTAGCTAAATAAACACATGTTATGAATATCTAATACACATGTCTCTTAGTCTTTGCACATTGGTGATTACTAGTACCAAAACTGATATGTATATTTTGTAGTAGTTTTAAGAATATTAGTATGGGGCAGTTCGGTTCTTTCGGTTTGGGTTTTCATAAAAAATCAAAAACCGAACCAAATCTTTTGTTTTTTTTGGAAACCAAAACCACACCATCGGTTTTAGAATTGTTTTGGTTTTTTGGGGCGGTTTTTTTTCGTTTTCTTGGTTTATGGTTTGGTTTTTTGGTTTTGTTGTTCTCCCCTAAGTTCAGATGATCTTGGTTTCAAGTAGTCTTTAACCAAGTCAATAGCATAATTTCGTAGTGGTAGTGGGACAAGCTACTCAAACATTGTTCGAAAGATCATTACAAAGTCTGAAACAGACGCATAAGCTTTTACGGGCGATGACACTGCTGGCATCTCTAGGAAGGTCCGAGTAGCCATTTTTTTCTTTTTAGGTGATTGAAGATTAGTAGTTAGGAGGGTATGTAGAAGTAAGGTGTACTGGTTATGGCTTGATAATCCTCTAATGAATGCACTTTATATATTTGTGTATTTGTAGTATAATTGGCAAAACAGGTGGGTCAGGTGATAAGGGTAAATGATCAATTGGGTTCGGGTTTTGACGGCCTCATACCAAAACAAGCAACTTTAAGTTACGTATCAAACAGGTTCGGGTCAAAGGCCAAATAGGATAAGGTTAAACAAGTTATTCAATGCTTTCAGGTAGCAAATGTCGGTACTAATTTTTATTATATAAGGTGTATTGTGGCCGCGTGTCATCGCGACCTTACCAAATAATATTTGTTGATAAATAATTTAGTAGCGAAGCTAAAATATATGGAAGCAAGCCCTTAAACTGAAATAATTTGTGTTGTAAATTTTTTTAATAGCGTATGTTTGTATTTTAAATAAATGGAGTTTCTTCCATTCAAGTTATATGATAAAGGCGAGTCTTTAATCTAGATGTACCTGACCTGACTATGTTAACCATGTGATCGTATCCGACCCTTTCGTGGCCTCCCTTGCATCTAGTATGGTTTCTTTACCACTAGATTAGTAGTGTTTATGAAATTTGTATATTGATTTTATATTAATTGTATAGCTTGTCAACATAAGAGAGTGAAAGACAAAATAATGAGTCAAAAAATAATTCACTCTTATGATCTATTTTCGAGTTTCTGAAAAGACATATATTACGTTTATGGTTTTTGACGAGTTTTCACAGTTAATTTCAACAAAACAACTCAATGGTTCAATTCATGTGCATATATAAATAAGATAAATATATTCTATATAAATAAATTCAATAGAGCGTATATATTTTAAAACCCTCCAATTACATAATTACATAAGAAGAATATTACATTAGAAGCAAAAATATGACTTCCCCAAAGAAAATAGGACCCACAACAATGAAATGTGCTTAAGTATGAAGAGCTTATGTGTTTATTTATGAATGTAAACTTTCTAGTGTTCTAAAAAGCTGCATAAGATCTTGGAAATGAGCTAATATAAATACCACAAAATTAAAAATATACTTTACGAAGTAGAAAAAAATATTCAAGAAAGACTCACCGGTTGATTTTGGTCGCGAGAAAGACCTCTGCTGCAACATTTCATTTGGGTTGTAACCGTCTTTTTCTTCAAAAAGAAGAATGCGTTATGATAGGTGTGAGCGTGCGGTGGTTTGAGGCGGGTTTTGGCTAAAACCAAACCTCGAATCAAAAGCTCGGTTCTAAGTATTCTAAAACTAAACCCCAGACAGAAATTTCGGTTTGGTTTTTCAATTTTTGGTTTTTTATGG
Organism: Chrysanthemum seticuspe; assembly: GCA_019973895.1. Classification (NCBI taxonomy): domain Eukaryota; kingdom Viridiplantae; phylum Streptophyta; class Magnoliopsida; order Asterales; family Asteraceae; genus Chrysanthemum; species Chrysanthemum seticuspe. The sequence goes on along the minus strand of BPTQ01000001.1, from coordinate 199,331,167 downwards.
TTCAGTTTTCAATTTTTTTCATTGGAAGACCATCTTTTCTACAAGTTTGAAATCACTTTTGCAAAAAAATACTGCATGAATTTAGACAAAATTATCTAAAAGATTAAGTTTTTTCAAAGAAGTAAATACGATTATTATGGTATTAGTCTCATAGTTTTTTTTTGTAGCCTAAAGCGAGAATATAAAATGAGACATTTTGTTAATAATTTTTTTTTGTTACTTTAAATAATTTAAGGGGTCAATACTAGTTGTATCACAAATATGGATATCCAAAATTTGCAATGACTGTTTTCTGTTAGACCCATAATTTTAGCTAAGTTTTTTCATTTCGGATAATTGTTTTATATATCCGAATATCCATAATTTTTTAAAATAATTATATGAGTTCAAAAAATGACATTTAATAAAACTCAACATTTTAATAAATTTTGATCAATTTTTTGGATATCCGAATACGGATATTTTTTGAACACCCACAACCTAAATCAAGAAATCGTAGAAAGTAAGTTGAATATTTTGTCGAAAAAGAATAATAGTACATAGCATGTATATGAAGATGAGATGTGCGTACATATAATAAATAAAGAAAACTATGTTGCAGTCAATGTCTTCAATCACCAGTATGGAACTGTTTGATGTCTCCAGTAATATATCTTTTAAGCTCGAATCATCCTTCACATTCATAAGCTGTAGATCAAAGATGTCAAACTTGAGGTGATTCGCAATGGCAGCAATCAAACTCGATTTTCCCATCCGAAGTGGACCATACAACAAATACCCTCTTTTCCATGCCTTCCCAACTCTCTCATAGCAATCCTTCCTTTTTACAAACTGATCTAAATCATCCATGATTTCCTTCTTCAGCTTCTGACCCATCTCGCAGTGTCTCAAACGTTGACGGATGGTTCAAATTCACAGTTTGCTTAAAATTGAAGTGTCCTGACTCCGGAGACCGTAGGTTATGAAGCTGCACGAATTTTTTTTGGATTTTGATTTCTTGAGATTTTTCTATTATAAATGGCAAATAAGAATTGATGATAATGTCTTTGTTATTATTCTCAAATTTCAGCTCCAAATACTTTTTTGCAGACACAAATCCGTGGGCACTCAACTACTTTTTTTGTTGACTACCGTACTTCCATGTTACCTTAACTCCTTCAAAGGAGTCTACTCATACTCAGCAAGCTTGATATTAATGTCCTTTTCTTTAAGTGATTTGGTAATCCTATAAATCAATGCAAGTATTGTCAAGTAAATAACTAAATACCACTATGTAAAACCTTAATATACCACAAATGTCTCTAGCGAGACTTGAATCCACAATCTTGATTAATGGGTCAAAAATTTATTCACTCCACTTAAATAATATAAATAATTCAGTATATTGTATATATTTTAAAACCCTCCACTTAAATAACAAGAAAACAACAACAGAAGCAAAAACAATTTCACCAAGAGACTAATATAGACAAATAAACAAACTTAAACTAGCTACCATAACTAAGAAATGCGCTTAAGTATTAATAGCTTATGGCTTTATTTATGTATGAAAACTTTCTGAGGTTGTAAAAAACTGCATAAGCTCTTGGACACAAGCTAATCTAAACACCACAAAAGTAAAAATATACTTTACAAAGTAGAAAAAAAAACATTCAGCACTCACCTGAGGCGTTTTGAATCTCGGTTTATTTAAGTTGCGAGGAAGACCTCTGCTGCATTGAACATATCATTGTGGTTGTAACCCTCTTTTTCTTCGAAAACAAGAATGAGTTCAGATGATCTTGGCTTCCAGTAGTGTTTAACCAAGGCAATTGCATAATTTCGTAGTGGTGGTGGGACAAGCTGCTCGAACATTGTTCTAACGATCATTACGAAAGCAGAAAGTGAAGCATAAGTTGTCAAGAGCGATGACGCTGTTGGCATCTCTTGGAACATTCGAGTAGCCATTTTGTTGACAAGAAGGAGGTGATTAAGGATTATCAGTAGGAGGGAATGTTGAAGACTTGAAGTAAGGTTGTAAAAGCTGTGAGCTGATATTCCTCCAAAGCACTTTATATATTTGTGTATTTGTACTAGAGTGATAAAACGGGTGGGTTGGGCGTTACGGGTAAAGGATCAAATGGGTTTGGGTTTTAACCGGCTACTTTGAATTACGGATCAAACAGGTTGGGGTCAAAACAGGTACAAGTCAAATTATAGGCTCGGGCCAAACAAGCTATTCAATGCTTTCGGGTATACCAAGTTTATTGTGGTCGCGTGTTGTTACGATATTACCAAATGTATTTGTTAATAAATAATTTAGTAGTGAAGAAGCAAACCCTTAAACTGAAATGATTTTTGTTGCAACTTTCTTATAGGCGAGTCTTTGATCTAGACGTACATAATAAAACTATGATAACCATGTAGTCGTTTCTGACCCTTAGTCTCATGGCCTCGTATCTAGTATGTTTTCTTAACCACTAGATTAGTTAGTAGTGGTTATAAAATTTGTATTTTGATTATCATATTACTTAGCTTATGTTAAAACAAGAGAGTGAAAGACAAAACTATTTGGTAATGCAATATCAAGATATCAAAGGTACTGATCTTTTCTTTATAGTTAAATGGGTGTTCATGAATATAACGAAAGAGATATATATATTAATGGATAATTAGGCCCAAGCCTGGTTTATAGGTTTTGGGTATTAGGGTTTCACTATTATATATAGTGGTTATTAATAAAGTTATACCTACGGGGTTTACAATGTCTAACATGGTATCAGAGCCGCCTCCTTTATGGCACCCGTCAAACTCTAGCGGCCGCAATTCATCTCTTTTCAAAAAAAAAAAATAATAATAAAAATAAATAATAATAAAAAAATCACCACAAGACAGCCGTCATAACTTTTTTACTTAAATTATACTTTGTCTCTGCAATTTGTAGTCCAATCACATTTTTGTACATAGAACCCTTATTGGGTAAATAAAGATAAGCTGAAGTTGAAATATAGATAGGTGATATAGATGTCTGTCATCATACGTAGTATATACAATTTGATAATTCATGTAATATGTTATCTGAATAATGTTCGTATAATTTATTTCGTATTTTGGGAGCTGTAATTTTCTAAGTTGACCATAAAGCCAATGTTTGTCTTGTTATTTTTCTTCAATTTACTTATTAGTTTTCAAATATCAAAACATATACGGAGCATTTGTTAATAGCCAGTTATTTAAGATAATATTTATCATCAGTTTGGCAAAGCTTTAACAAATAACATATCAAGAATCAGTGACATATCATTTGGTCACACACTCCTGCAACCTTTTGATATATAATTATTTGAGAAAGATCCATATCAATGAGATGGGATGGACCATTACTAAGAGTATATACATATACATATTTGAGTATTCCCACATGACTTCCTATTTTAACAATTAGTCAAAGAGTAATGATATATTTATAACTACCTTGATTGTGAACATTTTTTTAGTTTTTATATATTTGTCTAGTAAATAATAATTTTGAAACCGAGAGTGCTAAGGAAGAAATTAGTTTTGAGATGAGTGTACCTAAAAGAGATATGAGTAGAACATATAAATAAAAATCAATTACCTAAATAAACATTCCTCACACGTAATTACAAAACAAACACTTTCAAAAGGTCTTACCAAAACCATCCTCGAGCATTTGATTTTTGCTCGCCGGCGAGCAAACCATTTTCTCACTCTCCCCTTTTGCTCGCCGTTTTCAAAAGAAGACAAAGGTTTGTTCGCGACACGAAAAGGAACATGGAGAGTAAATGTTTGCTCGCCCCCATGTTTGCTCGCCTTTTTTTAAATAAATGTTGGTAGGTATATCTACCGAGCTTTGTTGTGTTTCATCATTTAGGAGGGGCGAGCAAATGAACCGGCAAGCAAAGCCAGTTTGCTCGCTTCGTCAATTTTTCTAAAACGGAATTCGATGGTTCATTTTGGTAATGCTTGATGTATAGTGTTCATTTGAAAAAATGACACAATAAATAAACATGTGATACAAATCTTTGTTATATCCTCTATATGAAGGAAGACAAATAAGCAAAAAAAAAAATAAATAAATAACTTAGTACAAAACGTACATGAATGAATCAATGAATCAACAATGCCATTAATCATTTGGCCTTTTGCCACATCGTACGTACTGTAGTAAGCAATACGATATAGCAAGAGGAGGTTGAGAACTAATGTGTTGTTCAACTCAATTATTCTCAAAGAGAGTCTGCACATAAATAAGGAAACAACATGACATATTAGGACAATGAAATATTATAGATAGGTTAATGTAGTAAACATAAAACTCATAAATCCAAAACTTCATATAATTGGCATATAAGAAGTAAGACATTGGAACTGATACATGGATAAACGACGTTGACCAATTGAGGAAAGTGAAAATTTTCATGTCACATAACATAAGCTACTAGCTCTCAACATATAAAACAGCTTCCTTAAGGAGATTTTGCATTGGATCATTCATGAACGACAACTCAACTTAGTTTGCTTGGAGTTGTAATACGTATCATCTCAACTGAAAAGCATAAATATACTGTTTCTGAGAGTCCTTCATTAACAAAGTTTTTTTTGCCAACTCTCTAGCATTATCTAAGCTCCATAGTTCTAACTAAAAACGATAAAGATGATATGAACGATCTTTAGTAATGTATTCCATGCCACGAGCCTTTTCTAGGCTATCAAAAAGCATGTGAAACTGTATTATGTCATTTGTCTATCCAAAATATGATATATAGAAAAAATATTGCATATAAACCTACAAAAGAAAATACTATAGCCTTTGAAGCTCCATTGCTCCTAAACATAATATAACTTATAAAAAATACATGCCACTGCAATTCTGCAAACACCACAAAACCGGCGGGTCGGTCATGGGTCAAACAGGTTTAGGTTTAAAACGGGTCCAAGTCGGGTTGACACATATAACACTTATATTTTTCCATTATCAAATATCTATAAACTAACAATGAGTTCATTTTGACTATAAAAACAATATTATTACAATGACAGTCTGAATCTTTGAATAAAAATGACTATTGAAGGGTCGTGTGAATGAATGTATGGCACTACAAAAAAAGTGATATTTGGCACTACATTCTCGTGCCCAATATACAAAAGATGTCGACCCAAACAAAAAAAGGCACGACATGTCGTGCCTTTTTGGTAGACCCAATTCAGTTGACCCAAAATAAGATTAAGAACATTACATAGAGAATATTCATCTGGACGTCAATATTATGCATGTCCTCTGTCGAAGGTGAACAATCATACATTTCTTATTTATGTAAATATACAAATAATTGGGTTGTAATCTCGTATAATTTTCTTATTATGTAACAGCCCAGAAAAGAAGATAATGGGTGCGGATATTTTATGTGAAAAAGTGAATTTGACGAGTACTTAAGAATAATCTCTTATGGTTCAACATCTCAAGGTTCTGGATCTGCACCAATAGAGTGCCCAAGCTGTTAAGCCAAAGATCTTAGGATAAACATGCTGGAATCACAAAAACAGGTGCTAGAGACAAGAGTAAGGGTGCTTGAGGCAAGACTTAAAATGGCAAGGGTTCCTAACGACCACGACCACACATGTCAGTCGGATGCAATACTCCGTGAGCTGTTAGGTGACATGGAAAATCTTCGTATGTAGTAGTGTTGTTGTTTTTGTTGTTGTTGTTGTTGCTGCTGCTGTTGTTGTTGTTGTTGTTGTTGTTGTTGATGATGAACATGGTTCTTATAAGAACTCATCTTTAATGAAGTTCTTAATGAATATGGTTCTTATAAATGGGCAATGTTTGTTATGGTCTATGTCGTGTGTTTCGTTTGATTGTCGAGTTGTTTCGTTTTCTTGTCGAGTTGTTTCGTTTGCTTGTCCGCGAGTTGTTTCGTATGAGTAGTTTAAGCACTCTTTCATGTAACCACCCGCATTTTTAGGTTACTTTTCATTTTCAAGAATTTACTATTCACTTTTACTATTCACTTTCACTATTCATCCCGTAAAATTTTTATTTCACATTCTCGTAAGATAAATTATTTTAGTAATGACCCGAGAGTTTGACAATCGTTAGATCATCTTCGCAAAAGTTATTATGAAAACATCGTTATAAAGTTTCATTTTGGTCGGTACACCGTTTAAACATCACGCGCATAACGAAAATCAATTCTGACAATTTTACCAACATCAGAATAATTTTTAGATCACTCATAATTAATTTGATAATTTTTAAGATTTATTTTTATGTTACCAAATAAGCCCAGCGCAGTACAAAACTAAACTTACGTTTTAAACAATTCTACTTACATCCAGACTTAACGATTCCTGCACTGTGTTTCTAATGTGTTTTTGACACTTTTACATTTTTTGAAAAAGTCAAACATATTTCCCTCCTCCTTTGACCATAAAGGAATTAACCTTGTACGTTCTACATTTTTGCTTAAATCGCGTAACTTTTAAACTTCACGAATAACTGTTATGTTATCCCACGTATGACGAAAACCACATTTTGACATCTCATATTACTTTTAGACTAATTTTAGTCTACTCTAAATAAATTCACGGTCGTTTCCCTGAAATTTCGTTCTTTTCCGATAAACTGCGAATTACGCGTTTTTGACCCGTATTTCCAGCTTTAAGCAGCGTTTTTGCACCCAATGAGACTTATCACCCATTTTATATTTTTAGATGGAGTATAATGATGATTCTCATCATTCCTGCAAGTTTCGTATTTTTACGATACCCGGTTTTACGTTTTATGGCTTAACGACTTACGGTTGGCATTTAACGGAACCAAAACTCACTCCGTAACCAAGATAAGATCAAGACTTATCATATAAGCCTTGTCACCAATTGTGACAGCCTCTAGGGGGGGGGGGGAGTCATCATTTTAGTGGCATCATCCTAACCATGGTTCATTTAGATCATTACAAATGTCCTAACTTAACCATGGTTAATAATTAACCCAATATATGGTTAACCAAACTTACCCTCCTATAAATAGCAACTAAAATGCATCCTAAGAACCCTCATATTCTGTTCTTGGTCGTTCATATCACAAATCATACACATCTTCCATCATTTGATCTATAAACTCCAAGTTTATGCAAGGAAGTTCCAAAGATCAAGCTACTACATCAAATCTCTAGCAAGTTTAAGTGATCTTCTTGAGTTTAAATCCACTCAAGTCACTTAGTACTTCATCACCAACTCTTCAAGTTTGCAAGGGTGCCAAGGTGTGGAAAGCTAGCTCAATCCAAAGTCTTAAGCGATCAATCAAAGTCCGATCCTTACTAGTTACTCCTTTCTTATTGAAAGCCAAAAGTTGTAAGCAACTTATCACCACCATCATCTCATCTTTATTATTCATAATCTTAACTATTTCATGCTATATATATATATATATATATATATATATATATATATATATATATATATATACACATATATATATATATACATACATATATATATATATATACATACATATATATATATATACATACATATATATATATATATATATATATATATATATATATATATATATATATATATATATATATATATATATATATATATATATATATATATATATATATATATATATAGTTACTATGTTGGATCATGATGTACAAAAATCTTTAAAACAAGTTATAAGAACCTATATGTTAAACTTGGGTTAGTAAGTGTATAAATGATAAACTTTTGTACAAAGTTTCCACAAAATCGACCACATATAGATCTGATACTTTTCATATTATTGTAGATAATATTAAAACAAATACATAGCAATTTGAATCACCCGAAACGGACAAACGAGTCAAAAGTTATAGGCAAAAGAAGTTAGCGAAACCTAAACGGCAAAACTGCCATGTAGAAGCTGTTTAGGGTTCTGCCGTTTTAAAAGTGGTACTTCTGGTCCGAATCATCAAAAAGTTAAAATACGAAAGTTGTTCGAAACGACGTTTTCCTTGGAAATTAAAGAAGCTCGGACCTTGAAAACGCTTAAACAGGCCATTAATTTTCAAAAACAGAAACTGCCCTATATTTAGTCTCATAACTATACTTTTGTCACAACTAAAAGCAAACCAAGAGGCCTAATGGCCATAAGCCAAGACCACGGCTACGGCTAAGGTCAAAACTAAGTCTCAAGACCAAAGTCACGGCAAGGCCATGGCTAAAGCCTTAAGGCTTGTTTACCCAAGACCATTAACTAAGGTGATCATATTTATGAAAACGACGAGAACTTGTAAAAACTAGACACTTATTAAAAACATGATAAACTTTATGTTATAACAATCTTCACTCAAAACATATGTTGTATCTACTAAGTGCTACAAAAGTAGGGAGCTTCATGTGAGGGGTTTCATTTGAGTAAAACGTATCGACGAGTTGCTGGATTTACGATTTAAAGTGTCCTAGCTCCTCGAACGTTTACTGCATGACCTCTGAATTATGATGGCCCGAACGGTAGTACGATATCTATAAACTAAATACGTTTTCACATATCAAAGATATTTCTATAAACATCAAATGATAATTGACTACATCATGATCAACATAGGAATATATATAGGATGGTTTATGTTTCCCTAAACATTATTCCAAACCTAAGTCGCAACATCTTGTTCTAGGTTACTCGTAGAAGTTCTCACGGCATATCCATCATTCTCATTATACATTTGATATCATTTACTCTGAGGTGAGTTTCATATCCCCTACTTTTATACCTTTTGAATTACTTTTGGGGGGAGATACATGCTCAAATATTTTCATTTACTTTCACAAGTACTCTAAACTTTTAAGGATTATCGTGAGTTCGTAGCCCCACTTTTACTCGTTTAATTAATTTATAAACTCTTTAGGGGAGATACATGCTCAACTATTTTCATTTACTTTCACAAGTACTCTAAACTTTTAAGGATTACCGTGAGTTCATAGCCCCACTTTCTATTACTTAATTGTTTTACAAACCCTTGGGAGAGATACATGATTTATTTTAAACCGAACACATTGCTTTCAAACTATATACTTATCTGATTATTTTACTTGCACTAAGTTACCGCATTTTCTAAACTTAAGTCCCTAAATCATGAATCATTAATCACGAGTGAAGTGATCGCGAATATTGTGGATAGATCTATTGGGATTGACGAATCCTGTTTGTTTGACCAAGTCCGGTAAACAAACGCACTATATTTGAGTACATTAGGTAAAACGGCAAATTTTACCTACTTGGGGCACGTATCACCAATTAATTCTGGAGCAAGTTAACGCCTTGATTGCATGATGCTTAGTGAATAATAACTGTTTTGTTTTCAAAACATTGGTGTGAGTCTAATTAACTCACACTACCAACATAATGTGTTCAACCATTTAACAAACTCTATGAATTTCACTCAACCTTTGTGTTGACAGTTTTAAGCATGTATTTCAGGTCCATATTGTACGAGGCTGGCACGGAGGAGCACGAATACTCAAGAAGGCTATAAATTTTATTATCATTCGAAAACCCATTTAATGTATTTTGTAAACAATGGAACCAACTGGGACCTCATTTTTGTAAACTTTAATATTTATATAAATCAAATGATAAATCTTTTAAAAACGACTCCATTAGAGCTCGTTTTCTATTGTTATGACTGTTGTGCCATGAAGTAACACCCAGTTTGAATTCCGCTGCGTATCACGAAATTGGGAGGTGTTACATTTCACATTCACTCTTTCACATAAAATATCCACATCATGATCTTTTACTCTTCCACATTAAATATATTTTTTTAATTCTATAAATGTATTTAATTTAAAATTAAAGTATTTAATTATAAATATAAACTATTTAATTTTAATTATATATTAAATAAAAGTATTTAAATTAAATAATTTTTTAAAATATAATAATTTTTTAAATTAAATGATTTAATTAAAAACTGGTTTATAAAGATTTTTTTTTAAAAAATTATAGATTTACAGTTTGGGACGACAATGTCGTCCCAAAGTGTTTGGAGGAATAAAAAAAATGCGGGATGTAATTATCCAATGGTCAAATATAATTGGTAGTGCCTCTAACTTCAGTGAAACTGAAAATGAAATGAACGGTGAGGAGGGATTGTGTACTTACGTTCATTCTTTAATGTTCATTTGACATCTTAATGAACAATCATAAAAAAACATGCTTATTTCTTTAAATAACGAACACAAACAAGAAACTCCATTTGTTTGCATTTATGTTTGTTCGATTGTCCGGTTAAGCTTAAAGGAACACGACCAAGTCGCGTTCGTGTTCGTTAGGTTTGTTAACAGCCCTACATGCCTTCACCAATGAGAAGAAAAGGGTGGTTTGTGTGAGAATTTCAATGTTGCTTTTTAAGATCGATTCCATTAAAATCATACGTATGTACAAATATATCAAGTACGTAACCACATGAACTATCAGAACACTTAGATATGTATAATGTGTTCAATTGATGGCTCCATTGCATGAAACGTAAGCAAAAAACTGTATAAATACATATATGTTTGATGTCATGATTCATAACTGTATTTGTTAAGTTTTCCTCTAAAATTGAAACTTCATTTTCTATAAATCTAACTTACTGAAATTCTCATTAGTAAGTGCATCTCTACGAGTTTAAATGCTTATCCAATTTGCTTATCTTTGTAAGCACTAAAGCTATCGTCCCCTACATAATGGACCTAGAAAAGTTCTATTAAAATCTTAAATTTTGTTTTGAGTACTTACAATATAATATACCATAGTATTAAAAAAGAAAGAAAAAAAAAAAAAAAAAAAAAAAAAAAAAAAAAAAAAAAAATCGACATTTTTTTAACCCTTTGCCCAAGTGATTATATCTTGCTTTGTGTTCCTTTCCTGCGCATCATTGCTCTCCTCGTACGTGTGCTGTGTTCATATGAACATGAACTATCAACTTTTTTAAGGTATAATAGCTACAATAGATTTTTGGGATAATGACAAAAAAATACATTGAACTTGACTATTTCTGGGATGAGTGGGGATCTATTACAAAGGAATACAAAGGGTTATAACTCTAAAAAGTGTAAAAAGTCACTCATAGTGTAACACATGCATAAGAGTAAGTCAACAAATCAGGTGTAGCGATAGGGCGGTTTACAATTCCATTCAAACAGGCTATTGCGCCTAAATTATATAAAAAGTCCGTCTAGGGGTATAATGGTCATTTAACCCGTTTTTTCTTTTTCCACCTCAAACTTCAAACGCATATATCTCTTAAACGACAAACTTTTAGAAAAAAAACAATTTCACCATAATTTCTAGAATTTTATCCTCTTTAATTTGGTATAAATTTTGTTAAAAATTTCGAAACTTTTTTTTTACATATCAAATGGATGTTAATTTTCTTGATTTTTTGAGCATTTTTGCCATATTTTTTACCCACATAAATGTCGATTTGTGAAAAACTTAAAGCATGAAAGTTATAGAGTTTGGTTCACTCTTTACACAGGTTTTTGAATCACTCCAATATGATATTATATGAGTAAGATATCACTCGTTAAAAATGACGTTTTACTCATATTTGTTGCACACAAGGTGTTTGATGAAATATTTAGCTTAGATTTTTATTGTTAAATTCGCGTTAAATGCTCTAATTTTTGTACCACAGCACATTATTCATCATTTTATTAATGTAAGATTCAAAAAGTAATATTTTTTAATCGTTAACATTTTAAAAAAATGTAAGTTTTGTTCATCAGTTAGTCTTTGTTCATCAATTAATTATGATCATCAGTTAGTATTGTTCATCAATCAGTCATTGTTTATCAGTTAATCTTGTTCAATACTGATGAGATGATGAACAATATTAAGTGATGAACAAGACATACTTCTGTTCATCATAACGAGATTTTGTTCATTAACTGTCTTTTTTGGCCATTTTACTTGTGTTCATCAATAGCATCAAGCGTTTTATTCTTGTTCATCAGTTGCCACTATCGTTTTACTTATGTTAATAATAAAAAAAAGATATGATAAGTTGAAATGTATATGTATACTTTGTTGGTGTACCAAAATACATTTAAAGTTTATATTGTTCATCAATTGTTGTAGTTCATCAGTTAGTCATTTCATCAGTTCATCAGTTTCCTAAAGAAAATTATAATGTTCATCAGTTTATTAGTTTTTCAAAAAAAAATCATAATGTTCATCAATTGTCTAAAAAAATCACAATGTTCATCTGTTATGATCACATTGTTTATCAGTTCATCAATTGGCTGTTTGTTCATCATTTAATCTTTGTTCATCAGCTAAAAAAAAAGCTTAAAGCAACAAAAATAACACAGGATGTATTGTAATACACCAATTAGTGCATTTAAATGTACTTTTATTAGTTAAATCTCTTTTAGTCATTTAAATTAGTTGTGATTGATGAATTCTGTTGGGGACCGTAAATATGTAATTATGATAGTGTAGTAATTATGTTGTTCATCAGTACATTTAGTTTCTTCATCAATGTTTTAGATAGCACATAGAATAACGCTGATGAACATCTGTGTTCATCAATCATTTTAGGGATATAATGTTTTTTCATCAATGTTCATCCATAATTATGTTTGTTCATCAATATTTTAGGTAGCGCAACATTGATGAACATCAATGTTCATCAGTGTTTTATTTATATTATGTATGTTCATCAGTGTTTGAAAAAGTACGTTCATCAGTGTTTTGCTTTGTTCATCAATAAATATTGATGAACAAAAATATCACTTTTTTAATTTTACATTAATAAAATGATTAAATGTGTGTTGCTGTACAAAAATTAGTGCATTTAACTCAATTTAAACATTAAAAATCTAAGCTAGTCATTTCATCAAACACTTTGTGTGCAACAAATATTAGTAAAATGATATCTTTAACGTGTGATATCTTACTCATATGACATCATATTTTGAGTGATTCAAAAACATGTGTAAAGAGTGAACCAAAATCTATAACTTTCTTGTTTTAAGTTTTTAACGATTCAGCATTTATGAGGGTAAAAAATAGGGCCGAAAATGCTCAAAAAATAAAGAAAATCAAGACCCATTTGATATGTAAAAAATTTTTGAAATATTTAACAAGATTTATACAAAATTAAAGAGGATTAAATTTTAAAAATTATTGTGAAATCAGTTTTTCATAAAAGTTTGTCGTTTGAAAGTTATTTGCGTTTGAAGTTTAGGGTGAAATTTAAAAAATGAGTCAAATGACTCAAATGCCCTTAAACGAAAATATTAAGACAAAAAAGGAACGAAGGGGATAAAGTTGGTGGAGGACACTTGTCACATGCTAATTAGCTTTCTACACTTTTTAATTTTTATTACTTTCTACACTTGTGTGTAGCCAACTATTTGTTTTTTCATTGTAACACAAATCTTTTTAATTTGTGTTATTGTATGTGTCTAGTCAAGCTAAGCGGTATATTGTTAGTCCTTTATATTGACGGTCGTAACTAAATAACTTAAAATTTTGTTTTCTTACATTTTTTACGTTTTCATCCGTTTGTATATCTTTTCGTCCGTTTTCGTACGTTTTCATCCGTTTTTGTCCCTTTTTTTTACGTTTTCGTCTGTTTTTTTTACGTTTTCGTACGTTTTCTTACGTTTTCATCCGTTATTATATGTTTTCGTCCGCTTTCTTACGTTTTCATCCGTTTTTATACGTTTTCTTCTGTTTTTATACGTTTCTATCCGTTTTTAAGCGTTTTCGTTCATTTTTACACGTTTTCGTTCGTTATTATACGTTTTCATTCCTTTTATACGTTTTCATCCGAATCCTTACGTTTTCGCCTGTTTTTATACGTTTTTGTCCGTTTTCTTACGTTTTCGTCTGGTTTTATATGTTTTCTTCCGTTTCTATACGTTTTCGTCCGTTTTCTTACGTGTTCGTCCATTTTTAAAGTTTTTCGTCCGTTTTCTTATGTTTTTTACGTTTTCCTTTGTTTCTATACGTTTTCATCCATTTTTGTACGTTTTCGTCCGTTTTTATACATTTTCGTTCATTTTTATACGTTTTCGTCCATTTTACAACGTTTTCATCCATTTTACGTTTTCGTCCGTTTTATTATGTTTTTTTAAAGTTTCCATTAAGTATAAAAACGGATGAAAACGTATAATAACAAACGGAAACGTGTAAAAACAAACAGAAACGTATAAAAACGAACAGAAACATATAAAAACGAACGCAGACGTATAAAAATGGATGAAACGTATGAATACGCAAGAAAATGGGCGAAAACGTATAAAAACAGGAAAAAAGGGTACAAGAACGGACCAAAACGTAAGAAAATGGATGAAAACGTATAAAAACAGACGAAAAAAAATGTAAGAAAACATATAAAACGGATGAAAACATAAGAAAGCGGACGAAAACATATAAAACTGGATGAAACAGACGAAAAAGTAAATAAATGACGAAAACGTAAAAAAATGTAAGAAAACGGACGAAAACATATAAAAACGAATGAAAACAGACGAAAACATATAAAAACGGACGAAAACATATAAAAACGGACGAAAATGGATGAAAACGTATAAAAACGAATGAAAACGTAAGAAAGCGGACGAAAACGGAAGAAAACGTAAAAAACAGACGAAAACGTAAAAAAATGTAAGAAAACTGATGAAAACGGACGAAAACGTATAAAAACAGATGAAAACGTAAGAAAACATAAATTTAATTTTTTTTACTAACGGTCGTTAACATAAAGGACTAACGATGTAACGCTTAGTTTGACTAGATACATACAATAACACAAATTCAAAAGGTTTGTTCTACAATGAAAAAAAATAGTTTGCAACACACAATCCCATAAGTGGTCATGCTCGATATATGTTTTTGTCATTATCCCTAGATATTTCTATGAGTAAAATCATTTTTTTTTACCAAGTTTGGCTTATTCCATACATGACCACGCATTATCTGTTTGGATTGGCATGCTTCATCTTGATTCAAGTTTATGTTTGTGGATGCATGTACAGAGAGTGATAACTGAAGCTCTAAACTTGGTGTTTCTATGGGTCCGGTTTATCTTTAAGTTCTTTTTAGATAATTATCTAGTGTATTAAAAAAAGTGCATCTTTGAAATATGTCATGTTTACAAATTATTAAGAGGATGTTTGGCAAAAACACAATAAATTCTTACAAAAATGTCTATCATCCTGACAAATAACTGTTGGATTTTAACATTCATATCAATTATATAAAATACATATACATCATCAAAGCATGCAGCAGAAGTAATAGAATAATACTTGTAAAGAATTAACCGAATTAAAAGTATATGCGTACCTTTTGCGAATCTAGAAATACAACTAAAAATACAACTAACCAAGAACCGAGGAAACCCTAAACCCTAAAAATTAGGGTTTGTTATATTCGACTATACCCTAAGTCGATCACCAAGAATTACCAAACACAATTGTATTTGCTCTTCATTCTTGTCCATACGTACTACAATCGAGTCAACGCGAAAAGCTAGGTTCTAGATCACGAATCAAACACACAACCTTGTGTTCTTGGAAAACAAAAATCCCAAAGGGTTGGGGATATAGTTTTCGGCCGAACACCACACAAGGAGAAAACCAAGAGAGCTTTTGCTATTAGGGTTACAAGAGATGAATGAATAAATCACAAACCTTTTGTATTTATAGCCTAGTAAATTTGGAGAACCCTATGCGACCGGTTATAGCATTCCAAAGGGATTCTAGAACCTTCCCGACTTCTATTTACATCTCTAGTCCTTTAACTTGTTATTTAATGATCGTTAATCAAACCTCGTTAAATACTAACTTTCGTTAAGTGTTTTATTCTTGATTAAATAATTAAACATAACATTTTATATAATAATTATTATAACATTGATTCTCATACATAATGTGTGCAATCCCGAAGTTTCGTGTTCGAATCCGGTCATACATATATTATAAACATCTATAAACCTTTCAATAACTATTGTCCCTCTTAATCCGTTTTGCCAAATAAACATGCATATATGATAGTCTGCTAACACATCAAGATCAAGTTTAAGTGTTAAACAATATTTCACTCAGATGCGATTCTGGCATCATGATGTAATCTTGGTCTTTTTAGCTTCACGAATTTCTGCTTCTTCATCGTGAACGCCATTTTCAATCTGATGATTTTCATCATCCCCTATCCTTTTACGTTTGAGAAACTTCACAAGCCCTTCTAGTACAACCTCCACATTGTCCGACTTCATGAGTTCCTCTGCCACCTCCGCTGGTGTAACCTTATTGGATTTTATCAACTCTTTGATTTCCTTAAATCTCCAATGGTGGTCGTGAATGTTGAGGTAGTTAGCAGCCAATGTCCTGAATCCATCCATGGTCAAATATGACATGTGAATGTGCATGTCCATACGTCCTGGTCTAAGCAACGCCGGGTCAAGTCTGTCTTTGTGGTTTGTGGTAAATATTATAATGCGTTCATCCCCACAACACGACCATAACCCATCAATGAAATTTAGAAGTCCTGATAAAGAAAACTAAAAAAATAACAAGGGAAATTAAGTTACTCATGTATGTTGTCATCAAGTCGTATAACAATGCCAAGGCGAGTATGCCAATTGTTTTAAGTTCATTTGCGTATTTAAATGACAGAAAAATCATATATCATTCACAAAAGCCACTTGAAAAGTCGGTGAAAATGGTTTTTATTGTAGCTTTTTTCTTTTCATTGCATAAAAAAAAGTCATTAAAAGTATAGCTTATGTCAAATTTTTATAATGATTAACTTAAGACAAGGGGACGAAAGAGGAAACAACTTACAGAAAGATATACCATTTAATTGGTAAAAAGTTGTTCATGAGAAGACAAAGAAAGCAATTATTTGACCATAACTGAATGATAAAAAGAAGTTTTTAGTACACTACCTTTGGATCATTAAGACGGGGTTGATTAGGCGAAGTTGGTGCCATGCGATCTGGCAGTATGCTACAGTCAATGTCTTCAATAAGAAGTATGGATCGGTTTGATGTATCTAACAATATATCCTTCAAACTTGAATCATCCCTAACATTCATGAGTTGTAGATCATAGATGTCAAACTTTAGGTAATTCGCCATAGCAGCAACCAGACTCGATTTCCCTGTCCCTGGTGGACCATACAATAGATACCCTCGTTTCCATGCCTTCCCTACTTTTTTATAAAACTCCTTCCTCCTTACAAACAAATCTAAATCGTCCATGATTTCCTTCTTCATCTTCTGATCCATCGCCAATGTCTCAAATGTTGACGGATGGTCCAGATTCACCGATTGCTTATAATTGAAATGTGACGAGTGTGGAGATCGTAGGTTATGAAGCTGCACGACTTTCTTCTGGAGTTTGACTTCTTGAGCTTTTTTAATTATGAACGGCAAGTAAGAAGTAATTATGATGTCTTTGTAATTTTTGTCAAATTTCAGCTCCATATATTTTTTCTCCGACACAAAGGAGTGACCGTCGTCATTGTCTCCATTCATTTTCTTTTGTTGCTGACTAAGGTATGTCCATGTAACCTTAACTCCTTCAAATGAATCTACTATCACCTCGGACTCTGCAAGCTTGATATTGATGTGCTTTTCTTTCATGGATTTGGTAATCCTATAAATCAATGTAAGTATCGTCAAGCAAATAACTAAATCACCACTATATAAACCTTAATGCCCCACATAAGTCTCAATCGAGACTTGAACCCACAATCTTGAATGGACAGAGTTAGAAAGTTTTTCCAGCCGGGTAAAAAAAACCTTACACAAATATTAAAAGATTAATACTATGTAACATTTATGATTTCTCTTCGAGTTTCTGGAAAAAAAAATATACTACTATACGTTTATGATTCTTGACGAGTTTTCGGAAAACGTTGCACTGTTTATAGCTAAAATCCGCACCTATCTCAGACAGGTCTTATGCAAAATTCACAGCTAAAATCATCTAAACAACTCAAGGGTTCAATACAAGTACATATAAATAAAATAAACATGTTTTATATATTTTACACTCCTTTATATAACAAGAGAAAATGATAGCAGAAGCAAAACAAGCTGTAAAAAACAAGAGAAAACGACCGATATATTATGTATACAAACTAACTTAATCTACCACAACAAAGAAAACCAAAGGTTTCCTTCAAGCAAGTGTGGCAAAAGTCATATATTAGTTTGGATTTATAACATAATAAGCCCAAAAAATGCACTTATCTAAGAACTTATGGGTTATTTATGTATGAGGTCGTAAAAGCTCTAGGACATAAGCTAATCGAAACACCAAGTACAAAAGATAAAATATATTGTACAAGTTTACAAACTAAAAAACCACATTATATTCGGAAAAGACTCACTTGAGGCGTTTGGAGTCTCGGGTGATTCTAGTCGAAAGATAGAGTTGGGCCGCGTTGAACATTTCATTTGGGTTGTAGCCGTCTTTCTCTTCGAAAAGTAGAATGAGTTGAGATGTATTTGGTTTCCAGTAGTGTTTTGCAACGTCAAGTGCATAACGTCGTAGTTGTGCTGGGACAATCTGTTCGAACATAGTTCGAAAGATCATTATCGAAGCTGAAAGTGAAGCATAGACTGACAACAGCGACGACGCTGTTGGCATTGTCGGCATCTCTGGGAACATCCGAGTATCCATATTTTTGTGTTGTGTGATTGTGTCTAGTCCTAACAGAGGGAATGTAATGATAATCAAGTGAGTTTAGTATATATTTGTGTGTGATGATGTTGTGGATTGTTGTCCTTGGTAAAAAAAATTGCTTATGCTGAATACTCAGCATGATGCTTTATAAAACACAAAAACAAATGTCATCATCCACTTTGCCAAATAACTTTTGTCCTTTTTTCGATGAAATTTCTTTTTTCTTTTTATAAAAAAAAAAAAAAAAAAAAAACAACAAGAACGTTTTTATGCGACGTGGACGAGTTTATCTTGAATAGCTTTCATCACTTTGCTAAATAACTTTCATCCCTTTTTCAAATAAAATTTATTTGCTCTTTTTAAACTAAAAACGGAGAACGTTTTTCTATTCAGCCTTTGGGTCATTATCGTCTAATAAGATATATGTAATTAAAGTTTAACGAGTGTCTCCATGTCGTTTTTAACTTCTTTTTTTCGTCACTTCCAGCATGTGTATCTTGCAAGGTTTGGTATTAGTCAACGGGCTTAAGCCCGAGTCTAAAATATTCCGTCTGTATATATGTATTTGTACGCTGTATTCAGAAGAAAATCAGTCAAATCAATATCGTTCCTCATTATACCTCACTACATGGTATCACTAGCCTAAGATCCTAATACCTAAATTGTCTTTTTTTCCGGCCACCAAATCAAGGCCAACATGGCTATATGCCAAGGTTCCTTCTTTATCAAATTTAACACAGTCGTGTTTGTACAAGTACAACAATGAAAAAAAAAAAGAAGAGAACGAAAAAAGGTTTGCTTATGATTGGATGTTGGTGCGTACGATTGATGTGGATCCCATTACCCATGATGATCTTATACATAAATTGATGTGTGGAACTTAGGGTTTTTTTTTTTTTTTTTTTTTTTTTTTAATGAGGAAGGGATAGTGAAATCTATTAATTTAATAGTATTAATTTTTTAAATGAGACTCAAATTTTTTTTTAGTTGGTCTAGATTTACAAGATAAAATTTATAAAGCTATCATCATTAAGTGGTTTAAATAGAAGTGGGTCTCACATAGGCCTCACACTTCTCTTAGCTAAACAAAAAAAAGAAACACCCCCTTACATTTATATGAGTCACTTAATGAAAAGTGATAATATTGGGGATATAGACCAACTAAGAGAAATAGGGGTCCTACTTAAAAAATAATAATATTAAATGAGTTTGTAGACCAAATTCCTTAGCTAAGAGAAAAAAGAAACACACCCTTAGTTTACTCTTTTGATCTATATTCAATCATTAGAGATTACTTCATGTTAGCAGTTGATAATAATAATAATAATAATAATCGAGGCAACATTGGCCCTACTTAGGTTTTGATGTTTATTTGTGAGGTGGATATTTATGTTTTTCTAGAGAAAAACACGACCTGTTTGTTTGAAAGGTTTTTTGAGGGTTAAAGTTTTAGAACCAACTTTCGTTTTCTCATATTTTCTTTCAATGTTAGCGTATGAGTTTTAGTTTTAATTTTCTTTGTTATAATTATAGATGATACTTTGGGTTATCCCGTTTTAGTTGTAGAGGATACTTTGGGTTATCCCCGTTTTGTCATGATACTTTGGTTTATCGTGTTTAGTAAAAGATATTTTGGTTTATCTTGTTAGGTAAATGATACTTTGGTTTATCATGTTTGGTACGGATACTTTGGTTTATCTGGTTTGTTGTTTGTTGTTGAAGATGTGTTTCCGCTTGTTGTCGAATGTCTTTATCAACAATTATTTACTTGCTTTAATTTATTACTCCCTCCGTCCCAAAATTATAGTCCTCTATTGACTTTTTCGGTCTTTCTTCTACAACTTTGACCTTAAATATTTTTGTTTGTGTTATATAATGCTTGATGAAAAATATATAAATGGATTGGGTTTTAAATGTATTCTCATTGGTATATCTTTCATCAATTATTATATAACACAAATACAAATATTTAAGGTCAAAGTTGAAAACAAAAGACCGAAAAAGTCAATAGATGACTATAATTTTAGGACGGAGGTAGTAGCTTTTAATCTCCGGTCCGAATTTTTGCGATTTCGCTGTTAAAACTGTGAGAGAGTGTTAACCCGTATTAGTCAACGGCTCAATCCCGAGCCTAAAAATTCGGTCTATGTATAGTTATTTGTACATTGTATTCAGAAGGTAATCAATCAAATCAATATCATTCCTCGTTATACCTCACTACAGAGACTACTAGCCACCTTGTTTGTGTTTTTTGATGAAAAAAAAAGAAAAGAAAAAAAAGAAAAAGCTTTTTGATTATATTGAGATAGAAAATTTGTTCACGGAAAGAAAACGTAAGCAATTATTTGATTATATTTTCCGCCAGGTCCCCTTTTAAAGTTCTAATACACACACACTAATAAAGTGCATCTTTGAGTGGAAATCTGATACGGAGATTCCGCAATAAAACATATATGTTTTGACATGAAGCTCCAAATAAAGACTTACTTTTAGATGAAGCAATGACTTTCTATAACATTACTAGGAATTTACATCCCATTCGGTTTGAGTGGATCTTTGACACTATTTTAGCCTATGGTGTATTCTTTATTCTTTCTTGCTTAAGGTCTTTAACTAAATGACCCCTCAAATAAAAATAAAGTGAATAGTTAATCATGGCATAACACGTGTTTGATCTTGATGAGTTTGGTTCATTGTAGATCACATTTTTATCAAAGATCAAATGAGATGATCTCCACCCTTTATTCTTTTTAATCTAATGGTTAGGATTTAAAAATCCATGATAGAGAAAAAAAAAAGGCGGGGACAAAATAGTAAATTACATCTCACGTGATAAACACATAACTCATTTATGATCTACCAACAACCTCCCACCCACCCTATCTCTCTCTTAAATCAGTACTAAACTCTCACACACTAACACACACTCACATTCACTCTCGTTAACCTAACTCACATTCACTCTCAATCAACACCGACGATTCACAACACACGCAATCAAAATCAAATCATCGATTCTTCATTCAAGGATTACGGGGATAGAAGGCTCAGATTGGATTGATTATAATGCCTAAACGAAAGAAAGCGTCGACTGATTCTAGCACTTCTGGTAATTTCTAACTCACTATTTATGCATTTTTTTAATTATTTTAACTTGCTAGAAGGATTAGGGGATAGAAGGCTCAGAGTGTTTGATTATTGTTGTTTTAGGGTTTATGATTTGTGAAGTATTGGTTTTCATTATGATTTTGTACTGTGAAAAATGATGGTTCGTAATGCGTAGCTGTTACTTAATGTGTAGGTGTTAGTTATTGTGTGTTTTTAGCTGTTTCCACCAAAAATGATGGTTTTCATAATGAATAGTTTTTGTTGTTTAATGTGTAGCTGTTAGTTTATGTGTAGTTGTTGTTGATCTGATGAATGGTTTTTGGTAGTTGTGGGTTGGTCTGTTGTTTTGTTCCTGGTTCGAGTTGGTGTTGTGTTTGCAAATGCTTAGGGTCAGGATTAGGTTGTGGTTCGTGTCATTCAGCTGCGAAGTTCAATTGTTTAGATTTGTGGGTAGAAGTTCAGCATAGCGTTTGTGGTTACGGGTCGTGGTCATGGTGATTTGTGGTCGAGAATCGTGTGTTTATTTTGGTAAGGTTAGGACCACGTTTGTAGTTATAGTTACGAAGGGTGGATGGAGTTGGCGTTGAGGGTTTTATGAGCTTTGATTGTTCAGTATTAAATTGATTTGAATCTGATTCTTCTTGTTGGTGATAGTAATTGTCATTTGTGGCGCAAAGCGCATAAACCTTTCTGGTTTTACATAGCTAAAGTTGTATTATGCTTTTACATTTCAGTCTATAGTAGTCTATTTTGGTGGAATCTAATTACCAATCGCTTTGAATCTAGTTAGAAATGAGTATCTTTTGGTCTCAGTTTCTGTTTTTCTTTTCAGTCCATAGTCGATAAATTCTTTTGCATATCGATTTTGGTTATAATTAACTGCTAACTATATGCTTGTTTTGGTTTTTGCGTTTTAACCTTTGATGTTGATGACTTTGCAGACGATGATACTGGACTTGATAAGCTTTTAAAAACAACACCTTTTTTAAAGGACAAAGCTTCAGATACAACTACTGATGTTCCGAAAGGTATTTATAGTCACATATCATCTTTACTTTCTTATCTATCAAGGCGAATGCAATTATTCGTTTTGACCTTACTTTTCAGACAAACATACTAATTGTAGCCACACTCATAAGTGGAGCTGATTAGCCTACAATACACTTTCCCTTCGGGTGTGTGTATTTACAATCACAACTGATTTGTACTGATCACTTATGTGCAAATCACAAGTGATTTATGCAAATCACAAGTGATTTTCCAAAAACACAAGTAGTTTTCCCTGATCAGAAGTGAACATGCAATGTCAGCTAATCAGAAATTACTTACAAATAACTTAAACATTTTATTTTACTTTTAATTAAAAGTAGTTTACGTTTTCTTACAAACCTTTTCAATTGTTTTATGCACGTGTCACAGATCCTAAACCATCTAAAAAGAAGTCCAATCCATCCTTACCTCGCATCAGTGAAGTAAGTGAGGCTGCTGAGGCTGCTGACAGTCCTAAGGCGAATCCTGAAACAAAGTCAAAGCATGATGCAAAGCAGAAGCATTCTGAGGCGAAGCCTGATGCAAAGCAGAAGCAGAAGCATTCTGAGGCGAAGCCTGATGCAAAGGAGAAGCATTCTGAGGTGAAGCATTCTGAGGCGAAGCATTCTACAAAGGAGCAGCATTCTGAGGCAAAGCCTGAAGCAAAGGCGAAGCCTGATGCTAAGTGATGAGTGTCTAAATACTCATCATTTTTGTACAATATAAACTGCAAAATCATCTGAAAACACTCAGAAACACATCAAAATGATCAAAATATCACAAATCAGTGTTTTATGTGTTTTAAATGCAAAAATATCAAAATCAGATGAAAAACATATCAAATTTGCAAAAATTACAGTTTTAGTCCCCCAAGTTTCAAAAGTTGTCAAAAACAGTCCCTGGGCACATAATTTCAAAAGTAAAGTCACCAAAGGTCCTTTTAAAATCAAAAGTTGTCAAATTTAGTCCTTTGGTGAAAAATATAAAAAGTTTGAGAAAATTACAAGTTTAGTCCTTCAACTTTGAAATTTGGCAGAAATGGCCCCAGGAAAATTGCAAAATGGCAATTTTGGTCCTTATACTTTTTGAAGGTTGTCACTTTTAGTCCTTGGAAGAAACTTTGCAAGATTGGCAGCCTAGGTCCTTGAACTTCCAGGATTTACACATTAGGTCCCTATAGTTATTAACCCTTTATCACCCTTTTGGCCTGGTCAATAATTTTGGACCCCCTATCATCTAACCATTTTGACCCCCATCTTATATTAGCCTCTGGTCAAACCTTGGTCAAAAACCACCCACCCGCCAAAAAGTCCACCATCTCCCACCTGCTTCTGCAACTTCACCAGGCTCCCATCCCCCCTCCTCCATTCCACTCCACCTTGTTCCCCCACCTCCAACTAACATCCAAACTTCAATTAATGCTTCCCTAACCTCTCACTCAACCCCACATGGATAAAAAGAAAAATGGCGCCAAAACTCAATTGAATGGCCAGGATTGATTTTAAGCCATCCAATGGCTAGGAATGGTGGGATTTCATCAGAGTAGAGAGAGAATGAGATTGGGTATAAAAGAAAAGCAAGAGAAGAAGCAATGCAGTAGATGTTTTTATTTTTAATTTACTCTTATGTCGTTTTTTATAATAATGCCTTAGTTTACTTCAAAAGCTGTAATCTTTTGTTCTTAAATATTAAACTCAAGTTATATTGTCAGTTTGATCAAGTTTTAAACATTAATTCCAAGTTTCATTTCATTTCATCTTTATATGCTTACTGTTGAAAATAGAAGTTTCCATCTCATAGTTTCAAGCTTCATATTGCTTCTTTTTAAGTTTGTATAAGCTTATATAAGCTAGTGATAGCTTTTTATAAGCTTTAAGCCAAGTTTCAAGTCCTTTTGTATTCTGGTCAACAAAAGTCAAACAAGGGCAAAAATTGGAAATGGAGTTTCAAATGGGTTGATGCAGTTGGAAATGGGTTGATTTGGATTCATTTGGGTTGATAATTAGGTTAGTGGTTCTTGGTTCACAGTTGCAAGCCATTGTGGCTAGGACCCTAGTAAGTGAATTTTTGAGCTTCTTTGCATTACCTTCAATTATAGTTAAATCTGGTTCAAATCTGTTCAATAAGCTGTAATTAGGTTATATAACTGTAGTTTGATCATTGATTTAAGTTTGAAAAGTGTTTGTCTCTTTTAATCTTCACAACAGTCAATTATAGGTGTGTTTGGTTTTACTGCAATAACTGTTATATTGGTCTATTCTGTGATCTATCTCTTTTGTTTCATGTTGGTTTAGTCTAAGTATGCTCATTTGAGTCTTAGTTTAGGTCTGCAACATCACCCAAGTCAACATTAGATCAAAACTGTCTCTACTGCTCCACTGTTGTGGATTTTCAGTTGCAAAATCTCATTTTGTGTTCAAAAGTCATTAAGTTTGCTTGCATTGTGCTTATTCTATCACAAGATATCATTTTCAGTTCAAAGATTTGAATCAAAGTTGGAAATAGTCAACATTTCATGTTTGCTCAAAAAGTCAAAAGCTAAAAAAATGGTTTTGAGCTCAATAAGGAGGATTTTTCATGATCTTATTTCTGAGCCAATCTCAGTGAGATTTGGCATTTCAAAAGGTTCAGCTGGTGTCCTTTCTTATCATCATTTTATCAGAATTTTACAATTTTTGTATAAGCTACAAAATGCTTCTCAATAAGCTCCTAAATGCCCTGCTCCACTGATCTCAGTTGACACTGAGTTTCTCAGATTTTGTGCAAGGTGCACAGGGTTCATCAGAGCTTCTCAAGGCCTGATTTTTGGATTGCAAGGTCTTACCTAGGTCTACTTTAGATCTCCATAATTAGTTTTTGCTGACTAGCTTATTTTTTTGCTTATTTGGTGGCTGCAAGTACCCCACAAGAATCTGTTTAGCTTATTAATCTCATATCATCAATCTGTTGTAGATAGCTTATCAGTGGTTAGGGCTTGTTGAAACTTGTTCCATTTATGTTCCTTTAGCATATTAGAGCTTCTCTTTTGGTTTGGTAGCCTTTGGATTCCATTTGCTTATTCAAGTGCTTATTTTATAAGCACTTTGATCATCAGTTTCAAATCCTTCCACACAACCCCTTGTTTTTCTATTTTTCCTAGCTTCTATATATTATTTTAGAGTTTTCCTGAAATTTTCAGATTTTTCTAAAATGTTTTGCTATTTTTCTTAAATTAAATTAGTTTTTAAGCATTTTTAAATAGCTTTTAATACAAAACATTAAGAAAAGGTTCAAAAAAATAATTTTTCAATTTTCTTAAGTTTAGATAAATATAAAAAGACAAAAAAATATTTTTTCATATTTTTCTTAGTTAAATTTGTATTTTTAAGTAATTTAAGTAATTTTAAATAGTTTTTAATTTCTAGAAAATAGAAAAATAATCAGAAAAATACAAAAATAGTTTTGAAAATTCTAGTTTGTTATTTTAGATTTTTCTAAGTCTTAATTTTATTTCTCTAGCTTTATTTCCTATTTTCTTGTATTTTAGGTAATTATTTATTAGTTAAAAATAGTTTTTAATTCATAATAATTAATTAAATAGTTATAAAAATAATTTTCTTTTTCTAAAAAGTTTCTTTTATTATTAGGATTGTAAAAATGTATTTTTCATATTTTTAGGATTTATATTGTATAAGTTTCACTTTTTATTTTGTACGTTTACGTAATTTTAATTTAAACGTAAGTTTTTAGTTTTAAGTTTTAAACGTTCATCATTTTAAATATAGTGATAGCGTTTATTTAATAGATTTTATCTTTTTAATCTCCTTTAATTTGCATTTAAGCCGTTGTAATTTGTTGGCTTTTTCTGTAGTTATAATATTATTCCAAATCCTTTTCCCGTTCAAATTCCTCGATCACTAAACGTTTGATAATCCATTGCACAACTCGCTGGGACATAACGACTCGGGGAAACACTATACTCCTCAGATCTTCATTGATTTCGTTCCTGAGCCGTTTTAAGCTTGTTACGGTCTGCCATTCACAAGTGGCAGGCTTGTGTGATAAAGCTTGACTGTTCTGGAGCGCATCAAATTTTTGGCGCCGCTGCCGGAGAGCTGTGCTAATTATCTTACGTTTAGCAGATTAGTGATTTGGATATTCACTCTTTGTTCATACCATCCATCTGTATATGTTTATATTTTCTTATCCAAAAATACCAAAAATATTCTTCTCAATCCTCTTATTCGTTGATTATATTTCTCTTACCCTCTTTTGCCGTTTAATTCTATTCTTCGTATCCTCTCAACCATTTGATTCTCTTCTTAATCCTCTATATGTTTAATTCTTATGTTGACAATCGTCAACTTCATCGTCAGAAATGTGTGTGAGCGGTGTGGAGGGCCTAGTTCAAGCGAATTTTGCAATTCGTGCGAATTATCCATCATAAATTCTTTTCAAAGTTATTTCGACCACCCGCCACAACCTGAAATACATTCTAATCTTGACAAACCAGTTCAAACATCGGAGCTACCCCAAGCACCCACCGAGGATTACGAGGACACTTTCTTTGAAAATAGAGTCCGTAATCTAATCGAACGAATTCAAGCCGATGAAAAAAGGTCGAGAATTAGAATTGATTACGATGAACCCGTTCAAACACCGGTGACTAGCAAGAATGACTTGCCTAATCTTCACGTTTCTCAAGAACCAGAACCGGAGACCATAACGGAAGTGGTGGAAATTGCTAGCTCTCAGAGCACACCACTTGTCCCACCTCCGGATTTTTCTGAATGTTCTTCGAGACTTGATAGTCATTCGGATCACCATGTTGGTTTTGTTGATTCTTTGAATAAACCGATTCCTCTTCATAACTCTCAAATGCAATCGTTTATTCCTTTTGTCGGTTGTGGAGAGCCTCTTTATGGTTCACCCTGTCGTTGGTGTACGTGTGTACAATGTGGTAATGATATTCATAACGGGAGTTGTTTGTTTTGTGGTTCAAGGAATTCATTTGATTATGATCCTAATCAGAACTCATTTAACGACCCCTCTAATTTTTCCAATTACCCACCACAGCCCGACTTATCTTCATACAATCAACACTTCTGCTGTGAATTTTGTGGAGGTCCTCACCAAGGAATTGAGTGTCAATCCGGAAACACGTTTGTCTATGAACAGTTTTCCAGTGATGCTCAGAGTTTTGGTTATAACCAAAATCCATATGATTCAACTGTCCAGACTCAACAGTTTTACTGTTGTGAATACTGTGGAGGTCCCCATTTCAGCTCTGATTGTCAAACAGGGAATCCATTTCCTTGTAACAATCATGACTCTCACATGTTTGATAATTTCCAACCTCCACAGCACTATACGGTTCAAACTCCATCTGAGCCGTTGTCTCATGAAATCTCCCAGGATCTTGAAACCGCAATGAAAACACTTGATGATATGATTCAAAACTTTAAGAATCAAGTGAGTGGTGAAAAACCCATAGGAGAATTGCTGGCCGAAGAACGAGAAGCTCGCAAATCTAGGGAAGAATTATTTATCCTAGAGCAAGCAGCTCTAAGGCGTTCCCAATTTCTCAAGGCATCACTTTATGACGATGACGAGGAGGGTTTTTATCCTTTTAAAAGTAATATTTCTCAACCCCCTCAGTCAGTTGATATTCCAGCAGTTGAGATTCCATCTCAAACAACTGCTATCACACCCGAGATTCACACTCACTCTCTTATTATGGGGGACGAGCATCTCGACACTGTTCCTGAAAAGGAATCGGACGAATTCATAAAGTCTAGTGTTGAGAACCTTGTCCCAATCCCAAGAGAGTCACAGGGAATTCTTGATCATGTGTGTGATATCCCTCCTCCTCTTGTCTTCCAAACAGATCATGTTGAGATGTTCTCCGATTCTGATGATGATTCGTTATCTTGTGGAGACATCGTTTATGTGGAAGATTCTCCTTCTGAGATTATTAGCTTAGAAGAAGAGAATGATGAAGTTACTGACACTGAAATCAAAGATGAAGCTCTTCGAGCAACATTATTGAATGCCAGTCTTCTCATTTCTAAAATCGAGGCTTTCAAAGATAAACCTATTTCATCTCCTATCCCCATTAAGGATAGTGACATTCTTTCCGATGATTCTATTCCGGAAATGAAAGCCCCCTGTTTTGATAGTATGGGAGAGAAGATTAGTGGCAGTACCACTTCTCATTCTCATAATTCTCTCCCCGATCATGAATCATTTACTTTTGAGGAGTTCGCCAGTGAACCCACTCATATCAATTCTGAATATGATTCATTCACCTTCATGGAGTTCTCGGATGAACTCACTCATATCATATCTCCGCCGGAGTATGATAATTTCTACTTTGATCTAGACACACCCATAATATGTCTTGATCAAGCAAGCTTAACTGAGGAGATTCATGAAACTATGAATTCTCCTATTGAGGATGAAGAGTTAGTCATGATTTCTATCATGATTTTCTTTCTTTTCTTCATATATTCTGTCACTTCTCCTGTTCTTCACTCCTTTGGGAATGAAGACATTATCTTTGATCCCGGCATTTTCATGTACCATTTGTGAGCCGGTTCTATGTATATCTCATCGGTGTGGAACTTTCACGTACTTCAATGTTTATCCAAACATCTTGAATGAAAGTCCGATGGAGATTGTTTCTTCCACTTTGCTTCCCCATGAACCAATGAATGCGGGGTCGAGTCAAGCTAGCGACTCGGGAATAAAAAACAGTAGCATGCTATATGGGTTTTCACCCATATTTCTGTCTTCTTACCTCTTTCTACCACCCTAGTGTGGGGGGGGGGGGGGGGGGGTTGCCCACATGTTTCAAAAAAAAAAAAAAAAAAAAAAAAAAAAAAAATCTTCTTTCTAAATAATGGCCGTAATATTTCCCTTTTATGTTCTTTGTTTCGGCATAACCGCCGGTACTTTGAATATTGAGGGCAATATTCATTTCTAAGTGTGGGGGGGAATTCTCACGAATTTTATCATATAATTATACCAATTCCCCCGTTTTTGGCCAATTTTTTTTTTTTTTTTGGAGTAAGTGTTTTACACTTACTCATTTGGTTATCAGTCCGCCATGTTTGATAAACAAAAGGATTGGCTAATCCAGGAGCAAACGGCTCTTGGTAAAGATTTCTCAAATCCGTTGACGGCTTGCAATTTGCCCAAAATTGTATGGTATTCAGCTCACCATATCCTAAACAGTGAAGAGTTGGCTAGCCCGCAAGTTTATGGCTTGTGGTAAAGGCAGTGGAAAAACCATAATTGGTAATCGACTCACCAAAGATAATATTGATAATTTATCTAAGAGTTGGCTAGTCCAGAGCAAACGGCTTCTGGTAAAGACAAAATCAAATCCGTTGAAAGCTGGTGATTTGCTCAAAATCACATGGTTATCGGTGTACCATGGTTCTTACTTGAACTGAAACATTTGGCTACTCCAGAAGTAATAGCTTTTGGTAAAGAGATTAAAATCCATTATGTTTTCTCAAATCATTGCTAGGGACTAGCAATATCTCAGTGTGGGGGATTGATGAGTGTCTAAATACTCATCATTTTTGTACAATATAAACTGCAAAATCATCTGAAAACACTCAGAAACACATCAAAATGATCAAAATATCACAAATCAGTGTTTTATGTGTTTTAAATGCAAAAATATCAAAATCAGATGAAAAACATATCAAATTTGCAAAAATTGCAGTTTTAGTCCCCCAAGTTTCAAAAGTTGTCAAAAACAGTCCCTGAGCACATAATTTCAAAAGTAAAGTCACCAAAGGTCCTTTTAAAATCAAAAGTTGTCAAATTTAGTCCTTTGGTGAAAAATATAAAAAGTTTGAGAAAATTACAAGTTTAGTCCTTCAACTTTGAAATTTGGCAGAAATGGCCCCTGGAAAATTGCAAAATGGCAATTTTGGTCCTTATACTTTTTGAAGGTTGTCACTTTTAGTCCTTGGAAGAAACTTTGCAAGATTGGCAGCCTAGGTCCTTGAACTTCCAGGATTTACACATTAGGTCCCTATAGTTATTAACCCTTTATCACCCTTTTGGCCTGGTCAATAATTTTGGACCCCCTGTCATCTAACCATTTTGACCCCCATCTTATATTAGCCTCTGGTCAAACCTTGGTCAAAAACCACCCACCCGCCAAAAAGTCCACCATCTCCCACCTGCTTCTGCAACTTCACCAGGCTCCCATCCCCCCTCCTCCATTCCACTCCACCTTGTTCCCCCACCTCCAACTAACATCCAAACTTCAATTAATGCTTCCCTAACCTCTCACTCAACCCCACATGGATAAAAATAAAAATGGCGCCAAAACTCAATTGAATGGCCAGGATTGATTTTAAGCCATCCAATGGCTAGGAATGGTGGGATTTCATCAGAGTAGAGAGAGAATGAGATTGGGTATAAAAGAAAAGCAAGAGAAGAAGCAATGCAGTAGATGTTTTTATTTTTAATTTACTCTTATGTCGTTTTTTATAATAATGCCTTAGTTTACTTCAAAAGCTGTAATCTTTTGTTCTTAAATATTAAACTCAAGTTATATTGTCAGTTTGATCAAGTTTTAAACATTAATTCCAAGTTTCATTTCATTTCATCTTTATATGCTTACTGTTGAAAATAGAAGTTTCCATCTCATAGTTTCAAGCTTCATATTGCTTCTTTTTAAGTTTGTATAAGCTTATATAAGCTAGTGATAGCTTTTTATAAGCTTTAAGCCAAGTTTCAAGTCCTTTTGTATTCTGGTCAACAAAAGTCAAACAAGGGCAAAAATTGGAAATGGAGTTTCAAATGGGTTGATGCAGTTGGAAATGGGTTGATTTGGATTCATTTGGGTTGATAATTAGGTTAGTGGTTCTTGGTTCACAGTTGCAAGCCATTGTGGCTAGGACCCTAGTAAGTGAATTTTTGAGCTTCTTTGCATTACCTTCAATTATAGTTAAATCTGGTTCAAATCTGTTCAATAAGCTGTAATTAGGTTATATAACTGTAGTTTGATCATTGATTTAAGTTTGAAAAGTGTTTGTCTCTTTTAATCTTCACAACAGTCAATTATAGGTGTGTTTGGTTTTACTGCAATAACTGTTATATTGGTCTATTCTGTGATCTATCTCTTTTGTTTCATGTTGGTTTAGTCTAAGTATGCTCATTTGAGTCTTAGTTTAGGTCTGCAACATCACCCAAGTCAACATTAGATCAAAACTGTCTCTACTGCTCCACTGTTGTGGATTTTCAGTTGCAAAATCTCATTTTGTGTTCAAAAGTCATTAAGTTTGCTTGCATTGTGCTTATTCTATCACAAGATATCATTTTCAGTTCAAAGATTTGAATCAAAGTTGGAAATAGTCAACATTTCATGTGTAAAACCCGAAAATCTAAAACCTATTTAAAGACTAAAATACCCTTGGAACCAAGAATAATAAAATACGTAAATTACATTATAATAAATTACGAAATTAAAAACCTAATAAATAAAGCTTAACGAATATAATTTCGTGAGGTTCTTTGGTACAACGAAGGACGTAAATGTTTCGCTAATAAGATTGGGCCGTTCGTTTGTTTAATGGACTCGTTTCCTTTTCTTTTGTTTTGCGCCAAACCGAAGCCCAAAGGGGATGTTTGTTTGTGTTCGTGTGAGCCAAGGGGGCCGAAGCCCATTTTGTTTGTGTGTGTGTTCGGTTGGACCCAAGCCAACCCAAACCCAATTACTTTCCTAGTCTAACTCAAATACTACAACTATAAATACATCACATAATCATTAAATTGGAACCCTAGTTTTATTTGTTCTCTTTTCTTTTCTTCTTGCTCGGCCGAGACTCTCACACACACCCTTGGTGTCGATTTTTCTTATTCAAGTGAAGGTGTATCGTTTATTCATCTTCCTTTTAACGTATCATGCATGTATATGTCGAGATATATTTGTTTAGCCGCGTTTGTTTTTCTTTTTGTTGTGGCCGAGAGATGCTAACCAAGAAAACAAGGAAACCCTAATTTATTTAACTTGTATTTAATAAGGAACGTGTAAAGTGATAAGTAATATTGAATCGGGTCATGTTTATGTTGAGTTAAGCTAAGCCGAGACATGCATGAGGTTGGACCGAGGCATGCATGATTTTCGAATGGGGTTTAAAACATTATAACTTGTATACGAAACATGTTTAGATGATATAGTTCTTGCGTAAAACATGCTAGCCGAAAACCCTAATTGAACCGAACATGTAAACATGGGATTTAGACGTGTAATTAATGAGTAAGGGTTAAGTAAACATAAACCCTAGTTTTAAAATATGTAAAGCATATGAAGTATACTAAACCCTAATAACTTATGGTCACATGAAATCATAAACGTATATGGTAAAGTGTAAAAGTAAAGAAGGTTATTAATTACGCATTAGGTTAAGTGGAGAGTCGTTAAGACGTAACATGTAAAATTAAATGCATATTAATGAGATATTAAAGAGTAAGAAACCCTAGAACGTAAATGAGAGTATATTAGGGTTTGAGCTAAATATAGTAAGTTGTTATTTCATGTGTGAGTTATAACTTATTAAACTATTTTCACATTTAAACCTAGACTTTAATAAATGATATAACGAACCCTAATCTACAACATTAATTATAAAATATTTAAGACTTATTAATAAAATCATAAAAGTATGAAGATCATTAAAGTATGAATACCAAATATTAAAAGATCATTTTGACGATTATGGAATCATAAATAACGTGGACGACCGTTAATGTCTATAGGTTCTGTGAAGAGGGAGTAATCCTTTGCTTTCGTCTTTCTGCTTTTCGATCTTTGCGTTGGAATAAGGTACAGATATTCTGACCTTTTCAGTAAAGGTTTCTCTTAATGTTTTCTTTCGTATTAGGTTTTCCTAAGCCTTTGCTATGAATCCCAAATCTGATTTGTTTGAGCTATTGCTTATCTGAACTCTGATTTCTGAATTATGAAACATCTGATTTTTGAACTATCTGATATGAAAACTATGATTTTGGAAATATGAAGGATTTTATGATAAATATGATCTGTGTCAGTTTATGACATTCTGATTTGACCTAAGATAGTTTGACACCCGAGCCAAATATTTAACTAGTCATGGGGGTTCCATGTCCGTATCAGTGATGCACCTCTGATATGACTCTAGGGCAGTAGAGTGATGTTCTGCGACGTCTTTGGATGGTGAAGCATATTTGTGAATATGTAGGAAGGGGCGTATGGATGCATCCTAGATCTGTTATATGTTATCTGTTATATGTTATCTGATGATTGATGCTGCGTGCGTGCACGTCCTTCATAACTCTGGTAGGTCTCCCCTACAAATGTTGCCTTGTGTGAATATGAATGTGATCTGATATAAGTTCTGGGCTCGTGGTAGTTTGACTATAAACTTTATTTGAAATTACGATTTATGCTTTGAAAATGATTATGATTTTGCTATCGCTCATTCACTTTATTTCATATCCGTTTTAGTTTAGTATTCGCTTTTGCTTTCATATCTGTTCACTGGGCTTTTGAAGCTCAGCCGCACTTTTCTTTTCTTCCGCGGCAGGTATCTAAGCATTGGAAGCTGGGTTGCTTTGGGATGAGTGCTTGAGTGGACTTACCTTAGAGATTTTAGCTTTGATTTCTTATGATGCCATTTAGACTTATTTATTTCGGATATTATGTTTGAAGTTTATTATGCTTCCGCTGGGACCTATGTATTGAAGTCTTTTGACTTGGATTATTTTCCGCATTTATGTTAAGACTTTCTTTTGGTTATGAATGTTTTGCTTTGATATGACACCATTACTTGTGATTCCTTTACCCTTGGCGGGTCGGGGCGTTACAATTTATGGTATCAGAGCCCAGGTTTACGACTTGTAGTCAGGACCTGTGAACATAAGAACCTTAAGTTATCCCTTAGAATTAAGATTTGACCCGTGAGGATTGGGTAGACTTAGGTTTCCTTCTGCGAACTTCCATTTCGTATCTCATCTATGTTCATTTTGCTAATCATTTGAATATCGTTTAGATGGTTCGAACTCGTACTACTGGTGGCGCGGATGGAGACGATGATGCTGTTAACATGGATGCTGCGATTGCGAATGCTCTCAACTCTCTTTTCCCTGGTTTGACTACACCTGAGATGATGGAACAGGTGATCAACAATATTCGGAATCAGACTGGTGAACCTTCGGGAAGCGGTGGAGGTGCTCAACCCGTCGGCATACATACTTGGCTCGAGCGTTTCGGTAAGCTCAAGCCTCTTTCTTTTAGCACTGCTGCTACTCCCACTGAAGCTGAGGACTGGATCACTCATGTTGAGAAGCTGTTTGAAGTACTGGGTTGTGGAGATGGATTTAAGACTCGTTTAGCTGCATTCAAATTGGAAGGTGATGCTTTGAATTGGTGGAAAGCATTGAAACAAGCACGAGGGGGAGATGCTTTCGCTGTTACTTGTACTTGGGCGGAGTTTCGGACTATCTTCTATAACCGTTACTTCCCTGATGCTGAACAGCAAAGGTATGAGAGGGATTATCAGGCGATCTACCAGTTTGATAATGAGAACTCCAATGAGTACATGAGTAGGTTTATGAGGTTGGTAAGTTTTGTTGGAGCGATTGCTGGAGATGGTAGGCGCCAAGCTAAGCATTTCAAATGGGGACTGAAGAAGTGGGTGTTGGACCGACTGCTTAACACTGAGTATGAGGATGTGTCGGCCTGCAATGATGCAGCTCGTAACATTGAGATCTTTCATGAGGGTTCAGGTTACAACAAGCGTAATCGCGATGGTGATCGGATTCAAGGTAGGACTCAAAGTAATGAGTATAAGGGAAATACTAGCAGGAGTTATGATTCGAGGGGACAAGTGGATAAGGGTTATGATCAGCGGGGTCAGTCGGGAAGAAATGTGGACTCTAGGCGCCCTGAGGCGAGGGGTCAGGATAGCAGAGCTGCTGGTAAGAATGGAAATGATCGTCAGAATCAGGGTAACAATAACCAGCGTTACAACAAAGATCAGTCGACTCGAGGATCGAATCAGGGTCGTGCTTCAGGATCTTCTGGTCAGCAAAGGACAGCTGAAGTTTTGCCTCCCCCACCTATCTGTACTACTTGTGGAAAGGCTCATCCGGGACCGTGTTTCAAGGCCACTGGTGGATGTTTCTCTTGTGGTTCCACTACTCATAAGATCAAGGATTGCCCTAAGAGGAACCCGGCGATTCCTGGAAACTACACCAAGCCGCCACCTACTACTGGACGTGTCTATGCTACTACTCGGAATCAGGCGGAGCATACTTCAGGTACCATTACGGGAACTCTTTTCATTGATGATTATTCTGTCTTCGTTTTATTTGACACTGGCGCCACACACTCCATCATATCTGTCACATGTGCTAAGAAACTTAATATGAAGCCACAACCACTAACGAATCACTTATCGATATCTACGCCTATGAAAAGTCACATGATCATTGATCATAAATACGTTAAGTGTCCTCTTCGTTTTGATGATCGTATTCGCCCTGCACATCTGTATCCTCTCGATATGGTCGACTTTGATATCATTCTAGGCATGGATTGGTTGGCTTATCATAGAGCTTCCATCGACTGCTATGCTAGAACTGTGATCTTTGGAGACGTAAAACATCCTAAATTCGTTTATTATGGTTCTAAACCACTCAAATTTGTTAAGTTCATTTCTGCTATGAAGGCACGGACCATGATTGCTCATGGGTGTCAAGGTTTTCTAGCATCTGTTAAGGACACATCTTTGGAGAGTCCTAACATTGAAAATCTTTCTGTTGTTTGTGAATTCACTGACATTTTTCCCGATGAACTCCCTGGACTTCCTCCAGCTCGAGAAGTTGAGTTTAGTATCGAGTTAATTCCTGGTGCTAAACCACTTTCGAAAGCTCCGTATCGTATGGCACCT
The DNA here is from genome assembly GCA_019973895.1 of Chrysanthemum seticuspe. Lineage (NCBI taxonomy): Eukaryota > Viridiplantae > Streptophyta > Magnoliopsida > Asterales > Asteraceae > Chrysanthemum > Chrysanthemum seticuspe. Next base: position 199,294,409 of record BPTQ01000001.1, on the reverse strand, counting down.
GTAGAACTGAAGGAGTTGAAAGAACAGCTGCAAGAGATGATAGATAATGGATTCATTCGACCTAGTGTTTCTCCATGGGGTGCACCTGTGTTGTTTGTGAAGAAGAAGGATGGAAGTATGCGCTTATGTATCGACTACCGTGAACTCAACCGTATTACTATTCGGAACCGTTATCCTCTTCCGCGCATAGACGATTTGTTTGATCAACTGCAAGGAGCTAAGTTCTTTTCTAAGATTGATCTGAGGTCTGGTTATCATCAACTACGTGTGAAGGAGCAAGATGTTCCTAAGACCGCGTTTCGTACCAGATATGGTCATTATGAGTTTCTCGTTATGCCTTTTGGTTTGACGAATGCGCCTGCTGTGTTTATGGACCTGATGAATCGTGTTTTCCATGAGTTTCTCGACAAGTTCGTTATTGTTTTCATCGACGACATTTTGGTTTACTCTAAGTCTGAAGAAGAGCATGAGCAACATCTCCGGATAGTTTTGGAGATTCTGAGGAAGAAGAAGTTGTACGCCAAATTCTCGAAGTGTGAATTTTGGTTGGGACAAGTCGCTTTCCTCTGTCATATCGTATCAGCTGATGGTATAACCATGGATCCGTCTAAGGTTGAGGCTATCACTAAGTGGCCAAGACCTACGACAGTGACTGAGGTCAGGAGTTTTCTAGGACTTGCTGGATATTATCGACGTTTTGTTGAAGGTTTCTCTCGTTTAGCTTTGCCATTAACCCAATTGATGAGGAAAGGTGAAAAATTCGTGTGGACGGATGAAAGAGAAAAGAGTTTTGAAGAGTTGAAACGGAGATTGGTTTCCGCTCCTATTTTGACTCTTCCATCTGGTTCTGGAGGATATCAAATCTATAGCGATGCATCTAAGAAAGGATTGGGCTGTGTCTTGATGCAACATGGTAAGGTAATAGCTTACGCTTCAAGACAACTGAAACCTTATGAGGAGAATTACCCAACTCATGATCTTGAGTTAGCTGCTGTGGTGTTCGCGTTGAAGATCTGGAGACATTACTTGTATGGAGAGACGTGTGATATTTTCACCGACCATAAGAGTCTCAAGTATATTTTCACTCAAAAGGAACTCAATATGAGACAAAGAAGATGGTTAGAACTTCTTAAGGATTATGACACTAACATTCAGTACCATCCTGGTAAGGCTAATGTAGTTGCTGACGCACTTAGCCGGAAATCAGGTATGATTGCAAGCGTTGAGATGGAGCCTAGGATCATTCGTGACTTAGAACGTTTGGATGTTGAGTTGTGCGTACGAGGTTCTGGTGGATACTGGGCTAGTATGAAGGTGGAGTCGAACCTTATACTGCAAATTAAGGAAGCTCAGAAAGATGACGGCGAGCTGTGGGCCGTAGCTCAGAATGTTGAAGAAGGTAAACAGACGGAGTTTAAGGTTGATAACGATGGGATTGTATGGTATGAAGATAGACTTTGCGTTCCCAATGATCAGGTACTTCGTGAGAAAGTTATGACTGAAGCTCATAGTTCTCCTTTCACTATTCATCCTGGTTCTACCAAGATGTATAGGGATTTGAAACAGTACTTCTGGTGGAACGGCATGAAGCAAGATGTAGCGACGTTTGTGTCGAAGTGTATGATTTGTCAGCAAGTGAAGATCGAACATCAAAGAGCTAGTGGACTGTTACAACCATTGGATATTCCGACATGGAAGTGGGATAAGATATCTATGGATTTTGTGACTGGACTACCTCTTACTAAGAAGAAGCATGATGCGATTTGGGTGGTTGTTGATCGGCTAACCAAATCTGCTCATTTCTTACCAATTAGAAAGGATTATGGTATTGGCAGATTGTTAGAGATTTTTCAGCAAGAGATAGTTAGACTTCATGGTACTCCGACGGCTATTGTGTCAGATAGGGATCCGCGTTTTACTTCTCGTTTCTGGAAGGGTTTGCAAAAAGCTTGGGGTACTCGACTTAATTTTAGTACGGCTTTTCATCCTCAAACAGATGGTCAGTCAGAGAGGACTATTCAGACCTTAGAGGACATGCTAAGGGCTTGTGCTCTGGAATGGACTGGCAGCTGGGATGAATATTTGTGTTTGGTAGAATTTGCATACAACAACAGTTGGCATGCTAGTATTAAGGCAGCACCGTTTGAACTTCTTTATGGAAGAAAATGTAGATCACCTACTTGTTGGGATGAAGTAGGTGAACGTCTAATCGAAGGTCCGGAAATGATTGAGATCACTAATGAGAAAGTAGCTGTTGCTAGAGAAAAGTTAAAGGAGGCTAGGTCTCGTCAGAAAAGTTAAGCCGACAAGCATCGTCGTGATTTAGAATTTCGTGTTGGTGATCGGGTATTCTTGAAAGTCTCGCCGTTTAGAGGTGTGAAACGTTTTGGAATCAAGGGCAAGCTTAGTCCTCGATTCATTGGTCCGTTTGAAATTCTGGAACGTATAGGAGAAGTTTCGTATCGATTAGCACTTCCGCCTCAGTTATCGCATGTTCATGATGTGTTCCATGTATCTCTCCTAAGAGGATACAATTATCATCCATTACACGTTGCTTCGTATCCGTTTGATCAGATTCGATCCGATATGTCTTTGCCTGAAGAACCGGAAGCTATTTTAGAAAGACAAGAAAGAGTCATGAGAAGTAAAGTCATTCCGTTCGTTAAGATTCTTTGGAAAAATCACCCGGAGCGTGAGGCTACTTGGGAGACCGAAGAGTCGATGCGAGCTAGTTATCCTCATTTCTTTGAATAGTTCGGTATGTTCTCATTTCGTTCTCGTTTTCGTTTCCGTTTCATTTCAATTTTCGAGGACGAAAATTTTTTTTTAGAGGGGAAGAGTTGTAAAACCCGAAAATCTAAAACCTATTTAAAGACTAAAATACCCTTGGAACCAAGAATAATAAAATACGTAAATTACATTATAATAAATTACGAAATTAAAAACCTAATAAATAAAGCTTAACGAATATAATTTCGTGAGGTTCTTTGGTACGACGAAGGACGTAAATGTTTCGCTAATAAGATTGGGCCGTTCGTTTGTTTAATGGACTCGTTTCCTTTTCTTTTGTTTTGCGCCAAACCGAAGCCCAAAGGGGATGTTTGTTTGTGTTCGTGTGAGCCAAGGGGGCCGAAGCCCATTTTGTTTGTGTGTGTGTTCGGTTGGACCCAAGCCAACCCAAACCCAATTACTTTCCTAGTCTAACTCAAATACTACAACTATAAATACATCACATAATCATTAAATTGGAACCCTAGTTTTATTTGTTCTCTTTTCTTTTCTTCTTGCTCGGCCGAGACTCTCACACACACCCTTGGTGTCGATTTTTCTTATTCAAGTGAAGGTATATCGTTTATTCATCTTCCTTTTAACGTATCATGCATGTATATGTCGAGATATATTTGTTTAGCCGCGTTTGTTTTTCTTTTTGTTGTGGCCGAGAGATGCTAACCAAGAAAACAAGGAAACCCTAATTTATTTAACTTGTATTTAATAAGGAACGTGTAAAGTGATAAGTAATATTGAATCGGGTCATGTTTATGTTGAGTTAAGCTAAGCCGAGACATGCATGAGGTTGGACCGAGGCATGCATGATTTTCGAATGGGGTTTAAAACATTATAACTTGTATACGAAACATGTTTAGATGATATAGTTCTTGCGTAAAACATGCTAGCCGAAAACCCTAATTGAACCGAACATGTAAACATGGGATTTAGACGTGTAATTAATGAGTAAGGGTTAAGTAAACATAAACCCTAGTTTTAAAATATGTAAAGCATATGAAGTATACTAAACCCTAATAACTTATGGTCACATGAAATCATAAACGTATATGGTAAAGTGTAAAAGTAAAGAAGGTTATTAATTACGCATTAGGTTAAGTGGAGAGTCGTTAAGACGTAACATGTAAAATTAAATGCATATTAATGAGATATTAAAGAGTAAGAAACCCTAGAACGTAAATGAGAGTATATTAGGGTTTGAGCTAAATATAGTAAGTTGTTATTTCATGTGTGAGTTATAACTTATTAAACTATTTTCACATTTAAACCTAGACTTTAATAAATGATATAACGAACCCTAATCTACAACATTAATTATAAAATATTTAAGACTTATTAATAAAATCATAAAAGTATGAAGATCATTAAAGTATGAATACCAAATATTAAAAGATCATTTTGACGATTATGGAATCATAAATAACGTGGACGACCGTTAATGTCTATAGGTTCTGTGAAGAGGGAGTAATCCTTTGCTTTCGTCTTTCTGCTTTTCGATCTTTGCGTTGGAATAAGGTACAGATATTCTGACCTTTTTAGTAAAGGTTTCTCTTAATGTTTTCTTTCGTATTAGGTTTTCCTAAGCCTTTGCTATGAATCCCAAATCTGATTTGTTTGAGCTATTGCTTATCTGAACTCTGATTTCTGAATTATGAAACATCTGATTTTTGAACTATCTGATATGAAAACTATGATTTTGGAAATATGAAGGATTTTATGATAAATATGATCTGTGTCAGTTTATGACATTCTGATTTGACCTAAGATAGTTTGACACCCGAGCCAAATATTTAACTAGTCATGGGGGTTCCATGTCCGTATCAGTGATGCACCTCTGATATGACTCTAGGGCAGTAGAGTGATGTTCTGCCACGTCTTTGGATGGTGAAGCATATTTGTGAATATGTAGGAAGGGGCGTATGGATGCATCCTAGATCTGTTATATGTTATTTGTTATATGTTATCTGATGATTGATGCTGCGTGCGTGCACGTCCTTCATAACTCTGGTAGGTCTCCCCTACAAATGTTGCCTTGTGTGAATATGAATGTGATCTGATATAAGTTCTGGGCTCGTGGTAGTTTGACTATAAACTTTATTTGAAATTACGATTTATGCTTTGAAAATGATTATGATTTTGCTATCGCTCATTCACTTTATTTCATATCCGTTTTAGTTTAGTATTCGCTTTTGCTTTCATATCTGTTCACTGGGCTTTTGAAGCTCAGCCGCACTTTTCTTTTCTTCCGCGGCAGGTATCTAAGCATTGGAAGCTGGGTTGCTTTGGGATGAGTGCTTGAGTGGACTTACCTTAGAGATTTTAGCTTTGATTTCTTATGATGCCATTTAGACTTATTTATTTCGGATATTATGTTTGAAGTTTATTATGCTTCCGCTGGGACCTATGTATTGAAGTCTTTTGACTTGGATTATTTTACGCATTTATGTTAAGACTTTCTTTTGGTTATGAATGTTTTGCTTTGATATGACACCATTACTTGTGATTCCTTTACCCTTGGCGGGTCGGGGCGTTACATCATGTTTGCTCAAAAAGTCAAAAGCTAAAAAAATGGTTTTGAGCTCAATAAGGAGGATTTTTCATGATCTTATTTCTGAGCCAATCTCAGTGAGATTTGGCATTTCAAAAGGTTCAGCTGGTGTCCTTTCTTATCATCATTTTATCAGAATTTTACAATTTTTGTATAAGCTACAAAATGCTTCTCAATAAGCTCCTAAATGCCCTGCTCCACTGATCTCAGTTGACACTGAGTTTCTCAGATTTTGTGCAAGGTGCACAGGGTTCATCAGAGCTTCTCAAGGCCTGATTTTTGGATTGCAAGGTCTTACCTAGGTCTACTTTAGATCTCCATAATTAGTTTTTGCTGACTAGCTTATTTGGTTGCTTATTTGGTGGCTGCAAGTACCCCACAGGAATCTGTTTAGCTTATTAATCTCATATCATCAATCTGTTGTAGATAGCTTATCAGTGGTTAGGGCTTGTTGAAACTTGTTCCATTTATGTTCCTTTAGCATATTAGAGCTTCTCTTTTGGTTTGGTAGCCTTTGGATTCCATTTGCTTATTCAAGTGCTTATTTTATAAGCACTTTGATCATCAGTTTCAAATCCTTCCACACAACCCCTTGTTTTTCTATTTTTCCTAGCTTCTATATATTATTTTAGAGTTTTCCTGAAATTTTCAGATTTTTCTAAGTTGTTTTGCTATTTTTCTTAAATTAAATTAGTTTTTAAGCATTTTTAAATAGCTTTTAATACAAAAAATTAAGAAAAGGTTCAAAAAAATAATTTTTTAATTTTCTTAAGTTTAGATAAATATAAAAAGACAAAAAAATATTTTTTCATATTTTTCTTAGTTAAATTTGTATTTTTAAGTAATTTAAGTAATTTTAAATAGTTTTTAATTTCTAGAAAATAGAAAAATAATCAGAAAAATACAAAAATAGTTTTGAAAATTCTAGTTTGTTATTTTAGATTTTTCTAAGTCTTAATTTTATTTCTCTAGCTTTATTTCCTATTTTCTTGTATTTTAGGTAATTATTTATTAGTTAAAAATAGTTTTTAATTCATAATAATTAATTAAATAGTTATAAAAATAATTTTCTTTTTCTAAAAAGTTTCTTTTATTATTAGGATTGTAAAAATGTATTTTTCATATTTTTAGGATTTATATTGTATAAGTTTCACTTTTTATTTTGTACGTTTACGTAATTTTAATTTAAACGTAAGTTTTTAGTTTTAAGTTTTAAACGTTCATCATTTTAAATATAGTGATAGCGTTTATTTAATAGATTTTATCTTTTTAATCTCCTTTAATTTGCATTTAAGCCGTTGTAATTTGTTGGCTTTTTCTGTAGTTATAATATTATTCCAAATCCTTTTCCCGTTCAAATTCCTCGATCACTAAACGTTTGATAATCCATTGCACAACTCGCTGGGACATAACGACCCGGGGAAACACTATACTCCTCAGATCTTCATTGATTTCGTTCCTGAGCCGTTTTAAGCTTGTTACGGTCTGCCATTCACAAGTGGCAGGCTTGTGTGATAAAGCTTGACTGTTCTGGAGCGCATCACTAAGGCGAAGTCTTCTCAGGCGAAGCCTGATGCTAAGGCGAAGCCTTCTCAGCCGCCTATGCTTAATGTTGAAAAACAAGACAAAAAAGTCAAAGGAAATGTGCATCCGCCACGTATTGATTATAAACATAAGCAGGCGGCGAAGCCGCATGTAGAGGCACATCCTTCTGGCAAGTCTAAGTCCACTTCTGAGTCGAAGGATCAACTTGAGGTGGAACCTTCTGTGAAGGACAAGTCTAAGAAAAGAAAGACTTCAGATTCTTTTGTAGCGGAAGAGGAGAAAAAAGAGAGTGTTAAGAAGATCAGAGCCGTTGTTAAGGATAAGGGTAAGCATGTTGTAGAGGTGGAAACTCTAAAAGCTGTGAAGAAGGAATATGACTCTGGTTCCAAATCTAGTTTACAGAAAGGTAAGAAAAGGCGGAAACAAAAGGGTCCAAGTGAGGCAAAAATTAAGAAGGAGTTTCTTGATAGTGAATATCCTGGTATGCGTTCAAGGGTTGTTCCTGTTTCGCTTTTTAAAGCAATTCGTGGAAACTCTAAACTGAATATGAAGTCATTTTTGGATAGTATCGGTTTTGGATCGTTATATGGAGTTAATATCGAAGTAATTCCAGGGAGATTGGGTCATTTGGCTGTGAAATTGTTTGATAGTAAGGAGTTTTGTATGCGTTTAAAGAAAGGAACTATTCCTGTGAATGAGGACAAAGTTCATGATATGTTAGGACTTCCTAATGGTGGAAGATCACTTTTGTCTCTAGATGTGAAACCCAATTGGCCTGAAGATCCAGTGACACAAGAGTGGCTTAACCAGTTTGATGTGCAGATTGGAAAAATCCGGGCATCTCATATTGCTGACAAGATTACAACCGCAACCCGTGTTGATTTAATGTTCAAGCTTAATTTTCTTACGCTTGTCACCAACACACTTGGCAAGAATGAGACAACGAATGGGGATCTCTCATTTGATGTCTTGAAACGCATTCGTGATGACACTCCGATTGACTGCCTGGATTGGTGTGGGTATATTTCCAACTGTCTTTATAACAGTAAACTCCCAGAGGGTCGTGGTCTCTACTACAATGGGCCCGTGTATTTCCTTGTTGTAAGTTTTCTTTTCATCTATTTATATTTCAAGCTTTATGTGTATACTGTAAGCCAATGTAAATCACTTGTGATTTGCCACTGTAAATCACTTGTGATTTGCCACTGTAAATCACTTGTGATTTATATTTGCAATGTCAAATCACTTGTGATTTGACACTTTAACCTAATACATATTCTTAAACTTTTCTATAAAGCTGATGTTTTAATATATCTTTTGTATGTTTTTATAACTAGCTTTTGTACTTGGATTCAACCAAGTTTGAAGCCATGCCATACATTCGTTCACGTCCAGCACTTAAAGACTGGACTTCTACTCTGCTGAAGAATAGAATGGATCTTGAGATTGATCAAGGTGTATTTGGCGACTTGGAACTACAGGGAGAGTGGACTCCTGAGGAGGCTGGGGTAACAGAGGGTTTTTTTGAAACTGATGAAGTACGCGATTTTACCAGATTGTCTTATCCATCAGCACCGACCACCCAAGAGGTAATATAGGATCACATGTGATTATATACTTTTTATTGTAGTAATTTATGAACTTTTAGTTAATTAACATATACTTTTTTTGTCAACTGTTTGTAGGGATTTTGCAAGAAGGTTGAAGCGAAGTTTTCCATCATTTCTGATGAGATGGAAGACTTAGAAGAGACCCTCAAACAATTCAAAAAATTGTTCCCTGGTGATGCCAAGCTTCGTGATTACCTTGACAAGTATGGTCAACTCTTCAAGAAGGTAATGAATCTAGATGACGAAGTTGATCAGGAAGACGACGATGGATCTGAGGATGAATCGAGTGACGACGAAGAAGAATCTGGTGACGAACAAGAATCTGGTGAGGAGGATACTGAGGAAAAACCAAAAGCAGTTAGTGAGGAGGATCATGTTGATGAACAAGAGAAAGAGGATAGTGAGGAAGATACTGAGGAAGACAGTGAGGAGAGTGATGGTGAGGAGGATGGTGATGAGGATGATGGTAAGAAAGAAGAAAAGAATGATGAAGAGGTCGGTAAGGATGGTGGAGATGAATATGAGAAAGGCGCCAGTGAGGAGAGTGATGGCGAGGAAGATAGTGAGGAGGATGATGGCGAGGGAGTATAAAATAAGGATGAAGAGGTCACTAACAAAGATAGTCAAGAACTTGATGCTGAAACTGAACAACTCTTTCAATTGCTCGACAGAAACAGTGATCAGATTTGCAACGAGGTTGATTTTCTTGCTCTTAATTATTATAAACAAAATTGCCAAACACCCATGTGGCTTTTAACATACTTAATTTTCCTTCTTTTGTATTTTTTCATTTAATTAATAAGTATTTTGTTTTTTATTTCAGCATCATGAGCGCCCCGTAGTTGATGCATCTCTAAAGGCTCCTGCGAGACGCCATGCTGCTAAACGAGCTCTCCACCTTTGCTCTCCTTATCTTAATAAGAAGAATGCCGTTGACTCTATAATGACGATGGACGAGTATAAATTTTCCAACTACTTGTTTTCGATGTTTGGCGAGAATGGGTAAGAATACTACTTGCGATTCGTACCTGCAAACTACAAGTGATTTGTATGTACAAATCACTTGTGATTTGCAGGTACGAATCACTTGTGATTTGTATGTACAAATCACTTGTGATTTGTACATACAAATCACAAGTGATTTGTACATACAAATCACAATTTTACGGCTACTTTCTTACTACCACATTTTTAATACAGCGATGTGGTCTTTGAAACGAAATCTGGCGATTCTTTGATCAGAGATCAAATGGAGTCATTAACACCGCGTTTTCGTGTGGATTCTGGTGTCATTGATTGTTGGTCTACTTTGCTTAATTATGAGGAAAAATTCAAAGAACTAGGAGCTATGTCGAGGCATTTCTTTCATACGGGTTGCGTTGTAAGTTTTCGATCTTTTTAATAAAGTTGGATTAAACTACATAGACGTTTTTATTCCTTAAGTGACTTATTGTTTTATTAATACAGACAAGGAATATGTATCATGGCGGACTCACGTGGGAGCAACAGTGTGAAATATTTGATGCACAAGTTGCATTTAGTTTCAAGGACAGTACTGATGCCTCTAATCTCAAGGACGTTGATTTGGTAACTTTTTTATTTTTTACAGTTTAATAAAGAAGATTACTTTCATTTATTGATTGTTTGTTCTTTGTATAACAGGTGTTCTTCCCCAGTCTCGATTCTGAGTGTTTTTATGTTGTTGTTATTAATCTGAAAAAGACGGCTATCAATATCCTTAACAACAATCGTGACGAGACAACATTATATGAAGCTTACAAAGACAGATGTGATCTATTGGTAATTTACTGGTCAAAATAATTTCTCTTTTTTTTTTCTTCTTTGACTTTTGGAACCATTTTATAATGATTTTGTTATTTACTAGTCTGACTATTTTTTAACATTGACTTTTTTGTAGATAAAGTTGTTTGTAAGGTACCTGGAAAGTGTTGGCCACAGAAAGAGTCAAGTTGTTGCGACTGCAGTTCCACACATTCTGAAACTGAAATGTTCCACGACAGAGAATAATATCGAAGACTCTGGTATCTACTGTATGCATCATATGGATATGTACATGGGAGAACCATTTTCAAGGTGGGACTGTGAAATTGTGGGAGACTGAGATAAAGAACATCTCTTGTTGCTCTTGAGGGTCAAGTATGCAACCAAGATTTTGTCACATGACATAAATTTGCATGCTAGGAAAAATATGAAAGACTTTGAGGAATTCCATGTGAGGTTTATACCAGTGACAAAGAAGGAGATGATTAAGAATGCTATCCAGGCTAGGGCAAACCGCGAACGTTATAATTATGACTTGTAGTTGTAGTAATGAACTGTTTACTACTTATGTTTGTTTTTAAGGTCTGTTGTTCATGTGTCTTTATGGACAAGTGTTGGTCATGTCGTTATCTTGGCAGGTGGATTGACTTTTCAAATTTTGTTGGTCATGTGTCGTTATGGACACGTGTTTTGGTGGTTCTATGAAAAGTCATTTTGTAGTTATGGACAACTATTTAGCCTATTTAAATAGGTTTTCTTATTAAGCTACTGTGAAAAGTGAGCGTGTAGTTAATGTGACTTATTAAATTTTTTGTGGTTATTCACTGGTGTGGGCAAATCACAAGTGATTTGATCCAAATCACAAGTGCTTTGTAACAAATCACAAGTGATTTGATCCAAATCACTTGTGATTTGTCACAAAGCACTTGTGATTTGTTACAAATCACTTGTTAATACAACTTGAAATTATATCAATACAACTTAATAAAAAAGTACAAATTTAAATCCAACTATCATTTTTATTCAAGAAGTAATCAGCAGATCAAAGTTTTTATCTCAAGTAACAATCAACATCTCAGTTACAACTGAGGTAACAATCCACAAATATTTAAAACTTAAAGTATGTAAAGTATTTATAAAGTAAAAAAAATCACTTAGTTTGAAGCAGTGTTATTCATCGATTTTTCAGCCGCTGCTTTTGCAGCCGCTATTGCCTTTGGACCTAGAGGACAAGTTTTTTTGGTATGTGTATTAGTTTTCACTCCACATTCTCCGCATTTCCTCTTTGGCTTTAAACTTGCATCTATTGCTTTCTCTCTCTCACTCTTCCTACGTACCTCTCTTGTACCACCTTTGTTTTTAGCACCTGATGGGTTGTTGACGTCAATTTTTTTTGGCTTTGGAACCCCGATAAATTTCTCCATATCATCTTTTTTGCTTGGAGGATTTGGCACAACAATGTCGACCTTCTTCTTCAATGTTCTAATCTGCTCTACAAATTCAGCCATCTTTCCTTCATCATTGCTCAAACGATGTAGGCACTCGTCTACTAAACAAGTTGCCTCATTTGTGAGTCTATCAATTGTTTCATTCTTTTCACCATATCGGTTTCTCTTTCTTCTCAAATCAGGAGGTATTATATCCCTTGTCCAACGCCTCAAAATGTACTTCTCGGGAATCTTTTCAATGTCATTATTCTTGAAAACACAAAATATGTGGCGACATAGAAACCCAAATCGAATGAAGTGCCTACATGTACAGATCACTGATCCATCTTCCAAATTGCGCAATACCTTAGCAGAGCAAAACACAAAAAAATGAATAATGTAACAAAGAGTCACAAATGATTTGTTACAAATCACAAGTGATTTTACTAAATCACTTGTGATTTGAAACAAATCACAAGTGATTTATTTAAATCACTTGTGATTTGAAAAAACAAATCACAAGTGATTTATTACAAATCACAAGTGATTTATTATTCAAATCACAAGTGATTTGTTTCAAATCATAAGTGTCCTATACGTTGTGCAAGCATAAAAATGAAGAAAAACACACAATATTAAATTAAAAGAGCTTTTTTGTACCTTATACATTGCCTGAACACGCGCCACCTTTGGTTTTTCTACCGCCTCATTTTTGCCCTTCTTTTTTTCCTTGTATAGTGTTCTATATTCACCAGCATTCTTATCTCTAATGACTGTTATCTCACAGCCGTCTCCAGTTTGTACATTCTGTATCTGACAATCCCAGATTCCTTCATTAATTTCTGTTTGAACTCGTAGAAAAATTGTCCTTGTGTATACCAAATCAGCATGTTTTTCAATCATCAGTTTTGTTTTTAACTTGGGCATCGAATCCATTGAATCAAAGTCTAACTGCTCATGAATGTGTCTTTGCTTTTCCATTGCAGATTCGAAGCAGATCATGAAGTTAATCAGTGTCGATCCTTCGTTTGTGAAATGCGAGAAGAACGAATTTTCACTTTCTGACCTTGAAGTAGTCCTCATTAACCCAAACAGTGGTGAGTCAAGAAAATAAGCAGGTATCCATGCTGATCGCATATTAAACATCTTCGCCACCACTTATGATCTTTTAAGCCAAAATCTTCAATTAATTTTCCCCAATTTTCCTCAAATCCCCTTGGTTCCAAGAACATATCCCATACAATCTCGTTGAAGCGCCTTTTGAAGTCTGTTTCATCATATATCTTCTTACAAATATGTCAAACAATTCCACTCATCAATGCTACAAGTCCATAGGCTTAGTGATGGTACAACTTTACGTAAAATCATAAGTGATTTATTAGAAAGTACCTTAGCCGGAACCTTTTGGGTGATATGCCACATGCATAGCCTGTGTTTTGACTCTGGGAGAATGGCTGCAATAGCTTTCTTCATCGCCCCATCTTGATCTGTGACGACCATTGTAGGTTGCTTGTTAAACGCTGACATGAATGACTCCAAAAGCCAAATGTAGGATTTGGTGTCTTCACTTTTCAGCATTCCCGCAGCAATTGTCACACTCTTTCTGTGGTTATCTATTGCAGTAAATGGAACGAATACCATATTGTACCTGAAAGCATATAAAAACACATGGAAAGCATATATAAATAAACACCTTCTGTGAGAAATCAAAAGTGATTTGGGTCAAATCACAAGTGATTTGATCCAAATCACTTGTGATTTTCTAATGGCATCTGATAGATAACAAGTGATTTTTACTTTATTGATAAAGTCAAAATAGTTGAAACTTACTTATTAGTCCTGAACGTCGCATCAAAAGAAATGATGTCGCCAAATTCTTCAAAGTTACATTTCATTACTTCGTCTGCCCAAAACAGTGCAACTAGTTCGCTGTCTTCTACTTTGTAGTGAAAAGAAAAGTTTGGCACATACGCTTTTCTGTTTTCCATCTTGTTAATTAGCATTTGAGAATCCCCTTCCCCTATGAAGCAGTTAAGTTCCCTAAAATAGTTCTTAAAATCCATAACCTGCCCGTGAACTAGGCCATACCCTTTCATGCTACTATAAATATGGTGAGCTACAGTAGCACCTATATTTGCGGTTTTAGCTTTCATGACAAAGAGCTTTTCAGAGTAGACCATTTTTCTTTCCATCTTAGAGAGATGTCGATATACTTCCGGACAAAGCGTATGGTTATGCCTAGGATTGAATTTTGATAGTATGTATTTTCCAGAAACAGGATCCAAATCTAACTTGACACGTGCCATACAACCTGTTACCCGTAGGTTCCTGTTTCGAATAGCCTTATCATTTCCTTGGCTTTTTAAAGTATCTATGTTGATGTTCCTAAGTTTTCCTTCACGGTTACACATCAGATACTTGTGTTGTACAAAACCACTTCTAGTTTTCCTTTGTGATGAAAGCTTTATTTCAAATCCACCTCTAAGAGCGTAAGCCTTATACATCCTAATAGCCTCATCTAGTGTGTCAAAGTAAACCCCCTCTTTCGGTATTAATTCTGGTTCCATATTAGGTTGCCAATAAACTGAACCCCCAGGTGCCTCCTTATGAATTACTAAACTCGCTTTAGGTGTTGTCACAGCTTCTGAAAAATATACAAGGTTGAAGTTTGTTTTAATCATATTTGTTTAAATCATTTGTGATTTACCATAAATCACATGTGATTTATGGTAAATCACATGTGATTTATGGTAAATCACAGGTGATTTATGGTAAATCACATGTGATTTATGGTAAATCACATGTTGTAAATCACATTTGCTTTATCATAAATCACCTGTGATTTACCATAAATCACCTGTGATTTACGTATATCTCATATTTTGCCTCAAAACTGAAAGAAATTTAACAAAAGTACAAATTACTTGCCGTTAACATGTGTCTCATTTTCATCATCTGTTTCACCACTTCTGATATCATCTTCAACAATAAACCGAACTCGTTCAGCATCACCGGCAGCATTCATTACAAGTAAACCTTCTTCAACTATCCGAACTCCTTCAACATCATCAACACTCATAACCTCGCTACCTTCTTCAACTATCCGAACTCCTTCGACATCATCAACACTCATAACCTCGCTACCTGCATCACAAACACTGCCTACACTACCTTCAAAAACCTGAACACGAGTAATTTCTCCAATATTGTCCATGTGTGTGTGATTGTGTCTGTGACTGTGTGTTTTGAATGATTTTGATGTTTTCTGGATCGGATTTGAATGTTTTTGATGATTTTCGACCTAATTCGACCTAATTTTTGGATCGGATTTGAATGATTTTGATGTTTTCTGGATCGGATTTGAATGTTTTTGATGATTTTCGACCTAATTTTGGGATCGGATTTGTAGAATTGATGAATTTAATTGATGAATTTTCATAATTGGATCGTGTTTGGTGTATGTTTATAACTGTGTGTTTTGTCAGTTTTTTTTGGATCGTAGAATGAGAAGTGTATCTGAGAAGCGTGATATGATATCACCAAATGGACAAAATTGCCCCTATAGTGTAAATAGGAGATTTAATCTTGTCCTTTGGATGAAGGTAGATTGGATGGCTAGGATCATGCCATTTGATCTTTGAAAAGTATCTGTACTATACGGATCCTGTCACACCCCCAATTTACCTGTTTTGCAGCGGAATGGAATTCCTGGGGGCTTGACTGTCATAGCACCACATCACAGTTATATTGAACGACCTAAAGTGTCGTTTTAAAAACACATCGCTGGATATTTCATAAAAACAAAATCAGAGTACAACATCGGTCCCAAAAGGTTTTACAAAGTTTGCAAAGATACAAATATGTTACAAATCCAAACGATGTTTTGAAATAAACCATAATGTACATAATGTAAGTCGACGCCGCGACTCAAAATATGGGTCCCTAACCATGTCATGATGAACGTGCCTCAGTTACCTGAAAATACATTGCTAAAAAGGTCAACAATAATGTTGGTGAGAAATCATAGGTTTATGTAAACATTTTATACGACTACACAAGTATCTATCATGCATGACAATCCAGTCACGTAAAAATAATGTTACAATTGCCTTAAGCCCATGACCCCGAAACTAGACTGTTCAATTATGTATGCCCCTCCACGGAGTGTTTGCCAGACAACTCCGTAATGATATCAAATGAAATGCATCCGTTTACCTGGTTGGGATTCACCAACCCGGATGGAGGCGTCACCCTCGATAGATCTATCCACTCATCCTCGCTTCAAAGATTAACGGTTCATGTTCAGGAAATGGGGACTTTCAAATTGGCAAATGCGGTAACTTAAGCAATGTAATGAATTTAACATACTTGGTATCGTACAAAAAAAAATGTAGTGCAATGTATTCTCCCCCGTGGGTTTGAAAATAATCGAAAGCATGTAAAAAACGGGGCTATGAAAACTCACTTGGATAAACAGGAATAACGGCAAAAGTGAGTACACCGAGGTTTATAGTGATGCGTTAACCGGGACCTATGATCAATGATATGATATGTCATGAGTTGCAATGTAATGCTATGCATGCACTACGTATGTTATTTATACCATTTACGGGTTTTGAAAATATTACTCGTCGTCGAAAAATACTCTTTTGACGTCTTGACTCTTCAAAAATGACTTTACATGTTTTTACGTCAAAATGTCATCCTACAATGGTTTTATAATGATTTTTGGTGAATTTACCACTTTTCGTCGCAAAACAATGTCGTCGGAAAAATCATTAAATCAACAAAAATGGCTCCGGAAAAGTAGTCGTAAAATGGTGTACATCGATCGTTAGAGAACGAACTCGACGGTTTTGGAAAGTTTGTATCGATATCTAAAAGTTTTAGTTCAGGAGTTTTCGTCCAAAAGGTCTCGATTATATAGATATCGAAGGCTAAAGATGGTGGTTTTTGTTAATTGTGTGCAGAAAATAAGTTTCGGCCAACTTTGAACATCCGTAATTAAATCACTATAACTCCGCTTGACAAACGGCTTTTTGTTTTGAAAAATATGGCCGATGAACTTGATTTTACTATAAGACACTTCGTTCTAAAAAGTTTTGCATCATGGTTAAAAACTGCCGCAAACATGGACGATATAGCTAATGAAATACTTGAATCGTAGAAATAATATAATTTTTCAGAAAATTAATACTTACGGCAACTTTATGAAAACGGCTATATATTTGTCGTTTTAACTCCGTTTTCTACGTAAAATATGTCCTTAGCTTCGTATCGAAGTAAACTAATATATTTTTGAGAAGTCGAAATAATTTGTGAAGCTTAAGGCTCGTTTTTGACCCAAAATATGTACAAACAGCAAGCTGTTTTTCAGAAAATAAATACTTTTCGTCGTCAAACTTTAAAAATTCACCACGGCTTCGTTATAACTCCGTTTTTATCCGTTCAAAAGGCCACGGATTCGTTTTAAAGTATATTTTCTAATTCTCAAGACCAAAATGTCGTACCATCAGTGGGTTTTTCCAGAAATTCGTTTTAAGGACAGACCCTAAAATATAGTTTACGAAAATAGTTTTTCTCGGACAAAACCTATTCTAATCCCTTCAAATCAACTCCGAAACTAATCTAATCCTACCATACACCTTCTTAGGGTGTCATGGGTTCCTAATCACCATCAAGACCAAAGAATAACTTGGGAATAATTATAGGATGACTAATAAGTATATAAAACTTAGAAATCAAGAAATAAATGGTATAAACTACATAACATGCATATAAGCTCCAAAAATGATAAGAAACACATGAAAATGATAAGGAAACATAAAAATGATGAGAATATGCTTACTAGTGCAAGTGAAGAGGTGTAGGTAACAAAGGATTAAACTTAGATATCCTTGGTTTTTATTTCAAAACCATGAAAAGGATATGATCTAGGTTGATAAAAACACTTGAACTTGAAGAAAATTTTGATCCCTTGTGAGCTTGCTATATGGCCGGTTCTATGGTGCAAAAGAGAAGAGAGGAAATTTTTTTCTACTAACACTTTGAAATGAGAAGTATGTGAAATATCTTGAGGTGGTAGACTTATGTATTATTGAAGACAAAGTAGTAAGAAAACCATGCCCTAATTAATTGACAACCCCTCCCCTTGGCCGGTTTTTGGGGGAGGGTTGTCTCCCATTATATTTTTTTTTTTTTTTTTTTTTTTTTTTTTTAAATTGTAACTTGCATGTATTTGTAGAAACTTGTATAAAAAGTGTAAATAAAGTAAAGTTAAGTTAAGGTATATGAAAGTTTTTAGTAAATCAAAATAGATTGTATTGAGGTGATAAAAATTTGTAAAAATACTTTCCTTGTGAAAATCGGGTGATAAAATAATTATCGTAAGATTTTTAAGAAAACGACGTAATAATTAAACGTTAACGATAAAAATACTAAATGAATGTGAAACACTAGGAAAACTAAAAATATAGTTTTTATAAACTAAATGTGAGTTTAAAAATACCTCGGGATCATTTTTGAAAGTAACGGGTTAAATAATCAAAGTAAAAACTCACGCGATAAAAATTATTAAACATAAAAATTACGCGTTAAAAGGTGAAATGAAATGTCGTGCATGAATCAATGAGATGCACATGATGTCAATGAAATGTAGACTAATCATAGTCCATATGAAATGTACGTGATGTCATGATCATGAATTCGCCGCTAAACCTCCAAGGTTACGCGAATTTGAAACAAGTAAACCAAGTTTACTAAAAATGTTGAAATAATGCGACATGAACGGTGTCGAGAAATGACCTGAAAGTACGGATTGTCACATTCGCCCATCCAAAAAGGAATTCAGTCCCTAAATTCAAACGTTGTTAGGTGTAACGGTGTCGGCGAAAAGATGTGGATACTTGCGTCGCATCTGGTCTTCCCGTTCCCATGTAAACTCAGGACCTCGTCGAGAATTCCAACGAATTTTAACAATAGGAATACGACTCTGTTTCAACTGCTTGACCTCGCGGTCCATGATTTCTACAGGTTCTTCCACAAAGTTGAGTTTGTCGTCAATCTGAACTTCGTCCAATGGAATAACGAGCGATTCGTCTGAAAGACACTTCTTCAAGTTTGAAACATGAAACGTGTTGTGCACATGACTAAGTTCTGGAGGAAGATCGAGTCGATAAGCTACCGGACCAACTCGGCTCAAAATCTTGAATGGTCCAATGTATCTCGGGTTCAATTTCCCACGCTTTCCAAAGCGTACCACGCCCTTCCAAGGCGATACTTTCAACATAACTTTGTCGCCCACTTGAAATTCCAAATCCTTGCGTCTAACATCCGCATAACTTTTCTGTCGACTCCTCGCGGTTCTGAGTCGATCACGAATTTGAACAATCTTCTCGGTGGTTTCCCGTACCATTTCTGGACCGGTAAGTTGTGCGTCTCCTACCTCGGCCCAACAAACAGGTGATCGGCACTTACGACCATAGAGTGCCTCGAATGGTGCCATCTTGATACTGGTGTGATAACTATTGTTGTACGAGAATTCAATCAATGGCAAATGGTTAGCCCAACCATTTCCAAAATCAATCACACATGCTCTCAGCATGTCTTCTAATGTTTGAATGGTCCTCTCACTTTGACCGTCGGTTTGTGGGTGATATGCTGTGCTCATCTCTAATCTGGTTCCGAATGAATCTTGCAATGAATTCCAAAAGTTTGAAGTGAATCGACTATCTCTGTCGGAAATGATAGAAATCGGTGCTCCGTGCCTCGAGACTATTTCCTTGACATAAAGTCTAGTGAGTTGCTCCATGGAATAAGTCTCTCTAATCGGTATGAAATGAGCTGACTTGGTAAGGCGATCAACAATTACCCAAATAGCGTCGTAACCTCCCGATGTCTTAGGAAGTTTCGTAACAAAGTCCATAGTAATGCGTTCCCATTTCCATTGAGGAATTTCCGGTTGTTGGAGTAATCCTGAAGGCTTCTGATATTCGACTTTTACCTTAGCACAGGTAAGACATTTGCTAACGTACGTGGCAATCTCCGCTTTCATGTTCGGCCACCAATAAAGCTTCTTAAGATCTTGATACATCTTATCCGACCCTGGATGAATAGAATACTTTGACTTATGCGACTCATGCATAATCAATTCTCGTATTCCGCCATACAATGGAACCCACATTCTATCCTTGAAACATAATACTCCATCTGCTCTCTTTACAAAACCATTAGCGCTTTCGGGCATACCATAAAGCTTTTCACTTGGTCGGTTTTCCTCCTTAAGTGCCTCGACTTGTGCTTCATGGATTTTCGATGGTAAAGGAGAAATAATCGTCATTCCCAATGATCGAACTCTTAAAGGTTTAGGCCTCTCTTTCCGACTAAGAGCATCAGCCACAACATTGGCTTTTCCCGGGTGATACTTGATTTCACAATCATAGTCGCTGAGTAACTCCAACCAACGACGTTGCCTCATATTAAGCTCCTTTTGATCAAGAATATATTGCAAACTCTTGTGGTCGGTAAACACAGTGCACTTGGTACCGTAGAGGTAGTGTCTCCAAATCTTGAGCGCAAAAACTACGGCTCCTAACTCGAGATCATGTGTTGTGTAGTTTTTCTCATGCGTCTTAAGTTGTCGAGAAGCATACGCAATCACCTTCTCATTTTGCATTAAAACAGCCCCAAGTCCTTTATGCGAAGCGTCGCAATATACAACAAAGTTCTCAATGCCTTCGGGTAGTGCTAAAATTGGCGCACTGCAAAGCTTTAGCTTCAACAACTGAAAAGCAGTTTCTTGTTTCTTTCCCCACTCGTACTTCTTGTTTTTCTGCGTCAACTTGGTCAAAGGTCTCGCTATCTTCGAAAAACCTTCGATGAACCTTCGGTAATACCCGGCTAGTCCTAGAAATTGTCGAATTTCCGTAGGATTCGTTGGAGTAGCCCAATCTTTCACGGCTTCAATCTTTGCGGGATCAACTTGTAGTCCTTGACTATCAATGATATGACCAAGAAATTGCACTTTGTAGTTCCAAAAATCACACTTCGAAAACTTGGCATACAACTTCTCATTTTTGAGTAGCCTTAAGATCGTCCTTAAATGTTCTTCGTGCTCTTCTTTGCTTTTGGAGTAGATCAAGATGTCGTCAATGAACACAATAACAAACTTGTCCAAATACGGCTTACATACTCTATTCATAAGATCCATGAATACCGCCGGTGCATTGGTCAATCCAAACGGCATCACTTGAAACTCGTAATGACCGTAACGTGTTCTAAACGCTGTCTTTGGAATATCCTCTTCCCGAACTCGAAGCTGATGATAACCCGAACGAAGATCAATCTTGGAATAAATACTTGAACCTTGCAACTGATCGAACAAGTCATCAATTCTGGGGAGTGGATAACGATTCTTCACCGTTAACTTGTTCAACTCTCGATAATCTATGCACATTCGGAAGGATCCATCCTTCTTCTTCACAAACAAAACCGGTGCTCCCCATGGCGAGGAACTCGGCCTAATGAATCCTTTGTCTAGAAGCTCTTGCAATTGATTAGACAACTCTTGCATTTCGGATGGCGCTAAACGATACAGTGCTCGCGCAATCGGTGCGGCTCCGGGCACTAAGTCAATTTGAAATTCTACTTGTCGTGCCGGTGGAAGTCCCGGTAAATCCTCGGGAAATACTTCAGAAAATTCACGAACAATAGGAACATCTTCAAGTCGCTTCTCCTCCGACTTTTTCTCGGTTACATGAGCTAAGAAAGCAAGACAACCTTTCTTAATGTACTTCTCCGTTTTGATAACCGATATGATACTAATTCTCGTTCCACTTCGTTCCCCACGAATAATCAAAGTTTCGCCATTGTAGGGTAGATGAACAACTTTCTCATCACAAATGATCTTTGCGCGATGCTTAGATAACCAATCCATGCCTATGACGACGTCAAAACTACCAAGCTCTACGGCATGAGGTCTATGTTGAAAGGATGATTAAGAAAATTGAATGTGCAACCGCGAACAATAGTGTTGGTGCAAACTACGCTACCATTAGCTAATTCGACGTTGTATGATATGTCTAGTGTAGTTGGTTTAATGTTGAGCAAAGGTGCAAATGCAATGGACACAAAACTTTTATCGGCACCCGAATCAAATAAAACTGAAGCGTAACGATTATTGAGAAGGAACGTACCCGTTATGACATTCGGGTCTTCCCTATCTTCTCCGCCTCCCATGACGTAAACCCTTCCTTGAGCCATACCTCCTTGATTCGGATTTGCTTGATTCTTTCCCTTCTTACAATCCCTCTTGAAGTGTCCAGGTTCCCCGCAACCAAAACATGTAACTTGTGGCCACTTGCAATCCCTAGTACGGTGACCAACTTTCTTGCAATTCTCACACGGATCAGGACATCGTCCCGGATTGTGGTGACTCAAACACCTATTACATTTCGGCAAAACCCCCGTATATCCTTTTCCTTCTTTTTGACCCGCGGCATAAACCTTAGCAACCTCTTGCCTTTTGGGCGGTTGTTGAGTAGCATTCCTACCCCTTGTGTTGTCCCACTTGCGCTTGTTATTGTTGTTGTAGTTGCCTCGATTATTGTTGTTGAAACGGTTGTTGGGGTTGTTGTTGTTATTTCGGTTAGTGGTGGTGTACTTGCCTCGCTTCACCACTTGTGCCATCAACTTCTGAGTAACACGAATAGCTTCTTCAATTGATTGTGGATCGAATGAAGTCACATCTCCTTGAATCACTTCGGGAAGTCCCCCGATAAAAGCCTCTAGCAATTTTTCATTATCCGATACCATCGACGGGCATAATGCGGCTAATTCCTGGAATCTCCGAATGTACGTGTCAATGTCATAGCCAATAGTAACCAATTCATAGAACTCCGTCTCTAACTTTTTGATTTCTGTTCGAGGACAAAACTTCTTAGTCACTAAGCTCTTAAATTCCTCCCACGTAAGCTTAAAAGCATTATCCATACCAATCGGTTGCGCGTATGAATTCCACCATGACAACGCTCCATCGAGCAAAGTGCTCGTAGCATACTTAACCTTACTGTCATCCGGACAGTTACAAAGCAAAAATACCGACTCCAACTTTTCAAACCATCTAACCATTGCTGTTGCTCCCTCGGTACCTCGGAACTTAGTGGGTTCACCACTTTTGAAATCTTTGTACGAGCATTTCTTAACCCCCGATCCTCCGGCATTACCAGTTGCAGCAGCTAATCTTGCGGCTTCAGCAGCGGCCGCGGCTTCAGCAGCAGCAGCAGCCACTGTTTCTCTCTCGACTCTAAGTGCATTAGCAATGCTATCGTTTACCAACTTCTGAATTGCTGCTTGAGTCATCTCAACTGTAGCTTTCTTCGGTGCCATAACTCTTCAAAATCACAAGATGAAACAATCATGAGAACTCGTAAGTAGAAACAACCATCATACAAATATATCCACAACCACAACATGCATAAAGATAAATGGAATCACAACGGAACAATAATGAAATATCACAATATAATCACAACACACGTGGATAATATACATGAAAATTTCGGCCTACATGGACCGATATCATACATAATAATAACCATTCCTACATAGTAGAGTCAATACTTGATAATTTGTTTGTACAACAACCAAAATACTACAAGTTCTTTAAACTACGTCACACACCTTGTGACTAGGATAATAATGGTCAAAACTATACATGACAAAAGTCTACATAAGGCACCTCATGGTGCTCCGCCTGCCCTATCCTGAAGATCGCGAACCTGAATAACCAAACTATCAATCAAACCCCTCATCTCATCCATCTGACCCTGCAATGTATCAATACGCTCACGAGCTAAAGCTAACTCCTGTGACTGACTCTGTAACTCATCCTGAGTCATCTCGGCTCGGTCAAACAGCTCGGGCATCTCCTGCCTCAACTCTGTGATGTGCTCTCTATCCTCAATCTGTCGGTGCTGAAGACCCTGAAACTCTAAGTCAATACAAACCCTGCCTAATATCAAACCCTCAACCTCCTCAGCTATGGGCTCAATCCTATCAACCGACAACTCTCCCAACTGTCGCGTCAAACTATCAATCTGTAACTGCTGGGCATCAACACGGGCTCCTAGTGCCTCTGTAGAAGGCTGATGTGCAGTAGCTGCCCTAGAACTCTCGCCTAACTCAAATCTAGCGGGTGGCTCAGGCTCTGTCGACGGTGGTGTAGGGATATCGAAACGTGCACGCTTTTTGGGCGGCAAGTCCGATGCGGGTGCAGGATCTCTAAGAAAATATGACGATGATGGTGATGATGGTGGTAGTGGTGCTGGTGGTGGTGATGGTGCGAGCAATGGGTTAAGAGCTGGGCTAACGTGAGGTGTAGGTGCGACTTCACCCTCCTCGAAGGGTTCGGTCTCGGTGTCGGTCATGATCAGTGGGAAGGCTGCAGTAGAACCGATGGAAGATACAATCTCAGTGGAATGTGATGGATCATCATCCGATGATATGGTAATAGGGTGAGAATCTGAAGACATGTCTGTGACAACCGATATGAAATAAATGTAAATAATCTCGAACAAAGTGTAAGTGAAACCACATGATAACAATGAACATGTACTATGATGAAATGATGAGATGCTATGATAATGTAGCTATAGTCTAGGGTCAATGATGCAACCTAGTTCTCTATAACTGTAGCTCTGGTACCAATCTGTCACACCCCCAATTTACCTGTTTTGCAGCGGAATGGAATTCCTGGGGGCTTGACTGTCATAGCACCACATCACAGTTATATTGAACGACCTAAAGTGTCGTTTTAAAAACACATCGCTGGATATTTCATAAAAACAAAATCAGAGTACAACATCGGTCCCAAAAGGTTTTACAAAGTTTGCAAAGATACAAATATGTTACAAATCCAAACGATGTTTTGAAATAAACCATAATGTACATAATGTAAGTCGACGCCGCGACTCAAAATATGGGTCCCTAACCATGTCATGATGAACGTGCCTCAGTTACCTGAAAATACATTGCTAAAAAGGTCAACAATAATGTTGGTGAGAAATCATAGGTTTATGTAAACATTTTATACGACTACACAAGTATCTATCATGCATGACAATCCAGTCACGTAAAAATAATGTTACAATTGCCTTAAGCCCATGACCCCGAAACTAGACTGTTCAATTATGTATGCCCCTCCACGGAGTGTTTGCCAGACAACTCCGTAATGATATCAAATGAAATGCATCCGTTTACCTGGTTGGGATTCACCAACCCGGATGGAGGCGTCACCCTCGATAGATCTATCCACTCATCCTCGCTTCAAAGATTAACGGTTCATGTTCAGGAAATGGGGACTTTCAAATTGGCAAATGCGGTAACTTAAGCAATGTAATGAATTTAACATACTTGGTATCGTACAAAAAAAAATGTAGTGCAATGTATTCTCCCCCGTGGGTTTGAAAATAATCGAAAGCATGTAAAAAACGGGGCTATGAAAACTCACTTGGATAAACAGGAATAACGGCAAAAGTGAGTACACCGAGGTTTATAGTGATGCGTTAACCGGGACCTATGATCAATGATATGATATGTCATGAGTTGCAATGTAATGCTATGCATGCACTACGTATGTTATTTATACCATTTACGGGTTTTGAAAATATTACTCGTCGTCGAAAAATACTCTTTTGACGTCTTGACTCTTCAAAAATGACTTTACATGTTTTTACGTCAAAATGTCATCCTACAATGGTTTTATAATGATTTTTGGTGAATTTACCACTTTTCGTCGCAAAACAATGTCGTCGGAAAAATCATTAAATCAACAAAAATGGCTCCGGAAAAGTAGTCGTAAAATGGTGTACATCGATCGTTAGAGAACGAACTCGACGGTTTTGGAAAGTTTGTATCGATATCTAAAAGTTTCAGTTCAGGAGTTTTCGTCCAAAAGGTCTCGATTATATAGATATCGAAGGCTAAAGATGGTGGTTTTTGTTAATTGTGTGCAGAAAATAAGTTTCGGCCAACTTTGAACATCCGTAATTAAATCACTATAACTCCGCTTGACAAACGGCTTTTTGTTTTGAAAAATATGGCCGATGAACTTGATTTTACTATAAGACACTTCGTTCTAAAAAGTTTTGCATCATGGTTAAAAACTGCCGCAAACATGGACGATATAGCTAATGAAATACTTGAATCGTAGAAATAATATAATTTTTCAGAAAATTAATACTTACGGCAACTTTATGAAAACGGCTATATATTTGTCGTTTTAACTCCGTTTTCTACGTAAAATATGTCCTTAGCTTCGTATCGAAGTAAACTAATATATTTTTGAGAAGTCGAAATAATTTGTGAAGCTTAAGGCTCGTTTTTGACCCAAAATATGTACAAACAGCAAGCTGTTTTTCAGAAAATAAATACTTTTCGTCGTCAAACTTTAAAAATTCACCACGGCTTCGTTATAACTCCGTTTTTATCCGTTCAAAAGGCCACGGATTCGTTTTAAAGTATATTTTCTAATTCTCAAGACCAAAATGTCGTACCATCAGTGGGTTTTTCCAGAAATTCGTTTTAAGGACAGACCCTAAAATATAGTTTACGAAAATAGTTTTTCTCGGACAAAACCTATTCTAATCCCTTCAAATCAACTCCGAAACTAATCTAATCCTACCATACACCTTCTTAGGGTGTCATGGGTTCCTAATCACCATCAAGACCAAAGAATAACTTGGGAATAATTATAGGATGACTAATAAGTATATAAAACTTAGAAATCAAGAAATAAATGGTATAAACTACATAACATGCATATAAGCTCCAAAAATGATAAGAAACACATGAAAATGATAAGGAAACATAAAAATGATGAGAATATGCTTACTAGTGCAAGTGAAGAGGTGTAGGTAACAAAGGATTAAACTTAGATATCCTTGGTTTTTATTTCAAAACCATGAAAAGGATATGATCTAGGTTGATAAAAACACTTGAACTTGAAGAAAATTTTGATCCCTTGTGAGCTTGCTATATGGCCGGTTCTATGGTGCAAAAGAGAAGAGAGGAAATTTTTTTCTACTAACACTTTGAAATGAGAAGTATGTGAAATATCTTGAGGTGGTAGACTTATGTATTATTGAAGACAAAGTAGTAAGAAAACCATGCCCTAATTAATTGACAACCCCTCCCCTTGGCCGGTTTTTGGGGGAGGGTTGTCTCCCATTATATATATATATTTTTTTTTTTTTTTTTTTTTTAAATTGTAACTTGCATGTATTTGTAGAAACTTGTATAAAAAGTGTAAATAAAGTAAAGTTAAGTTAAGGTATATGAAAGTTTTTAGTAAATCAAAATAGATTGTATTGAGGTGATAAAAATTTGTAAAAATACTTTCCTTGTGAAAATCGGGTGATAAAATAATTATCGTAAGATTTTTAAGAAAACGACGTAATAATTAAACGTTAACGATAAAAATACTAAATGAATGTGAAACACTAGGAAAACTAAAAATATAGTTTTTATAAACTAAATGTGAGTTTAAAAATACCTCGGGATCATTTTTGAAAGTAACGGGTTAAATAATCAAAGTAAAAACTCACGCGATAAAAATTATTAAACATAAAAATTTCGCGTTAAAAGGTGAAATGAAATGTCGTGCATGAATCAATGAGATGCACATGATGTCAATGAAATGTAGACTAATCATAGTCCATATGAAATGTACGTGATGTCATGATCATGAATTCGCCGCTAAACCTCCAAGGTTACGCGAATTTGAAACAAGTAAACCAAGTTTACTAAAAATGTTGAAATAATGCGACATGAACGGTGTCGAGAAATGACCTGAAAGTACGGATTGTCACAGATCCCACCCCTGATCTTGATATTTAAAAAACGTATTTTGATGTTTTATATAACAATCAATTTAATAATAACAACAACAACAACAAGAAGAATAATAGTAATAATAATAATAATAAAGTGAGAACGCATATATTATATCGGCTTTTCACTAAATTTCTGACTTTTAAAAAGTAATAATAATAATAATAAATGTTTATCTATGATCAGAATATAATGTTTTTTTACATTTAAAGTTAAAAAATAAATAAATAAATAAAAATTCATGTGTACTTTCAATTTATTTCTCCACAAAGCTCCTTCATCGAATCAAAAGTTGGACTAAAACGATTAAATTTGGACTTTTTTTAGCCAATGAGAGAGCCTTATTTTCAGTTGAGCTATCTCTTAGAGCGTAAGGTGTAGTAACCTAGGTCAAGCTTTAACCTCCTATCACGTCAACACCACATCAGCTTTAACATTTCACCTTAACTCACATATTTTCAAATTCAACCCCTAAACTAGAACAAACACTTCATTTATTAAAAAACATGTCACATTAAACATTAAAACACAAAGTACATTAAACATTAAACACGAAGTACATTAAACATTAAAATTACAACGAGATTGATGAAAATAAAACTACTAAAACTTAAGAATACGAATCATCTGAGTTCCAACCCTCGTCACTCGAAGAGGAATAAAACTCGCCATTAAAGTACTTTCTCTTCATGATGTCAAAGTAGTTCTCCCTAAGATATTGAGCTTTCCTGGCTTCATGTTCACGACGACAAGCTTCCTCGCGTGCCTCCTGTTCCATAATCTCTCTATAATTTTTCTCGTCCTGCGCAAGTTGACGAAGGGAAGCCTCACTTAACCCAAATGGATTGTTTTCAAGGTCCACCTGTGGACTGTTAGCAGGTGGAGTGTTAACAATTGGATTGTTGAGAGGTGTAGTGTTTACAAATACATTTTTGGGTTGAAAAACCGGAAAGACATCTTCTCGTGGTGTTGAATAAACTTCAACTTCTTCTGGTGGAGTTGGAAAGGTAGTTACCGGCAGTTGTGGTAGACTTGGAAAGGTAGTTTCCGGCAGTTGTTGTGGACTTGGGAATTGTTGAGAAAAATCTTTACGAGACATTTTTGTGTGTGTGAGTTGTGTGTGTAAGTTGTGTGTTCTAAACAACTCTGGTAGAGTTGTATATATAGGCAGAGTTGATTTTGATTTTGAATTTGAATTTTAATAAATCCCGCTCATATTTGATTTTTAAATTCCAAATTTGAACTTCATTTATCCAGCTCAGAATTAATCAGTATAATTTGAATTTGAATTTGAATAGGTTGAAGGGGTGTAAGTGAAAATTTATTTAAAATGATTTGGGGGGTGAAATGATTTTTATTTTTTATTTATTTATTTATTTATTATTATTTCTAGGCTTAACGCCCCGTTATTGTGCTAACGTGCATTCTTTAACCTCACCTTAACGCCTATCATGGTGTGGGTAACGGGCTATAACGCCCCTATATTAAACAATACGCTCGTTTGAGCGTTAACATACCATGTGCTCTTATATAATATGGAATAAAAAAAGTTGAAGATAGGATGTTTCGCTTCAACCAATAGGAAACTCAATTTCAAAATCGAGACCTATTATTCACCAATTGAAAAGTCAAAATTGATATTTTTTGTCAACATTTCCTAATTATCTGTCTAGTTAAAAAAGTGCATAAAAGTGTGTGTCGAAATTATAAAAATAAAAGGTTAAAAAGAGGTGGTTAATTTTGAATATTTTTGTGGCTAAATTTAAAATATTAATAAATTCAATTATGTAATTTGATGTAAATAAAGACTATAAAGAATTAATGTAAATCGACAAAAAGAAATGATTCTATATAATAGAAACGAAGTTTCCCTATTTTACAAAGTTAGGTTATATGGTCAGTTGATTACCATGTTAAGTAATGAAACCTGTTGGTTTGTGTAAATATTATTAATATTACAGGTTAAATTTTGACCTCATTTAAATAACTTTCACGTCATTAAAAAAAATTCACGTCATATTTTTTAACAGATAATCTTACCCGACCCAACATTTAACCCGAACTAACACCCCTTCTTCCAACCCGTCTCACCATTTTGCATCAAACATGAATCTTAATTTCTACCAAACCTCATCCCAAATTTAATTCCTCCCTCACATATTTCTATCACAACTTAACGCTAATTTCATAATGTCATCTTCTTCTTTTTTAATCATATCAAATGAAATTCACTATATAGAAGAGGAATAACAGTCTAACTCCCTTTAAAATTTTAGAATCATGGATAGCCAACAACCAAGAAAGAAGATTCGTTTTTTGTCAAAATCGATGCGTATGTTTATTTTTTATTGATTTCCCAAAAAGTAATGTCTTTAGATGTTTTATTAAATGAATTTTTCTAGAAAACCTTAAAGAAGAAGTATCGAACTTGAGAGTGGTATGATCCAAAAACTAAGTATGATAGGCATAGGCATTGTCTTTACGAGATGTATGTAATGTTAAGCCCAAATCAAAGAAGAGATTTGGTTGCTAAAATGAGTCGTGAAGAAAGAATTGAAATGTTGGAGATGGAGTTGAATTATACAAAGGCTGAGTTGAGGAAGTGTTCATCTAGTTTGACTTTGAAGAAGTCAACTTTCATTGTTTTTGCAATTTTCATCTCACTTGTGTTGGCATTGA
Source organism: Chrysanthemum seticuspe (assembly GCA_019973895.1). Taxonomy (NCBI): domain Eukaryota; kingdom Viridiplantae; phylum Streptophyta; class Magnoliopsida; order Asterales; family Asteraceae; genus Chrysanthemum; species Chrysanthemum seticuspe. The sequence continues at coordinate 199,264,146 of BPTQ01000001.1, read as the reverse complement.
AGTAGTTTGACAATGTAGTAGGTTAATGTATCTACTAATGGTGTTTTTGTATTTCGTTCTTTAATGAAAAATATATCATTTTCCTTTTGAATTCCATTGTCAGTTTACTAATGCTAAGTGTTTCTCTTGATGTTTTTGGTTGTTTAAATGGTATAGCAGTTTATGAATCTTCTGTCAAGGTTTGAATTATTACTAAAGATTTATATGCAGTCAGGGTTTGAGCAGTCATGGTTTGTGTTTAAAATCCAATAGCCACGTGCAGTCAAGGTTTGAGTAGTTATGGTTTTTGTTTAAAAGACAATTGCCAATTCAGTCAAGGTTTAAGCAATCATGGTTTGTGCTTAAAAGCCAATTGCCAATTGAAGTCAAGGTTTGAGTTATTACCAAAGGCAATTGGCCAACATAGTGAATGTGTTTCAACCAAAAGCCAAAATTCAACAGATTATTGCAGTCAATGTAAATGCAATCAAAACCAAAAGCCCCAAGGAAATACAGTCCATTTTACCTATGTTAATGCAGTCAAAACATAATATGTCAATTTTATCAATGCAATGTAGTCAAAAGATTTGATGCAGTGACCAACATAACTTCAAATGGCAATGCCTAAAACAAAATATGTTAATGCAATCCACTTTACCTACCACTGTTAATGAAGTAACCAACAATAACCAGCACATTCGAAAAAAAGATGTCTTAAAATATCCAAATACACGACACAATACTAGATCTAATTGGGAACAAGTAACTTAGTGTTTTACAACCAAAAGACAACACAAAATATGGTCCATTATCAATAAACATCTTTATTACCAAAAGACAACCCATTCACTACATGGCATTCCAGTTAACTCCCAGATCCTACATTTGAGATTGTTGTTTTTGCTCTAAGACCTATTATGCAGCCTCTTACTTTAAGTTTGCATCTACCTTTCTTCCTAGTCTCTGAAACTTTGAAACTAAAACTTGCAACATTCACTTTCATTTGTGCTCTAAGTCCTAGTACACAGCCTCTCACTTTTTCTGTCATTCTACATTTCTTACCGGTTTCTTCAAATATGCAAGCTCTATTGGTACCCTTTACTTCCAACTTTTCTCGTTTTTCCAGTGATCACAACATCCTTAGGGAATCATCATCATCAGATTCAATGATCAAAACATCATCAGTTTCAGATGACACGGATTCAGTGTCAGATGATGACACATATTCAGTTTCATCATCAGTGTCAAATTTAATGATAACAACATCATGAGTGTCAGATTCAATGTCATCCAGAATGATCACATCAGGTAGGATTGACTTGCCCTTGGAGTTGATATCTGCAAAAATTATTCAATATAGACAAACTGTAATGCAAACTAATAAGCTGAACCAGATTGGTAGTAAGGACCATAAATGCTACTGGAAAACCTGTAATACAAACTCTATTAATAAATAAATTATAGAATGTAACTAAAAGGAAAGAACCTCCTTGGGTGAAATGGATAAACACTGTGAATCTCAAAAGGAAGGAGTGTTTGGGATATCCATGTTTCTACTAGAGACGGTTGAAGTAGGAAGACAATTTTGGACCTCAAACAACATGTTGGAATGCATATGAGACATATAATTCGAAATGACCTAATGATTTAATCAACGTTGATGAACCTGATAGTCCTAGAAATGGCTACATTTTCCTGTCACTTAGAGCTATTTCAAAACAGACAATGGCTACATTTTCATACTCATGTAAGCAAAGATAATCTAACTCCTTGCATCTTCCTCATTGTGAAAGTCTAAAACATCATACCCAAAAATTGATCCACATAAAGGTTAGCCATCCAACTATTCATATAACCTAACTTAAGAAATCACCAGCTTCATTTTATGTTATAAGTAGAAACAATCAATTGAACTATCAAACATATAAATTCTAATGTACATAATCATCTAGTCACTAACCTTTAACTATCACCATATAAACTGAGGCAGTTACCCTGAATTGAACAACTTTGCGAAATTGGGGAAAACAGTGAGGTGAAAATTAAGGTTAAAGTGAACATAGTTAATATTTTGACCAAAACTTTTTAAAAGTAACTGAAGTTAAACACATAGTAGAAATCCGAGTTGGACAAGGTCTCTCCAGCGTGGCATCCATGTTAACAAAAAAAAAATAAAAAAAAAATAAAATAAAATAATAATAATAATAATAATAATAATAATAATAATAATAATAATAATAATAATAATAATAATAATAATAAAATAACGATAACCGCTTACCAAATTGGTAACATTTGAAAGATTTTAAAAATATTCATTACCTAACTTTGTAATAAAGTGACCATATTACCTAAGGTTGTAAAATATGGAAAGTTTATTTCTATTATATAAACTTAAACTTATAAGAAATAATAAGGGGCAATTAATAAAACTTGAAGAGCTAAATTCAAAATAACGTTATATTCTTATTGGTTAATAAAATTTACATTTAAGCCAAAACCTAAATAAAACTATCTAATCATGATATTTATAATAAATAACCATAAACTTTATATTTGTATTTTACAACAACATTTATTGTCATTGTTATAGTTTATAATGTTTTTATTTTGGGGATTATCAAACAAATAGATCGAACTATGATAAACCCAATTAATAAGATGTATGTCAAAACTCTCTGCGTGCGAAAGGATCCAAAGTTAGTTGGTCAATAAAATAATTGATTGCCACAAAATTATTTTCTTTTATCATACTTAAATTTCTATGAAAATATCTTTCTTTTATTATATCTATCATACAAAACCCGAAAGCATCTTTTATATTCGAAGGAATATTCTTTTTTTTGGGCCTCTACCTTTTTAGCCCATTCCCTGGTCCGTTTTTTTGGTGCGTCTGCATTTGATACCGGCCTCCGAAGCCCAAATGGAAGGTATGTGTTTTTTTTGGCGGTGGATGAGTATAACTCATCTTCATCCTCATCATTTTCACCGCCATTTTCCCACATCTGCTTTGGATAACGATTATCCGTGTCTCCTCACCGCCTTAAACTCGATCGTTTCTTTCTCATCAGGTGCCAACTTTTAGGGTTTATTTGGGTTTTGGTTTGTAGATTAATTTATCATTTTGGTTTTTATTTTTTGTGCTATGTTTGATGAATCGTTTAAGAAATCATAAATTTCGTTTATTCTGCTGATAATTTTGAAATTCTCATTAGGTAATAAAACCCCCTTTTTAGTTATTGTTTAATTTGTGTTTTTTTTTACTAATTACTTTAATTTTTTCAGGAACCAAAGATAAGCGTGAATAAAGATTCATGATGGAGGAATGGAAGGTAACTATATGTAAGAATAGGTGCGTTTTTTAAAATTCGGTCTTATTCACAAATCCCTGATGTCAACCAAATCCATACCCTCTCTGATTTTACACAACCAAATCCCATACCCTTTTAGGGTTGATGTCAGCTATCTTTTTTCTTTATATTGTTAATAAACTGAATTACGTGTGAAAAAGCTGTACACACACCTTGAAACTGCTTTTGGCGTAGACGCGGTTCAGAAATCCGTTTGAGAAACAAACCTAATGGAAGCCTAAAAGGATCTACTCTAAATTTTATGACTTTTAATGCCTTTCGATATTTTTTGTTGTTTATCATATTTGAACTTCATATCTTTGTTTATGAGGTTTTGAGACTCATGGATCATCCCATGGTTAGTAATATACTAATATGACTTTTTGGGTGCAGGGTTGCAGAAATTTACTTTCTCAACAAAAAAAGACATTTCCAATGCTTTAAGGGTACCTCGAGAGTTGTTAAAGCTTATAGCCAACTAGCAAGAAATGATTGACAGGTAAGCAAATGTTATTAATGAAAGGTACTCAATTATTAAAACAATTTACACAACTATATAACATCTAAAGTGTGCAGTGAAAGTAGGCTTACATGTGTTGTTCAGTCTGGGAGTAGCAACCAGCTTATTTAATCAGCGTACCTGTTAGGGTGGGTGTTCGTTTATGTAGTAAACCTGGGTCATATTAGGGATACAGGGTCAACTATTCTCCCTCAAGTACTTGGGAATGTCAACCAGCCTGAACATAGGTTCTGTCAACTTGAACACTAAACAAACCCAGTAATAGCGATTATTAAACAATACACCGATTAGTTTACAATATTTGAATACGATTGTTAAACATAGCAGCCACTATTAAGCATTGTACACGTTATTCATCGATCGTGGGCAAGGAAAATTAACAAACCCATAAATAAAACGTCTACTTATGTTGCTAATTTGTGCTAATCTGGGTTTTCAGGTTACCCAACTGCAACCTCCAGTTAATGGCCACATATTTGTGTCAACAGAATCAAGAGTATAATCATCGAGTTGGACATCTTGAACTGGTATGTAAGAAATACCATAAGATGTTTGGGATTACTTATTTAACTGTGAGCAGACCATACGGTGGGCTTATTTATTGAGCCGTGCAACAGAATCAAGAGTATAATCATCGAGTTGGACATCTTGAACTGGTATGCTTTTACCGATAGCAACATAAAGTATCAGTGAAGGTATGTTGTTGAACTACCTATATCTTAATATCTTATCGATTGCTCTGTCTTATCTTATTAAAAATAAAAAACCATCTTGGTGTTAGGACTATGAATTCAGTATTAGTGTGTGTCTCTGGATATTTTTTATTCTACTTACAATAAAAAGTGAATTCCTTTTTATAACAGCCTATTCCAGTCGTTTGCTTGATGGTGGCTGTATCTTGAGCTGCTGCTCTTGCTGGTGAACAAAGAGTTGTAGCCAGGTTGGTAAGGGGTTTTAAGTCCCTCGACAGGTTTAAGTTTTATGTTTAGTTATGGGTTTCAATAGTTGATTATTATTTTGTTATGCTTTTCTGTAACAGGTACCACGAGGAGTTTGAAGTGACCTATTTGTGATTTTCAATCCAAATTTGAGAATCAGATGTGGCTGTGGGTGTATAAGGTTAGAGATGACGTGTGGACACTAATGTGAGTGTGGTGAGTTCATTTACTTTATTTTTGGCGTGATTTTAAAGAAAGCTTCCCTTTTATATACATGAACCTCTGTAAATAAAGTGGATAAATGTTATTTACGTGCAGTGGCAACCCCAGCCTCTACGGGCTGATACCATATATGACCTGGAAAAGCCAGTTCTCGGCCTGAGCTTCAGTAGGAAGTATACAAATTTAAACATGTTATAGATGGGACATAAATATTATTTGATTCATTTGTGATGCCCATTATAATAGTAGCTGAATATGCTATTTTAATGTCATTGTTTCAGCAGATACGTGTGTTGAGCCTTGAAGGATAAGTTGAAATGTGCAGACATTGTTCTGGTATGACCTAATTGCCTAACCTTTATGGAAGTATCTATTGACAAATTGGTTGCTTGATTAGCACGTTAACGCTTATGCTAAGTTCACTTACCATTTGTAATATTATAAATGACGTACGGGAATTACCATACTAAACAAGTACTGTCATAGTGGTTGGTTTTTTTTTACTCTTTACTTCAAAATATTTCATATTCCTTACACTAATCAGATATGTAACTGAAAACAACGACATTGAACATATACTTAACATATTTAAGGGTTTTAAAATCTCATTTGTTCATTTTTTTTCCAGAACAATCACAAATGAGATCAACTTCAACCACTCATATTTACAATTGGTAGACTGTGTCTATCATGCTGTTGACAGAAGTTTTAAGACAAGTGAAAGTGCAGTAAGTTTTTCTAGCGCCTTATTTTCTTTATTCTCACAATCGGGTTTTACGGCTTTTGACATAATCTTTTATCTTCATGTTAAGTCTACTTGACTAGGCTATTAGATCAGAGGGTTGAAATGTTTTTATTAGCTAAAAGGCTGACAAAACTTGCATTTTTACTATAACTATAATAATAATTAGGGGGTGTTTGGATACGCTTAGATCGAGTGCTTAATAACTTATTGTATCCGCGAAAACATTTAATCTATGATATTTGCAGGGTGGCGACATCCAAGCTAATGTTCAGCTCTGGGACATGCGACAGTTTGAAACAAAGTTGCAGCTAAAATCATGCTACAAAATCCTGGGCTTTGGATTGAAAAAAAAGGGACAAATGGCAGTGGACTCTGAACAACAACATGACATTACTATTAGGAAAATGCACGCTGGTGACTCCAATTGAGGACAAAGGATTCCCGTCCCATTATTTCAGTTTCGCAGCATACAATGAAACAGGGTAGCGAGCCGACGCAAGGAATTCTATACTCACAGGTATTGAAACTATAGGACAAAAAAAAATTGGATACCATGGTCACTAACATAAAGCTTCTTAATGCCAGATTACATAAGCATAATCCTCGACATTGGAAGCATACGCGAATTTGGGGATTCAAAAACCAATCGCATATCAAGGAGAAGCATAGAGGTCCGAAATCTAAAGTAAGAACAATTACTCTTCTATTACATTGTCCAATAACGTTGTTCCAAATATTAAAAACAATTATTCAAATGACAGCGGAAACAGCCTGACATTGACATTATAGAATGACATAGCAACCAGATTTCTAATCAGTAGCTGCACAGGACTTGAACAGCCTATTATTATAGCAGTAACCTCTTGCTGGGCTAAACGGTTCGCAGGTACACATAATAAGGACTAAAATACTCGGCGACGTAGTGGATGTGATGGCTTCTTAACATAACTAGGTTTAAACAGGCGGATTGCAGCTCGCTACCACTCCAGCGACCAGCTACTACCTGAATCCAAACGTGGCAGAAGCTCGGCTGTAAGTATCTAATACATAACCGCTACATTCACGTTTCTATAGGTTGATACTACATGCTGATGCATACGTCATGAATGGACAGGTATCAAGAATTTGTTGGTCCAACAGGCCCTCTGATACTTACACCAAGTGAGGTGCAGGCACAGGATCATGAACAAAATCAGAATCTCATCTCACTGAATGCGTTAATGGGAAATGAATCTGGACGGTCAGATGGTATGTTACTCACGCATATTCACAAACATATATGCAAATCACCCTAGCTACCTGCATATTCCCATACCAGCACCAAATTTTCACAACTGAAGCAGCGATCGTTCACATTCATGAGTCCAAAGGATATATATATATATATAGCTAGCTAGAGAGGTGATTTTATGAATTTGGCATTTTATTTATTTATTTATTTATTTTTTGCTGTATGGTATATCCATTTCCTTGAATTAGTCTTAAAATTTAAATGTATGTGATTATTTTCTATGTACTTGAGAGAGATGCTATAATATAAGTACCAACTTTCCTACAATTGCTTCATTTGCCATTCCACTTTCCTACAATTATTTCATTTGTACATTTAAATGTATGTGATTACCAAAAAAATTTTTTTAGCAACATACTACCGCTTAAACTTAATTTCGGAAAAAAATAAATAATACCCGCTGCAACGCAGCGGGCTATTATCCTTGTTATATTAAATACTAGATAATTACGTGCATGGCGGCACCAATGTATATAGTTTTCAATAAAATCTAGTTACGTCAATTGTGTGTGGTGCACTGGTGCTATATTCTGAGTGGGCTTGGTATACGTCACATTCTACATATTTTAATGCTTCACGAGTTTTGTCGGAGGAGGTTTTATATATGGAAATGCAAGTGGCAGGCATGTATTTGTCGAGAATAGTTTTTAAATGTTTGTGTAAGTTAGTAGTATATCAGGCTGCCCCCGGGACTCAATCTCCTTATTTTACCTGGCACATCGACTTTCTCTCTTCAGCGACCTTCAGACGATTAGATGTCCCAGTAAGACAACCTACACTAAAAAAAACATACCCCACAAATATACCTTTATTTATACATACAAAAAAAAAAAAAAGTCGATCGCAGGAGCGATCACTTCCCTCTTAAAATCTTTAGTCGATCGATCTCCCACAGTAAGAAGATCGAGAGGTAATCGATCTTGTATGTCAATCTCGATCCCCTACTGCATTCAGCCTCAAAGTGAGTGGGGTATATGTTGGTCCTTCTACTAGTATCAAAGTAAGTGTGGTGCTTCTGTTAGTTTGTAGGCTTTAGTTTATGCTTGGTTCATGTTGGGTACTATATTTATTTTTCTTTTGAATTTTTGGGCTTTTTTTTTTTTTTTTTTTTTTTTCAACTTGTTTGATTAATTGGAGTGGGATGTCTTTTTTTTTTTTTTTTTTTTTTTTTTTTATTTTTATTATTTTTTTTTATTTGCGGGTTTTATAAATTTATTGTCTTTCTAAAAAAAAGACTAAAATACACCGTTGGTCCCTAAACTTGTAGCGGAGGATCGCGATGGGACGAAACCGGGCATAATCATCGCCACGGGTCCAAACAGTAGCAATTAAATGCCAAATCAGTCCCTTTGACCAATTCTCTGTTAGTCAAAGTCTGTTAAGGTTAGGGTGTGCCTTGCACATGAGGGTAAACTCGTCATTTCATTTTTTTGCTCTATTTTATTTCATCTTCATCTTCCTCATGGGCTAAACCCAGATTCCGGCGACCTTAAACCCAGAATCCGGCGACCCTTGTAGGACAATCTGTCATATATTAGAGTGTCACTTATTTCCTGAATCCATTACTTACCAAAGATAGATAGATAGAGCTGTTCTTGATCCAATAGGGCTACTGTTGGTGTTCAGATCAATTGCTAGAGTTCAGAAATGTTAAACTTGATTTCTCAATAAGACAGATTGCCCACATACAATATGCCAATTGTGCTAGTTAGTAACAAGTTATGATACCTATAAAGGTGGCAAAATGGGCCAATGTGGTGGTCTGGGTACGGGTCAAAATGGGTTTTTTTTAGTAAGGGTCAAATTGGGTTAGCTCATAGGTGTGGTTAGGTTGATCTGCCGACACTTTCTTATGTGCATTTATTCTTTAAATCTGAATTAAATTAAGATATGAATCTGACTAAGAAACTAGTATCAAATATACGATCTTCTGTTTTCTTCAATAAAGCAATCTAGGAGGGGTTTTTTTTTTGAAGCAGTTTAGCAGGTAGCTGAAACTTAAGTATATCATGGGGGATATAAAAAACCATTAGAGTATAATGATGTATCGTCCAATGGTTTCCTAATAAAGTATCAAAGAATGCTACGTCTGATCTTTCATTACCATGTTTTATATATCATACTTCATTAACTGTCATATTTCTTTTGGATTTATTTTTCACATCAAATGTATTAGCTACTATGTATGAATTGATTTTCTTTTTTTCTGCAGCTTTGGAACACAAATGAAAAAGAAGATCTGCAAGTTCTGGTTGTCATATCTCGTCCACCACTAAAAATGTACATTGCTTCCATCCTTCTATTATAAGTACATAATTACCAACTCTCATATATGGTCAACCACAAACACACAACCCCTGTGGTTGTTTTGAACAGCAGTGGCAATTTTGACGCATATACTTATAAATGGGTCAATTTGCTTTGTTTTTTTATGGTATCTCTAGCTTGTCAAATTAAATAATAGCTAAATGGTGAACGGATCATATAAAAACCGATTATCCAATCTAGCAGACTTGCTCGTCATGCCACTTCTGCTGGTTGATGTCTTGATGTGTATCTTTTGGTACCGTTTTGCTCAATCTCTAGTATTTTAATACCGCTACATGTTTGGCCCATTTATGCAGATTCATGTACAACGATTGGCATATGCCACACATTGCAGCTACACTGAAGTTTCCGTATTTTTGGGATGAACAGTGCTACCAGACAGATGTAAAAGATGAGCTTTAGCCTTTGGTTTTCTTGTAGAAACATGAAAAAATGTTAAAAAGAAAAAACATGATACAACCATGTTCTCTTGTTAGGTTAGTACTAATACATGTTGCAGTTTTCTTGTAAAAGCATATAAAAATGGTTGCTTGTTTTCTTACACACTCATACTACCACCAATATATGACAGATTGTCCTACAAGGGTCGCCGGATTCTGGGTTTAAGGTCGCCGGAATCTGGGTTTAGCCCATGAGGAAGATGAAGATGAAATAAAATAGAGCAAAAAAATGAAATGACGAGTTTACCCTCGTGTGCAAGGCACACCCTAACCTTAACAGACTTTGACTAACAGAGAATTGGTCAAAGGGACTGATTTGGCATTTAATTGCTACTGTTTGGACCCGTGGCGATGATTATGCCCGGTTTCGTCCCATCGCGATCCTCCGCTACAAGTTTAGGGACCAACGGTGTATTTTATTCTAAAAAAAATTATTTAACTTGAGATAATTTTGATAAAAATATCAACAATTATTTCCTATAGCCTATTTCAAAATTATTGTAGTTTTCTTGATATATTGAAAATCTATTTTTCACCACTTAAATGTTTTGCATTGACTATATTTTACGACATACGATGCGTGGGTGAGCTTCATGTATTCTACAAATTGAGATGTTTGCTACGTTACATCTTTTGCAATTTATTTTTTAGCAAAGTTAGATCTATTTAGTTATACTCGACGAATCCTCATACAAATCGACGGTGTATAGCGGCAAATAGTTATACTTGCAAACTTGTGGTTTTGGTGTGACTCTTACGGGTTCAACTCTAGTCATTGCGAAAAAAATTATGAGTTAAAACGAAAAATATAAAAGTTTGCAGATTAAAAAATATTTAAACTATTAAATTAATGGTAGATGTTGTTACCAAATGATGCTTTAAGTATAACACATTACTCTTTTTTAAGTTTTTAAAGTTTTAAGAAAAATTTATCCGTGGTTTATAGATAGTATAGATATGTAAATGGTTGTATGTTCACAAAAAAAAAAGATATGTAAATGGTTGACAACTTGGCTAGAGAGGTGGTCAAAAATTATGTTACTAGATACACTGAATTTATAACTTATATGATTGCTGCATATCCACAAACGGGTCATAGGTATGTATATTTCGTAGGGCGTCAATCAAGTACAAGTATCTAACTCAATTGCACTAAATTTCGAAACATATGTTTTGATGGTAAAGTTGTTCATCATATTACACTAGTTTGGTGATAATGTTGGTAGTGGAGTGGAAAACTTATATAGCATTAAGTTGACGATAATATATTGATTACCGCTACAATTAGCATCAGTACGTTAATCATCACCGTAATCAATCCATTCTTTAGATGTAAGGTGGGGCTAATATAAAATGAATCATTTATCTTACTATTTTCAGAAATTCAATAAGACTAGTTGCTGATAAGTGAGTATGTTTTAAAAGTTAAAGGTGACAAACAACAACTTGACTTTGTAAGCATAAGTTCAGACTTCATTGTATAACGTGACCCATTTAACAGGAATTGCGTTGCAATTTCCCAAGAGCATGTGCTATGTCTATTTTGTTTTTTAGAAGTAATTTTTTAAGTTGACCATAAAGTCAATGTCGTCTTATAAATTTCAATTTACTAATTAGTTTTTACATATCAAAACATATATTGTTTCATATAAAAAAGTTACGGAGTACTTCAGATATATTTGTCATGATCCATAACAACAGAGGAATGCTCATCATAGGTATAAACAGACCCAAACGGTGAACTACTTTTTAAATTGTATATTTCTGTCTAGTAAATAATATTTTTTAAAACTAAGTACGTAGAAACAAATTAGTTTTGACATGAGTGTACAGTGTACTTAAAAAGAGATAGAAGTAGAACAAATAAATAAACATAATACAAATATTCTTTTGATCCTTCGATATTAAGGAGCACAATTAGACAAAAACATGATAAAGAATAAAAGAGATGTAACAGTATCTTATATACCTGAAGAGAAATATAACATAATATGTATAAGCTACTAGCTTTCTGCATGTAACACAACTTCCCCAAGGGGATTATGCAATGGATCATTCGCGAACGACAACTCAAGTTAATTTGTTTGGATCTCAAGTAAGATGCATAAGACCCGCAAATTTACTGCCTCCGTATAAGTCTTTTAGTAGACTATAGAAAGCTATACACCTGCACAACAAAAAAAAAAAAAAAAAAAAAAAACCCTTGAAGTTCCAAAACGTAATACAACTTAAAAAGCATAGAAACGGGTCCAAGTGGGGTTGTAAACTGGCAATGAGTGGATTTTGATTACAAAAACAATACTATTACAATGCTAATCTGAATCTTTCAATAAAAACGAATTTGGAGGGTCTGAAATCTAAACTATGCTTTAATGTGGGCGTCCTTCTTTCAATAGCTTAAACGTAAAGTAACGTAATTCCGATATCATGTTCCAAGGGTTATGGGTCTCAATACTATTTTTCACGGTGTATGGGCATGAACGGAGGATTTAAGAGGCAGAGTGAGGTTGTGCCCTTCCAAAAGTTTGATTCGTCAGTACTAGTTTTATGCTATATATGTGAAAGTATGAGATATTAATATGTTAAGTTTAATTTTGGCCCTCTCAAATTTTAGAAAAGTACAAAATACACAGCAAAAAATAAGATATGAAGGGGCAAATAAAAAGTCACACATAAGCTCCGTTAAAAATGATCCAATTGTTGCTATTTTTCGATAGCTTAAACGCTATTCCGAAATGCTTAGTCGAAACATTTAAAAACACATTTTGATGAACTTTATCTTAAAACGCTTTTGTCTAGACTATCGAATAATTTTTCTTTTAATTTTAACTGTTCACAACCAAATTACCATCACTTACAGAAAAATATAACATAAATCCAAGCATTATATCACTTATCTTACAATATATCTCACAAATGCTTTCAGTAAGACTTGAATCCACAACGCTTTCAGTAAGACTTGAACTCACAACTTTTAAGTTGGTATATAACTCACATACCACTAAACTAAAGCCTTGAGTTAAATCTAAAGCAAGTTTAAGCTAAGACACTCCATGCTGAGCATCGGGTCAAAACGGAACCGAACCAATAACGAATTTTGTGGAAGACGTGAGGTGAGACCGCACCATAGTAACTCGGTTCAATTTATATAGTTTAGGTGTGTTTTTATCGGTTTTGGCTCGAATCGAAACTATCCGATCCAAAAATCATAACTACATAAAATTAAAACTGAACCAAATATGGTTTGTTTGATTTCAGTCGGACAGGTTCGGCTTGGTTTTTCGGTTCAGTTTGATTTATTAGAATTAGACTAGAGCTCATGTTGGGCTGGATTGTTTGGGAGCAAAACAAGCCCAAAAGCTATTGCTAGTTTTGGGTCCAACTGTGATATGCCCTCCTTTATAGTTACTCCGTAAAAGTTAAACTTGAGTGTTTGTTTATTTTCATGTTTGAAAGCAAAGAGATGAAAAAAAAAGAAGATAAAAATAAGAAATTTGTCATATTTTCATGTTTGAAAGCAAAGAAAACCAATACTCCTTTTATATTTATGCTCTTTTAACGAAAACAAATAAGTTTAATACAGTATATAATCAGTATAATTTAATACTCCGTAATAGTCAAATTTGTATATGATCACCTAGTGGGAATGATTTAAATTTTTATTTTATAACACAGATTCAACTATTTAATTTAATACAATTTTACAAATTGAAGATCTATTAGATCTATAATATAACATAACATTAATATATGCAACAAATCTATACTGTAAAAAAACAAGTTATACACATAAAACTTTGTCAAATCGCGACATCTTTAAGGCTGGTTGTTCCCCCCAAATCGACCACCTTCATTTAGTTAATGATCAATGCGAGAACTATTAAAATGAAAATGTTGCATCTTAATACGAATATGATTGGAGTTAGGGGTGTTCATCGGTTCGGTTATCGGGTTATTCGGTTCGGTTAGTTCGGTTAATTTTTTTTTTCTGGATATAACCGAAAACCGAACCGAACCGAAATTAAATTTGATTCAACCGAACCGAATAACCGAAAACCGAACCCCTATAACCGAAAACCGAACCGAATAACCCGAATTACATAATTTTAATTATTTTTTTATTTAATTATATATATTTTTAGCACAAAATATTTTTTTCAAGCTTAATCATGTTATATTTATACTAAAAAAGAGTTTTAGTGATTTTTTTCCATATATATACATAAAAAATATATATATTTTATATGAATTCGGTTTTCGGTTCGGTTTTCGGTTTTCATTGCCAAAACCATATCCAACCCGATAACCAAATATTTAGTTCGGTTCGGTTCGGTTTTAACTAATTCGGTTCGGTCACAAATTCGGTTCAGTTATTTTCGGTTCGATTCGGTTTCGTTTTTCGGTTACTGTGGATATTACCCGATCCGTGAACACCCCTAATTGGAGTAGTTATATATGCATGAACGATATCTATGTTAACTATAATCTCATGGAAATTTACGACTCGACAGTTGGTCCCTATTTCTGAAACATGGTGTCAAAATGTAGAAGGATGTTAGTTAGGAGTGGTAAGAAGTTACGTAAGACACATTAAGTCCATATAATATAAACCAACTTTCATGTTCCACAAATTTAGATAATATAGTCAATTTATTATCAATTTAGGTAATATCTCGAAACTACACCGCAAATCGCGAGCTTGCATGAGTTCACAAACTCGATACCTATTTTGTGCCCCAGATATATGATCGTGTAATAGGTTTAATCATAGTTGCATGTGCTGTGTTGTTTCCAAAAGAATAAAAATGTGCCGTGTTATTTCCCAAACAATACAATTACTCGTAATTTTTTGAGAACGAAAATCCAAATAAAGATGTGACATATTTAAAACGGATTTGCTAACGGGTGCCGATTAAGCACTGTGTAAATAAATGTATTTAATGACTAGTTATGATACATTAAAATTTTCTTTTTACACCAAAAAATGCATTTTATAAATCTTAATTAAACTTATAATTTACCATATTCCTTTACAATAACATTTATAACGTCTCACCATAAAATTATAAAATGACTTAAAATTTTCATATATTTACACCTTATAAGATGCTCAGTACACACCCGTTAACAGATCCTTTACATATCTTTACTACCTTATAATGCATTTGAGACTATTCTATTATTAGCAAGGCTTAAAATTCAGACTTTTAAACTTGCTTGTTATGGAAATAATGTCTTTTGATAGTCACCAATATCATTATAACATTGTAACAGCCTATTTAAATGTTCATTGTAACCGCTAAAAATCATTACTATCAATAATGGTTATTAAAAATATGTAACCGCATCCATCATATAAATTCACACAAATCATTTCCTATCTCTCACACACAAAAATAGTCTCTCAATATACCCTCACTTCACTCCTCAACTCTTACGGGCACTTTTTTTGCAAAGATTCTTTATATGTTTGTTAGAAAAACATTTAACCCAATAACATTTGCTCGCCGAAAAATATAATCACAAGGTACCCGCCGCCGCATTGCGCGGGTACCCTGCTAGTAGTGATAATATGCGATGACGTGCATAACAAGTTTTAAACAAATCTAATAATAGTAAACAAGAAGCTAAACAAAAACTGTTTATGTGATTATATATATTGCGGGTAGATGTGGCTTGTCAACTAAGATTAATCGACTACAAATTTTAGAAGTTAACTCTAGATTCGAAAAGGTATCATTTATATAACATTTATAACGTCTCATTATAAAATTATAAGGTGACTCAATAATTTAGCTCCGTATAAATTTAAGACCATAATAAGAGTTTAAAACAGCAACCACCTATACTAATAAATGATCATAAAATCATTTATATTTGTACTTTTTCTAACATGTGCCTTCAGCACACAAAAAGGACGGTGAGACCTACGAAAAAGGACACCCGGACCCACAAAAAATACAATTTTCAAAAAAAATACGTGAGTCTGGACGTCCTTTTTTGTGGTTCCCACCGTCCTTTTTGTGTGCTTAACATGTGCCCCCGGGCACATGTTAGAAAAATCCCTCTATCTATTAATCTATATGTTTATCATGCTATAGCTAGTAAGGTATGCACAATGGGAGGTTTAGCAAAAGTTAAAAAAGTAAATTTATAAATCCTGAAATCATATCTATGTAGCTATAAATGTTTTGAAGGATATGTGAATAAACAATTACATGTTTATATTAACTTGAAGGAACTTTAATCCAAAATTTTAAAGTTATAATTTTGACATCACATGTCATAATTATCGTTAATATTGGATACACAAAGTATTAATTTATGCTGCATTGTTACTTTTCTTCAAATTTTAAAGTCTTAAGGATTAAATACAAGTTTACAACTTGCACGTTTGCTCGTGCTAAAATGACCACAAAATGGGTATTTGTGCTTGTAGTATTTTGATGTCTAATGTTTTGCGAGATCTATTTTTTTTTTTTTTTTTTTTTTTTTTTACACCTTTTTCTTTGTTTTACAAGTATTTTAAAGGCGACCGTAAGTCCGTAAGGTAAATGCGAGTCTTGTTTTATCATTTAAGTTGCAGTAAGATTAAACCATTTGGGCGGTCAAGTCATTTCGAACATGTCTCCCTCTCCTCCTTTAAAAATGAAAGTTTTGGTCTGTTAGGAACGAAAAAATTAAGACTGTTTGTGTGTATGCTTTTTTTATTAATTTTTGTAAGGTTGTTTTTAAGTTGTAACTACAGTCTCTTTACTACAAGTATTTGATCTAGCTGAGTTGATGCTAAAATGGCGAAGCTGTTTGATCAAATTTGTGGTCACCATTACCATTGCAACTAGTTTAACCTTTGGTTTAGAGTTAATTGCATTTTTGGTCCTTGTGGTATGGCCAAATTGCAGGTTTGGTCCCTAAAACTTTAAAAGTGCAATGATAGTCCTTATTTTGAAGTTTGGATTCCAATTTTGGTCCTTGGATAAAGTGAAATGTCTAAACTACCCTTTGTCTTATTTAGAAAAGTCAAGGGTAATTTGGTCATTTCACACCGATTAGGGACCAAAAATGCAATCCAAACTTCAAAATAAGGACTATCATTGCACTTTCAAAGTTTTAGGGACCAAACCTGCAATTTGGCCATACCACAGGGACCAAAAATGCAATTAACTCTTTGGTTTATAAGTGATTGAAACTTGCCCATTAATAGTTAATATTTTAAGATAATAATGATCATCGGCAAAATAAAAATAGGGTTAATGTATACGAAACTTCGTCAAATTTTTTACTTAGATTATTAAACTATTTTCTCAACTCGTGGTCCGGAAGTTTGATTTCTGTTTGCATAAAAGTTTAGCATCTTCCATTTTTTTTATTCCCAAAATGTTTATTTATACATTATTATTTAAATAAAACTTTATGATAAAATATCAAAGTGATTCTTATGCAACCCGTAATGCATTGGTTGCCCACTCGGTCATGCACCTTTTAATACGCATCCCGTGTTACACTAACTCGGTCATAGTCTTAGTTATGTTTAAAGAATCCACAACTCAGTCTTATTTAAAACCGAGTTTTCCTCTTTTTGTTATTTGTGAGTGTGTTTTATTTAATTACTTTTTTATAGATACTAGCCTATAAACCCGTGATAAATCCCGGGCGGCTTATAAAAGTTAAATTTGAGTTCATATATGTTAAAAAGAACAAATAAGAATAAACCAAGAATCTTCAAAATCGGTTAATGTTAAATTTGAGTTCATATAAGATATGTAAAACTAACAAAGAAGAATAAAGCATTTTAACTATATGGCGGATCAAATCTTTTGTGGCACTTCATGGTAAACCACATTCAAAGTTCTGTTTTAAACTTTACCATCCTTGTCGTATATCAAAACTTTCAATTAGGGGTGTAATCGAGTCGAGCCGAGCTCGAGCTTAACAGGGCTTGAGCTTGGCTTGAAATTTATAAGTTAGGCTTGAGATTGGCTTGATAGCTTGACGAGCTTTATTCATCCAGGCTTGAGCTTGGCTTGAAAAATTCTATTAAAGCTTGAGCTTGGCTTGAAAAGCTTGAATGTATATAAAAATATTGTATCGAATAGCCAAACTCGTCAATAAATATATGTATAAAATAAAACAAACTTAAATCATATAAAAATATATGTATAAAAATATTGTATTCAACTAAAACACAACTTTTTAACCATATAAAAATATATGAACCTGATCTCATTATTTGATAATATAAGAGTTGGCATTTTACATGTCATTTTAGAGCCATTTTCATTCAGATACATATCCCTTAATGCCGTGAATGTTTTTACATGTAATTTTAGAGCCATTTTACATGTCATTTTAAAAGACTTGTCCAAACACTTTCCCTTGTAGTACATTTGGTTTTTTGTAACCACTGTTATCTCATTTTATGTATTTCATACGTTAAACATTCAATCCCACATCTAAAGCTTGAAAAATATATTTATATTAAAGCTTGAAAAAGCTTGATAGGAGCTGAGCCAAGCTATCAAAAGCTTGAGTTTGGCTTGTTATATGTTTCGAGCTAATTTTTTGGCTTGAGCTTGGGCTTGAGCTTGATAAAAGCTTGACTCGATCGAGTCGAGCCCGAGCTCGAGCTCGAGTTGCTTGATAAAAGCTTGACTTGATTACAGTCTTTTTATGGTGTCAACAGTCTTTTTATTATACTAAATTGATCAGGGAAAAAATTAATGTAATATGAAGTTGTTATACAAGTAGAAAGCTTATGTAACAGTAATGTCCTCGATCTTATCGTAGTCATCATCGTTACGGGTATCCTATATGTGTCTTTCTTCTCACTTTTTGTTCGAAACAAACTTTTTCTCGTAATAATACATTTACTTGGAGACAAAACTTGGAAAAAAAATATCCTATCTATTAGACTATTAGCGACTTTGCGAACAGATCCATCAATTTGCAATCATCATAATGAATACAATTTTGCTACCGTCCAAGTGTCATCCAATATTTGGATTGCGTAAAGTCAGTTACATTTTCACACATCTAATTTATTATGGTAAGTTCACAACATGGCCCGAAAAGTATATTGACCTTATGAGTCGTTGTGCCCCTACGATATTTGTAGAAACAACTATAGCATATATGACATAAAGTATGCAGTTTTACAAAGACTTGCAAGGAGAAACGTTACCTCATATTCAACTTTCTGTCATATTCAACTTTCTAATAAAAGCCTCTTGCGGAATTAAAAAAAGAAAAGAAAAAAATATATATACATATTAGAGAAATAATGGATGTTGATGTTTACTAGTGTTTAAAACTGTACATTATTAGTACTTGTTTGGAGAAATATTGCTCAATATGACATTAGTCACCTCCAAAAAATAATGCATGATGAATATTCTAACTCTTTCCCAAAAGTCTTGGTCATGAATATGTGATAGAGTTTCGTATATGTACAAAAATCTAACTATCAAATTAGTATGATTTAAGATCATTTACATACCAAACTTATTTTATATATCAAACGATTAATCTCTACATTTTATCTTATTTAATCTGGTAGATGAAATTAGAATTCTAAAAGTTTAAAAACCCACTTTCATCCTTCTTTTTCAAATGTTAATATCTTTCAACCCGTTAATCTTTAAGCGAAAAAATACACCATTACGACGAGTATTATCTTTTTATATATAGGCACTTTGATATACTTTCAAAAAAAAAAAATCTCGTGTTTCTCACTTTATTTTACGGTTTTTTTTTTTCGTTTTTTTTCGGTTACTGAAATTTGCATGAAAAAATCACATTTGATTAAACATTGATTTGAATATTCTAATAATATCACATGTGATATTAGTGTTAAATCATATATGATATCACATGTGATATTACATATCAAATGTGATTTAACACTAATATCACATTTGATATTATTAAAATATTCAAATTATTGTTTAATCACATGTGATTTTTTCATACAAACTTTAATAACGAAAAAATATGAAAAAACGTGAAAAAGGTGAAAAAAATAAAAATAAAAATTGTCGAAAGTATATCAAAGTGTCCATCTATAGAAAGATAATTAAATACTTATCACGATTATTTTCGATTAACAGTTTAAGAGATGTTAAAATTATAAAAATATGTGAAATATTAAAATGTTTTTAATTTAAGTCATTGATTTTTCTTAGATGAAGGGTATTGATGAGTCCTTTGATACGTGAGAAAAATTTAGGATGTTAAATATATCTCAACAATTAGTATTGTATTGATATTTTTTATTTTTATTTTTTTGCTTTTTTAACATTAAGCACAACATAAAATGGAAACTTTTTAATTAATTTTTGATTAGTAGTAAATTTTGTTCACACTTTAATTTGGTTATTTTATCTTACTATCTTATAATGAACACATCTTTTTTTAGCATTAAATGCTTTAAAATTTCAGTAATACAAATAATAAAGCACCAAGTATAACCATTTCAAACACAATTAATACTTAAAACTCAAATTTAAACAATGCAAATAATAAAGCTAAAAGTACAAATGTTAAATTCAACTTTTTTCATTATTAAATGCCACTAATTAAATACACCCTCTCAATGAAAATTACAATTACAATAACCTATTATACAAACCAAGCAAACTATTAGAAAAAATAATAATAATAAAAAAAATATATATATATACAAACTAAGTAAAACTCCACCAAACTTTTGACATCATTTATAATCCCTAAATAAACAAACTAAGGCTGGAAGGCAAGGCAATGCCTCAGTCACCTTACACATCAGCGCCACATCAGCTTTCTCTCACCTCTCTCTTCCACTCACTCTCACTCACCTTAATGTGGATAAGGTAACCTTACCCTCACCTTTCATTAAAATACCAACTTTATTAAAATATACCCCACATACACTCACAAACTAAATAAATAATTAAGTGGGCCAGTCTTTTTACGCAAGCCAACGAGGTGAGTCGTTCACCTTAATGTGCATTGATTTGAGTGAGTAAGGTGAGCATGGTTTGGGATGGCATGGAACTCACACCACTCACCTTGCCTTCACCTTGCCCTTGCCATCCGGTCTAATCGTTAAAATTATTGTCAAAAATATACAAATAAAATAAATTTTTTAGTCGAAAAAATTTAATTACAGAGTACTCGCAGCCGAATCGCGCGAAACACTGCTAGTTGTTATAAATCAAGAATGCATGCATGTCTCAACCAATTACACATAACGAGGGTTGATATTTTATGAGTAATTTTTTTTATACCCAACTTAAAATTTTGTATTTTATGACAAAACTTTGATGACAAGACAGGTAAATTACAAACCTCACAGATCACCTCACAAGACTTAAAGAACATTGCAAGACATTAGCTCTCCTTGGTTTTGATTTATATGGTTAGAGCGAGTGACTGAAATTGCAGCTAATGAATTTAAACTTAAAATATTTTGTTTGGACCATCAAGCTTTACTATTAACCCGCCTCTTATAATTAATCCAACTTATCTTCCCAAACTCACTGCGTATCTTGTACAAGTAAAAATGTATTTTACAAATAACAAATTAAATCATAACGATTATGATTTTGTAAGTTCATGAGAAAAATAAAAATAAATAAATAATTGTGTGTGAAAGAAAAAGGTATAATTCTTTATTTATGAAGCCCAAATCAGTTCTCTTCCAATATCTCACGCAATCCATTTCCAACACAAAAAGCTATCTCATTTTCGAAAGGGTAACCTAAAATTAGTTTGTTTTGTTTTTGTTTTTACATTTACTTTAAACATTTATAAAAATAAAAGTACTATAAAACAAAATCACACATTCAAATATTTTATATTAAAACTTTATTAAAAAAGGTACAAAATTTAAAACCAACCACCTAACCCACTTCCCTTCTCAACCTCAATTTTCTTTTATTTTTTTATAGTTTTACTTTTTTCAAACCAGGTAAATCCCTTTTCTTCTTTTTCTTCTTTGCATTTCACACTTAGAGCACTAGGAGCCCCGGAGCCATAGGCTCGTGTTACAAGGAAAAGTATGTCACATCCGCACTTTTTTCTTATAACTCATAACCTATAACTCATCACAAAAAACACTCTCCCTCCATAACTTAAGTTTTAGGACACCCTTGGACGGCTGCACCTCACAATTTTTAATTTTCATTTATTCAAATAAACAAAACATTTCATTAAATTAAAAATAACGATACATTGAAAAAAAAATACAATTTAGTGATTAAAGTTCCATAGATGCTCTACAATATCTTGTCGAAGGTCGTTGTGCAATTTCCTATCAGAAAGTTCTTTGATTTTCCTTTTATGTATGTCGCATCTTTCGACCCAAATACGTTGCAAATTCGATTGTGGAGAAACGTAAAATTCGTTAAAGTCACTAACTGCGAATTCTTGATCTTTTAATATCATGTTATATAATATGTTGCAATAATACATAATTCTTCCTAGCATGTTGACTTGGTAAGCACGTGCCGGTTATTGTAAAATTCCCCAACGATCTGTGGAAAACGTAGAGGGGGGGGGGGTAAGGGGTGAATACGTTATCGTTTAAAAATTAAACTTTTGTATCAAATAACCAATCAAGTGTGACGTGATGTGAAAAGCGTCAACAATAGTCTTACAACTACTAGACATAGTGTAAAGCAATAAATGAAGCATATCACGATTACACAAACACACACACACACACAATATAAATACCATGCCATAACGCAAACATAATCAACATAATATAAGCAACTAGCCACACAAACAAACATAATCACTATGTACGAGCTAAAGGATGAATGACATATGTCCTCTATGTCGGCTCCCCGATGATAAACACCTGGCTACTCTATCAGCCGTTGATCATCCTCAAAGGGTTTATCTCTAAACCCTACAAGCCTCTCTATAAAAGGAGAGCAACACACACTTGGGCAAATACTGTCTCACAGCAGTGCAACATGGTTCTTGTTTAAGCGTGTTCCGAGCTTCTTGATCTATATCAATCTCATCAGGTCCTTATCGTTCAACACGGGAAACCAAACAACAAAACCATTCACATTCCATCCCTAAACCAATTTACATACCATACGTAAACATTTACTATAGCTTATTTTTATTTTTTGGGCTGATGGTTTTAGTAATAAAACAATGTTTCATATTTGGGTTACAATGTCATGTAAATGTGTAAGTGATGAGAGTGAATTTATGTCGAACTTGAAACTTGACTCAAACTTGAATACTTAAAACTTGAGCTTGAATCTACTACTACACAAACATGCACAACAAAATTTTACAACGGAAAACTTATGTGTACAACTTTCAGTTTTAAAACCTAGTTATTTGATGATTTTAAAAAAAAAAAAAACGCACATCAGACCCGCACTTGTTTCATCCAAAATCTAGATTTGCCCGTTTGACCCATTACCGGAACGCTCCTGACCCACTCATTTTGCCACTCTAAACTAAATGTATTTAGTATGAATAATATAAATTTACAAACTCACGCAATAAAGTGCGAGTGCATACAATGCTTGTAAGACTCGTGAAGCATTGTAAATCAATAGCCCTTTGTGACTGTATTTCATAGCAAACATGACAAGAGAGTTTTTGACTAACAAGATTTGGGTTATATTTGGCAGGGGCCCAGACTTATAAGGGTTTGAGCTTATAAAATAAATTGTGTTACACGGGGTTATGAAGGCTTTTATAAGCCATAAGCTCAAGCTCATGAAAAATGGGCTTATAAGTTTAGCTAGTAGGGGTGTTCATGGGGCGGTTCGGCTCGGCTCGGTTCGGTTAGCGATTTTAACTATCCATCGCGGGGCGGGTAGTTCATTTTACTATCCAAAACCGAACCAAACTAGGCGGGTAACCGGACATGCGGGTACCCGAAATGAGCGGTTACCCGCGGTTCGGGTCACGATTAACCATTAAAAAAAAATCGTTCAAATAGGACGAACAAAAACTAAAATTAGAACTTAATATTTCCTAGTAGTAAAATTAAATGACGTTGAAGATA
Organism: Chrysanthemum seticuspe; assembly: GCA_019973895.1. NCBI lineage: Eukaryota > Viridiplantae > Streptophyta > Magnoliopsida > Asterales > Asteraceae > Chrysanthemum > Chrysanthemum seticuspe. The sequence continues at coordinate 199,240,313 of BPTQ01000001.1, read as the reverse complement.
TTAGAGTCATTGTAAAGTTGTTCCGTCACAACAAAAACATTCAAATTATCATATGCAACAAAATAACTAATACTATTTATTTGACGTTTATAGGTTGCGATCACTTTAATCATATGTAATTCATGGGCGTTAATACATAATTATATCAAGTAAGTAAAAATGTGTTATACGATAAAAGTAGTACAAAAATATAGTTAATACTTGTCCATTTTTATGAATGGTTTGTTAAAACCTACATGTATATCATAAACGGTTCGGTTCGGGTAACCGCGGATAAGTAAAAGTAAAAACCGAAACCGAACCGTGATATGCGGGTTTTTCCGGTTTCGGGTTTTCTCGGTTTCGGTTTCTTCGGTTATCGGTTTTTTACGGTTTCGGATTGAGCGGATAGGCCCGGTTCGTCGGTTTCTCGGATATTTTGAACACCCCTATTAGCTAGTCAAATTACTTAAATACTTTTAAAAATTAATGGATTATCACGTAAACATCAAAATATATGTGAATTTAATTTTATATATATTTATGTGATTTTACATTAATAAGCTTCGGCTCTAACTAATTCGACAAACAACTTTACAAAAAAATAAGCTTCAGCTTCGACTTATAATATAAGCTCCAGCCCTAGTCCCAGCCTTAGCCTTAGCCTCAGCCTCAACCTCAACCTATTGCGTCAAACATACCCTTAAACTTGTGACTTTTTATTGAGATTTTCAAGCTTTTAATATTAGGCTGACTCATTATGATTAATTTAAATCCCTCTCACAAAAGTGGATGCAATCATTAATATAACATACTAATACCAAATGTCGGTAACGCTTGCTAACGTTTTTTAGTAATATATATATACTATTATATTGGAAGGCAAGTTGGTGGTGGGATAGCTGGTCAGCTTGCGGGCCGAAATAGGTAGCCCAAACTAATGTGTTTACGGGCCTTCTTAAGTCTTTATATTGTCGTTTCATTTCTTCAGTGCCAGGTTTTGTATGTGTTGGTAGTTCTTCCAATTTCTGAGTAGGTACAATCGTTTTTTCCCACCGTTCCATTGTTGCATATTGGCTTTTGATGATTGCCTTTTGTTGTTGAATGTTTATTGTAGTTACTTTTCTGTGGGTGTTTGATTGTTAAACGTTAGGAGGTTTGGTGTTTTTCATTTTTTTTTTCTTTTTTTTGCATGCATATTAGTTGGCCTTTTTTTGGTGTGGTGTGTGAAATATTTGCTTGAGCATTGCTTCCTTTAGGTTAGTTTGTTGTCTAGCAGTTTGAGTGATTAGTATAAGGACTAAGAGTGCTGCATGCAAGAGAGTGGGTGAGGTTAGTGGTTGTCCAGAAAGCTCAGAAAAGGTTGACCATGTTAGAACCTTAGGGGCTGTTGTTTTCGATGCACATGGTTTGGTTGTGAGTGTGGATTATGCTATTCCTACGGGTGGGTCATTCTCGGAAGGTGGTTGCGAGGTAGGAGTGCTGCCACAGTCTGGTGAACCAGTGGTTTTCAGGGGAGAAGGTGGTGTTAAAAGGAAGGGTGTTTGCTTGGATGTTGGTGTTACACAGGAATGTGGCCCGTCTAGCAAGAGAGCTTGCACTTCAGCTTTTGGTGCGAAGCCTGCGTCTGGCGCTGATCATGCCTCTAAACTGTTAACAGGTTTTTATTGTGACTTTTTATTTATGTGAGTCTCATTATCATTGTTATCAAGTTGATATGTTGTAGCATATTTTAGTATCATGTTTGTTTTTGTAGGTGTGTTTCCCCCAACTGTGGCTTCATATGATCGATTACCAGTTGAAGGCTTGGAAAAACAAGCTGCGAGGATTCTATTGTTGGGCTGTTAGAATGTGGTGGTGCTCATTTAGTTGTGGAGGAAGCGTATGCTGGAGATGGTAGGATGCCAAACGTGCCTGATCCTACACATGCTACTGCTTATGTACAGGAGGACCAGCATCATCACGGTTCTAAAAGGTTGAGTGGTGTGTTTGATGAGTGTGGACAAAGTTCGTTGCCTGAAGCTGTGAAAAGAAAGAGGGTTTCAACAGATTGCAAAAATGTCATTCCTAATGCATGTGCTGCTGCTGTTTCCAATGTGGTGCGAGTGGGTGCAAATGTTTCAGGTCACCGGACAAATGTGCAGCCTTTGGTTGAAAGGGCGCCGGCTATTGGCAATGTTTCTGATTCTTCAGGCCACCCAATTGTTCGTGCACACGATGTTGGGACTTCTTCAAATAATTTCTCAGGTCTGGTGATAATCGATGGATATTTTTTTATAACTATGGTCAAATATTGTTGCACGTTGTAATTGACGTATGCCTGTGTTCTTGGGTGCTGCAGGTCTTATGCGTTTTCCTGTCAATCTTGATTTCCAATCGGAAACCATGTTTGTAGGCGGCACGTCGGATGCTAGGTCTACTTTTGAGTTGGATTTCCAGGCGGGGAATATTTTGCGTGGTGAACCAGAGTCTTCGCACCACAGTCAGGCACACTCTGAAATGGGTAGTGCACGGGTGCCTAGGAAACGGCGTCGGAGAACACAGGTTGTGCCTGATGTGGAGATGCCACATAATTTACAGGCAGGGAATATTTTGCGTGGTGAGCCACAATCTTCGCACTACAGTCACGCACACTCTGATATGGGCAGTGCACGGGCGCCTAGGAAATGGCGTCGGAGAACACAGGATGTGCCTGATGTGGAGATGGCACGTACGCAAACTAGTAACAGGGCATCGTTTGCGTCAGGTAAACTTTAGCTATATTTTTCCTTTGATGAAACACAGCCTTCCTATGCCTCCCGCTATGTTTGCTTATGACCGTAGAATTTTTGATCAGGTCCCCCGGGAGAATATGTGAAGTTTGGTTCTTGCAATCGCGTTTGCCGCCATTGCAAGGCTATGTTTTGGGACGAGGAGATGCTTAGTACTTCTACGATATCTAGAGGGCTTGTGTACAACCGTTTCTGCCTGGAAGGTAGAGTTAGGCTTCTAACGATTAGAGAATACCCGACACTTGTACGGGAGCTTTATTCTAACGACCACTTTATGGAGAATATACGAGATTATAATCAGATGTTTGCCATGACCTCTTTGGGCGCCATGACCTCTGCAACAACATGATGTTCCGGAGTTTAAAGTCAGGTTGTTTAACATAGGTAAGGCCCCACAGTATGAGCTGCCGACGGCAGATTCAATTGGGGCTATAGTTTTGGTCTATATGGAGGAAACGGAGAGTGACTTTGACATAATATTAGAAGCTCATTATGGCAAAACACAAAGGATTAATAAGTTGCACGCAATTTACATGTCTGCCCAATTTCCTTTGCTGTTCGTATTTGGAGAGCATGGCTACCATCTAGACTTGCATTACGTCAATGTTGAAAGTGTGGCTACACGCAAGGGGAAGCGAATGTCTATGAAATCATTTTATTGCTACCAGTTACACGATAGGTTTGGCTACTATAATCTGTTGTCTAGGGGTGGGAAACTATTTCAGCAATACGTAGTCACCGCGTATTGCAGTATAGAGCAAGAAAGAATGGACTTCATCAGGGCCAACCAATCGAATATCAGGGGTGATTATTTGAGAGGTTTGTATGATGCAATTTCACGTGGGGATGCTGACAGGTCAGATGTGGGTTCTCGAATAATTTTGTCGTCGTCATTTACTGGTGGCCCACGTTATATGTACAACCATTATTTAGACGCTCTAGCAATCTGTAGGGAACATGGCAACCCTGCTTTTTTCGTCACGTTCACTTGTAACACTAGATGGACTGAGATACAAGAGTATATGGATTCGTATCGTAACCTTATTGCAGCCGATAGACCAGATGTCATTGACCGAGTATTTCAGTGCAAGATCCAATCCCTCATTAAGTATATACGCGATTTTCAGCCTTTTGGTTCGATAAATGCAAGTATCTTTTACGTGCACCTAACACTTCCATATCTTCTGCACCTATATTTTGTTTTGGTTATTCAATGCACCTGTTATTTATCAATGCTTCTACTTTTTTCAGTCCTGTACACGGTGGAGTTCAAGAAACATGGCTTGCCACATTGCCACATACTTTTGTGGACATCTCGAAGACCAGAGACAATGCGTCCTGATGAAGTAGACAGATATGTGAGTGCGGAACTACCTCATCAACAAGATGATCCGGAAGGTTTTAGATTCATTCCAGAATTTATGATACATGGCCCATATGGAGGAGCATTTCCGAATGCTGTTTGCATGCGTGAAAGGGGCACGTGCAAAAAAAAATTCCCAAAGGAATATTCTGATGCGACATTCTTTGATAGAGGAGGCTATGCACATTATAGGCGACGGGATATACAAATAGACGCACAACGCCATGGTGTTAGATTAGACAATGCGTACATTGTGCCATACAACCGTGCATTATGCATGAAATTTTATGCGCACATAAATGTTGAGTATTGTGGCTGGACCATGCTTATAAAGTATCTCTTTAAGTATATTTCTAAGGGTACTGATAGGATTATTGCACGGGTGTCTAGGCAGATAGGCGATGCAAACGTTCAATAATCGCATGTTTCAACTTCAGCAAGCACTTCAAATCAGTGTGTCGATGAAATAAAAAATTTTGTCGACGCACGGTATATCGGTCCTCACGAAGCTTGCTGGCGAATATTGGGTTTTGATATTCATAGCAGAGAACCCGCGGTTCAGATCCTTGTTGTCCATCTGGAAAACATGCAGCATGTTTCTTTTAGAGCGTCGCAAACGGTTTAATCGATCCTTGACAATCCTGGTGCCAGGTGGACTACTCTAATAGCATGGTTAGAATTTAATGAATCATAACAGTTGGAAGGCATTTAACGTATCTACAGTTTCCGTCCGAGTTTGTGTGGTCTAGAGCAGATAGAACATGGTCACCTAGTGATAAGGATTTAAAACGTACACTTTTAAGGCGTCATTTAAGCCCTTAATCACCCACTTTTATATCCGTTACTGCTTAATTTTGTTCCTTTTTGATTGTGCAAAATATTGCACTACCAGGCTTCGATGATGATCAAAGGTATGAGGGGTGTATGTTCTAGCCAAGACTTGCCTTTCACCTGAGAATAAGAAATACGAAACACTACGTTAAGTGATTAAGCAGGGGTAGGACCCTGCGAACCACCTCCGGCGTGAGAGTAAGTATGAGTTATGGTTGTATAAGTGTGTGTAAGTAAAGAGATGAGTGTGAAAAGAGCATACCATAATCCATTGCCCATCCAACCTATTTATAGTGGATGAAATAGGGTTGAGAGCACTTCTGTATGAATGTCGGAGATCATGGGGGCGTCCCATGATTGTGGGTAACCGCTAGGGTTTAGTGACCCACGTTCTCAGACTTGACGGGGAAGCCAAGAGAGAGAGGGAGATCGTGGGTTTGACCAAGTCAGGAGGTTCCCCTATCCAGTGCTTCTTCGTCAGCCATACCTCGAAGGGCTTAGGGCTTCGAATGACGAATTCCCCTTAGGTAACCTTCGTGATAACGAATGGTTTCACGCCTATGGATATTTTGGAATCCTAACTTGGGCCTTCGAATAGAAAGGCTTCGACACGTCTCGAAGGAGTGTCCTTCGAGCTACTCGGAGGGTACATCATCAAGCCCCCCAGTCGAAAGTGATGTATATGAGCGAAGAGGCATTGCTTTCGACTTCATGCTTCGAAAAAATACCATCCTGCTGCTAATCGTATTAGTTGGAAGATAACTATGCACCTAACTAAGCGCATTTAATGCTAATTAAACCTTTCGGCTGCCCGCTACAGGAATTACAATTTCCCATATTACCCGGAGACCAAAAGACTTATTTTAAAATTTAAAAACTATTGAGATCGGATAAGAGTAAATAGTAGTTACACGTGTGCGGCTAGGAAAGCGGTAAAAACAGTATTTAAGGAGGGGTTGTTGAAACCCTAAAACATTTTACTCTCTTCGCCACTTTCTACACGCAGTAAAATTGTGATCGCCACCACTCCGAAATCAAAAGGTAAACCTTCCTTCTAACTTGTAGCTTGTTTTTTTGTTAAAAATGGATTCCAAGTTTATCATAAAATAGCAAAAATGTACATTTTCTGCAAAAGAGTTACATGATCACTTAGCTGATTACCCAATCCCACCAGAGCACAAAGTGATGTTACCCAAGTCTAATCAGGGTATTTTTTATGCTCCTCAAGGTTTCGTAGGGCTATACACACATGCATTTAGCCATTCCAACCTTAGGATTCCACTGCACCCACTGATATTAGAGTTTATACAATTCTACAATGTTCATATCTCTAGGTTCAACCCCTTTGGTTTAGCCAAACTGACCACGTTCATAGTGATGTGTAAAGCATACGGCTATGAACCAATATTAAAGGTTTTAAGAGGTTTTTTGAACTTTTATCCTGGGGGCAATTGGTTAACTTTAGCGAAAAGACCTGAATCGGATGTGCCAAACCTTTTTGGGAGGGTGTATACCAATATAACAGGTTGGAAAGGTAGCTTTTTCTATGTGCCAAACACTATTGTTCCCCCCAACTATCCAGAGCTGTTGAATAAGGAGAATATGTTTGATGCAAAACGGTACAATGAACCATTGCCATATGAGGTGCGAAGGGATCCCTACTATCAGCGTTTGGCTAGATACCCTGTTGATGTGCAAGTGTTCCCCGAAGCCATCCTATACATGGCTGGGATTTCCTAGAGCTGGGAGGGGTCTCCCAATAAGCCTGTTATCATGTACCAAGGACAAAGTATGTTTATCTACTTCTATTTAAGTAGGACCAATATAGCACTGATATTTATTTCTTCTTGTTTCTTTTTGCAGAGATGTCATTCAGGAACTTTATGTACCAGGATTTAGATGAAGACTTGAGCTTCATGCCTGCTGAGAAGGCCGAAGAGTCTTATGGTGTTGGCTCTCCTTCTACATCCGTGAACAACAATGAGGTAGATACTCCAAAGCCGGAGCCTATTGCATCAGCACCCCCGCAACTTGCGTTGGAGGGTCCATCTCAACTTGTTGAGAATGTTGCTGACTCGGACGATCCTGCGGATGAGGATGTCCCGGTTATAGGTTCAACAGGGATAGCTGACAGGTTGAAAAGTAGAAAGGGAACAGCAGCCAAGGCTGTTAAGTCTACCAACAAAAGGAAGAATCCCCTTCATGCCTCCGGATCGAGGGTTGTGAAGCAAAAGAGTGCTGAAGGCAGAAAGTTTGTGAAGTCAGCCTTTGAGTTACCAGATGAATCCGTGGAGGTTCATGGTAAGCAGTTTTTCCTTAAAAAACATGTGAAGTGATAATTGTCAAAATTAACTTAACCCTTATAAATTGTATTGGTCGCAGGCCTTCCAGAAACGAAGGAGCTTCCCAATGCTTTGACTTGTCACCGGATTGTGGATCACATCACCCCCTTCATGGAAAGGTTTGCTGGACAATATGTCCATTGAAAGGGTTTGTGATATGCATGACAATGGTGTAGCGAGGCAAGTAGTGTTAGATAATCACTTAAATAGCATAACCAGGGAGTTGCTCAGGGCTGTGACCAAGGCTAGGCAGGAGATGGATGTTATGTTGGAAAGGGAAAAACATAGGGATCAGGAGTATGCAAAATTGGAGGCCAAGTGTGATGAGATTGAGAAGGACCTTGAGAAGAATCCTCTCGTTCAAGACCTCCGTCAAAAGGTTGAAGAGTTGACAACCAAAATTGTCAGACTCAAGGTAGAGGAGGGTAGGGTAGCGACTCTCATTGGCCAAAATGTTGTGCTTGGCGCAAAATGTGCTGGTTTAGAGAGTGAGAGGGCTAGGCTCGGAGAGGTAGAAGTTAAGTTGAGGGAGGAAGTGGATGGCTTGCAGATGAGGTACAAGATGCTGCAAAAAGATCATGTGGAGGTTGTTTCGAAGGTCGTGCCGTGCATAGCTATGGAACTCTACCATAGTGATGAGTTGGGAGCACATATGTGGAAGGTCATCAAATCAGCTATTTTTCATGGACGGTGCTTGGGATTGGAGGAGTCTGCCAAAACAGGTAAGCCCGTGGACCTTTCCAAGATTGAATGCTACCGTCCCACTTCGAAGGCTGAATATGATGAGGCAGGAAATGCTTTTGAAACCGCAGAGTACTCCTTCCTAACTGAAGCGACCAAAGATCCTATGGCACCCCTCGAAGACCTCCTGTCCAAGAAGCCTCGCAAGCTGAAGCCTACGACTCCTACCAAGAAGACAGTGTCTGCCAAGCCTACCTCGGTTCAACCATCTCCGACCCCTTCCCCATAAAAGCAGGAATGAAGGCTGCCGTGTTGGCAGTAATTTGGTTTCAAGGGTGGCATGTACCCTTTAAGACAATTTATCTTATTTGATAATGCTTGTCTTGTTCTTTAAACAATTTGAATGCTTGTGATGTATGGCTTTGGGCCAAAGACAATTTAACTGGGGCTTAGGCTCCTCGTGCAGGTACAAGGGCACTAGCCCTCATTTTGAATGGTATGGTGTAGGGGAAATACCTCTACACACTTAGTTTTTATTTGTGTTTTTCTTGTTAACTTCTCGTGCGCCATTTTTCCGACGCTTAAGTTTTACAACCTAAGGTTAAACAACCTCATTGTGTGTAAATTACAACACCAAGAATATAATGACCAAATTTGATCATTGACAGAGGGTCGCGACCCACTCTATCTCAAATCCTTTAAGTAGCATGACTTTGTATATATTTTTACAAGTGCCATAAACTACGAGGAGAGCTAATGTGAATGATTAGTAGGCTCAAATGATGAGGTGTTTGCTGCACCTTATGCCTTTGTATTCGACATTGAAGCTCATAAACGACTTGGTTGAACAAGTCTTTGTGTTTAAGAAACGAAGCAAGAGATTTTTGGGAAATGTCTTATTTATCATTGAATTGGTAGAGAGGATTACATCATTCTTGAAATGAAAACTAAGACAACTACCAATAATGTTTGCTTTCCCTTGAGAAGCTTCTAATTACAAGAATGAAAAAGTAAAAGTACTTCTTAAACATAGAACTTTCAAAGGTTCGTACCATTCCATGTCCTGTCGATGGGTTCTCCAAGAAGAGTGGCCAGTTTGTAGGCTCCGTTGCCGTAGGCCTCAGCTACCATGTAAGGTCCTTCCCAAGTTGGTCCCAGCTTTCCCTAGTATTCGGCTTTACTTGCACTGTTGAGGCGTAGCACATATTCCCCAAGCTTGAAAGTGGAAGGTCTGACCCTTTTGTTATAGTAGCCTTAGATCTTGTGTTTGTGTATTGCTTCTCGGATGGAGGCTATTTCTCTTCTTTCTTCTAGCAGATCAAGGTTTTCCCTGATCCTTTCATCATTTTGGGAGGCATCATACGTTGCCACACGCTCCGTGTGTACACTTAGCTCCGAAGGGATGACCGCTTCTGTTCCGTATGTTAGGCTGAAGGGGGTTTCACCATTGCTTGACTTAGGGTGCGTCCTGTGAGCCCATAGCACTTGAGGGAGCTCATCCACCAACCCATGATGAGTTCGTCCCAGCCTTTTCTCGATCCCTTTGACGATGTCTCTGTTTGTAACCTCCACCTGTCCGTTACCTTGTGGATGGTAGACGGATGTCCAAGACTGCTTTATGTTGAGCCCTTGACAGAAGTCGTAAAAGACTCCTTCGGCGAACTGCTTCCCATTGTCAGATATGATTATGTGGGGCACTCCGAATCTGCACACAATGTGTTCCCACACAAACTTCTCGATCTGTCTCCCCGTGACGGATGCTAAGGGTTTAGCCTCCACCCACTTAGTAACGTAATCAATTGCCACCAGCAAGAATTTGACTCCTCCAGGAGCCATAGGCATAGGTCCTACGATGTCAATTCCCTACTGAGAGAAGGGTCATGCGGATGTCACACTTGTCATGTCCTGCTTCGGCATCTTAGGAACGTTTGAGTGTATCTGACAAGCTTCACATTTGAGAATTATTTCTGCCGCATCCCTGTGCATCGAAGGCCAATAATAGCCCAACTTCATTATTTTCGAGACAATTGAGCGGGGTCCTGCATGGAGGCCGCAGAATCCTTTGTGGACTTCAGCGATAATGCTCGTAGCCTGCTTGGGTCCCACACATCTTAACCAAGGTGATAAAAATGACCTTCTATATATGGTTTCCCCTATTAGCCGGTACAGTGGGGACTTAACCCGAATCTTCCTTGCTAGCTTGGGATCTTCAGGGAGAAGACCGCTTATCAAATATTCCCTGATAGGAGTCATCCATGTCTCTCCTTCCTCGTGAACCACATCTGCAACTTCCTTGCGAATGATGGATCTTTCAGGTAAGACTTCGACGAGTACTTCTTTGGTGAGATGAGCGAAGGCCATAGAGGCTAGCTTGCTTAGTGCATCTGCCTTCTTGTTCTGATTCCTACGAACATGTTGGATGGTGTAGGAGTCGAAGCTCTCCATCATCTCCTTTGTTTTTTCCAAGTACTGTTTGATGACAGGCTGCCTTGCTTCATAGGAGCTTGTCACTTGGTTTGCTACCAATTGGGAGTCTACGAAAATAGCGAGAGCTTTGACTTCCATATCTTTAGCCAATCAGAGGCCTGCTAGCAACGCTTCATACTCCGCTTCATTGTTTGGGGCTTCGAACTCAAAATGAAGAGCATATGTTTGCTCCTTCCCTTCAGGGCTGACCAGCATTAGACCTGCTCCAGAACCATCGGAGCTAGATGCTCCGTCTGTATAAAGTTTCCAGTCATCTTGTACTTGAGTGAGTTTAGTTTTGGGCTCTTCCTTTTCTACGTCAGGCTCGAAAGGTGTTTCTGCCAAGAAGTCTGCGAGAATTTGTCCTTTAATAGAGTTTCGTCCCTTGAACTCTATTTCGTGCTCTCCAAGTTCAATAGCCCATTTGGCCACCCTCCCAGACTTTTCAGATTTCGATAAGATCTGTTTGAGTGGCTTGTCGGTTAAGACTGTGATTGGATGGGCCTGGAAATAGCGTCGGAGCCTCCTTGCTGCGTAGATTAGGGCTAGTATTAACTTCTCCAATGTTGGATAGTTGATATCCGCCCCCTGTAGGACCCTGCTAACAAAGTAAATGGGGATATGTCGTTTGTCTCGTTTTGCCATAAGGACTGCGCTAATACTCTCCATTGAGGATGCTAAGTACATGAACAACACTTCGCCTTTGATTGGGGCTGTAAGTGTTGGAAGGATTTCGATGAACTTCTTCATCTTTTGAAAGGCAGCTTCTGCATCCTGACTCCACTGAAAAGTTTTCTTATCCACGCATCCTTTGAGTATCTTGAAGAATGGTAGGGACCTGTCAGCCGCCTTCGACAAAAATCGGCTTCAAGCTGCCAGCTTCCCATCAGGCTCTGCACATCTTTTAGACACTTAGGGGCTTGGAGATCTGTGATCGCCTTGACCTTGGAGGGATTAGCCTTTATCCCCTGCTTAGTAATCAAATGCCCTAGGAATTGCCCCTCTTCGACACCGAAGGAGCATTTCTTAGGGTTCAACTTCATGTTAATCGCCCGAAGTTGGTCAAAGGTTTCCTGTACATCGAGGAGTAGGTCCTCCTCCGTCTTTCTTTTGATAACCATGTCGTCAACGTATGCTTCGAGATTTTTGCCTATTTGTTTGTTGAAGGCTTTATCTACGAGATGTTGGTAAGTTGCCCCTGCGTTCTTTAATCCGAAGGGCATCTTTCTGTAACAATAGACACCTTTGCTTGTGTAGAAGGCTGTCTTTTCTTCATCCTCCTTTGCCATATGGATCTGATGATACCCTTTGTAGGCATCTAAGAAGCATTTTAGCCGGAAGCCTGCCAAGGATTCTACCTTCCAGTCAATTTCTGGTAGGGGTAGCAATCCTTCGGGCATGCTTTGTTGATGTCAGTGAAGTCAACGCACATGCGCCACCCTCCGTCGCTCTTTTTGACCATTACTGGGTTGGCTACCCAAGTTTGGTACTTAACTTCCCTTAGGATGCCTGCTTGTGTGAGTTCGTCAACTTCTTTGCAGGCTGCAACGTTTCTTTCAGGGGCTAGGCTCCTCCTTTTCTGTTTTATTGGCTCAATGTGTTTGTACTAATTGAGTTTATGCTCCGTTCCGAAGGACTGTCCGTCTATCAGCAATGTTCTTGGTACCCCTGTCATGTCAGAATATTTCCAAGCAAAAATATCAAGGTTAGTCCGCAACAGTTCCGTGAGCTTTGCCTTGAAATTCTCCGGGAGTTGCTTTCCTATTACCACCGTCTGTTCAGGGTAGCTAGGGTTAACTACAACTCGCTCCTCCGCATCTGTGCAGCTTAGAATTGCTATCGGAGGTTCCTCCGATTCTTCTTTGATCTTTTTGACACCATATACACCCTTATCCGCCCCATAGTTAGAATGAAAAGTTCCAACTCCGAAGGGAGTTTGGAACTTAATAACAACATGTATGGTGGAAACAACAATGCCCATCTTTTGCATAGCTGTTCTCCCTATTAACAAATTATAAGGAGAATCTGACCTGACTATAACGAAGGTGAGTGTTTCCGTTCGGGATAAGGGGCCTTCGCCTATGGTGATTTCCAACGGTACTTCTCCCAGGGGCCATGAGTGTTCGCTGGAGAACCCTACCAGTGGTGTTTTCGAGTCCACCCTCCATGAGCGTACGGATGACTTGAGCTTTAGAAAACAATGCTCATAAATGATCTCGCAGGAGCTTCCACAATCCATATACGCTCGATTTACCTACCTATTTGAGATTCGTACCTTGATGACCACGGGATCAGTTGAAGGTGTCTGCCCCAAGATGTAAGGGAAGGTAATTTCTCCTACGCTTCCCAGCTCCCCGTTTGCTTTCTTCCATTTCAAGGTTGGATCATTCCTATGCACCATTAGTATCGGAGCCTCTGTAGGCGTAACCTCCTTCTTGTTCCCCTTCCATTCACCCAGTTGGGTGTCGGAGAACTTGTCTTTTCCCTTTTTGATGCCCTTAACCAGATGTGCTAATTGTCCGGATCGTACCGCCTCTTCGATCTGCTTCTTTAGTTCTTTGCAGTTGTTTGTGTCGTGTCCATGGTCTTCATGGAAATGGCAGTACTTGGACACGTCTCTGGCTTTGCTTCGTGCTGTCATCCGAGGTGGTGGATCGAAGGACTTTGCGGCTTTTTTGGTAGCCAGAATCTCCCTGGGAGATTTGACCAAGTTCGCCAAGAGTCCATGGTTCAAACCTTTGTTGTATGGAGTGAAGCGGTCTCTGTTCTTCTTCTTATTCTTGGATCCTTCCCAGGAGGACCCTCGAGAGAATTTGTCAGAAGCTTCCTTTAGCTCTATCGGAGCCCCGTTTGCTGCTACTTCTTTGGACTCAATCCAAGTGTAAGTCTTCTCCATCAGTGCCTTGTAAGTAGTGGGAAGATCAGTGGATAGGAATTCCACCAAGCTTCGCGTCCGAAGGCCATGTACAAAACCTGAGATCCTCTGATCTTCGTGCAAACCCATAATTTGCAAAGTTTCATCGGTGTACCTTGTAACGAAGGCCCTTGTGCTTTCGTTGTCCCTTTGCTTGATGGTGTGCACGGCTAGATGGGTCTTGGTGTACTTCTTCTGTTGGCTAAAGTGTGATCGGAACTTAGCCTTAAGGTCGTCTAGACTTACAATGCTTCCCAACTTCTATCCATTCCACCATATTCTCGCGGAGTCCCGGAGCGTGTAAGTGAACATGTGGCATGCTACGGGCATGACCCACTTTTGCATCTTGATAGCGCCTTCGAACAAGTGTAAGAAGTTATCAGGATCGCCTTTTCCATCGTAGGTGCCTATGTGAGTAGGCATCTTTACACCGTCAGGTAGAGGGTAGTCTTCGATCCACTTCTCGAAAGGTGTACAAGCTCTAGAGACTTCGGTGTATTACGGGTTGTATGGAGGTGGATAAACAGGTGTAGGGTTATATGGGTTAGGAAATGGCTGTGTGTAGGCAGGGTAAACTATAGAAGGTTGGTACGAAGGGTTTACACCCATCGATTGCGTAGGAACGTGTCCATAGAGCATTTGCTGGTAACTCTAGTTGGGGAGTGAACCACTCGGAGGGTAAGTGTTATAGGTTTGAGCAGGTAGGTAGGGGTTCATTCCCAGAGGGGGTAACTGATTCATGCCTGAGTATGGATGAGGGCCTCCGACACTCGAAACATACGAAGGGGGTACCGGAGCCCCCATCCCTTCTCTTCCTAAATGGGCAGCTAGAAGAGGGGGTAGGTTTACCCCTCCGTTCCCTACCGGGTTGCTTCCTCCGTTGGAGTTCTCGCTCCTTCTTTCACCTTGCATTCTTTCCCTTCTTCCCGGATCTCCTCCGGGTCCTTCTTCAAAACCCACGGTCCTTCCATTTGGCCTTCTAATGGAAGGAGAACCATTTCGCAGGGCCGAACGCCCCCTGCTAACCGGTTGAGGCCTCTCCTCTATTTCAATCTCTTCGTCATACTCCTCACTGGAGTATTCCAACTCTCTTCGCATTTCAGTATTGCAAACCTGCCTCTTATGAGCTCTTAGTAAAGAAACTAAGGCTTCAAAGTTTGCCTCAACGAAGGCGGGGCTAATATCTGGAATAGGGTTAGCGGATGTTGAGGCGTGATGTACGGGAGTAGTTTCCAAACTAGATCGTGTGGTAAAGGTTGAGGCCGTTATGGGGGCGAGATTATCGGTGTTAGTTGTGTGGAGAGGGACTATGGTAGAGAAACCTGGTGGAGGTGTATCTTCTCTTCCTGGTTCCATGCCGGAAAAGTAGTGTAGTCGGTTAGGGTTTTAGGACTGGGTGATTACGGGACTAATTGTAGCGGTCCCACGGATGGCGCCACTGATTGTGTAAAAGATTGCACTACCAGGTTTCGATGATGATCAAAGGTATGAGGGGTGTATGTTCCAGCCAAGACTTGCCTTTCACCTGAGAATAAGAAATACGAAACACTACGTTAAGTGATTACGCAGGGGTAGGACCCTGCGAACCACCTCCGGCGTGAGAGTAAATATGAGTTATGGTTGTATAAGTGTGTGTAAGTAAAGAGATGAGTGTGAAAAGAGCATACCATAATCCATTGCCCGTCCAACCTATTTATAGTGGATGAAATAGGGTTGAGAGCACTTCTGCATGAATTTCGGAGATCATGGGGGGGTCCCATGATTGTGGGTAACCGCTAGGGTTTAGTGACCCACGTTCTCAGACTTGACGGGGAAGCCAAGAGAGAGAGGGAGATCGTGGGTTTGACCAAGTCAGGAGGTTCCCCTATCCAGTGCTTCTTCGTCAGCCATACCCAGAAGGGCTTAGGGCTTCGAATGGCGAATTCCCCTGAGGTAACCTTCGTGATAACGAATGGTTTGACGCCTATGGATATTTTGGAATCCTAACTTGGGCCTTCAAATAGAAGGGCTTCGACACGTCTCGGAGGAGTGTCCTTCGAGCTACTCGGAGGGTACATCATCACTTTTCACTTTTTAAGTCTCTTGAAGGCAAAATGCTGGAATGATGCATATTTGGACGAAAAGGAGTGAATATGTGAAGAAAATGGCTAAAGTCAAGATCAAGACACTCAAGCTGCTGGAAGTGCACCCGACGGCGTCAGAAACAAAGGGCGACGCCGTCCCTGTATTTGTGACGACTCAGGAGTGAAATTGCTATTTTACACCTGACGGCGTCAGGCTTTGAAGAGTAGGGCGTCACGAAGACTTTTCTCCTCAGACGGCCTAGATCCAGATTCAGACGACGTCAGAGCTGAAGGATGACGGCGTCACAACCACAACGTGATGCCGTCCCAAAGTTGACTTGGCCAAGACAAAACCCTAATGACGGAGATTTGACGGCGTCACAATTAAAAGGTGACGCCGTCACAGTTGTAACTCTATATATAGAATTCGATTTTCAGAATTTTATAGAGGTAGAATTGTGGAGTAAAAACCTAAAAGGATTGTAGTCCGTCTTGGACAGTATTTTAGGGTTCTAATACCCTATTTTACATCGAGATAGGTTATTTATTCCCTTGATTTCATTATGTTGATCATCCTGATTTCATCGAGATAGGCTATTTTACATCGAGATAGGTTATTTATTCCCTTGATTTCATTAGGGTTCTAATAAATAACCTAATACCCTATTTTACATCAGGATGATTATACGCACAACACAAACAGGGAAGCCTGCGAAGCTTTAGGGCTATTACAGGATGATCAAGAATGGGTTACAGCAATGCATGAAAGCTGTACAACGGCTACGGCGGCTCAGTTGAGGTTGCTGTTTGTGCAGATCCTGCTGTTCAAAGATATCACAAGTCCAGTAACGCTTTGGCGGATGTTTTGGCGCCATATGTTTGACGATGAGCCTCGGATTTTGTCAGAAGCATTAGGTCTACGGCTCACATTTCTAAACGACCCAGAATTGGAAGGTGGAGTTTTGTATGAAGTACAAGCACTGCTTACGAACCATGGCAAATCGCTCAGGGATTACGGGTTACCTGATCCTCCAGCTGGGTTGCTAGGTCTATTTAGAAACCGCACTATGATGGAAGAAACCTGTTAAAATAGGGAAGAGATGGCTGCAGAAAGCAGAAGCATGATCCCGCAGTTAAACCAACAACAACGACATGTGTTTGACACTATTATAGATGTTGTGCAGGGCAAACAACAACGGCTAATGTTTGTGTACGGTCATGGAGGCACAGGAAAAACATTCTTATGGAAGGCAGTCATCGTAACACTTAGAGCCGAGGGAAGAATAGTGTTGGCCGTTGGTTCGTCTAGCGTTGGATCACTGTTGTTGCCATATGGAAGAACAGCACATTCACGCTTTAAAATATCATTGCAGCTCACTTATGAATCAGTGTGTGCAATAAAAAAAACACGCAATTGAGTGAGCTGCTCTGCAAAACAGACTTGATCATATGGGACGAGGCCCCAATGAATGAAAAAAGATGTTTTGAGGCGTTGGACAGAACACTTCGGGACCTTCTGGACAATCGGCACAGGCTTTTTGAAGGCAAATCAGTTTTGTTGGGTGGTGATTTTTGCCAGACGTTGCCAGTAAAGAAAGGGGCTCCAAGAAATGTGATCATTGGTGCTTCCATAGCTGAGTCAAGGTTGTGGCAGCATTTTACGGTTTTTTTCCTGCTACAAAATATGCGACTCCAAAGACCAGGCATGACAGTGGAAGAAAATATTGAATGTTAGTTGTTTTTCGAATGCTTGTGAGCATTGGCGATGGGAATGCTGGCTTAGAAGGTGGTGATGACCCAGAAAATACCTCACGGGTTTGCATTCCAGATCCGTTTTGTTTGGAACCAGGTGAACGAGCTTTGGATGATCTGATACAGTTCATATACGACATTGAGTCACTGCAGACACCGACAGTGATGACGTTTCAAGACAAGGCAATAATGTGTCCAAAAGATGAAACCGCTGACATAATAAACGCTAGGGTACTGCAACGGGTATCCAGAACATATGAGTTCTATATGAGCGCTGACGAGGCAATCCCTGTTGGAAGCGACGGTGCCGCCACCGAATTACTGTATCCAGAAGATTATCTGAACTCCATGAAATTTTCGGGAATCCCTCCACATTCATTGGAGGTCAGAATTGGTGAACCGGTGATGTTAATGTGTAATGAATGTCACAGGAGGTTTGTGCAATGGTACAAGAATGATTGTTACTCAGTTGCTAACGAGGGTAATCGAAGAGAAAATTATAACCGGGACGAGAATAGGGGAGAAGGTTTTTATACCACGTATTCTATTAACTGTCAAAGAGGACAAGATCCCTTTTGTATTTAAGCGTAAACAATTCCCTGTTAAGCTATGTTATGCTATGACGATTAACAAAAGCCAAGGGCAATCTCTCTCAAAGATAGGCATCTATTTTCCAGAACCTGTATTTGGGCACAGTTAGCTATATATTGCTCTATCGAGAGCTATGTCGTCAAAGGGTCTCAAAATACTGATTGAACCACATCCAAACCAACCACACAACACAACGAAAAATATAGTGTACAAAGACTTTTTGAAAAAAATAAGAGCACAGCGGCCGTAGGTCATATTCTTGTAGCATAACGTTAGTCTGTAGACATTGCAGCTGTTGCTACAGGAATGCACACGTTTCTATAGACACTAAAATGGTTGTTAGCTCTGACTTCCTAACTACACTATTTATATTCCTACATGTTGCATAATTTGCTAATCATAAATTTTGGCCATCTGTTAGCAGTGTAAGCATTTTTTAAAAATATGCCCCCACATTATGTCATCGTTGCATACTTATATGAAAACTAATTTCAGACTCATGGCTGATAAGGGAAAGGGAGAACTCATACAGGCAAGCGCAGAAGAAACTAAGATGATGCATGGTCAGACGGGTTCAGAAAGGTTCACACTCATACCTTTTGCTTCTGTGTACGACAGACCATAGCCATTACCTACACTATTTCATCATTGCAAATAAGCATTTTATTCAATTGCAGGCCAGAGACTGAGAAAAACAAGGCTGAGGTCATTCAGGCAAGCCCTGAGGGAAGCTCTACAACAGATTTTGTAACCATCACAGACACAAAAGGGAAAGGTGTACTCATCGCAAAAGAACCTGATGTCGTTGACATTACAGACATCAAACCAGAGGACTTGCAAAAAGAATTGCACGTTAAAGTGTACCGCAAATGGGCATCTAGAAATGTTCCTGAACCCAACCCAACCGGACTGTGCCTAATACTTCTAGAAAAACGGGTATGCATTGTGAATATGAGAAAGAAGTATAACATAATCAGTACCGATTTAATAAATTACTAACATGTAATACTCACAAGGAAATGCAATTTAGGCAAACGTTGATGTTAGGGACATCAAGAAGTTTGACTCGCTTTTGCAAACAGGTATGTGTTATAAAATGCGGAGGTTCAGTGCTAAGAACACAGAGGTTTGGCAACGTACACTGCCAAACAATACGACGTTGCTCATTGGGAAGTACACTGAAGTTGCTCCACTAGAGGACAACGGTTTCCCTGATCACTACTTTAATTTTGCCGCCTACAACGAACTCGGATCTAGAGTCGATGTTCGTGATGCAATCCTAATAGGTAATACATTTACATTATAACCCATCATAAGGACCACAAAGATTAACTATTTACATGCGTGTCTAGATTACATCAGGATTATCCGTAGTGTTGGAATGATAAAAGCCTTTGGAAGCTCAACGGGCAACCGAGTACTTATGAAAAATGTAGAAATCCAAAACCTCAAGTATGTACTAATCTGCAATGCTAACCCATAACCAATACCTAATAATTCTAAACTTTTATGTCTTACTTGGCACTGCAGCGGCAATAGCCTGACCCTAAGCTTGTGGAACGAAATGGCCACAAAATTTGAAATGGAGCTTAGCCTGCAGTTTGATCATCCGATTGTGCTTGCTGTGAGTTCCTGCTTGGTCAAGAGCTTCGCAGGCAATATTCAGCTTTCTGTTACCCCGACAAGTAGCTATTATTTCAATCCTAAAATACCACAAGCAGACGAAATCCGAGGAGTGTAAGTATCATGTCAGTAACATAATTTGCTAAACTAATTCAAAAACATACTCTTATACTATGTCACAAAAAACATACCTACATGTATGCCGAACTCTTGGCTACGGGCACGCCGTTGATGTTGCCTCCAATAAGTCAATAGCAGTCAGCCGAGTCTTTACCAAGTGGTCCAGTCCGAATGGCAAAAATACTTGAAATAAGTCCCGAGACGCTCGCTGTAAGCCACAAACATGTATATGAAATAAATAAACAACTACATGGCACTGACTATCATTTTTTTGCAGCATAACCAAAAGTTTACAGTTGAAGCCGTCATAACAAAGATAGACGAAGATGCTGCCTGGTATACAAATAGGTGCAAGCAATGCAACAAAAACATTAAACCAAACAGGCCCCACTGGCACTGTCGCTGGCGAGGCATCGCTAACATGGTACAGCCCTGAGGCACACTCCCTACTTCCGATGTGTTCTGAGGTTCTTAGCTATGTTGCCGACCCAGATCCATACAAACTTCCGCCGATCATCAAGGATCTCCAAAACACGAAGCACAAGTTTGAAGTTCGCTTTGGTTATGAACGCAAGAAAGGAAACCCAAAGCTAATCCTTGAAAGTGTTGCTGATGCATCAACTCCTGCACTGCCACTCGCAGATGCTACAGAGACTTCTACGCCGTCAAAGTCTGCAACCAGTGAAGCGGCTGTTACAGAGCTTTCACCAGCTACACTGACACCGCCGCCCCTTTATGCAGAAGCCGCCGAAAAAGATGTGGTAATCAAACATGCTGAACCGTCACTTGTGCCCAAGCAATTGTTTGAAGAACCACCAAAAGACCCAGAAATGCCAGCGACAAAGAAGCCAAAAGGTGATCCTGGTGCAGAATCACAGGTGTAACAACGATCAACTATGAACTGCTAACTTTTGTACTATGGCTAAACTAAGGCTATAACAATGTAGTTTACCTAACTATAGGCTACTACCT
Source organism: Chrysanthemum seticuspe (assembly GCA_019973895.1). NCBI lineage: Eukaryota > Viridiplantae > Streptophyta > Magnoliopsida > Asterales > Asteraceae > Chrysanthemum > Chrysanthemum seticuspe. The sequence continues at coordinate 199,219,845 of BPTQ01000001.1, read as the reverse complement.
ATAAAAAAAGGTGGCTTTCAAAAAAACAATGTAAGAACAATGGTACTGTATATGCCTACGGGTAAACTATCAGTTGCGCTCAAAAGCAGCGCACAAGTTTTGGGCAACGCTTGCACTACAATTGCAATAAAATCGTATGCTTCCTCTAATCCTATGTACTTCTCACCTTAATGACACAAAATGCTACAATGCAACAGCAAACATGCACGATAACGCCGCTGCACAAACAATTGCAAACACTTGCGTCAACACAAAACAAACCGGAAACTACATTCATACGATCTATACATTGCTGCTCTATCATACAACAAACACATAAAGGGTTTGCAAACATGTATGCTCAAGGGAACCAAATTTTGACAACAATCATAAAAAAAATAAAAAATAAAATAAAAAAATTAACATAAAGTGTGCCTCATTGGCTTCCATTAACTAATCAATAATTACAGAGTCATTCTAATAAGAGGGTGACCTTACTAAAGGCATCAAAATTGTAACCTGCTACCGGTTACAAACACCCTTGCGAACTACATACATACAAAACCAACCTTAAAACACCTAACCATCTGCACAACTACTAAAACCTAGGACCAAGACCAACCACTTCCACAAAAGACAACCAAGAACCGCCAGCAACCAACCTAATCTTCAGAAAGCTGTTCGTTGATCTCCATAAACCCCACTTGTGCTTCCTTAGCAGCAATCCCATCACGCAGACTCTGGATGAGAGTATCAAGCGCAAGCAAGGACTCTCGATCAACGCGCTGCAGCTCCACAAGGCCATCCAGACCATCCACAACGTCGCCATCAAAAGGACCAAACCAATGAGTCTCCATTATGGTACATGTCACGCTTCTCAATTTTTCCCAACAGCTGCTGACGTTCGTCCTCCATCCGAATCAGGAAAGCGCGATCCTTAGTAACCTCGCCGCTGAAAAGAAATTTGAAAGCTGTGGCCAGGTTGTCAGACCCACTGGCAGATTTGATCTCCTCGATGTTTGGCATCGCTGTCATGTTGAAGCGGTGGAAAAAGTTAGATGAAAAAAAAGCGTTGACAAATACCAAGTAAGACAACAAAGTATTTATAACCCACCCACTAACTTTGCAAAAAAGTTAGCACAAAAACAAAAAATGTACAAAGGGAAAACACAAATTAAAAAAAAAAATGACCACTAAAAAAACAAAGGCTTAGCAACAAAAAACTCAAAACATTCTACACAAATATACTAAACCAAAGGAAAAAAAATTATATACGAATGTTAAAAGTTGATGCAAAACCCCGCCGCAGCGCGGCGGGCGTTACATTCTCGTTTAGAGATAAAAAGGTTGTATTTTATGAAAATACTAGTTATAATGTCAGCGCACGCACGGGGTTTTTAATAAAATTTTCAATAATATATTTTTATTTATTAAAAAACAAATAGCTTAATTTTACAACAACAATTATATATTTATAACTATGGTCAGCTTAAGGTATTTAATGCGTTGTCACTTATTCTAATTACAAATGACTTGCTAATTCAAAAAATTTCTTGGTGCGTGCTTGACCTGAGATTGGCTTGAAGTAAACTAATAGTAACATGTATCACCCAATTTGCTGTAAGCATTTTACAGATACATAGTAATTAAGACAGAAGCTATCTTTGTGGCATCATTTAGACATGTAGAGATATCATCAGGATATAGTAACCTTTTGATTATTCTGGCTTTGAACTAATTCAAACAGAACGTAGTCAACGCAAGTTAGAAATATACATAAAAGTAAATACTTCTTAACGTCGAATAAGTTTGATCACTTTTAAAGCTCGAAAATGACCACATTTGAGAAAAGAAATAAAGGAAGGCCAATAATCTTAATAGCTAAAACAGTAAATATATTCTCAGATAACTTGACATCAAAGAAGCAATGCAATTGGTCAATTGTGCATCGAGAGCTTCCTCTTTTGTGAAACAAAAGGACCGATATAGGGAATAGTTTGACAGGGGCTTCATGAATGATTAAAGAAAACGCTATACGATACTATCAGCTCACAATAGCAATGTAAAGATGGATATTTGACACTCTTGTAATGGTTGACTTTTTTGGTCAAACAACTTTGACATGGTTTCAATTCCAAATGAGGTTTATATTTTTTGAAAACAGGATATGTGTCTAGCAGTATGAATCAAGGCGATGAGGTTCACAGGAAATCAGGATGGATATCATCTTCAACAATCTCATCACTCACCTTTCTCTCGAATGCAGCATTGTTGGTCTCTTCAAATCTGCTGATTTCGAGCTCCAAGTCATTATCATCATCAAGGAAATCATTCCATTTTGAAGTTGTTCTCTTTAGTTTTGTAATCACTGAGCTTGATCCAATATTGGTTAAACCATGTTTAACATTATCACAAACTCGTCTTTTGAACTTTGACATTATTGAGCTTGTTGCTTTGTAAGCAAAACTGTGATCAATATCATCTTTATGCTGAAATTATTGTACTCTCCCCATTTTGAAGATACTCCTATCTCTTTATCAGCGTAGTTATGGTTAAGTTGATTCTCAGTACCCCTTTTGAATTTTTCTTTCCCGATTGTCCTTGGTTCCTTGTCTGCAAAACAATAACACATAATGTGAGTAGTTTGTGGTACAATTGCCTCAGAATCAGAATATTCTTTGTGCGGTCTGCTTAATGCTGTTGTAACTGATAATCTGTATATGGGGATGTTGAACCCTTACAATATTCACAAACTTAATTCAGTTCAGCTCCAGCTTTCCAGAAAAACAAATACAGTTTGACTTTAAAGTCAAATGAGTATTTTCAACTTCAAAACTGATACGAGTTCAGACAAAAGACATGAATAATGAATGGAATCATTGTGTGCATGTCGAATGTCAAAATCCATTATCACTTTCAAGTCTGTAAGTGGTACCCAAACACTTCTTATTTGAGGTAGTATAGCTAATAACGAACCCGTGGCAGTACTTAATTAACATTAACTCGAATGAGGTACTAAAATGAAAATGAAATCTTATAACCTGGATAATCAGCATTCTTCTTGGCGTTTCTCCTCCCAAACACAGGCCTTCGAAGATTCACACCATCTGAGTAATTAGTTCTCATTTTTGGCTTCTTAAACAACGGTTTTGGCAACTCTGTCACAACATTCGGCTCACACAAATCCCCTGTACATTCAATTCATAATCAGTTACTACTATTAGGTGTCACACAGGCCTAATCAATGTCAAATGAAGAAATTTATACATTCTATGATAATAAATTGATGATAACTCTAAACGTGGCAACAACACAACTGAGGAATGTCATTTTTAGTTTGTTAAATTACATAACCTTTGATTCCAATCTATTCTGCAGTTGAAAAAATGAACTAAAACTATATTCTAAAGCTGGTAGAAGCACGGGGAATATATGCACCAGCATAACATCTAGGTGAGCAGCGTATTGCACGTTGCGCCTTCTACTTGTAACTTCAACTCCATATGGTTAAAATTAATCTTAGGGAACAATTACAGCAAAGCTAGCCTCTATCCCGGCACCTCTATTTAGGGCTTATCTCCATTGACTACTATGGTTGATGATGTGTTTTTCTGCTTTGAGGCATCAACTACAATCGGGATTTCATCTCAATTTTCAAACCTGCTCCCAAAATTAGACGTTGTTCTAAACAGCAAATAACAAATCTGAAACTTAAACATATGATAGATAAACCAATTTAAAATAACATTTAGAGTAAGACATCCAACAAAAGAATCTGCATATTTCGTGTAATCATTCATAAGGCCGTTATTACCAAGAGGTAACGCAAATAGGATTCTTGGGCTGAATGCATGCCATCATTATCGACAAGCTCCTTGTGTTCCTTGCTTGCTTTCTTAAATGCTCACTTGGAACTCTTGCATGTATTCTTTATTCCGACTCATTACCAAACTTGCCCATTTTGAATCATTACCATTTGCCCCATCTTGCCAATTTCTAGGCTCCCCACTCCAAAACATATCCCAGAAAAGAAAACGACAGGTAAAAGTTAGTTACCGATTTATAGCAGTGAAGTTAGACCATCCTATGTCAACATCGTCTGACCAATTTGCTATCTTAATAATCTGGAAAAAAAAAACACACTTGGTGATGGAATATACCTTTGGGAGAAATACCTATAATGATAGTCACATTTTGTGACAATGATTATAGTCACATTTTGTCATTTTATTGAGTAATTTCATTGACAATCTATTTTATTTGTGTAATATACTTATAATAATATGCAAGATAGTGTACCAAATCCTGTAGCGCATAGAATCTATGAATTGCTACTGGGTTGCCTATAGTTGTAAATCATCCATAAACTCGAAACAGTAATAAAAGCCCACTGGAAAATGATCAAGCCTTTCTCTTCATCACAACCGTGTGGGGACTTGCATAATCGTGTTCCTCGGGTATTCGATTTAGGATCTGCATAATCAAAAACCATATTCTATTTCAGTTATAACTACATGAACCAAAAATTAAAAATAATTTAATCGGGTTTGGTCAAATTCGACTTTTTTTTATAACCCACTATGTAATGGCCAAATGGGTCAGGTGGCTATAATGCTAATTGCTATACCACATTTACGTCATGTTTCAGAATTTTATAAGAATAATTAATTGAAAGGTTTATGGATATTTTTAATATTAGTATGATCGGATTCTAACTCGAGACTTCGGGATTGCACACATTACGTATGAGAATCAATGTAAATAATAATTAATATATTAAATGTAATATTTAATTATTGATTACAAATAAATACTTAACGAGAGTTATTATTTAACGGTGTTTGGTTAACGGTCGTTAAATGATAAGTTAAAGGACTAAATATGAAGTTAGTGGTCAAGAAGGATCTAGAACCCATCTTGGGTCCTAGAACCGGTTGAACAAGGGAATAGGGGAACCGAAACCCTAACTTGGAGACCAAGGGATTGAATTAGTATAAATACAAGGCCCCTTGCATTCATTCGAATTAATCTTGGATCACCAAAGAATCCTAACTTCTTCTCCTCTCCTCTCCCTTGTGCTTTGGTCGATCGTACAACACACCTAACTCCTAGGGATCGATTTTCCATTGCTCAAGTACAAGTGTTTGATTGTTTGTGATTCAAGAACCTAGCTTTTCTCACTGATTCGCTACTAATACGTGTGTACAAGAACGAAGAGCAAACACACTTGTGTTTGCATATCTTGGTGGGTCGACAAGGGTTTTGGTCGACATTCATAAACCCTAATTTTTAGGGTTTATGGTTTCTTGGTTCTTGATCTTAATTTGGGGCTTTCATAAACCCTAATTGCATTGATTGATAAAAGGTACGCATATTCTTTTATTTCGGTTAATTAATTTACTAGTATTATTCCTATTACTTCCGCTGCATGCTTTGATGATGTTTATGTGTTTTCTATAATCGTTATGATTAGTAAAACCCAACAGTGGTTTCACGAGCCGTTAATATGTTGTAATTAATTACCGAAACACATAAAAATTAAATCTTTAAGATTTTTACATGCTTTTATTGGTTTCTAGGGTTTTGAAAATTGAAACCCTAATTTTTTTTATTTGGGTCGATTACCCTTAATTGATTTAATTAGGTTTTAATTTTTTGCAAAACTTGTAGAAACCCTAGGATTGCATGTATATTTTATGTGGTTTTAATGAATAATTGTTATGTGCCATGTATTATGCGTATCTTGGGATTATAACTGTTACGAGGAATCCATGGTGGAACATGCATGTTTTGCCATGGATCATTGTTTTGATTAATTTTTAAGTGATATACACATGTTTATTAGTTTGATAAATATTAAATTGGGGAAAACCTCAATATATCTAATAAAAATCCGTTATGTGCTATTTGGTATACTATTGACTTTGGATTACGCAATCGACTTGTCGATGCATGTGGCTCACTTACCTTGTAGGTGAAAGCCCTAGTTGATGTATGCATTATTTTACGCCTAGAATTGTTTATTCGGTTTTATCGAAAAAATTATGCATGTGGCTAATTGTTTTTACACATGTTAATTGTTACGTTATATGTATATATTATTTGAGTTTGTTTAATTTTTTATTAAAGTGCTTTTTTGTTTATATTGTATGACACGTTAGTAAGCAAAAAGGGTTTTTTTGAGAATAGAAAATTAAATGGACTAAATAATGGCAAAATTTGATTTGTTTTCTAAGTATTAAATCTTGAACTTTTAATCGACTGATGCGACTGTACTAAATGGTTAGAACGGCTCATCCACTAGAACAAACTCAAAAGGGGGTTCAAAGAAGTGCGCACAGTCACACTGAAAGGATGTCTAAGGTTATGCTTCAGCGCTTACCTGGTCCTCTGCCTCCCTGTGCGTTCGATTGGAGCTACCTAGTATAACTATTCTATGTACGAAGCATCTTAGTGCAAAGTTGTAAGTTTCTCAACGCATCGATTAAAACTTTGTAGAATTTAATCTTAGCAATTTAAAACTATGAGTAAGGTTTTGAAACATTTTATGTTATGAAAATGTATGCATGCTTCTTCATACATAAGTTTTGATTACACATCAAAAATTGTACCCTTTAAAATTTAAGTTTATGCCATCTAATAATATAAAACACTTGAAGTTGTAATTTAGTTATGTGAGATCTTGAGCTAGATTACGATAACAAGGTGAATCTTTATGTTGTGTGAGACCTCAGCTTAAATAATTTGCAGTTTCTAAATTAGACAACTTAATTAAGTTAGTTAGTGAGACCTATAACTTAAGGCATAAGATGGGATAAAACATGCTTACATTTTGCATAATTGTTTGGAAAAATTGTAAATCCCATATTTTCTAGGAATTGAAAACTTGTTTGTCAATTATTGTTCTTCGACAATTACCTATTCTATACTTTCATCACTAGCAGATCAACTGATGTGGTGAAACTATGATAATGAGGGTCCTAAATTCAAGGAAAATTCTATGGTTAATATGAATATTGACCAAGGGTATTTTATTTTCTTGAAAGATTTAATTATCGAAAATACTAAAATTGAATTTTGTTAATTTTTTTTCATTGTATTAATGCAACATTAAACCATAAACGTGGTTTGGGCTGTGGTAAGTGGATCTAGTTCTGTTTTCAAACAAATGTTTGAGCAAGAAAAATTTACTAAAAGACAAACATAAACTCTTTTCCATGGAAGAAGAGTGAGACTCAATCCTATTCCTTTTCATGATTGAGAAAGGAATGTTAGGAACATTATAATTGTCTAAATTCTAATATAACTCATAGCAACTTTAATAGTTAAGAAAATTGCACACCATGTTTTCCTTAAGATATTTCATTACCCTCTGTTGGTGATTGAATTCTTATATGAAATTTTGGTCAACTAGAAAACATGTTTGACTTTTTATGAGTTATTAAATTAGAAGCTAGACTAATTACCGCAAAATTGGTAAAAGACAAACTAGTATATTTTATCTAGTTGTTTTGTTTTGACTAATTGAAGGTGCTATACATCATTATGGCGATGGTAGACCCATTAAGGAAGAAATTGCATGCTCAATTTTTCAAGTTAATAGCATTAATGGATGATTCATCATCTACAGAGTAGAATACACTCTTTTAGTACCTAATAAATTGTTACGAATGGTCTTTAAAAGGGGTAACAACGTAATAGCACGCTATTTTCACTGGTTAATAAAACACTTACAATGTTGTCAAATCCAGTGGGATTATGATGTATTACTGAATAAGATATTATTGTAACGTTGTCTAATTCAGTGGGAGTTACAAGATGTCACACCCCCAAATTACCTGTTTTACAGCGGAATGGAATACCTTGGGGAGGACTGTCATAGCATCAAAGTTACAGTTATATCAAACGACCTAAAGTGTCGTTTTGAAAATATCGTTTGATTCAGTAAAATAATTAGAGTTTACAAAACATAGGTCCCAAAAGATTTCCAAGGTACCAAAATAAGTTTGTTACAATCAAACGATGGTTAAGTGCATAAAATATAGGTGAGACGCGTCGACACCGCGACTCTATGATAAGTTCACATGCATGCCATGAAGTGAATGCCTTAGATACCTGAGATAAAACATTCTAAAAGTGTCAACACAATGGTTGAGTTAGTTCATAGAGTTTGGTTAACAAGTAAAGCTTTTAAAGAGCGTTCATGCAACAAAGGCAAAGTTTTTGGTCAATTAGAATAGTCCACAAAGCAAATGCATCGTAAATCCACTCAGTTCCAAGTTCCGCCCATACAAAACTTGCAACCTGTGTGTTCACAACCCACTGCCAAAAGTAGTATGTCTAGAAGTCAAGTGCACATTATCATAATAGTTCACAAAGCAAAGGCATTGTAAATCCACCCAGTTCCAAGTTCCGCCCATACAAAACTTGCAACCTGTGTGTTCACAACCCATTGCACAAAATATAGTGAGTCTAATAGTCGAATATAAGTTACCATAATAATTCACAATATTGCACCACGTATATAATAATGTATGCCAGGCAAAGCCCCTAGAATAAATAATATGCGTCCCGTAACATAGTGGACGAGAGGTTGGCCGACCTCTAATAGCGCTATCCATACTACTTACTAATAGGAGACTAACAATGCGAATGTACGAACAGTACATCATACAACTATTATATACAATTAAGAACACTCCGAACATGGGAGAATTTGCACTGCTCCGAACAGGGGAAACTTTAGATTGAGAACGCTCCGTAACATAGTGAGACGTTCTGCTCCGGAACGGGGAGGCTTTAAGTTGAAAATGCTCCGTTCCCATAGGGAGACATTCTGCTCCGGACCGGGGAGGCTTTATAGTGATGCTCCGAACATGGGAGACTTTATAGTTATGCTCCGAACATGGGAGACTTTATAGTGATGCTCTGAACATGGGAGACTTTAGGTCAAGGTCATAACACGTCCGGTTTAATAAGTTCAAACAAGTCATAAGTTTGTATTTAAGATCAAGAGTTCCGTTCAAAAGTTCGTAATTAAGTTCAAAGATTTAAGTCGAGTTCAAAAGTTCAAAACAGTCAAAGAGCTTGAATAATATCAAAAGGTTCAAGATAGTCGAAGCGTTCAAAATCACGTCAAACAAGTTTTAAAATATATCAAAAGGGTCCTTGTACAAGTTAAAAGAGTTTAACTATATGTCAAAAGGTTCATATCAAGTCCAAAGTGTTCACTTATATGTTAAAGGGTCCGAATCAATTTAAAAGAGCTCAAATATACATGTCGAAGGGTTCAAAATCAAGGAAAGTGTTTCAACTAATAGCGTTCATAACATAGTGATCAATTTAGTTCGGGCACAATCTACTTACTAGCATAAGTAGTGAAACAAAAGGGTAACATGTTCATGATAGTTCAAACAATATAGTTTAAGTTCATATAAGTGTAAAGTAAAAGCATGAAGTTGAGCATGTATCTCCCCCGAAGAGTTTATAAAACAATTAAACGAGTAAAAGTGGGGCTACGAACTCACCTGTTGCAATAGTTATGATGACAAAGTGGATGCACAGAAATGAGACGCAACTCTCTAACCGCGACTAGTAACTCGATGAGGTTAAATGAACAAAGGTTTAATCCTTAATACCCTAGGTTTTTATTTCAAAACCTTGTTTAAGAGTAAGCTAGAGTTGTGAAATTACTTGTCTTGAAAAAAATTATGATCTCCTTCCTTGTTATCACCCATGGCCGGTTCTAATGAGGGAGAAATGAGAGAGTAAATCTTTTTTTTACACCTTCATATTATGCTTGTGTGTGTGTGTTAATATAAAGAATATATGTATTATGTGTAGGATAAGATATTTGTACTCAATTGGTTGAGTCACCCCCTAAGGGTGTCGACATGTATAAAAAAAAAAGAATAGATGTATTTTGAAAACTTAAGTGTATAAGTATAGAAATAAAGGTGTAGTTATTTAAGGATAGTTGGTAACTTGTGTACATATTTGAGCTTTTAGGGTAGCGTTAGCTAAAAATAAATTTTAACGGATCAAAATAAAATATATTGAAGTCATAAAAGTTATAAAAATATATTTCTCGCAAGAATTGAGTGAAATAATAATTGTCGTGTAGAATTTACGAAAACCGTCGTAATTATTTATATATAACAATTTATATACACAATAAATTTAAAACACCGGGTAAACTAATAATATAATTTTTATGGTCTTAAATTGAGTATAAAAATATATCAGGATAAGTTTTGGGAAGTGTCGGATCAATTGTTCAAAATAAAAGATCGTACGATAGCGTTTATTTAATAAGAAAACAAATATACGTTAATGAAATATAAATTTTTCTCCGGGAATGAATAGTAAAATTTGAAAAATGACGGATATTGAGAATTGTGACACAAGATTTGTCATCTTGGTAGTAACTCAGATTATTTCTAGACTTTCTTGAAATAATACATTACGTTCAAAAATGTAGACATTCATATTCTCAAGGATAGTCATGAACGTTTCCTTGATAATTAAGTGCTCATGCATCTACTTGTAATGCTTATACATCTATGACACTATCTTATTGCTCACATAAACAAATGAATGTCATGGTGTTTATCTACTATATGATGTTGTTTTATGCACAAGTGGGAGAAGTATTTATTGTGTGCAAAGGAACAACAAATACAAATATGATTAATGGATTATCTTGATCGTAAGGTGAGAGATTAACGTTCTAATAAGATTGTCTTGTTTAAAGAACATGTGTCAAGATTATAGCATAGACTACTTTTATGTCTTATGTCATTCAAATTATAGAAACACTTGAAGTTACATTTTAGGTTAAGTGAGATCTTGGCTAGATTGTAATCTCAAGGTAAATCTCCACTTGTCGTGGGATCGGGCGTGAATGCTTTTGCAGTTTCTTAAGTTGGACACTTCATGGGATGACATAATTAAAATAAAGTAATCTAATGCTACTTTAAATATTTGTGTATTCTTGGAATGACATAAATAGTATATTAACTTGAAAATTAATTAATTGAAACCAAGACGTGGTGTTCATAATAACTTTAAATTATACATGGTTATGTGTTTCTGTATAAACTCACAAACATGAAGTCTTTTAAAGACTTATAATATAAAGTAAGATATTATAACTGCTATGTCTTTTGACTTGGTCAAAAGAATACTTATGTTATAAAACATGCAATTGGCTTGAATATTCTATTATACCATTAAGTTGATTTAGTTGGTAAGTAGGTAGGCCAAAAGGAATAAGTTTATCTTGCATATTGTTAGATTGTCTTACAATATTAATTCTAATGAAATAATGTATGTATATGGAATGTTCAGTTAGAAGAATCAAACTTTTGTTATATTGTTTGATTTAAGATAACTATATCTTCTTTTCTTCCAAAAGTTATCAAGGTTAGAAAATTGAGTATTGATTGGATATACTTAATAAAACTCAAACCAAGAAGATTAATAAGACACCATTTTAGTATGAATTGAGATGAATCACATTGACTCTTATATTGAAGTTTTGATTTGTTAAAACTACTTATGGAGTAGGTTATTAACGAACAAGATTTACGAACTGTCAATGTGTTTTGTGATATCTCAAAAGAAAACAATTTAGTGTTGTTCTAATTGCTAAAGTATTTATAGGTAGTCTTTAAATTACAAAAGCAAGTGGGAGTTTTGTTTAGATCTTGAAGAGATTAAATTACAAAACACATATCTTCTAAAACACACTAGTGAATAACAAGTGAGGTCAAATCTGATAGACCTCAAGATGGTGGAATTCTCATTCATAGATCCGCAAAGATATCTCAGATATTTGATATGATGAGAAATATGAATTACAGGATCATGGTAAACCTGTTAATCATAATGATATATTACCTAATATTGAATTGTGGTAAATTATTCATACTATGAATGTTAAGATGCTATCCAAAAGGATAATCGATTTTGGAAACTTGGTTTATCTTAATAAAGATGAGTTTCTTCAAAAAGAAGGAAAACCCTAGTGGTTTAAATCTTTGTGTAGAAATCATATGGACAAAATTGTACATGTGTTTAATGCATGACTTGTGACAAGATTATTAATCACACTTAAGCAATTAACTGTAATTGAATATTCTTTCCTTGACACATTAAATATATAATGATTATAATTGTCATACCTATTTTCATTGATATGAAAAATGACAATGGAATATTAAAACTCTTTCTTGTGTGATTGCTTTTGCGAGGACGATAAGTAATACAAAGGAGTTTTATGAATTCACATAATCTTTGAAAATATACAAACTGCAAGAATCCATGAATGGATATATGCATGTGTCTAGGAGATGATTCTTATGTTTAACTATTAAATCCAAGTTTTGGTTTAAAATTAAAATAAGATAATTTCTATGTATTCCTGAAAGCTAGTGGGAGTATTATGTTTATTTTCTTTAAATCTTATATGTTGTGGGTAGTAACATTCCATCTAAGATAAATGTTAGTTTTAGTTTGGAATGGAACTTCACTTGAAAGATTTAGAAAATAAGACATACAACCTTGGAATATATGTTTATTATTAATAGACATGTGCGGTAAAATAAATGAGTCTAATAGAACATGATATATCATTTGGAAAATAGATATGTAGAACATGAATGAAATCTTAGTTTGACACAAGGATTTTTCATGTGCATCATGTTATTGTTGTATCATGCTTGAATGCAAGATGATTTGACAACATTGATACCTAATGAAGTTATTAGATAACTGGTGTAATGAATATTCTAATAGAATATGTTTGAATCTAGAATTACATTCCTCAGCCTGGAGTTGCTCTCAAAATTCTATGGATGAGCAATACAACAATTGTTGCGTAATTGTCATAGCTAACAAACTTGAAAGTTTGAAGGCATCAAACATTACACTGTAGATGTTGAAGTTTACGGAGATTTTTAAAGAGCACATTGTTGTTTGAATACAATGATGTTGGTTTAATTGAGATGATACTCAATACTAGTCATGGGAGGATTTCATCCTTGTAAATGGCCATGTGAACTAGTTGTGCTCAACTAAGAGCATAGTTGCATTATACAATAAAGAATAAGAATACTTTAAACTTTAAAATGTTTGAAAGTTTGATTGTCATAAAATTGGTGGTTGAGGATGTCACACACTTTATGAAATATTATGTGGCAATATCAAGATATTTTGAATGCACACATACAAGAATTTCACTAGTTGAATTCTTGAAATAAGTATTCTCAAAATTCCTATAGATCAAAGTTAGTTGAAATTATGCCTTGTCAACAAGTATGATTGTCATTACTTGAGGCATAATTCATTAACAAGTATTATCATGCATTGATCTATTTAGTATTTGGATAAGGGATGTTTTGAACAAATATTATTTAAATGAAATAAAATATTGGTTATGTTTATTTTTCATTTTCTTAATATTATATCCTATATTTGCATGCTTAATCCGCGAATAACTTATGTTATTCTAAAAGTCCGTTGTCGATCAATGATGTGGGAATATCATTGAATTAAGACAAATATGAGTTTTGGTAGAATATACTTTAAGTATATTGATGTGTGGGACATATCCGAGCTTAACATGATTGTACTTTATGGATCTTTGTCATTAAGTAAATCATGTATATTTATCCTCAGACTTGAGATACCAGATAACTATTATGAATGTAGTACACTTGTGTGAAATAGTCTATCGCTATCCGTAAAAGGTGGTTATAAGGGCTATTTTCAGAAGTGTTGCAAAGTTCATGTGTTTTGCTTGTAGTCAACAAAATTTGCTCATTTGAATTTGTTTCAAAGCATAATACTGTTTGGGCCCCTCGTAGGGTTGACAAGATATTTGTAAGGCCTTACCCAAGATCTATCTGAAATACGTTCAGATGATTTGGTAATCTTGTTCAATTAGATATAACGAGAAACAAAACATTAACTTGTGAAATGACTCGATCCATATTCACAGTTAATGAAGTATTAGAAGTAAAAGGATAAGTAAAAATGATGAATCATTAAATGGTTTTTCCAGGAGACCATACTCGATTCGATCTGGGGGCATTGGCGTGTTAAGCTAGACTAAACCAATGTCATTACTATATTAAGTAATATCCAAGTGGGAGCTGAAAGGTTTATGGATATTTTTAATATTAGTATGACCGGATTCGAACTCGAGACTTCAGGATTGCACACATTACGTATGAGAATCAATGTAAATAATAATTAATATATTAAATGTAATATTTAATTATTGATTACAAATAAATACTTAACGAGAGTTATTATTTAACGGTGTTTGGTTAACGGTCGTTAAATGATAAGTTAAAGGACTAAATATGAAGTTAGTGGTCAAGAAGGATCTAGAACCCATCTTGGGTCCTAGAACCGGTCGAACAAGGGAATAGGGGAACCCAAACCCTAACTTGGAGACCAAGGGATTGAATTAGTATAAATACAAGGCCCATTGCATTCATTCGAATTAATCTTGGATCACCAAAGAACCCTAACTTCTTCTCCTCTCCTCTCCCTTGTGCTTTGGTCGATCGTACAACACCCCTAACTCCTAGGGATCGATTTTCCATTGCTCAAGTACAAGTGTTTGGTTGTTTGTGATTCAAGAACCTAGCTTTTCTCATTGATTCGCTACTAATACGTGTGTACAAGAACGAAGAGCAAACACACTTGTGTTTGCATATCTTGGTGGGTCGACAAGGGTTTTGGTCGATATTCATAAACCCTAATTTTTAGGGTTTAGGGTTTCTTGGTTCTTGATCTTAATTTGGGGCTTTCATAAACCCTAATTGCATTGATTGATAAAAGGTACGCATATTCTTTTATTTCGGTTAATTAATTTACTAGTATTATTCCTATTACTTCCGCTGCATGCTTTGATGATGTTTATGTGTTTTCTATAATCGTTATGATTAGTAAAACCCAACATTAATATGATTATGAAACTACTTTAATCTAATAATAAGTCTAAGATTTTAATAAATCATGTATGAGGTTGTATGCATTAAACATGCACACTGGAGTTTCTATTCATTATAAAATTTTCAATCTTGATCTTCAATTTTTACTACTTTCACAATTTTAGAATCATACAACAAAATATTCCATGATAGAACATTAAAAAGAGTTTATTTAACCTGTTACGACACTCCAACATCCTATGAACTTGCTACATATGGCCTTGAAATTGGTTATACAATATCAGCGAGACCCGAAGTCGTTCCACGTCAGCCTATAGCACATTGTGCTCCTATACAACAACAAATTCAGCAATCAGATATACATGTGTGAAGACATATGTATGTAAACGATCTTACCTTTAATATGAAAGGGGATCCTGATTCTCGTATATGGCTTGAATTATGGTTCTTCTGTTACTATGCCAAATATCATTTTCAAAATATAAGATTCATAAATATTTAACCATACAGATTTCATTCCGTTGCTATGTTGCAATAAATGTTATCAATGTACCTTCAGAATCTACTCAAAATCCAAGATTTCATTCCGTTGATATACTGCACTCAAGTTTGTCATTGCTAAGGTTTCTGAATCATATGGTATCTGCACCATAAAGTTGATGGTCTGAAAAATTTAAAGACCAAGTGTTTAGTATGATGGTATGAGTTAATGTAACAAACAACTTACTATAACCACAATTTTGAAATTATTTGATGCTCTCTTGGTTTTTTTATGCCTATAACCCTTTTAATCCACACAAAAGAAATTTATTAATAATTCTAGAGATGAAAAAAGAGTGAGTTAACGCGTCATATGGGTACATCAAAGTAAGGGTGTGCATGGTCAAAAAACCGGACCGGACCGGCCAAGACCGGACCGGACCGAAAACCGATTTCGGCATAAACCCTAGACCGAGACCGGACCGAATGTGGTCGGTCCGGTCTCGGTCCGGACCGGTCCGGTCGGTCCTTCGGTCGGTCCGGTCCAACAAGGCCAAATTCGTCGGTTTTGGTCCGGACGGACCGGACCGGACCAGACCGAGGACCAATTAGCCCAAAAGCCGGGACCGCGGACCGGACCGAATGTGGTCGGTCCGATCTCGGTCCGTGTTGGTCCGGTCGGTCCTTCAGTCGGTTCGGTCCGTTCAGGTCATATGCTCACCCTTACATCAAAGTATTGGTAAAAATGGTATTTTTGAAATGGGTCAACATGGGTAGTGTTTGTAACGGGTCTTTATGAGTACTTTTTGGTGGTACAAGTTAATACAGGCTGTGTTGGGTTTACCGGATATATCTTTGCTCTACTCATGCTAACTTTATCTATTCATCACCATCATTGAGAATACTCCCATGTGATGATAGAGATTTTCACAAAAGTTGCACATCTAAAAACAACAACAGTAATTACTGCAAGTTATTCGACTTTAAATTATTATCATATCGCAAACGAAACTGATATCTCAGCTAATCCACTCAAAGTTACTAACAGAAAGTCGGGTTCAAGCAACAAACAAAAAAGGACATACCGTTGATTAATTAAAGATACGAGATTGTGCGATTTTAGTAGGAACATAACTTGAATCCATGGCTTGCAGAACACATGAATCGAAAAAACCCTATAATCGACTTAGGGTTTTTGGATTTGATAAACTGTTGAGTTTGTTTGTTTATTTGTTGTAGGTTTCCTTTGTGTGCTGAGGAATTGAGGGCGGTCCGTGTTTTTATTTACTTATTTACGAATTTAGTCCAAAAGTATTGATAATGTGACCACAAGTACATGTGTATTCTTAGTCTATTTTTTCTTCATCTAAACATAAAAACGAAGTTTTGTTTTCTTACTAAATCAGGAAATATTTAGCTTTTATTATTTTTCATATTTTATAAAAATAATAATAATTTAAAAAATATTACTAAATAAAGTATAGTTTGATTTTTTTTTAAATGAAAAATTCTCACTGGGATTTTGTTTTATTATATAAAAAAGATTATTCCTTAATAAAATTTTGTATACTTTGAACAATAACTTCTTTTTGACCAAAAAAGTATATAGTTCTTTACCTATGAAGCCCAACTCACTTTCCCTTCCATTTATATCACCCAATCCTTTTCGAAAAACAAATAAATAAATAAAATCAATTACACTTTCTTTAGGCTACCCACAATAAGGTAGGTTGAGTGTGGGTTGAAGTAGGTTGGTGGAGGTTGCTCTTGTTGTGGAGATGAGGGTTGATGTAGGTCAAATGGGAAATGGGTTGCCCCTCCAACCGATTGATACAATAGGTTATGCATTTATTATTCTTGTCATTTATGATAAAAAATGCATGCATAGGCTACATTAAATGTCACTTTTGGTTATAACTAGTAACTTTTTTATACTGATGGAGTATTTGCACATACTAATGAGCTAACAATGCGGAATATTCGTCACGGCTTCACTCAAGAAAGGTCTGTTGGGCTCTTTATTTTATACTTGACGTATAAGATTTGGAGCGAGTTCAATCTCTAAACGTATAATTGCCATTAAGGTTTCTTGTGGGCTAAGATGTTAACGATGATGTATTGCATTTTTAGGTTGGCAACGCATATGGTGCTGTTTCATTCTCTGAGAAGACATTATTGCTTTAATTCCATCTATTTAAGTTCATTGTTGTGAACTATGGATTAAAACTTGCAGTATCAACTTGTTCAGTACCAGTTATACTGTTTTGCAACTATGGATTAAAATTTGAAATATTATGTAATTATTAGCAATGAATTTTAATTTTGTTATTAAAAAGTTGTTAAAAAAAATAAAATAAAAATAGATGTCGGTCGTCTTACTGTGGCTAAAAGGTTGTCTGTAGGTTACAGGAGAGAGAAAGCTGATGTGGTAGGAAAAATATGGGTTGTTGAAGGTTATTATTGGGGGTAGCCTTACCAAAAAAACGCTTTACTACAAAGTAGAAAAGTATAAAACGCAACACTTGAGTTAAACTCATCCATGATTGGTCTTTCAGTTACTGTTTCATTAAATGAAGTCAATATGGTCTTTCACTACTCTTCTCACGTCTCTTTCTTATGTTGCATCTTCACCTAACGTATGTCTCCACACACACACACACACACTAAAGTGATAAGAACTTATTAGTTTCATATGTAAAGTTTTATCATATTACATACTTGGTAAGTTCATTATTTTAGTACTATCTTTTATCTGTTGTTTTAATGTCTGTTAACAATTTTTTTCAAAAGGGTTATTACTTTTTGAGTTTGGATATATGTGATGTAACCCATATGGTTATCTTTTGATTAGTTTATTTCTTATTATATTGAAGCTTTTTGGGGAATTTATTGTAATAAATGAAACAGTAAAGTGATGAAAACTTAGTTTCATGTGTAAAGTTTGAAGATTTTTGTTACTTGGTAAGTTCTTAAACATAACCCTTATGTACTACTATAGTACTATTTCAATTTTGGATATTCACAATCTTTGTGATGTTTTGTGAATTGGGTATCTTATGGTTACTTTATTAGTTTCTTGAAGTAGCTAAAAATTGAAGCTTTTTTGGTATCTTATGTAAATTTTGATGATTTTTACTATTTGGTGTTTTTTATAATAATCTTTGTGATGTTTTATAAATTGGGTATCTTATGATTAGTTTATTGTTTTCTGAAATAGTGACATAATTAAAGGAATTTGATTTTCTTGAATTGTTGTTTGTTTGTAGTTGTAGATGATTTAGAGTGAGGTGGACGTTTTGTTGAGTAGAATTTTGAAGAAAGAATGGCTTATAATCGCCGAGGGTCTGATGAGCAGCCGCCTAGCAGGCGGCTACTGCGGACTCAAACGGCTGGTAATTTGGGTGGAGAGGCGATGATGGATAGTGAAGTGGTGCCTTCGTCTCTTGTTGAGATTGCTCCTATTCTTCGTGTTGCTAATGAAGTTGAACCAAGTAACCCAAGGGTTGCTTATCTATGTAAGTCTTCTTTTCTGCACGTACTGACTAGCTGTTGGTTTGATTTTGGTTTTACGAATTGATGGGTTTTAGAATCTTGTCTTTTTTACGGTTTAATGTGTTTATTTAATTAGATTGTCCCTAATTGACTTTAAAGAATAGGATAAGTGGGATTATCTCCTTAGGGAACATGTGGTTATAGCTTTGGTTTTCTAACTGGTAATAAAAAAGTTTCTTTTGATTGGTTTGAGATTTGAACTTAAAAGAAGTTAAATTTATTAAGAAGTTAAGAATAGGTTTTATGAGTGGACGATGAATGGAATCACTTACAGTTTTGTCTTTTTGATAAAAAAAGGATGTTAACTTCTTGATAAAAGTTAGATATGCAACAAAAGTGTGCTTGGAAAACTCGTACCGGTTAACTCACTCAGTCCTAGGTATGCGTCCTGATCACCGTGTTAAACCTTACACGTCTTAACCTGTAAACAAAGTGAGTTTGACACGAACAATCAGATCTATTAACACATCGGAAGATAAACCATGTTTCTGTTTTATAAGGTCAAGCAGAACAATGAATAGAAGTTAAAGGATTATAAATTAAAACTAAATCGATATTTGTGTTTCAAACACATTGAAAAAGCATGTAAGAATGACATGGGCAAACCTCAATCCCAGTAGCAATACCTAGATGTTTAGCCTTTCATGGATGTTGTTGATTATATCTTAGTCAGTGTTATGGAAGACGTTGAGGAATGGATATTCTGGATTGTACATAAGGCCTTTTACGCATAACCCTGCTTAACAAGACAGTTTTACGTTTTATAGGAAAGGGGAACTCTTTGTTTGATAGTTAAATTTGCAATAGTTTCAGCGGTTTCTTCTGGTAAGTTGAAGTCTGGGATAGGATCCGAGGATGCTGAAGACAAGCAACATTTTAGCTCAGTTCTACAATTAACACAAAAAATGTGACATAGTTACAACATAAGTTAGGTGCATTTGTGCATTATTTCATGCTAAACACAAATAAGGAGAATTTATTTTGACCATCTTTCCATGCTATAATTTGGGACACGTTCATTCTGTGTTTCTTTTTAGCTGTTTTATTCTTATACAGTATGAAACAAATAGATAACTGATAAGAAACAAATTACACATGTGTAGTTATTTCGTAGGCATATACTAAGCATGCAGAAATCTTGTTGTATGCATAATCAGGTCGGTTTTATGCCTTTGAGAAAGCTCACAGACTAGATCCAACATCAAGTGGTCGTGGTGTTCGTCAGTTCAAAACTGCGCTACTTCAACGTCTAGAAAGGGTATGTGTTCTACTATGTTCTGTCATTCATCAATTATCAGTCCTCATATTTTTATTTTGTACAAGTAATTTTACGATGGCATTTCATGGATGCTTTCAAAAGTTATTTATTTGTGCACTCGAAGAGTGTCAAAGTAAATTTAAATTATCCTATATAGTTTCATGTTCGGCATCTTTTAATTTGATTATGAACTTCAACATTGTAGGAAGACCAAACATCATTAGCAGGACGACGAACAAAGAGTGATGCTCGTGAAATGCAGGACTTTTATCGAAATTATTATGGGAAGTACATTCAGGCCTTGCAAAATGCTGATAAAGCCGACCGGTAATCATCTTTCCTCTTATGGTTTTTGTAAGAGGTGGCAAAATGGGCGGGTCAATAAGTAACTTTTTGGTATAGGTTGGGTCGTCCTTGGTTGGCCTCCGACACTTTTTGTTGATATTCTTATATATATATATATATATATATATATATATATATATATATATATATATATATATATATATATATATATATATATAAAATATATATATATATATATATATATATATATATATATATATATTTTTTTTTTTATTTTATATTATATCTTTATCATAAAAAAGTGTGTCAAATATGATCTCTAAAATTGTATAATTTCAATAAATATTAAAGAAATCTTAAAAAGTATACGAGGGTTTTATGCATTAAATATACACTTTTGATCCGTGAGATAGTAAACCTAAGCTGAATCAACCACCCATTTATGAGTAAAAATTTCAATCTCTGTTTTTGTCTATTATTCGCATTTCTTTTTCTTTTTCTGATTGCATAAATTTGCTTCTTATATCAGTACACGTCTTACAAAAGCGTATCAAACTGCTGCTGTTCTGTTTGAAGTTTTAAAGGCTGTTAATCTCACAGAATCTGTTGACGTGGCCGAAGAGGTAAGTGTTGGATTTTTCTCTTCGTTTCTGAATTAAAATTAATTCTTACTTATATGTGTATATGTTTTGTGGGTTATTTGCATAGGATTTGGAAACAAACAAAAATGTTAAGGCGAAGACTGAAATGTATGCTCCTTATAATATACTTCCACTTGATCCTGACAGTAAAAATCAAGCAATTATGAGATATCCAGAGGTATGTGAAAGAAACCATTGTATAAAAGTTCATCATTTTTCATGGTACGCTAACTTTTTAACTGTCAATTTTTAGATACAAGCTTCTGTCTCTGCTCTCCGCAACACTAGAGGTCTGCCATGGCCAAAAGGCCACAAGAAGAAAGAAGATGAAGACATTTTGGATTGGCTACAAGAGATGTTTGGTTTTCAGGTTTGCTTCTTCATGATTCATAGATGTGGCAAGATGAGCAGGTCCGATGGATGATGGGTCAAAATGGGTCCGGGTTGAAAGGGGTCAATTTTGAGTGTGAATTGAAGTGGGTCAATTTTGAGTGTGAATTGAAAGGGGTCGGGGTTGAGTTGACCCACAAACACTTTTATGTCCAATAACTTTTTCTCTTATTAATAAGTAATGTGTTGAATAAGATGATTCAAAAGGTTGTATGGATAGAAATAGACTTTGGACAACTTTTAAGTTTCAACCCATTCGACTTGTTCCCCTTTTTTAAATTAAAGTTTCGATTTGACCCATTTGAGATAAAACTCGGCCTATATGAAATTAACTATAAGTAAATGTTTGAAATTGCTACCTCTAGTAGAATATGATATTGTGGTGATAAATTTGGGCATGACTTTTATATTGCAGAAAGATAGTGTCTCAAATCAAAGGGAGCACTTAATCTTGTTATTGGCAAATATTCATATTCGACAATTCCCAAAGCTTGGCCAGCAACCTAAGGTATTATGCGTCATAGAGTGACATGAAATAGTTTATATGTGCCCATATTCGTTGCTGATGACATTGTTTTTTGTAGTTGGATGATATTGCAGTTGATGAAGTTATGAATAAACTTTTTAAAAATTACCAAAAGTGGTGTGAATATCTCGGCCGCAAACATAGTCTTTGGTAAGTTCGTTTTCTTGAAAATTTTCCTGGTTATAAAGCGTAAAGGCATTTTTTGAGCCTGACATCTGCCATTTACAGGTTCCCAAATATTCAAAAAGAAGTGCAACAAAGAAAACTGTTATACATGGGTTTATATCTTCTCATATGGGGGGAAGCTGCAAACTTGAGATTTATGCCAGAATGCCTTTGCTACATCTATCACCATGTATGCATGTTAATTTGTTATGGACTTCCATTATTCCTTTATGTTTCTATTTTTTTAACATTCTTTATGCTATTCTTTTTTACAATTAATAATTCAAATAATTATAAAATTTTATCATTTATGTCTAGTGTTCACCAAGGGACATAATTTGTGTTATCTACATTACTCTACTTAGAGAAAAAAAGTAAATAAATATGCACATCAATTAGGCGTTATTCCTTAATGATACCTGTCTTTAGTTCCTTGGATTTTTGTTTCTTAACATCATGAAATCATGACTACAAAATGTAAGTGACAATTGCAATGAAACATACTAGAGATGGCAAGATAGGTGGGTAAGGTAGCACGTGAGAAGGGTTCGGGTTTAAATGGGTCATTTTTAGTATGGGTGAAAATGGGTCGGTCAGATTGGCTTGACCCACAAACATTTTTCTGTCGTTTGCATTTTAATGCATTACCTATAATTAGAAGGGTTTTGCTAACCACAACCCATGGGGTTGTGATCAGGGTTACCATTTGTGCAAAGATAGCATTTAATGACCCATTTTAACCCACAAACCATTTGTGCATTTAACGATACCAAAAATAGCATTTAACGATACCAAAAAAACTCATTCAGATCATCATTACAATGTTTGAAACTTTATCAAAAAGATTTATAAGGTTGTATACATAAAAAAGAGGCTTTGTGAGATTTTCAACCAATTTTACACGTTAGACGGTTGGACCTATTTGACACATATCTACTTTAGCTAACTTTCTTAATTTCATGCATTCGACTTGTTTGAGGTAAACACAACTGAAAATCGACCTATTGCTACCTCTAAACCAAACTAAACAAATAAATTTCTTATCAATTCTCTCTTTTTTTTTAGCAAAACGATGTCTTATCATTTCTATAGCATATATCAAACCTATTATGTTGTATTAAATGCGTATATTAAGTTATTTTGTTGATTCTTGATACCCAGATGGCATTTGAGCTTTATGGCATGTTGGCTGGAAGTGTAAGTTCTGTGACTGGTGAGAATGTAAAGCCTGCTTATGGGGGTGAGAAGGAAGCATTTTTGAGAAAAGTCGTGACTCCTATCTACGATACAATTGAGAAGGTGTAGTAAAATGCTATGTGAATATTTTAAGTTTTTAACTTGTTTCATAAAATACAATCTATAATTCAATTGTTTACATTTACAGGAAGCTCGCAAAAGCAAAGGAGGAAAGACTAAACATTCTCAATGGAGAAATTATGATGATCTGAATGAGTATTTTTGGTATCGTACTCGTCTTCATCTCACACATTTTATTTGATTTAGACGTGCAAGTTCCGACCCATTTACTTACGAATGGTTCAATGTCCATTGATTTTAATCTTCGATGGGGAAATGAAGAAGTTTTTCTATAAATGGAAGAGGTCATATGAGTTAAAAACTGCCAAAGTGTGTTGTTAATCCATACAACCTCCTAATTCGTTTTATTCCAAACTTGTTATATGAGTAGTATTTTATATTTAATATCATATCAAACACATTCATTCTAAAAAAGAAAGTTTCAAGTTAACCCAATCCCCCACCTCACCAATCTTCCCACCTGCAGTTTGATGGTAATGTCCATTAAATATGTTAATCATGTGGTAAAACATTGTAGGTCAGTCGACTGTTTCCGTATAGGATGGCCAATGCGTATGGATGCCGATTTCTTTCATGTGCCGCCGCCTCAACATGCTAAAGATAATGATGTGAGTGTTATTCCCATTTTATGATCATCTGCTCTACTTTGACTGCATGTAAAATATGAAGTACCCCATCCCATTTACGTAATTGGTAGCCACATATCAACATTACTATATTTTAATATTGAAACTTTACTGTCTGAAGAACTGTTAGAAATCTTAATTTTTATATAAAGGTGAGTTTGATTACAGTAACACTGCCCTATGAAAATAAATAATATACTGTATAAAACTAAACGTAATTTTTATTGGTTAAAATATTTATATCTGTTATAATTAACTGACAAAATGAGTTTGGCAAAGCTTCATTTCTGTTACCTTATTTTCTTTATCGCCTTTCATATTATAATGTTTTTGTTTTAATTTCAGGTGGAAAAACCGGTTACCAGGGGACGTTGGGTAGGAAAGATTAATTTTGTGGAGATAGACTCATACTGGCATATATTTAGGAGTTTTGATAGGATGTGGAGCTTCTTCATTTTAAGTTTACAGGTACAGTATTAGTCTTTTTTCATTCGTGGCAAGCTGCTTTTAACAACTTTGTTATATTGACAATACCCGAGTTTAACTGACTAAATTTATGGCATGAATGACATAAACCTTCAACTCAAGGCAATGATTATTATTGCATGGAATGGATCTGGTAATCTTGGTTCCGTCTTTGAGGGAAAAGTGTTCAAGAGAGTGTTGAGCATCTTCATAACAGCAGCCATACTGAAACTTGCACAAGGTAACCAAGTGTTTTGAATTCTTTTTCTTGTATTAAATTTGACTTTCGCAAGTCGAAGTTAGAAAGTTTAGCAAATGGGTCAAATTAGATTGTGCGTTTTGTCCATAATAAGATAGTGGACTATTAATGTCGCGATAAAATTTTGCGCGTTATAATGTTAATGTGATTATCGTGTCTCAATTTTCAGCTATCATTGATTTGGTGATGATGTGGAAAGCAAGGTTCAGCATGTCATTTCATGTCAAGCTGAGATACGTTTTGAAGACACTCTCAGCTGCAGCTTGGGTTATAATATTACCAGTGACATATTCGTTTAGTTTGGATAATCCTTCTGGATTTGGAAACACCATGAAGAACTGGTTTGGCAGTGGATCAAGTTCCCCTTCTGTGTTTATCTTGGCAATTGTTATATATTTGTCTCCGAATATAATTTCTGCATTATTATTCCTCCTACCCTTTGTCCGTCGGCATCTAGAAAGATCAGATTTCAGAATTGTGAGGCTCATCATGTGGTGGTCTCAGGTAGGTCTAAAGTTATATCTGTCATACTTGTGGGCTAATTGCATAAAAAAGGGTGTAACTTTGGTACAATTATATTAGTGGTAACCACCTTATTAAATGCCAGATACATCAAAGTTTGTAAGGTTTTAATTTATGATAACATACTTTTAGAGATTTCGAATTATGGTCATGATGCAGAAGCTAACATGTCTGTGACTTTTGACTATCATTTTTTTTTCCGAGATGTGACACTTGGACAATCGAAAGAAATATTAATACTCTGATGTTTTTTCTCTAGCCTAATATAAGCTGGTTATCCATAACTAAAATCAGACAAAAGTTGGCTACATTTTAGTTCAATTAGCCCCATTCTTATATATTTAGGTCTTACGCTTATTCAAGGGCCGTCGAGAATTTATTTTTGATAGTTCGTAAAAAATTGCAGCTTCCGCTCTACGTTGGGAGGGGAATGCATGAGGATCCTCTTTCTCTAATCAAGTAATCTTTCCTTACTACATGTATATATTGGTTTAATTAGTGGTCCACTGCTTTATGTATAATCTTATTTGTTGTTTTCTAGGTACACGTTCTTTTGGGTTGCCCTCATAGTAGCAAAGTTAGCTTTCAGTTTCTACTTAGAGGTGTTTATCCTTTTCCTCATATTTTGCTTGTAAAGATTATCTACGCAAGTTCAAAATTTTGACATATTATGTATTCATTATTTCCAATTATATTTGGAACATGAATTGCAGATAAAGCCACTAGTTGGTCCAACAAAAGCAATAATGCGTGTTCGCATAAACCGTTACCAATGGCATGAGTTTTTCCCCCAAGGTACTTAAGTTTTGGAAACCCTAAAGTACATAGATTACATCATAAACTTATTGATTCACACATTATACTTTCCTCTTTCCAGCCAACAACAATATCGGAGTTGTGATTGCACTCTGGGCTCCTATTATTCTTGTATGTCCTTTTTATCTCAGAACTCATTTCTTCAACACTACAAACTAGAAGAATAACTTCTGACTCTTAAATAGATAAATTGTCGATCTGGTTATATTTGATCTCCAATAGGTCAAATGGATAGAGTTGGAAAACATAGATGATATGAACTTGAGTCACATCGGTTGAACGAGCCAAATGGGTCGAAACTCACCCAAAGTGTGTTTAAAATGAATAAACCTTCCGATATTGTATATTAACAGAAATTAGAGTATGATTGCTATGATACAGTTTTTTGTATCACTTAAAGCATATTACTTGTTTATAGAATTTAGAATATTATAGACAATAGTGTTTCGACCCATATTAAAACTACACATATTGACCCAAACCCGTTGATGCGTTACAAACCTCCTTGACACACCCATATTGTCACCTTTACTACAAACCTTACATAACGTTTTCTTTATCTTCCACAGGTGTATTTCATGGATACTCAAATTTGGTATGCCATCTTTTCCACAATATTCGGTGGTTTTTACGGCGCGTTTAGACGTCTTGGAGAGGTTGCTCCTCTGCTACTTTATTGTTAAAGCTTGTTATTATGCGTGTTTCCTTTCTAAAGTATATTCTTCTCAGATAAGAACTCTTGGAATGTTGAGGAGCCGGTTTGAGCAACTACCAATTGCTTTTAATGAATGCTTAATCCCACGAGAAAAAGATGAGAGAACCAAAAAGGGATTCAAGGCTACTCTATCACGTCGATTCACCAAGGTTAAACATTATTATTATAGTAACTAGTAACCACACATTACAACCTTGTGCCTTGTTTTCTAATATTTGGGTATCTATCTCAGGTCACATCTCAGAAAGAGGATGCAGCAAGGTTTGCTCAGATGTGGAATAAAATAATCACAAGTTTCAGGGAGGAGGATTTGATAACTAATAGGTGCTATGATTTAGTATATTAAATATTTAAAAAAGTTATAATTATATACTGATTCCTTCATGGGTTTTGTAATTTTTTATTAGGGAAATGGCCCTATTACTCATGCCATACTGGGCAGATCGTGATTTGGATCTCATTCAGTGGCCTCCGTTTTTACTCGCTAGCAAGGTTTATTTCATTGGGAACAATTTTTTTTGGGCGGGAATATTAGAGGTGGAAAAATGGGCGGGATAGGAAACAGGTCAAAGAGGCCATTTTTTATTTATTATTATTATTATTTTTTTTGGCATGGGTCTATTTCTTCAAGTTGAGCCGAAAGACTTATTCTCCAATACTATTAATCTTTTCTGTAACTCATTTGTGTTTCAAGTATAATTTCAATGATAATATTAATATTTGTTGTATAGAGTTATTTACCAGGTTTTATGCATTAGAAGTACTCTATGGGTGACTTTGACTCGTTTGACCTGTTTCTGTTAAGCTAATTTTTTCAGTTGACCCATAGGAGATAAAAGTTAACATGAATCGTCCCATTTTCCCATCAATTCTTCATAATTGCCACCTCAGGGGTAATACATATTGACTTTTGTGATGATCATTATGTAGCTTCCTATTGCATTGGATATGGCAAAAGATAGTACTGGAAGGGACTCCGAACTGCAAAAGAGGCTGAATTCAGACCGTTATATGGTCTATGCGGTTCGCGAATGCTATGCTTCATGCCAAAATATTATGAATTTTCTAGTGTCGGGAGAGCGAGAGAAGGCGTATGTAGATCATCTTCAGCATCATTTCTTAGAAGTTTTTCATTTGTTTATATGACTAACTTGTCCAACAACGTGGTTTGACTCTCAGTGTTTTGAACGAGATATTTGCCACAGTCGACAAACACATAGAGGGCGGAAATGTTTTAACCGAGTTGGATATGAGTGAACTTCCTAGCCTCACTATTCAATTTGTTAAGCTTATTGAATTTTTGGTAACTATGCTGTTTTCTCTTCCATCCCATAAACATTGCAAAATTTAACCCTGCAGATTGTTGATGTCTGTTTTTGACTATTTGTAAATGTCCATCCTTTCCAATAATGGGATATGTTATTTTTCATTGTGCGTTATCAATGCAGAAATAGTTGACTCCTAAGTCACGGCCTTTGTTTTTTACAGATGAAAAATGACAAAAGTGACCAGGACGAAGTTGTGATTGTGTTACTTAACATGCTTGAGGTGGTGACAAGAGACATAATAGTAAACGAGTCAATTTCGAGGTATTGTAAAGTAGCATTATCGACTTCCTCAATTATGTAATAATCTTTAATGGAAATATCTTTGCTTCCCACCTATGTAGTTTGATGGAATCAAGCCATGGTGGTTTTAATGGAAATAATGATGGTCCGCAAGATAAACACTATCAGAAGTTCTTCACAAAACTTAATTTTCCGGTTACAAAAGAAACAGATGCTTGGAAAGAGAAAGTAAGTTCCTTATTTGACTTCCAACTTGTATCTTATTATACTGCCATTATTAGTAAAGAATTAGACTTCAAGTTATTGAGAAACAAAATCTACTTTATTTCTTTATATTTTATTGATCTTTTAATTAAGAAGTATTTGCATACGTAAATCATGCTTATCATCGCCTGCAGATAAGAAGACTTCATCTTTTGCTTACTGAAAAGGAATCTGCTATGGAGGTGCCATCAAACATAGAAGCCAGAAGGCGTATCTCTTTCTTCTCGAACTCACTGTTTATGGAAATGCCTGTAGCACCCAAAGTTCGAAACATGATATCTTTCTCGTAAGTTTGCAGCTTATTCATCATATGTATTACTGGTGCACTCTGGGGGCCATTAACAAATCTTTGTCATCTGAAACCGTTCCAACATGCCCTTAATCTTTTGTACCACAACTAAGATCTCTACATTTTGGCCATTGCTTTTCATTTTGTGGGTCCCAGATAGTGTGAGGGGTAATGATGAAGTGCTTATGAGAATGGGACCAACAAGATGAAGAAGAAAGGAATATTATACAAAGAGATTGGAACCCGAATATATTTCTTGAACTTATTAAAATAGTTAAACAGCATACTTAGAAAAAGCATTTTGATGTACACCACATAATGGTTGCATGCGTCCTTTCATATAAGTAAATATCGGTAACTACTCATTTCGATTCCTGATATTTTGTGTGCTACTTGTTTCGGCCAAGGATTCTTACTCCTTATTACAACGAAGATGTCCTTTTCCCCATGGAAATCTTGGAAAAACCAAACGAAGACGGGGTTTCCATCATATTTTATCTGCAGAAAATTTTCCCAGGCAAGTTTGTTTTCTTAGTTGTCTCCTCTATGACATTGTATCCGGGTGCTATGATACTGAGTAACTCTCTGATATACAGACGAATGGGAAAATTTTCTTGAAAGGATGGAATGCGAAAATGAAGATGACCTGAAAGATCTTCCGGATATGGAAGAACAACTTCGCCATTGGGCATCATATAGAGGTCAAACGTTGACTAAAACTGGTATGCATTTTTTTTTTGAAAAAAAACTTATACTAAGTGATTGTGTTTTGTTTGTAATTTCTTTCATTTTGAACATGAATTAGTACGAGGTATGATGTATAATCGACAAGCATTGGAACTTCAGGCTTTTCTTGATATGGCACCAGATGAAGGTATGTAAAAAAAGCTTTCCTGTTTAGTTTTTTTTTTTTTTTTTTTTTTTTTTTTTTTCTCTGTGGATATATCAGATTATCATGCTGTGCAAGTTTTATCGTTATTTCAGAGTTGATGAAAGGTTACAAGGCTGCTGAATCTAATACTGACGAACATTTAAGCAATGAAAGATCATTGCTGACACAATGTCAAGCTGTGGTGGATATGAAGTTCTCATATGTGGTATCTTGCCAACAATATGGTATCCAGAAACGATCAGCAGATCCTCGTGCCCAGGACATTCTCAAGCTCATGACAACGTA
Source organism: Chrysanthemum seticuspe (assembly GCA_019973895.1). Lineage (NCBI taxonomy): Eukaryota > Viridiplantae > Streptophyta > Magnoliopsida > Asterales > Asteraceae > Chrysanthemum > Chrysanthemum seticuspe. The sequence continues at coordinate 199,189,564 of BPTQ01000001.1, read as the reverse complement.
TGACTTTTCTTTTTATTTTATGTGAAACTTTGTTATTATTGTATGGGACCAAGTCAGGTTGGGTTGAGGGACAAACAATATTTTGTCCTATTAACTTTTCTATCAATATCTAATGTGATAGCTACGATTACACAAACAATATTATTGCAAAATTAAGTTAAAAATATATGAACATATTTAGAAAGTTTGCACATTTGGTTTACAGAATTTCTACATATTTGACCTGTTTGACTGGTTTGAGTGTGACCCACTTATATGTAAATGGGTCGGAATTGCCATATGTGGTTATTTTATTTACGAATGTATATTTTTTACATTGATGGGCAGGTATCCATCTCTTCGTGTTGCCTATATTGATGAAGTTGAAGAAACAAGTGATGAAAAAACGAAAAAAGTGGTTGACCATGTTTCTTATTATTCAGTTCTTGTGAAAGCTGTGCCAAAGTCTGGTGATTCCTCTGACCCTGTTCAAAACCAAGATCAGGTACAAGTTCTGATACTTTTTAGAGGCACAATGAATGCATAATAAAGATTCATTTGGTTGTTGAAATCTCCTAAAGGTGGAAAAATGGACGGTTTAGGTAATAGATCAAAACGGGTAATGTTTTTTGGTATGGATTGGGTTGACCTAGAGCATTTTATGTCCAAAAAAGTTATTTTTGAAGTATTTAGCGTGTCAGAATGATTGGGTTCAGGTTTATACATACTATGGACGACTTTCGACCCAAGCCATTTGATCCATTTTTTAAAGCTAATTTTTATTTTACCCAATTTGACACGTTAGATATATAAAATAACCAACCCATTTTTATGTGAATGGATATTTCCCATACGAAGATAAAATAAGTATGTCAAAAGGTTGAATTACTATTACAAAATACCAAATGAATTGGTCTAATGCTGTAACGATATACGGAGTAATAATATTTACTACAATTTTAACAAGTACGAGCAAGGGAGGAGCTATTAAGGGACCGGGAAGGGTCCCGGCCCCCTTAGGCCTAAGCCCGTTAGTGTATTTTTTCGCGATTTCATGTGTACTTTCGGAAAAAAATTTATTTCGGCCCTCCCATTTAATGTATTTCCCGAAACAAATTTGTTTCGGCCGTCCCACGAAAAATTTTCTAGCTCCGCCATTGAGTATGAGTTTGACAACGGAAGTCAAAGTAGGACAACCAGTAAAGGACTGAGGTAGGGTGTTTTCATTAATCAATCAGGATGTTAATACATACACATTTTTGTTTGTTCAGGTTATATATCGTATAAAACTTCCTGGACGTGCCATGTTGGGGGAAGGAAAACCGGAAAACCAAAACCATGCAATAATATTTACACGTGGAGAGGGCCTGCAAACAATAGATATGAATCAGGTACTCCTTTCTATTGGCTTTAGTATTCCAATACTTACTGTCTCTTAACCTGCTTATTGTCATGTTAACAGGACAACTACATGGAAGAAGCTTTCAAAATGAGGAATTTGCTTCAAGAGTTTCTTGTCACGCATGGTGTCCGGACCCCAACCATACTTGGGCTTAGGGAGCATATTTTCACTGGCAGGTAATTCATGAGTCTTTTGTTTCACTCTTATTCAGGCTGTTAATGGTTCAACTACTTTTTTTTTCCCATCTTTTTGTTTATAGAAAGAGTTGAATCAGATTATGTTTCATCTTTAACAAGTCAAATTTATTGAGCATGGCCTAAAGTGTATATAGAATGCAGAGAACCTTCTAAATCATATTTGTTTTTATCAAGAAACAGATCTTTAGTGAAGTTATAGAATATCTGTGATCTCACTAGACAAGCTTTAAAAAAAATGAATTTGACATACACTTTACCAGAATTGATGGAGAATTAATGTCTAGAATACACGCTAAATACAAAATAAAGAAACTGATGAAACACAATTAATAACTACTTTTATTAACTAAATCAGGATTGAAACTTCCACTATTTTCTGAACAACCCAAAATGGAAAGTGTTTAACTGTAACAACACCATGTTAGCCATAACTAAACTGAATTTGTGCTACCAATTTCCCATTATGCTTTGAGGTTTGCAACTTTGCGTGATGTATAATTTTCATTTTAGATGAAATTCTCGCTTAAGATTATAAATATCACTTGTTCAGATTCTCAGTTTGTATTCAAACATCAAAACTAAAGAGAGACTCCATATAATTTTAAAATTTGTTACTGAATACTTTTCGTTCAATTGTATCAAATGGACGCTAGTTTCTGTATTTGATAAATGCCCTCTAAGGCTCTAATGTATGTCTTATTGCATTACAAATCTTCATTATCTAACCATTTTTTATATGATATCTGCTTTCAGTGTGTCTTCTCTTGCATGGTTCATGTCAATGCAGGAGACAAGTTTCGTGACTATTGGACAAAGACTGTTGGCTAACCCGTTAAAGTAAGCTTTATGATCTTGTCATCTTAAAGATATTCATGTTATCTTAAAGTAAGCTTTATGATCATGTTATATTTTTAGCCCATGTCAAATGTTGAAGCAATTTAATAGTCTTCATCAAGGTAGTTAAAGGCGAAAGCGACATGCCTTTCGCTAAGGCGAGAAGCGACAAAAGCGAGCGCTTCAGTGAACTTTTTACCCTTTGTGCATATGATAGTGTCTAATTTGAAAACAATGATTAAACAAAAACATAATTTTCTTAAAATCTTTATTTTTAATAAAAAAAGACCAAAAAAGAGAAGTTTATTCAAATACTTAAAGCCTAAAGTCTACTAATTTTATTCGGAAAAACCGTCTAAGTTCTCATTTCGTAAAAACTAGCCGTTATACAAAAAAGCGAGCGTTTCTCGGTCGCTTAACAACGCTTTTTCTCGCTCTAGTAAAATGCCTCGCTTCTTTGGAATCAAAGCGCTTTAGGGCAAAACGCCTCGCTTCTTCACTTAAGCTCTCACTTTTCTCGCTTTTGACTACACTAGTCTTCATTAATAGTTTGTGGATTCAAAATTCAATTGCTGTTTTTGCTGATACTCCACCATCTCAGCTCTTTCTATATAGCTGGTTTAGAATTTATGATCAATTTTTTACAAGGTACTACATAGTTTTGCATGCTAGACGCACCTTGAAATTTATCATATTTCTTTATGCTTTTGGTGTAGTATAACAATTGCTATGAAAAATATAAATTTCATATATTCAAATGCTAATTTTGTTTCCTATGGATTTTTCCCTGTATATCGGATCTTCTTCTGCTATTATATAATTATTTTCTTTGCATCGTTTGCATCTTTAAGATATTGACAATTAAATACTTATATTGTAGATTTCTTCACACTCATTATCTAATTCATGTCTTGCTCATTCAGAGTAAGGTTTCATTACGGGCATCCAGATGTGTTTGAGAGACTTTTTCACTTGACCAGAGGGGGTGTGAGCAAGGCATCTAAAATTGTCAACCTGAGTGAAGATATATTTGCAGGCAAGTCATTTCTTAAGATTCTTTCCATATCCATTATGTATTTTACTATTACTTTGGCTCTCTTTTATTTACATTTTCCATTATTCTCAGGTTTCAATTCTACCTTACGTGGAGGTAATGTTACTCATCATGAATACATACAAGTTGGTAAGGGGAGAGATGTCGGTCTCAACCAAATCTCGTTGTTTGAGGCTAAGATAGCCAATGGAAATGGGGAGCAAACAATGAGTCGTGATATATACAGGCTTGGACACCGTTTTGATTTCTTCCGCATGCTCTCTTGCTATTTTACCACTGTTGGATTCTATTTTAATACACTGGTAAGATTTGAAAATGGTGTATCTTCTAAGTATTTATAGTTACAATAATTTTGACAAAAACTTATATTTTATGGCAGCTCACTGTGCTTATTGTATACATCTTTCTTTACGGACGTCTTTATCTCGTTCTGAGTGGACTTGAAAGAGATTTGACTTCAAACAAGAGACTTGTGAACGATAAACCTCTTCAAGTAGCTCTTGCTTCTCAATCTTTTGTTCAAATTGGATTTCTTATGGCACTACCAATGATGATGGAAATAGGACTCGAAAGAGGGTTTCATAGAGCATTTACGGATTTTGTCCTCATGCAATTACAGTTAGCTTCTGTATTTTTTACATTTTCACTAGGAACTAAAACCCATTATTATGGAAGAACATTGCTTCACGGGGGTGCACTATATAGACCCACAGGTCGTGGGTTTGTTGTGTTCCATGCTAAGTTTGCTGAGAATTATAGACTTTATTCTCGGAGTCATTTTGTCAAGGGTATTGAGCTTCTAATCTTACTCGTTGTATATGAAATTTTTGGTCAGTCATATAGAGGTTCCCTTGCATACGTATTGATTACAGTATCAATGTGGTTTATGGTGGGATCATGGCTTTTTGCTCCATTCCTTTTTAATCCTTCTGGTTTTGAGTGGCAAAAGATTGTTGATGACTGGACTGATTGGAGTAAATGGATGAGTAACCGTGGAGGAATTGGTGTCTCTGTTGATAAAAGTTGGGAATCTTGGTGGAACAAGGAACAAGAACATCTTGTATCTTCTGGTGTAAGGGGTACTATCACAGAGATCTTTTTGGCGCTTCGGTTCTTTATTTATCAGTTTGGTCTTGTTTATCATCTCAGCTTAACAGATAGCAAAAGTTTCCTGGTACATTTCATGTCTCAGATATATAATACTAGCACTTAAGTCACCTCTAGTGTTCTAATACTTTTTTCTTGGTTATAGGTTTATGGTGTATCATGGCTTGTGATCATTGGAGCGCTACTCATACTGAAGGTGTGTTAACTCAAAGTGAATAATTAATTAATTTTTTTAGAAGAACAGTGTTCAAGCTTACTAAACTTCACTTGCATATCTAATGCATTTTTACTTCTGTTATCTAATATTAGGCCATGTCATATTGGAGGAAAACGTTGAGTGCCGATTATCAACTTCTATTCCGATTGATCAATGGTTTTATTGTCCTTGCGTTTGCATCTACTCTCATTGTTTTGATTGCACTACCTCATATGACAATTAAGGACATAATAGTATGCATCCTCGCGTTCCTCCCTACTGGCTGGGGACTGCTTCTTGTGAGTATTCATATTTTATTCTCTTTGTGTACTTTATTCATCAACAACTATAGCTACTCCAAGTTACAGTTTTCAATTCAGATAGATGGCCATAGTATGAAATGAAACTGGTCTGAAATGTGGTTTCCATGTCAGTAAATGCTAAATAATCTTCATTTTCAGATTGCACAAGCTTTGAGACCTGTTTTGCCACATTCTGGAATGTGGTCATCAATCAGAACTTTAGCACAGTACTATGAAATAATCATGGGCTTACTTCTATTCACCCCGGTTGCATTTCTGGCTTGGTTCCCATTTGTGTCAGAATTCCAAACACGTATGCTTTTCAATCAAGCCTTCAGCAGAGGTCTGCAGATTTCACGTATTCTTGGTGGTGGTCAGAAGAAAGACCGGTCCTCAAACAACAAGGAGTGATCTTGCACACCCACCACCATTACCACATTGTAAATACTTATTTTGCTTCACATGTGATTTTGATACGTGTTAGTAAAGTTCAAGTACTGGTATGGGATATATATACACATGTTTAAATACATATGTAAATGATGACAGCATACGGTATAATGATCTTAAGCGTATCTTGGACAAACGAGATTTGTTAATTCTATACCTCAATTATATATGTTCGTTGTTCAAATACTTTTGGTTTAAGTTGCCTACTTTTCTAGTACGCGTACAGTAAGATTTATGAAGTTGTATGTTCATATTCTCAAAATGACTTGCCCTCTTGATAACCTTGCTCAATTGATTGGAGATGGAGGATATGGAAGGGTCTACAAAGGAATTCTGTCCTGGATGGATCACCAAGACCACCCGGTTGCTGTAAAATGACAAGACGTCACTAGTGACCAAGGTACAAAAGAGTTCTACACAGATCAGAATTGAATGCATTCACAATATCGACACAAGAACATTATAACCAGAGGCGGAGGCAATGGGGGGACTAGTGGGTGCTAGACCTCCCCCAACTAGCCCAATAAGTTCAATATATTCATTATAATATAGCTCAAAAGCCCAATTTTTCAAGAATTTGAACAATTGGCCTCTACCAAAATACCGATTCAATATTGAATTTCTTGAATAAAAAAAAATGTAATTGCTGAAACTCAAGAGTCAAAGAAAGAAGAGGAGTGTAACAAGTGAATAAACCGATGAAAAGAATTGTTTTTTCTAATAAGGTATTGAATGATTTATTGATTTGTTCTTTCATTAATGATATAATCAATTATTCACTTATTTGAATCTTTGTGTCTTCAATTCTTTGAATTAAATTGTGATTTAATCGATAGTTTTTGTTCATGACTTCATTCACTTGATAACTATTAAAGTATCAATTGCTTGTAGCCTTGTATATTATCAATTTGTCACTTGTTGTATGCCTGAGTACGTATTTGACTTTAAGAATTATTAACGATCATATTAAGTATTAACTCATAAGATAACTAAAACAAAGCAAACTATTTGCAAGTTAGTTCATGAGACAAAGGATTTGAAGATCGATGATGATATGACGTTGGAAAACTAGTTAACTACAGACTTTATTTAGTTACATGCTCCCCTTAATTTTCTAGGTATTGTTACATGCATAGCCTTCACAGATGACACTTGTTTGGCAATCAAGAATCATAAATTAACTACCGAACAGGTACCGTATTTTTTTATTAGTATTAAGGAGGCCAAATAGTAATAGCTAAGTTGCTAACAGTCATTGAAAGTCTTATAAAGATTGATTAAGGAGGCCAATATGTGCATTACAGTGTTGTACAGTGTGCTATACAGCTTGTACAAAATGGTGTAACTATCAAATAAAATGGTGTGAGTATCAACACCCATTTCTTATAGTGTAAAACACATGTGTCTTTAATTTAATAGAGATTTGACTCTTCCTTTTCTTTTTCAGATTTTCATGCTTTGATATTGGTTATAATTATATCGTTATCATTCTAAAATTTTATATCGGCCCCCTTTAACTTGAAATCCTGGCTCCGCCCCTGATTATAACCCTTGTCGGGGTTTGTGACGATAGCGAGGAGATGATCTTCTTCTATGAATATGCGAGCCATGGAAGCCTCGACACATATATAATTGACCAAAACTTGTTGGATCAATTGTCATGGATAAAACGTCTCGAAATATGTGTTAGTCCTGCCTCCGCAATAGAATATCTTCATAATCATGTCGCATCTCAACATAGAGTCTTACACCGCGATTTAAAAAGCGCGTTATCACACGATCACTCGAAATATATATATAGGTGTTTTGGTTCTAAGTTGGTATTTCCAACTTGGTTTAGTTTTTAGTTCTTTATATCTAAACCACAAAATTAATAGCTCGATCAAATTCAATTAAGAACTTGTTAAAACAAAAAGCCCACTCATGTTTCCAGCATGTTTGGTAATGAACTTCATATAACAATGAAGTGAACTACTAGCTACTACAATTTGATATGATCCAGCATTATCATTCTAAAAGTCAACCATATGATCTTGCATTGACCCGCAGCTTAAAGAAAGGTCAGATTACCAAAATATAAGCACCGTCGTCGTTGTAACTTATTATGAAACTGATCTCGTTTGTGCAAACCTTTGTTTTCAGTTTGAAATTTTTGTCTCAAATCATGTCACATATAACACAGCTAGACCACCTTAAATCACTTCAATACGGAGCATTAATTAACATTACAAACTGAATCTTAAGACTCGATCAACCAATATGTTGTATAATCATATTTGATAATTAGATAAATTTATAGTGTTAGAGTGTCTTGCTTATAAGGTGCTCTTAATAAATATTGTCGTTCCATATAAAACAATGATAGCGTGATTAGACAAACGCATTAACAAAACGAAAAGTATAGAATCACATAAACACACGAAATCACGAATTTGTATACGGTTGATATTAGGCTCGCATTTTGCTTTAGTCTTGTCGCTAGAACACTCATCTCCAATCTCAAGACCTCTCATGATGAAATAGCCTCGATGTATAATTTGTTAGTTAAAATCAACAAAAGCTACCATATCAGTACGGAATAACGGAAATGATGATAATTTGCACACAATAGGTAGAAGCAACATACACGGTACAACTATTTATAGCAAAGAATTTTGTTTGCAAATCAACTTAAGGTGTGTGCATTTCACCAAACCATTAACTCTCACCAATTGAAGTACACATGTTTTATTACATAATGAAATTTCTTACATTATCATAATACCGAAAGGGATACTCAATTTGAAGTTGAATCTCACATTTGTGATAAGTAGATGTTTATGTTTAAACTTAGAAATATACATACAACATCAATTTGGAGGAATCAAATACATCCCACAAAATTCGGACGCAAAACATTTTCAAATGCTATCTATATTCAGTAATAACGAATGCAGATCCCAACCTCACTTTTTAACAATACAACGTGCATCAGAATTTAACACGGCTAAAACTTGTGATCATCACCGTAATCTATTTGAGAAAAAGTGGTATAATTTAGTTTTTTTACAAAAACAATGGGAAAAAAGGCGGTATTGATTGGATGTAATTATGCTGGAACAAAGGCGGAGCTCAAAGGATGTGCCAATGATGTCAAGAAAGTGCAGCGTTGTTTGATCGATCGTTATGGTTTCTCAGAAGGCGACATTAAGCTCCTCCTTGATGCGGAGGATTCATATACTCAACCCACAGGCCGTAACATCCGTGACGCTCTTTCTGACCTTATCAAATCAGCTGCAGATGGGGACTTTTTATTTGTTCATTACAGTGGACATGGCACTCGACTCCCTGCTGAGACAGGTGAAGATGATGATACAGGTTGTGATGAATGCATTGTCCCATGTGACATGAACCTCATCACTGGTATGGCGCCTCTTTTGAATAATGTACTTATTAGTTTCTTACGGAATTCAGGATATTTAGAAATTTTATCCATGGTTGCAAAGATTTTGATCATATGCGGCGGTTTTATTCTTACTGATCTGATGACATGACTCCATTTGTTACATATAGAAATATTATATATACCGATTTTTTTTCTTGCCCTCATAGCTTTTTAAAATTAAATGCAAATATTCTGTAACGATGTAATATGCGTTTTGATAAGACAAGGCTGCATAAAGTTATGGCCTTATGGGTAGTCTAAAAGATTGTTTCAATATAGTTGCCGGTTTTAAAGGGTTATGCTGACTTCTTGTACATTGTCCGTTGTTATTTCATTCAATCACCTCAATAAAGTAACCTCGATGTGTTAACTTATTGCTATTGTGATTTAACTTTGTCTCACGCTGAGCATTTCAGATGACGACATCAGGGAGCTTGTAGACAAAGTACCTCATGGTTGCAGAATAACCATTGTATCCGATTCATGCCACAGTGGTGGACTCATTGATGATGCTAAAGAGCAGATTGGTAATAGCTGCAAAGATGAATCTGGAGATAATAAGGAAGAGAGTGGATCCGGTTCTGGAATTGGAAATTTCATACAAAGGACTGGAGATGCATTAAAGTCTGCTTTCCATAAAGACAATGCTGGTGTCGAGGTGCAAGATTCAGCCGTGATAAATAGAGCTTTGCCTCTTGACACTATCATAGACATACTGAAGCAAAAAACCGGAAATGATAATATTAATGTTGGAAATGTGAGGCCGACGTTATTTGATGTATTTGGGGAAGATTCGAGTCCAAAAGTGAAAAGGTTCATGAAGGTCCTCTTCAGTAGCCTTCAAGGTGGAGGAAGTGATGAATCTGGTGGTGGTGGCGGCTTTTTGGGAAAAGTGAATAGTTTAGCTCAACAATTCTTAAAGCCAAAGCTGGAGAACAACGCAGACTATGGGAAACCCGCTATGGAAACAGAAGTTGCGGGCAAGCAAGATGCATATGCGGGATCAAATAAAAAGAATCCACCCGAGAATGGTATTTTGATTAGTGGTTGCCAGACTGACCAAACATCGGCTGATGCCACACCGTCAGCTGGTAAAGCTGAATCTTTTGGTGCTCTTAGCCATGCAATTCAGACCATTATTGAGGAAATGGATGGCAAGATAACTAATCGCCAGCTTGTGGAAAAGGCTAGGGATTTGATGAACAAACAAGGGTTCAAGCAAAGACCAGGACTTTATTGTGATGACAAATATACTGATGCCTCTTTCATCTGCTAATTATGGTACCCGATGATCGATTTACTGATATTCTCACATGATATGATACTACGTCTTCCTTTCTATATCTGTGTTCCTGTAAATCCTTTTTGATTCAAAAGTATTTGGGATTCTGGAAAAATCATATATGATATATGTATCTAGGACAAATATATGCAAGGCATTTTGTCAAAACAAAAAATATATATGTATGTTTAAGGATGGTATTTTAAGCTCAAAGAAAAATTGTCCACTCAATTTTTGTTTGCATAAATTTGTCCTGCTAAGCTCATCGTCAAAACAGAAACTCATTTGCTGCGACGATTTACCTGTATAAATTAAAACCTGGTGTGGGCCAGATCGATGCCTGCGTGCATAGACTACGCCCCAAGTTCGAACAAGTCTTGTAGTTTCACTAATGAGTATGCAGATTTGCTGCCTTGAATGAAATTCAAGAAAATGCAGATAAAAAATTTGAGAAGGCGCGCTATATGATCTCTACAGAATGTGCAATGATGATGTAAAGTACCTTTGGAAAAAATTACTTCCAATATATTGAAGTATTTTTCTTTGAGTTGCCTACTTTTGGAGTTAGCAAAAGGGGTAGGGTTAAAATAAAAAAGTTAAATACTCGTAAAAAGAGTAAAAAAGATTAAAAAAAATAAAAAATACTTAAAAGAGTTCACAAAGTTAGATAAAATAAGGGACGTTGGTGGATAAAAAAGTTATAAATGAAGCTTTTCAAAAAGTGTATAGTTTTGATGTAAAAATGTTGTGAAAATAACGCTTGTGCATAAAAATTTTGCAAATCCTCATTTTTTGCATTAAAAATTCTTTTTGCATCCAAATTCTATTGGAATATATAAGTCCAAATGCTATATTCCTAGGTACACTAAGACATTCTATATTCTGTATTATTCATGTATTGTATCTCACATCAGTGTCAACCAATAAGGTTGAACACTTAGGATTGCCAACCTGTCAAATATGACAGTTATAGGCAGTTATATTTAGGGGTGAGCATCAGGACGAATCCCGACCCTTCCCGACCCGTCCCGTCCCGATTAATCCCGATACCGACAATGGGGAAACCCCAAAACCGACTCCCGACCCGATAATGGTCCCGACTTGTCCTGAATCCCGATAATGGTCCCGAATCTTGATTTTGGCTGCCTTTTCTCGGGATCGTCCCGACTCCCGACCCGTCCCGAATCTCGATTACCAGGAAAACGCAAACCGACTACCGACCCGATTACAATCGGATCGGTATCGGGAAGGGAGTCGGGTGTCGGGTGTCGGGATCGGGACGGGAGTCGGGTGTCGGTCGGGATTGCTCACCCCTAGTTATATTAGTTTAGATTCTGTATGGTAGTTATGTCATGAAAGGGTGTGATCTTATTGGTCAAAATGTGAACCATCACAACTCTTGGACATGCCTGTTCATGCATTATAAATAGCCTTGTATTATCAGACATATCATATATATAAATTACAGTTTTATTGTGTCAATTGCTCCTTCCTCCCAAATCTGTTTCTACCCGTTTTGCATACTGCACAATCATGTCCCATTAATCACCACACTTCTAACAAATGGACAAATCCTATGAGAAAGTCTGTTGTTGCCACCAACAAATTCATCTTGATATTAGCATCAAATTATCATTGTGCATAACATATAAATATATATATATATATAGTGAAATTTTATTTTCAGAACACACTTTAAATGCGAGAACTGCGAGAACCACCTTTAAACCGTTGGATATTTTGATCAATGGCTGTGATGATATGTGCCATTAGTGTCAATTAAAGAAAGATTAGGAAAACTTTTGGAAACCTAAAAGGGTAATTTAGGAATTTCGTTTTTCACTCCTAAGAAGATGGAATGAACCGGTGTATCTCATTAACATCTAATCTCTCCTCTCAAAACCTAACAACCGCCACTCCAAACCCTCTAAGCCGCCTCCCTTTAGATCTATTTTCCGGTAAGAAAAACATAACTCATGATCCTCTTTTCTGGTTGGTTTCGATCTATAAAAAACTGAAGATATCGGTCTTGGTTTACACGTTAAAAAGGTAATTGTTAAGATTTAAAATTGAGTTTTTTTTCCTCTTGTTGTGCTACGCTTTGGCTTTATTGTTACATTCTCATAGGACATGGAAAATCAAGGAGTGATTTAATTGGCCAGTATTTTGGTGCGATGGATCTCATCAGATTTTTTGTTATTATATAATGGTTGATTGGGTTATTTGTTTTTTGAAAGCGAATGAAGTATAAGAAGTAGAATTTGATCAGATGTTCGTGAGTACCAACATTGAGATAGTCATTATTAAATAGTATACAATATTGTATAGTGTAAATCAGTTATGGATCTCGTTTATTATGTGATTCGGTTATCGTATACATATAGGGATAGTCAAATATTTAATACTCCCTCCGTCTCAATTTAATTTTCAGGAGAGAGAAAACACAAAGTTTAATAAAAGTGGGGTAACTTTAATTTTCAACCACACAAATAGAATATTCCCCCATTAGATTCTCTAGTTTTTACTAAAAAAGGAAAGTGGACAATCTTTTTGAGACATCCAAAAATGGAAATATGGACAATTAAATTGAGACGGAGGGAGTAGTATACTAGTTTCATAAGCATGCTACTGATTTATAACTTTGTACTAAAAAATGTTATTACTTTGTGCGTATGTGTTTTATAGTTAGTACATGCGTGCATATGTGTTTTAAGTTTTATATATAATATTAAAATCAATAAAAGTGTGCATATGTGTTTTTTGGCTTATACAAAACAATAAAAATGATGTTTTAAGTTTTAATAGTATACTAGTTTCATAAGCATGCTACTGATATGTCACCGCCTGTGTTGCAGTAGTGAATTTTTTTTATTTTTTATTTATTATTATTATTATTATTATTATTATTATTATTATTATTTTCTATTCGGGTATTTGGATTTGTTTGTTGCTTCTTAGGAGTCTTAAGCCGTCGACAAGCATGCTGGTCAATGTCGCTCTTATACTTTTTTTTATTATATGATTCTTTCAATTTCAGTTTAGAAATTTAGATGTCATAAAGCTTGTATCTTACACTGTAATTTTTGCAATTTGATTATATGGTTTATGATTAGTGTTTAGTTTTGTTATGTTGTTTGGTTTTAGAGTTAGGGAACAGTGAGGTTTTAATAGATTTATTTAGTGAAATGTTTGTTTTTAAGGTAAGGCATTAGGCTATTATTACTAGGGAAATTTGGATTTGAGGTTTTAGCTGTACTACTTTCGAAAGAAGCTGTTTGAATTAGTTTTTTAAGGGGTGTTTTGGTAATGTATTTGATGAGATTATTAGCTTTTTGGATCGTCATTAGCGTTTGACTATGATCTTATTACTTATTTTTAGATGAGAAAATGACTTTTTGTTGTACGTATAAAACATATATGTTTACATACAAAACATATATGTTTTGTGTTTTGAATTATAAAACATATATGATTTGTATTTATGATTAAAAAACATGTTTATATCATTAATTTAATATACACAAGATTGTACATATGTGTTATGCTAGTTGTTGTGATTAATTTGTGGTTTAATTGTTTTCGTGCATGCTTGTTTCAGATTGATTGATGAAGATGATGATATCATTTAAGACCGAGAAGTGGATGAACAAGATTATACATGAAGATAATTTGCGACTTTTGGAGATATATGATTATTGCATGTGTTTTTGTACTTGTAATCAAGTGAAATGTAACATTTAAGTATATCAATCTTGTTTTTCTTTTTATAATAATTTATATTCTTTAATTTGTGTTTTAAACTTTCCAAAAAAATAATGATCATGTAAAAATGTTGGTAGGTTGATAAAAAAAATGTTAGCTAAAAAAAACATGTATGCACTTTGACTAATTGAAAACATGTATGCATCTTGACTATTTGGGAAAAAAATATGCATGCACCTTTGCTTATTTGAAAAAAAAAATGCATGCTCTTTGAAATTTCAAAAAATTAATGATTAGATATAAAAAAAAAAACATGCATGCACAATGACTATTTGAAAACATGTTAGAAAAAAAAAAAAAAAAAAAAAAAAAAAAAAAAAAAAAAAAAAAAATCCGAATTTTAAGATATATAAAAAACGGAAATTAAAAAAAAAATATGAAAATGTCTTTTACTAATATACCCTTTTGAATTAAATAAAAATAACAAAATGCTATGGAGCATTAAATGATGTACATTGTGTATTATTATTTGTAAAAAGGTGGTTCTCGCAGTACTCGCACTTAAAGTGGGTTCTGAAAATAAAGTCCCTCTATATATATATATATATATATATATATATATATATATATATATATATATATATATATATATATATATATATATATATATATATATGCATAAAAAGCTTATATATATAAACATTAGAAAAACTTCTTTCACAGCTTTTTTAAGCACCAACATCCTCTATCTTGCGGAAAAATTTGGAATTTTTTGTGAAATTATTTTTTCAAGATTTTGTAGACTTCTCACGGATATTTGTCTTTATATTTGATCTTTTCCCTAACAAGAGAAGTTATATATTTTACATAATTTAACACAAAAATCACTTTTTGTCCATTTACATTTTTTGCCTATCTTTTCTCTTTATTAAAAATACTCGAGAACACAATGTTTTAACCTGGAATGAAGGGCTACTATTGTAAATGTAGATAAGAGAATAAATAACGATGTAAATCCCTAAAGAGATGACCAATTCGTAATGAAGATAGGAAAGAAAAACAAAGCTACACTACTTTCTAGGAAAATGATGAGGAACACAACTATCTATACTACATATAATAGAAAAACGGTCAAAATGGAAAAGTTGAATTGTTGAAATTGGTCAAATGAGAGAGAAATGCATAGTGTAATTAATACTCTTATTAAAACATCCCATTACATAAAAGTACAATAATTTATTCACGTTGTACAATAAATTAAAAGCACATCTACCAAATTAAAACAACCAATTAAAACATCTCTTACTAAAATGTACAATAAAATTTTCATAACGTACAATTTAAAGAAGCTACAACTTAATTCAAAATATAAAATAATTAAACACATTAATTAATGATATTTTTAAAACACCTTAAAATGAAAAGTACATGTTATTATACACATTATACAAATTAATAAAACACACAAAACTTCATACAAGCTAACAAGTTTATGTTACATATAGTTTTGATAACCGGATCAGACCAGTGTGTTCGGTGTCGCCATCGGTTTCGCTAACCAATTAAAGCCATCCGAAAATGAACCAGAGAGGACCCGTTGAAACCGATACAAAGTGGTGAATCAGGTCTAATCGAGATCTATTTCTATGGTTAATCGTCACAGGGTACCCGCCGCCAAAACAACGCGAGTACCCTGCTATATACTATATATAAAGGAAAAACCGAAAAGTAAAAAGTGAAAAGTTGAAACTAAAAGTGAAAATGTTGAAGACATATATTTCAAAAGGAAAATATTAATACACATCGATAACAGGGTTGACCCGGGACGCTTCAAACCCGGCGGGTTGACCCAATTTAATTTGAATTGTTTTCGACCCAACCTGTCGGGTTGACTCGGTTTAAATCGACTTGTTTTTTTTACCGGAATGGTTCAACCTGTTGAACCACCAGGATCGGACCAGGTTTCAAATTTGACAAAATTATATGAGAAATGATGAAGTAGTTGTGGAACCCGTGACAAATTTGAAAAAAATGATAAACCAATTAATTGTAGTTTTTTGTTTTTTATTTTGCTTTGACACATGTACGTTATCATTTATATAATGTTATTTTAAAATATGTTGTTCTTGCACCACTTAAGGGACTAGCATATATGAATCGTCTTTTGAAAGTTAATATATACTTTATAGCCCTTTGTCCGGTATATCAATAATGTTATGTAAGTTTATTAGAATCACAAAAATTAAATAGTATTGTTATCTTTAGCGATAATTATTTGTACCCCAAACAAATAGCTTTGAACAATGCTTAAATATCTATACAAATTGATAGTACAAGATAATCTTATTATGGTGATATTAAATTTGTAAGGTTACAAGTTTAAAAGCCACACACCAAATAATAAACGCTACACATGTAAAAAGAAAATAGTTATCACTACCTAAATTACTGACAAAACAAAAAAAGGCGGTCACACACGTTGGCTATACCTCTAAACTACAATATAATATCGTCAACTACATAATACCGTTGCTTTTTGTAATGCTTGAATCTATTATTTCTAAAATCTTAATAACTTAAAAGTTAAAACAATCTTATTAGAAATATACTCCCACACTTAGATCGATTCCACATAATTTTCTTGAAAACTGTATATTTTTGCCGCTATGCAACCACACATCAGAATTATAGTTATTTGAAAATGATTCTCTGACGCTACAAATACAGTTTGTTGAAAGAAACTTACGAGTCGTCGGAATTTTGCAGAAAACTAGACACCGTTGCCGCTAAGCGCGGGTACTCGTCTAGTATCAATAAATGACGGAGCTTGGTTGACGCAATTTAAAAACCTCAATTAAGGACATAACCAACACTTTTGTTTCAATCTAACGTTGCTATATAGAAACCGCTTAGACGTGGTAAACTGGTCATGTAGGCACTATTTTGGGTTATTTCATGATATAGGATCAAATAATTTAGTACTTTTTGTATTCTTACAAGGAATTTTCCATTCGTACTTCAAAGGCTATGTGTAACATAACAGGACACGCAATAATTGCTTCCAAATTAAAAATAGGGCAAATTCTCTATCTACCCCAGTTGCCCAATGAATTTACCTTAAATGCTTCAAAATTTTTTCACTTCTCATAATGCCCCATGGGCAACTCTCCCATAGGCAACTCTCCTATAAAATTGACAAGTGTCCATATCTTTGGATCCACCTTGTACCAGTGTACTAGGTTAGTTCTTGGGCAACCGGGACCTACATTGTTGGACAACTGACATATTTTTGTCTTTTAGTAAAAAAATAAAGTCTTTTTTTATTATAAAAAAGTACATATATCTTGGGCAACTTGGTCCCACATATATGTACTTTTGGGCAACTGAGTAGGTAAAAAATGTATTTTTATATTTTTAATTGTATTGATATTTATTTCATATTTTTAATTACAAAATACATTTAATTACAAAATACATTTTATATTTTTTATACGCACATATTTACACACACACTTGTTACACACACTTCACATTCAAACACATCATCTCCCCCCACTGCTACCCAGATTCAACCACAGATCCAAACCATCAATCAAAGAAAAGTATGGGTAGAAGAGGCTATTCTCCTTCCCTGCCTAGGGGTGGTTATGAAAGGAGGAGGAGTCCTAGTCCTCCTAGGATACCCTACGGTGGTGGTGGTGGTGGTAGCCGTGGAAGGCCCGTTGAAAGAGATCTTCCAACAAGTCTCTTGGTTCGTAATCTTCGTCTTGATTGCAGGTATGCTCTGGCGGACTCTTCTTATGCTAAAAAGTATATACCCTTTTGCTTTTATGCACTGTATTGATTTAGGGGACATGTAATGAATTGAGTGATCTTGTTGAGAATATCTGTTCTTCAAAACCCTGGTAAGGATTTTAGTTTTTTTAAAGTTTCATGGATCAAGTTTCATTTTTATGTTGTAAAATGAAGTTGGAGCATAGTAGATGTTCATTAATCTAAGCTTAGATAAAACCCATGTAAAGTTTATGTGTGATATAGTATCTGAATATAGGATATGGGTGATGGGTCAACTAGACCTATGTTTAACCAATGGGTCTCAAATTGCCACCTTTAGTTCCTGGTTTCTATTATCTATTAAAGAAGCAAAAAGAAAATACCAGGGAAGATTCGCAAGGGAATAAACTAAATTTTTTTGTGATTAATTATTAATGCCAAAAATGTGTTTATTGTGTCATGTTTACCAGATGTAGCTTAATCTTTGTATTGCTCACCTTGTGCTAAAAGAGTGAATTGATAAATAAGACTTTACTTTGACATCAATTCGTTATGCTGATTAACATATACCTTATATTATGTTTGAATAATTCTTATTACGGTTGCATAGCATGTGTATTTTTATGTACCTAATACAAGGAATTTGTTGATGGACATCAATTGAAGCAGTGATGGCTAGTGATAAGGGAACTGATGCATTAAGTGCTACTAACGGAAAGGGTCTTCGTGGCAAATTGAACAAAGTTGTCTTAGCTTACAGTGTTGGTTTGGATACCTCAGTAATCGTTCCTTGGTTAAGGTACCATCCTACGTACTTTACCTTTATAAGTACCAAATTCAAACAGAGTTTTCAGAATTGCCTTAAATCAATGCTATATGGCTATGGAGTTTTTCTTTCGTTTCACAGAGATGAAAAAGATACGTTTTGTTATCATCTGATACATGTACATTAGACTTCATATAGTGCAAACGAAATCTACATCAATATGTGAACTAGTGAAAATTCGTATTTTGATTGTTTTTTGTGTTTGTTTCACAGATTTTTCACTATGAACATAATATTTATCTTCAATAACTTATAAATTTATTCATATTTTTTTGACCTATGTTGTTTAACCTGTGCTGCATCCGAGGTACTCACTTTGCCCCTAAATACTGCAGGGAAAACTATGGCTGTGAGGTTGTTTGCTTTACTGCAGATGTTGGTCAAGTAAGTTCTCTAGTGTACATGACATCTTGTTGGACTAACTGGCTTTTTTTGACTTGAAAATTAATGTTGACATTTGAAATTGATATGGCAATTTTTTGACTTGAAAATTAATATATGCTATTTTTATTGTCATTACATACTGATTTCTTCGCATTGCTTACTGTTTTTATGTGTCCATGCTCTATATCTCAGCACATTATTTAGCCGAAGGATCAAGCGAATCTCTTCACAGGCCATAATGAACTTGATGTTCGATATATGGGCTCATTGCTTTGATTCTGGCGTAATCAGTTTTTCCATCTCTGAAACGTATCGTCAAATGTTGGGTTCATAATTGTATTCATTACTGGACTTCAAAACCAACTTCGTTGTTGCATCATCTTATGGCTCAAGCTTCAGTGTGGTGTAAAGATACTTAGTCCACATCAAAGTCAGCCTCTCAGGTAAATGAAAGATTGTAGCTCATTATGTAAATGTTTGAACTTTAGAAGCTTTTTCTTTCATGTGCTTTGTAGGATATTTGGTCATGAATAAGCAGATCAATGCATGATTCTCGGGTACAATTGCAAAAGTATGATTTATATCTAACCAAGTCCTCACAATTGTACATTTCTTTAATTTCTGTAATGTGTATTACTTTAAATCATTTATAAATTGAAGTTGATATGTTAATTTATGGAGTTCAGTTCACACACAGTTGACTTCCACAGTTGACTTCTTAATGAAGTCAAACTGTATTGCTGGCTCAGAATTTGATATAAGGCTGGATATGATCTTATGTATAAAACTAACCTAATAAAGTTTATAAGTGATGTTAGTTCATAAAAAAGTTTTTGATTTACTCCATAAATATGCTCTGTATGTTGTTAAAAACATTGAACATGAAAAAAATTTGACTTTTGAGTCAAACTATAGGTTTTTATCACATTAACCAAGTTTTTCATGGAATTTGTATAGAATGACATAGTTAATGGCATTATCAGTATATGAATTGTCACTTGTACATACAAATGAAAAGCACTTTCAAATCCTAGCTTTCCATTATGTATACATATGGTGATTGACCAACAAATACAGTGTGCTACTTAAATTCTGTTGAGTTATAGACCATGGGCATGAAAGTAAATCGAAACAAATAATTTACCTAAGAACAGTATCCAAAAAGTGAGTAATGTAACCAATAGTCCATCCATTTCTATACCAACTGAGCAGAATTGTTGTTTTCTTTCCGATGTGGTACAAGCGCAAAGTACATTTCTAACCACCCCTGTGTGTGGGCAACCCACGGCTAGTACATTTCTAACCACCCCTGTGTGTGGGCAACCCACGGCTAGTATCTTTCGAACCACCGTGGGTTGCCCACACACAGGGGTGGTTAGAAATGTACTAGCCGTGGGTTGCCCACACACAGGGGTGGTTAGAAATGTACTAGCCGTGGGTTGCCCACGGCTATCCTTGGTTAGAAATGTACTAGCAGTGGTTTCCGGTTTTTATCCAAATGTATGTACCTTTAATTTGTTAAGCTTGATCATACAGACTACAAGATACCGAACAATCATTTACAGATCTTGAAAAGTAACTTGGAACTCTCATTTTAGACTTGCACTGCAACATTCTTTTATATCTATATCCGCAAGCAAAAATAGGAAATACATGAAAAACAATCTTCAACAATGCAGGATCAGAATACCCAAAAATGATAAGGACAATTTGTCGTTATTTCTCATTATGATCTTGTTAATGAAACGACAGATACATTGTTGCTAAGCTAGCTATACAAAAATTTCATGAACAAAACAAATCCACGTATAGATCATATTGTTGCTTGATATCTCTTCTGACATCCAAAGGAAGTTCATCAAGAATAGCTTCTTCATCAACTTTACGCTGCTTAATCCATTTATAAAGGTCATGTTTACGCACACGCTCCTTCATTGCATGAGGCAGCTGCCTGTAGTTCATCCATTCCTCTGTATCCATTTGTTTGGCATTCAATATTGTTGGTTAGAAGATGTATTGTTTGTAGATAAATCCATCACAAACCAACAAGAGTAGTCTTAGGCCTTGTTTTTAGAATTTAGTTGCTCTTTTTGCTTTGTCTTGGAAGTCCTAACTGTATTGTTTCATTAACTAGGTCCAGTTTGTAGATTCAGATGTCTCTAACCATATATATTACAATTATTTGGAAGTATCTTAGGAGATGAGTTAAGAGCTTGGAATATTTGTTTGCATTTAGAATAGTCTCCTTGTGTTTTTTTCCAAGCATTTCTTTATAGCTTCATGCATATCGCCGCTATTAACGCCACCATCACTGCGATTCTTGACTTCGTATGATCCGCCATCAACACCTCCCATTTTTAACTTAAATACACCTTGCAAACATCAAACAATAGCCAAAAAAAAAAAAAAAAAAAAAAAAAAAAAAAAAAAAAAAAAAAAAAAAAAAAAAAAAGGAAAACGATTCTGAAATTAAGATCAAGAATTTGGGACATGTCTCTATTGATAACTAGAATTAAGTTAAAGAAAAATAAAATATCCAAAGCAAAAATCATTAGATTCTGGAAACAATAAATAACCCCAACTGACCCATTCATAAGCAAATGGGTTGAAAATGTTACCTTTAGTGTTCAATATTGACAAATCCTTACTTTGCTTTGTATTCATCAGGCTTTACCAGATGTTCCACCAGGAATGATAGATGCTGTAAACCGTGGTGGAGAGCTTTGGGCAAATTTGACTGCAGGGATACCGTTAGAAACAGTTGCTAAGGAAGTAAGCAATTCACTAGGAGTAGACTCTACATCTCTTCGTGCAGATCTTTCAAAGGAATTTGACTTGCTTGTGGATACAATAGCTGCTTGGATAATTACCAATGCTAGTGCAAGTTCAAGACTTCTGAAGCCATAGGAAAGCCACATTGATCTCAAGTCAATACATATATGTCGCAAAAAAAAGAAGATAAACTTCGGGTATACATGATCTAAAATCTAATCTCAAAGTATTAGAAAAAAGACTTTATAATCCAACTAAAGTTAGCTACATGAATTATATTCTTTATTGCAACAATAGCATAAAATATCAGTTTAGATAATATATTTTACAACGAGAAGAGTCATTTAATTTAATCAATAATTTACTCATGGAAAAAAAAATCCAAGTAGTTAATATCTATTGTTTCACACGTGAAAATTACATTATGCTTCTTGTACAAGGGCAAATTAAACACACCCAAAAATCTTTTATATCCAAACCTATTGAAAGCTCGCTAACAATCGTTTTTGCTTATGGTTGACCCACAAACAAGTCAATGCAGAACTTTCGGTAGGTATTAGAATCGTGCAGAGACAGTGGTCCCAATCATTTAAACAATACTCATCAATAAATGAAACAGAAAAATCTACGAAAGCATTGCACTTTGCAAGAAAAAAGAATTTAGCCGCACAAAAATAAAGGGGTACATTAGAATGAAAAAAGATCACATAGAAAATTTATCTTTAGTACCTCTATAGATGCTCCATTTTGTGATGCCGGGACGAATTCAACGATGTAATCACATACAGATAATAAGCAAGTCATTTCCCTTTTCCACATCATCTTCTTATCTCGATACAATGGTTCTAACCTCTGGTGCTGCCCAAACATAGAAACTACAGTGTACAAAGATTGAAAGATAAGTCAAAAAATCCAATGATTAAAGCCGCTAAAAATGCTACAACTAGCAAGTGTTTTGGACTAAAGAGTACATACCATAAAGATTTGTAATAGCATTAGAGACAGTAACTGCGGTAGAAACTCCTTTGCCACTGCCTGACATATCTTCCCCCAACAAAAGCTTCGAAAATCTTTCTTTCATCATCTCAAGCTCTGCCCCAAAAGAAAGGTTAAAACCAAACAGTATATAAATTTAGCTGGATTGGTTTGGAAAAAAATGTGAGACTGGTTTGACTGACCCTGCGGCCTAAACTGAACAAACTGAACCGTGTACATGCTTAATATACATGATTTTGACACAGTATAACTTAATTATATGAAACTTTGTGAAATAGTGAAGAACGAAAAGATCCTTAGATTACATATGTGGTACTATCTGAGAGACTACGAACTATTAAGATTAGATCTTCATTTCCTTTAAGCATTTTCGTATACTAAAATTGATATAAAGCCCGGTGTAAGATTTGTAACAAAGATCACATCAAATTGACTTTGGAGTTCTATAACATTCTTTATGAACACCATGTGTACTAATTCAGTGACATAAAAGGTCCTTTGTCATGGCAAGATAGAGACAAAGTATGAACTCAGGTTCAAGTTGAATGGGGAATTATTCCATTCAACTACACTGTACTTTCCCCATTTCCACTCAACAAATTATCTATAACTCTCATACACAGTACTAGTTAGTTCACAATCATATCGATAGCAACATTTCTCATCAAATGTTAATCAAACTAACTAGAATTTGTTACTTATGTCAACAGTAGACAAGGTAATTTGGTTAAATTTGGAGAGAAATGACTTAACTGATGACACTATCGTAAATACTTTTTTTCCTGCAAGGCAGACATTATCCTTAATACTTATGTTCAGTTATGCAATGATTACAATGTGGTGGTGCAGGTGCGTTTAATCTACTTTGCATACATTTTAACATCTGATAAGTTAACAAATTGTATGAAAGTACCTTTTATCCATTAAATAACTGTATGTAAGTAGGAAATAGATAAAGTGACTGTTGTACTTTCCCATTGCTACTCACATAAAGTATCTATAACTCCCGTGCTAGTTAGTTCAAGATCATATCAGTTAAGATAATTTTTATCCACTGCTAAGCAAACTAACTAGAATAATTTGTTAAAAACGAGGAAAACAAGTTCAACTTCAAAGGAAAAATGCTATCCATCTCAATAGAACTCGGGCGATTCGGTTAAATTTGGAGAAACATAACTTAACTGACGCCTATCCTAGATATCTATGTTTGGTTACACGATGAACAAGATGTTATTGTGCACATGCCTATTATCTACTTTGCATACATTTCTAAGAACCGTACTCGTTTTCGTTCAATATTTCGTCTAGTATCAGAAACAAGTACGCCGAGATAAGGAATGAAACTTGGAAGTTTTAGCAATAACACAAGCCACTTAACAAAATTTATAAGAAAAACAGACATAAAAACAAAAACTAAGAGCATCTAATAATATAACAAAAAGTCACTAACCTCATACCTTGTATGAATAATCTCAGGTAACAAAAGGCAAAAGTCCAATAAGTAATCGATTAAGTGTGTGGCAACCCATTGCTAGGCTTCTCGAACCCACTGCTAGTTTTATCTCGAACCCACTGCTAGGCTTCTCGAAACCACTGCTAGGCTTCTCGAAACCACTGCTAGGCTTATCGAAACCACTGCTAGCTTATCGCCCTCCTATAAACACATTAAAAAACTGCAAATATAAAATCACAGTCAATCACCAATAAAACTCGAGCTTATTGCACAAACAAGTACCGAACTTTCATCCATTTGTCATTGTATGTAACGACCTATTCTATACACCTTCTATTGTCACAAACTTTTATTCTACTAGTCTACTACCACTGGGAAATGGTGATGTTGCACGCCTCCAAGTCATAATAATTAAGGTGCCGCGGCACCATTTAACCAGCTATAGAATGTAACTTTTAGACATTGGTAACGGGGCAAAAGTTTTTTACATCAAAAGGTAAGCATAAATAGTTCATTAGATACAATGACAACATGATACTTTGATACAATTTGGTGCCATAAACTAATACAATTCACAACGAATACAACTTCAAACAAATCATACCTGCACACAATACCTACCAGGCTTCAACTTCAACGGCGGAACATCACACCCCAAAAGCTCACCCAGTTCCTCCCCATTCAACTCACTACCATTAACAACAAACTGCTCGGGTCGAATCCGGTTCACATAACATTCCTTCTCAGCCATCATAATCTGCTCAACCTCCAACACACTACAAATCTTATACAACATTCTTGAACACTTCCCCAACTTATGTCTCCTCGATTCATCAATTGGTTTCCCAATACAACCCACGCATTTTCGACCATCAGGCCTTTTTGGTGTTGGTAATCAACGGAGATTGAGTAATCGAGTTGGGATTCGTCGAGTAAAGATGGGGTGTTAGAAAGGTTGTGAAGGTGGAGGTGTTAGATCGGTGGTGGAAGTGAAGATGGGGTGTTAGATCGATGGTGATGGGGAAGATGGGGGTGTGAGATTTGTGAGATCAGTGATGATGGAGAAGTTGTGTTAAAAATGTTACTGTATAACTTTTTAAAAAGTATAAATTGTATTTATGTATTTAAAATGTATTTTGTATTTAAAAAGTATAATACATTACAAAAATATAAAATTGTACTTTATACCTACTCAGTTGCCCAAAAGTACATATGTGTGGGACGAAGTTGCCCAAGATATATGTATTTTTTTATAATAAAAAACGACTTTATTTTTTTACTAAAAGACAAAAATATGTTAGTTGTCCAAGAATGTAGGTCCCAGTTGCCCAAGAACTAACCTAGTACACTAGTACTATGTAAGTACAAGGTGGGCCCAAATATATGAACACTTGTCAACTTTATAATATAGTTGCCCATGGGGCATTAAAGGAAGTGAAAAAAAAAGTGAAGCATTTGAGGTAAATTGATTGGGCAACTGGGGCATTTAGAGAATTTGCCCTTAAAAATAAATCACCCTTCCCCTGCAAATAACAACCCTAGCCAACCTTATGTACCGCTCTTTTTGCATATTTATTTCTTACATATAGCCCTTTCGTACTACTCTTTTCACATACTTTTATTTCTTAAAAATATCTTGAAGTCTACGTTTAACGAAACCCTTTTTATGAAAGTAACATTTGTGATTAATAGTGTAAACTTTATCAAAACACAATAAAGACTCACATATTATATCAAAATTCAACAAATTAACCGCCCATTTTATTTTTTTATAACTGCGTATCAACGTTAGTATGATATAGCGAGATTTTTTTGTTCAAAACATATAAAAGAAAAAAACGATTACATAAAGAATACAAGCTTTAATCACTGTGTGAAAAACTAAAGAGAAACATACATATGATAAAGAAATACACACATAAATATGTGAGAAAAATAAAAGAAAATCTATATATAGGCCCGATCTTCATATTTCCATTTAGCTCTCTTGAAGCCTTAACACGGGCACACATTCATTCCTTGATTTTTGAAAAATCCTGGAAACACAAACAAAACAAAAAACAACTTTCAAAAACAACAAACACCCCATGCACTTGTTCACAATTTAGTTTATAAGGTATATTTCAATACCCCCTCCCTCCCTTAAACTAAACCTAGAACAAGTTCCTCAGTTTCATCAACTAACACATTTTGTTATTTCAGTAGAACATAAACCTTTAGTAAGCACATCTGCAGTATTCTCTTCAGAATAAATCTTACAAGTTTTAAAATCTCATTCTGCATTTTCTCTTAACAAATAGAGATCAATTTTGAAATGTTTTGTCTTTATCTTAAATCTCCTAGAATGTTTTTACAAACACGTTTTTGAAATTTAATCACGTAAATGATTAACAAAAAGTTTTAAACCACGAACAAAAAATTCTAGAGAGAGTAATTGTTTTTTTTTAAGGGGGAATTTCATACATCCCCTTCAATACCACACTTATTTCATATATACCCAACCTAATTTCTAAATATCAAATATACCCATTCTAAACACTCAAATATCATTTTTACCCAACTTTTAATTTTCTTCACTAAAAAAGATTACAAAATAACTATTATACCCTCCTCTTTCTCAGTTTCTTCTCCTTCCATGCTTTAAACCTAATACTCCTATTACTGATGAAAACATTGATTAATTTTGTGTAAAAATAAATTAAATTGTAAATCAAATTCATGCCAAAAGAAAATTAAAACAAAGAATTTGTTACTTGCTACCAAGAGCACCTTCCGAATCTACATATAGGCAATTACCAGATTAAACAACCAATTTAACAAACAAATATATTAACAAGCAACCATATCAATAATTTTCAAATCCAAAAACAGTCAACAAACAAAGGAGATAAGTAATGCTTTAAGAAACAATGAATACGGAGTATAGAACAAACGACGATCTACTATCATATTTCATCTTATATTACAGGTCAATTTCAATGCAGTTAAATTACATATTACATAGACAATTGGAACCCAGTTTTAACGTAATATATTATAAAGAACCTATCAACAATAAGAACTCCACGTAAGAAAGAATATGCATAAGGGTAAATGTGGCACAAATTTGATAATAGGTAAAAGTGGGTATATATGATATTTATGAAATGGATTGGGTATATATGAAATTATGGAGGAATTCAAGGTGATATATGAAATTATTCCTTTTTTAAACTATAAAAACTTAAAATTTACTACTAATGATAATATAAAGCTAAGATAAACACAAATAGGTGAAACAACGTATCATATACGTAACAACTCGTATTTTTCCGATTTACGTGTAACACGATTTAACCCTTCCGGTTTTAGGGTTAGCGAACATTTAACATCAACCGACACTAGACTAGGCCCAGTCTACACATTATAAACCTTTTAGGTTTATAATAATCATATTAGAAAAGTCAGATTTCACTTTCACTATTCTTACGTAAACTTAGTACGTTTTGCGTTTTTGCTTAAATCGCGCAACTTTTAAACTTTACGTATAACTTTTAAGTTATCCCGAGCGTAACGAAAACCACATTTTGACATCTTATATCACTTATAGAATATTTTTAGTTTACTTAAAATATATTTCACGCTCGTTTCCCTAAAATCTCGTTAATTTCCGATAAACTGCGTTTTACGCTTATTTTAGCATACATTTTTTAGTTTTAACAACGTATACGCACTCTGTTGAACTTATCACTCATTTGGTATACTAATTTAAATTATATTGATAATTTTTACAAACTTTTTATTTTTACAATACCCGATTTTAAGTTTCTTGAATTAAAACACTTAACGTAGCGATTTTCGAAACCAAACGACACCGTAAAAACAAGATGATGCAAAGCTACTCATCTAGTCACTCCCCCTTACTTATGACCGCCTATAAGGGGGGAGTCATCAAGCTTGATGGCTTGATATTAACCATTGATCTCTAGGATATTTACAAGTGTCTAACTTAACCATGGTTAATTATTAACCTAATATATAGTTAACTAGTTTTCTTAGCCTATAAATAGCAAGCTAAATTCATTCTAAAACTTGCACCCAACCTTCTTATCTACTAAAGTCCTAAACCATAAAAGCATTTCTACTAGATTTTTGTAAGAAAGTTAAGAGTTCTTGTGAAGAAAACTAGCTTTTGATCTTGTTTACTTGGAAAGTTTAAGAAAAAGTCGTTAAAACCTCAAATAACATCGAGTCTCCAAAAATACGTTGTTATACTCTTAGAATGACTTCAAAGTCTCCAAAAAAGACGTTGTTATAATCTTTAAATATCTTCGGGTGCACGAAGATTACAAAATTCGCGTCGGAGCTCTGGTTATATTCTTTTCTTTATAAAACTCAAACGTTGTGTATAAAGGTAAGTATTTATAAATTATAAATACTTATGAATTTTTATTAGTTTATTTAGTGTATTAAAAACTTTTAATATGTCATATACTTTGTCAACTTATCTCATGAAAATACATATCAAATGTATACATCTTATAAACGTTTTTCATATATATATCCATGCGTACAGATTATACGTTTTTATTAAATACTATAATACTAGGGAGTTTCATGTGAGGGGCCTCTTCGGGGTGAACGTATTGACGAGTTGTTGTATTTACGATTTAAAGTGTTCTAGCTTCTTATACATTTACTACATGACTTCGGAATTATGATAGCCCGAACTATAGTACGGTATTATAAAAGGAAGATACGTTTGGAAATATTTATATATAAACTTATATAATATGTTTATATTATTTTAAATAATATTTTTATTATTTAAATAATATTTTATAATATTTAAATAATATTTTTATATTATAATTATAATATTTTTATATTATTTTTAAAATATTTTTATAAAATTTTCATAATATTTTTGTAACATTTAAATTAGCTTATTTTATTAAAATAAATAATATAAAACCATTTATATATTAATTGAATATATAAAACACCACTTATTTACAAAAATCGGTTTTACAAGATTGTGAATACCCTTTCAAAATATGTTGAATATTATAAACAAACATATGACATATTTACTTAATATATTTGTGAATTTATAATTTCCTATCCATTAAATGAATCTTAAATGTATTTAGGATATAACCGGCTTTCTGGAAATTAGCTATCACCATCATCGTTTACTTATAAACTGTTATTAAAATGAG
The DNA here is from genome assembly GCA_019973895.1 of Chrysanthemum seticuspe. Taxonomy (NCBI): domain Eukaryota; kingdom Viridiplantae; phylum Streptophyta; class Magnoliopsida; order Asterales; family Asteraceae; genus Chrysanthemum; species Chrysanthemum seticuspe. The sequence goes on along the minus strand of BPTQ01000001.1, from coordinate 199,160,229 downwards.
TTCATAGCTCCATTTTATTCGGTTTTAATTGTTTTTATAAACTCTTGGAGGAGATACATGCTACTCCTTTTATTATAATCACAATTGCATGAAAATCGTATTTTGTGATATATCAATTGTTATTGATACTCTATGTGTTATATCAATTGTTATTGATACCTTATGTGCTATATCAATTGTTATTGATACCTTATGTGCAATATCAGTTGTTATTAATACTTCGAGTTATGTGCTATATCAATTGTTATTGATACGTTGAGTTATGTACTATTATCATTGTTATGATATTCCCAAATAACGTTTTCGGTGTCATGAGCTTAAGAGCGAAAATAACCATTTTACCGATAATTGTATTTATTGCAATCATTACTATAACTTTGAAATCTTGTTATTCGCATTTAAAACTATAAACTCGATGAATTCACTCAACCTTTGTGTTAACGATTTAAACATGTTTATCTCAAGTCCATAACGAACGAGGTTGGCACGGAGGAGCACATAGACTCAAAAAGGCTATAAATTTTATCATCATTCGAAAACTTATTTGTAAACCGTGAAACTGAGACTTTATTTTGTAAACTCTGATATTTATATAATTCGAATGATAAATATTTTAAAACTACTTAATTAGAGTTCGTTTTCTATTGTTATAACTGTCATACCGTCGAATAACACCCAGTTTAAATTTCGTTGCGTTCACGAAATTTGGAGTGTTACAATATATGACTCTTAATACTAATTGTTGTCACCATAATCACGTATCTACTACAATACTAAATTAGAGAGAATGGGTTTGAACAATTAATCCTAAAGAGAAACAAAAGAGAATAGTGAAAGTCTCGCAAAACATAATGGATTAACACACACCTCATAACTCATAAAATAAAGTGGCAGAGTTATGGGATGTCCATTTTCACTATAAAGGGAAAGTAAAAGTGTAAGAGGTTTTGTATAGGTTCTGAATTTCTGAAGTATGGGTTAGTATGTCTGTTTAGTAGCAGTATGTCTTTTGTATAGTTAGGTTTAGAGAATGGGTATGTCTTTTCTCTTTTCTCATTGATGTAAGTCACATTATGTTTATTAATATAATTCACCTTTTGCATCAAAAAAAAAAAAACTCATAAAATAAAGGGTACTTATACCCATACAATCGTATGTTATGACATAACCTATTAACTTACCCCTCACAATTGTATTAGTGTTGGGAGGGTATTAGGTCTCATAACAGCATTTTCTATCGAAGTATATGTTAGGAATTATAATTATATAAAATAATTTAACTACTTCAAAAGGTTAATTATGTCCTTGAAAGTCACTAGTACATTTTTGCTGACGACAGATGTCGTCGCTTTAACTTCCACGTCACAAAAAATCTCATCTTAATATATAACTCCGTTTCTGTAAGTAATAGCTACGAATGTTTTAGCTTTTGGCGGCGATTTTTTTTTTTTTTTTTTTAAAGTTATGTTTTGACATCTTGACTTTTTGATTTTTTGACTGAGGAGCCTATTACCACGACCCATAGCAGCTGTCGCTAAAGGTTTGCGTCGTAAAAGTCCGAATTCTTGTATAGTGATCGGAAATCTTCCACCAGGGAATCTGCCGTAAGTCAAATTCATCTGCTTAGTTCACATTACCATAAAATATTGAGTCAATCATGTCATCTGTTTGGTCAAATAAGTAACGCGGGTCCATTAGCATTTAAGAAAAATGTTTATTTGTAGCAAGTTTTTTTCTCCTATTAAATATCGAGAAATGCTAAAACCACATAAAAAACCTGCAAAAAAAATTCACATGTTGAATTGTCAGATAGTGATTGGTCTTATCATAAAAAAGTGAAAGAAATTAAATCAAAATAGACTAATTACTGTCCCACACATTAACGTGTGTGAATATTTTTTATAAAACTTTTACGTGGATCTAACATTTTTCAATTCCTAAACATCACTTAATTAAACAAAACCAATCTTTGACCAAGTTAGCAAACCTAACTCGTAGATAGACACCTTTCAGAAAATAATGCTTCACCTAAATAATATATGCATTAGAAATTGTTTCAAACCACTGTTCTAAAAGGCTCGCAAAGGCCTCGCAAAGGCCTCGCAAAGGCGTGAGGCTTCGTCATGCCGCCACGCTATGCCGTCTTATGCCACATGTTTTTGTAAACTCGATATATATGAATTATGATATGAATATATAAATATTTTCATACTTTCTGCCGCCTTATGTCACGCCTTATAAACGCAAAAGCTTCGCCTTGAGCGCAAAGGCGTGAGGCTTGATCATGCCGCCATGCCACGCCTCACGCTATTTATAACCTTGTTTCAAACATATCTATATGTCGTGTTGAAATATTGATGTTGAAATTTATCTATAACATAATGTAGTGTAAAACATAATTTAGTGCGAAAAAGACACCAATATATAGTTTAATGGAACTTTCACACGTTTTAGTTTGAAGGGCAATTTTATTATATATCTTTCACATACTAAATACAGTAGTTTACACATTAGGTATTCAACTTTTGATAATCCACAATACGGAAACCATTGATGATACCGTGAATCATATATAGTTATATACAATTTTACGTGTGTAAGATACTATGTAGAATCTTAAGTTTTGACAATGCAGGATATTTACTAATCCTAAACGGGTCATACTATACAAACCCTCGAGCAAGTGTACGATCGATTTCAATCATACATTATTTCTTATCGGACATTTTGTTTCGTCAAAACTCCTTTTTGCCGATTTTAATTCAATAAAGTGCTAGTGACCAAAATGCCATCAAGAAAGCCACACCACTAGCCACACAAACCATGTCAAGCCGCCTCTCTCGCCGCTCATTCTTCTCTTTTCTCTCTCGCCTTCGTTCGACATACTCATCATACCTCGCCCTCAGCCCCTCTCCTCCGTCGCTACGTCGTCGCTTAGCCATCGTAAGTCCTTGTAAAATTACCAAACTGTCATTTCCACTCAAACACTTTCCATCCATGTCTTGGACAGTTAAACTCATTCCACTCACGTATAAATTTCCACTAGCTCCTTTAATCCCGCATGTGATCTCGATGTTGCAGTTAACGTAATCGTTGTCATGTAAAGGGGCGTTGCTTGATGTCACAAGGGCGAATGTTAATTCTATTTCGTCGGTCAACCAGTTTCGTTGGACAGAAACTGGTTTTATGCTAGATAGATTTACTGACCGGTTTTGTGTTGGGTCTATTAGGATCCAACTCAATGTCACGTGTTTTTGTAGATTCGATTGCATTTCCTGACAGAGGCGCATAACACAATTATTTAGAGGGCTAACAATTACATTAATTACACTAATGTGTATACACATATGTTGGACAAAAAAACAAATGAAATTAGCAACAACTCTAGTAAAGGTAAAGTAATCTCTTGGTACTTTTACAAAAGAAAATGAGGTCGTCTAGCCTCTTGTAAAAATCTTTCAGCAGTTATCCTATTAACAATCAATCAATAATGCTCAAACTATAGTCTACAATCTAATTTTTAAATATTTTTTGTATTTTTTCCAAAATTTTTTGTATCTTTCCAATTTTTTTTTTTTTTTGCATTTTAGTTTTACCAACCAATTTCCATTTAATTCATGACTTTTTCTTATTCCTTATTTTCATTTGATTATACCAACCAACTTTCATTATTGAATCAACTAACTTTGTTTTGTTTTTTCCTAGTCTAATTTCTAAACTTTTATTCGCACGAAATTGTGAAAAAGCATCCAAAGACTTTTGAAGGGCTGAAGTATTCTAAAATACTAGCCGGGTACCCGCGCACAACGGCGGCGATAAGTATAGTTATATGTGTTTGCTTACCCGTTTAGTGAATTCGTTTCACAACACTTCGAATGTATATGTGTTAGTTGTAAGTGTTTGTTTGGGTTACCCGTAACTTGCCCGTAGCTTTCCCGCGACATCATTATTCCCGCATATAGAAATGCCCTCGCAATCTCTTACGCGTCAAACACTACCCCAAAAGTATATGATTTTGACGAATCAAGATTATATTGATTGAAATAAGTGAAATAAAGGTTAAAGTTGTAAAAATTTGAATTAAAATAAAATAAATCCATTAAAAATATAAAAACTAAAAACTCATAAAAATATATCAAAATGGATGTTGAATTAAAGAGCATAAAATTTTAGAAAATATGGTGAAATTAGATTATAAAAAAAATAAGTAGATAAAAAGATATTTTAATTTAAAAATAAAGATGAATTTTTAGTTGAGAAATGACACATGTCATTTTATAATTAGAGCTCTTTATCTTAATTTTTAGTGGTTAGGAGTTAGGTTTGGAGTTTGTTAAAAGTTAGGCTTGGAGTTTGTTAAAAAGTGACACATGTCATCTCATGATTGGAGCTCCTTATCTTAATTTTTTGTTAGAAAAACTCTTTCCATAATAAGCAAGTAAAAAAGTCTGAATTTTTAAGCCTTCTAATTTTAGAAGGCCTAAATGCATTATAAAGTAGTATAGATATATATAAGACTAGTTTAATTCTGTGACATTTTCTATATTTAACCATTTGTAATTTGTTCTTTCAATAACTAAAATATAACAAAACTATATATGCATGTAATACCTGGTCATCACCAGAAAACTCTATGCCAGATGGCACGACTTCTTTAGGTTCAAGAAGATCAATTCGAAACGGTGACGACTGAAACCAGTCACTAGCACTAGTATCAGTTACCTCAACCTTAGAAAACACCAACTCATCAATATATCTAAGGTCAACGGCTGATATGATTCTTGTGGTCGGAGAAAATGAATTCGTGGTGTTTGCTCGGTGCAATGGACACGAGAACGAGTCCGAAAAGAAAGAACGATGACCGGATACGAAGCTAGAGATGATTTTAGTCACTAAAGGGTCATTTGTGGAAGGCCAATATGAAGAGCATATATTAGACCATAGTTTATGATCTGAGCAAAGGGATTGAAGCTTTGAGGATGTACAGCTTGCCGCTGCGAGTGTTTGACCGTCGAGTCGGGTCAAAATGTGTGTTTGGATGATATCTTGATGGATATCAGCTATTGCCATGAAGTTGTTATTCAATTCAACAATGGCGTATGGAATATGTGGGATGGAGTAAATGAGTTTATGAAGTATATATTCTTTTTGTAAAAGGAAAAGTCGCAAGAAATACCCTTGCACTTTCATCCCACTAGAATACTTGACATTTGGATAACAACCATTGGCTTTGAGGTCTTTAAAAGAGGTCGCAGATTCAAATCTCACTAAAAGACGCTTTTAAAATCGCCTAAATGTATATATATGATCACGAAATACCTCGACTATGCCTCGTATATCAGAAGCAATGTGTCGCTCTCCTCTAACAACTTTGATTTGAAAAACTTCATCCGTTTACAAAAATGCATATAAACCACACTGCTACAACTTTTTTTCCACTTATACACCCATATATCCAAAAATTAAAATAAATGCATACACAAACAAATTGACGCTATTGTACAATTTTGTCGTTATATGTAAGTAATCGTCTAGTCTTATAAGGCTATGCGCAATGGACCGGTCATCACTCGGTCGGTTGCGTCGGTTGAGGCCGGTCCTCCCTTTGTGGAGTTGTCGGTCGTGTTCGGTTGTGGAAGAAAGAGACCCAAACTCGGTTGGCTTGACAACCGAGTATAAACAACACTTAAACTTTTTTTTTTTCAAAACTTTACCACTTTTACAACATTATAAATACCAACCTCAAACACATTTTTAAACACACAATTTCAAACACAATTCAACATAAAAATTCACATTCTCTTTACGCAGCATCATTATGGCTTGTCGTCTCCCTCATTCTGTTACTGATATGCGAACGTACGTTCAGAATCAATGCGAGAACGATGATGAGGCTAGAAAAGACGCTATTATACGCGTCATCCAATTCTTTGAGGACAAAAGGAATGAGAAGCTGCAGATGAGAGACAGCTACAAGACTTGCAACGACATCAGCAATGAACGAAATGGTGTTATCGAGAAATTTCTGAAGGAGGAAGCCCGCAGAGATGACGAAATTATTGGCAAGTTGTGGAAGTGTGTTCAACGGGTTACGAACAACATCAACACCAAAGTCAATTGGAGCTATCGGGTGAACAAAGATGATGATCCAGGAGTCTCCGGTGAGGGATCTCCGGTAGACGAGGAAGCTTTGTCTCGCCTCGAGGATTATATACCCTCCGCGTTTGATCCTGTGGACGACTTTTCAGATTAGGATTTAAGATTTAGGATTTATGTATTATGTATTTCGTATCGTTTAATTTTTAATATATTGTAATGTTTTTATTTATTTTTAATGAATTTTAATTTTGTTTTTAAAAATATTTGAAAAAAAAAAAAAAAAAAAAAAAAAAAAAAAAAAAAAAAACTCAGATCACCACTGTGGCAACTAGGTCGTCGTCAGGTTGTCGGAGAGAGAAAGCTGATGTGGCGGCGACGAACTATGTCGCCTCTGTGCATAGCCTAAACATGCATGTATCTAAACTTTTAATGTAAAGATCAATTTATGATGACCAAATCCACATGTAGGTCTTAAATTTGTGTTGTTTTGAAGAAAATGGAACTTTGAACACTTTTATACATGTTCTAAAGACACCATAGCATATCAAATCCAGTTGCTTAGATATGATCAATTAGATTTTTCACCCTTTATGACAGTACTGCCCTTTATTGTTTTGGTTGCATGTTTTTGTCATAGTGATATTTAGGGTATGTTTGAAAAAAGAAAATCTTGATACCGGGAAGCAGCAGCGAAATATAGTAGCAACGAAGAAAAGTAGTTTTTTATGCCATTCAAGAAAAAGGTAGCTATCTTTTTATTTATTTCTTTTTTATGAAAAAGGTTTGGTATATATATACTTTTATAACTGCAATTAGTAAGTGTAAAAGGTAATTATTAATACTAAAAATCGCGTGTTGATTTAGAGTGCTTAAAAAATTATTAAATTAGTCCTGCTCATAAAATATGTTCATTTTACTATTTATGTTTGTCTCAAAATAAGTGTTCAGTTTTTATATATGAACAGTAATTATGATTGGTAATTAGTGGTTTTCTTACTTTACCATTATAATTAAAACTTACATTAATTACTTATTTTTAATTTCTATATTAACTATGAGGTAAAAATGATTTTTTATCAATCAAAACTAACATAATTAACACATATAATAATTTGTTATTTTGTGTTTGTTGACGCATTTTATTTGAGACGGATGGAGTAATATATACAAGACGCTGATCGATATGCTCTTTAAAGTGCTTCTAACACTTACGCCAAATATGCCGTTACTGTCGAATAAAAAAGGAATCATTTTGGTTATAATTTAAGAATATTTTGCTCCTCTGCAACAAAAAAAAGAAGAAAGAATATTTTGCTTCTTCCACGGAATATATTATAATCAATACGAAATTTGTTTTCATTTTAGCTTAAAAAAGTAATTTGCTTTGCATGGGAAAAAGAATTTGGTTTTGGTTTTTTGCTTATAAAAGTTAATTCGCTTTAGTCATGGTTCTATAATTTATTAAGAAAAAAGTGTTCATGTTGTTACATTGAATTTTTTATTTGTTTTGCTGGTGTCATGGATGAGATTTATCAATAAAGAAAACAAAAGTTGCTATTATTTATTGGTTAAAACATATTACGCTATCGTCATGAAATATGATTAAAGTAAAACCGCTTGTCTTTTTTGTTAAAAATAGTATTGATTCGTTATTAATTATTAAATACAAAACAAACAAGAGAAAATTCGAGAAGAGGCTCAACTTGAAGGTCAAGTTCGTCACGCGTTCGTATTACTTTGAATATTTATATCTATATACACCTATTAACGATGTCATAATATGCTTGACTTTTACAAAGACAATTATGCAAGTCATATTTGTCAAATCATTTTTCCAGACGATCCGATACTAATCAAGCCTTTTCAAGAATCCATTTAGTATACTAGCATGATACCGGCAAAAAGCAACGGGTTTAAAGACGAATGTTGTTAACCGAGTTTTTGATTTTATGCTTTTTTACATATATTGTTTAACGATTTTCTATAACAGATAATAGTTTTAGAAATTGTGAGTTTGTGTTGTGAGATTATGAAGAATTAATTTGCCATTATATTAGTTATATTTTATTATAATAACACTCAATTTAATGTCATAAATTAATATGCAATTAGTGTATTTTTAAATTTTATTTTAATAATTAATAATAAGGTTAACCTCTTCTCAGTGGGCACGGATTAATATGTTTATAAAAGAAATGTTTTAATCTATTTAAGTGAAAATAATGTTCAAATATAGTAATTTACAAGTCATGTGTATTAATGCATTTTTGATTAACTAAAAAGTTTGTGTTCATTAACTAAACCTTAAACTTTGCCCAGTGAGCATTTATTAGCAAAATCCTTAATAATAATAGAAGGTGTTTTAACATAATTTTTACTTCAAAAGATACAAAGTGACAAATACATTATAAGAATTGCCAAACGCAAAAAAAAAGGTGTTTTCAAGTACAATAAAAGTCATGGGAACTACTATGCATATGAAAAGATAAAATAATTGTTACGTATTCTAAAAAAGACGGTTATTTAGAGACGTGTCATTCATCCTCGCCAACATTTGAAGTGTAATAGTTGACCTATGGCCTTCACATGATTGTGAGTGTCGTCTATTCAACATTTCCTACAGCAACAAAAGAAAATAATATTAACAAACATTTGAACTAAAAAAAAAAAAGAAAAGAAAAAAAAAAGGCACTTATCTACACAAACTCACCTTCTTTTGTAAGACAAGGTCATGTTCCTGATTTGATCCCCTAGTCTCGTGAACCACTTTAGGGATAGAGTCAAGATAATCAAAGTTACCTGTCGATGCGTTAGTTTCAATCATTAGCAAAATACTCTTCATTTATCACTAAACGAAACTCACTCGGTTCACTATCTTCCAATTGGCCCTGAAATCTAGATGCAACAAATTCTTCATTGCTTGCCATTAATGACGAGGTTTTAATCATAATCAGTCTCTTGAGGATAAAGGAAACCTTTGATCATGAGGTGAGCTTTAAAGATGTTAACACATTTAGTCTTTGTCAATCTTCATCACGAAGATGTGTTCGTTCCTTACAGCTTCACCACCAGGTGAAAGATCAACCTAATATCAAACTTTGTTATTCTTTATGGACGTTATTTTTCATTCGTTTCACTAAGCCGTATCCAGGTAGATAATGGGTTCGTAGGGATCCCAAAAGTCAATTATCTCATCTTCAATGAGAAAACATATCTTTCAGATTAATAAGATATTCTACCTGAATTGTTGAATATAGTTGCAACCTCTCTTGCATAACATTTCATGTTCAAGCTTAGAGTATGTTCGGCTTGTTTTCCTTTGAAGGTGTTGCAACCTTAGTCTCTTGAATTTCTTCAAGATCTATATTGCTACCACTTGATTTTGTGATAAGAAATTTCTCTTTAGAAACTCAAGCAAAAGCGATTAGCTTAATTTGTTCGTATTTGGGTGCAAACCAGTAACCTCTAAGGTTGTTCTACAAGGTACGCATGTGAAGTTCCAACGAGTTTAGAAGTGTCATGTCTTACGTGAGCTTCACAACTCCAAAACTTCAAATAAGACAACTTGGGTAGCAACCCATGCCATAGCTCGTATGGTATCTTTATCAACGTTCTCGGTTTGAATCACTTTGATAATGCGTACAATATTCTCTGGTAAGAATTTTATGTGCGCACGTTGCAACATATAAACTAATACAACTAATCATTTCATGGACCTACGGGTCACACATTAACACGATATTGAAACCATGTATAATGTGCGCAAGTAGTATGTATATTATCACAAGTAAAATTCACAACAAGAGTTCTCGGTTAGGAGTTATGGTGATTTATGAAATGGATCCTTTAGACGTATGGTAAGTCTAACTAGGAGTTATGGTGATTGATGAAATCATGGGTATAAGATCATCTCTCTTTCATAAGTTATGGCTAGTCATGTATGACAAATAGCACACTCTTTCTTTCCTCTGTTCTTTGCTTTAGCCAACCTCACCATGGTTTGTGGTGGGTTCTTGTTTAGTTTTACATCTCTACTGTAGTGAAGATAAGCATGAGACTTGTGAAAGGTACTAGCTATCCGTTTTTTTCACATTTCTAGATGAATAGTAGATCTTTATTATCATGGAATTCCTTAATGGTTGATCATATTTTATTAATTTGAGCATTTCATACTTTCGTTGAATACGATTTATGTGCTTGATAGAAATAGTTTTAATCTCGATTAATAAATTTCCATTAATGGCATTCGAGCTAAGTTTTATGTGTCTTGATGATTTTCATTGTTATTGCATGCTAGATATGAACTTGTGATTGATTGTGATATTTGATTTTGGTTTTAGTTGGTCTAATTTCCAGCCGTGAGTTTCAACTCACACAAACACCCACTTCGATCATTTTTCGTGTCTAATTTTGTGATAAAAGTTGTCCATTTTTATTACATGTATTGATATGAATACGTGGTTAATAGTGGTGTTTGGGAAACCTTCTTGTTGGGGCTGTTTTGAGCCGAATGGTTGCACACCTGAAACAAAAAATGAATCATGGTTAACATTGATGTTTGGTGTCGAAAAACTTATTTGCTTGGGGCTGTTTTGGCCGCGGGTTTCACACACCCAAGACATCATCATAGACCATTTTATTTGTGTCAATTTTGTAGGTAACATTTGCATCATTATTTGGTTGTACTAATCTTGGTGTTTAAGAGGTTGTTGTTTCTTGTTCTTGTTGTTTTTGATGATTGTTTGAACATTGTTTTTAATAATTCCACACAAACATTCTCTTACAATTCTTTACACACAATTGTACTTGTGTCCCCTACATTCGAGCAATATCTCCTGAACATTCTCTTTGCCCACACCCATTCTTCTTCTTCCTCATATTCAAATTTGAATTTGAAATAAACACACACACACACACACATTATCATACACCACACATAACTCAACATTTTCATTTGAATTTAAATTCAAATAACACCTCCCCTATACAACCTTCACACAACTCATCCCTTACACTTTCTTACACAACTTACAAGCTAGCTTTTTTCTCCAATACACTTCCTTCTCACAATCATCATCTAACTTGAATTTGAATTTCAAATTTAAAACTCATCTTACTCACACTCTCTACTTATTTCTCTCCAAGTTTTGTGTTTCCAACTCATTCCATGACACATCTATGATATACACATAAAGTTACACACAAATATCTCCCTCTCACAAATTTGAATTTGAAATTCAAATAACAACTCACGCACATACTTTGACAATTGGCAATTTTAGGTAACCGCATTACGCTAAGTTAAATCGAGTATTTGCCTATAGAACTATTTTGATTGACCATGACTTGTTTTGATATTGATTATTGGTTTTTATGATTTATTTTATTATCGTATGAGTCGTCGTATGAGTTTGTTGGGAAATTCACATTTAGGAGTTAATACTTATAGTGTTGAAGTTAGTACTGACAGTGATATTACAAAAGTATTAACTAGTTAGTACTGATAGTGCAAAAGTTAGTACTGATAGTATTGAGTTTGTACTGTTCTATATTAAGAATGTCGTGTATGGTCTGTAACAGCATATCTTCTATTCCAATAGAAGATATGATATACTTAATGCATAGTTATCTATGTAAGGGATCTCCTTAGTGTATAAAAGGAGATCCTAGCTAGGTCAAGCATATACATATACTCTAGCCGTCTTAAGAAAAGCTTTAAGGTTGTAAACCCTAATACTAGGAGAGTACTCGTATTATTAATCAATAATATTGAAGCTGTTTGTGTTACATTTTTGTTTACATTAATCTTCTAAGTACATTCAAGTAAATTCCGCATACTTGTGTGTATCTACAACAAAGTTTCTCATTGTTGTTTTGGAATCATCCAAGGCAACTACACGTTTACAAGCTAAGTGTTCTAGATCCAAGGTTTGGGACTTCACAAGTGGTATCAGAGCTTGTGTCCTGAAGCTTTGTTTTTAGAAGATCTTGTGTGACAAATCTGAAGAAATGGATTTTGATTCAAACAAATCCAGTGTTGTCACCAGAGTTCCTAAGTTGCAACCTAATGAATATGAACTCCGGAGGATGCGCATAGAGCAATACTTTTTGGTGCTTGATTTTAAGCTGTGGAACATTGTGATCAATGGAAACTCCTACAAATCCATTGTTTCTGAAGAAGTGGCTGGCAAAGTTGTTATTAAAGACAAATGTGAACCTGTCACTGTTGATGAAATGGCTCAAAGTGGCAATGATCTCAAGGTCAGAAGTCTCCTGCTTATGGCATTACCAGATGATCATCAACTTAACTTTAGCAAACACAAGGATGCTCAAACTTTGTTCAAAGCCATTGAGACAAGATTTGGTGGGAACTCTGTCACCAAGAAGACTCAGAAAACTCTTTTGAAGCAAGAGTTTGAAAACTTCATTGCTAGTGCAACTGAGTCCATTGACTTAGTTTACAGTAGGCTTCAAAAGCTTGTCAGTCAACTGGCTGTATTGGGTGTGGACATCTCTCAGGAGGATATCAATCTCAGGTTTTTTAGAAGTCTTCCATCACCAAAGTGGGACACTCATGTCATTGTATGGAAGAATAAAGCATAATTTGAAACTATGGGGTTGGACAATCTGTTCAATTGCTTTAAGGTGATTGAACAAGATATGAAGAGAGCTACAGCTGCATCTTCCAGTTCTGGATCACAAAACATAGCTTTTGTGGCTCATCCAGTCACTAGTGCTGATAAGGACAGTTTTGGTGTTAGTACTTCTAGTACTAATATTAATATTGATTGTTTGGTCACCACTGCAGCAGACATCAATGAAAGTACAATCTATGATTTCATCTCTGAGCAACAAAAGGGATCTCAGATCACCCATGATGACCTGAGACAGATCGATGAGGATGATATGGAAGAGATGGATATCAAGTGGAACATTGCCTTGATTAGTATGAGGGCAAGAAGATTCATGAAGAGAACTGGTAGGCAGATTAAGATCAATGATGGAGACACTGCTGGGTTTGACAAGGGAAAGGTAGAATGCTACAACTGTGGCAAGCTTGGGCATTTTGCCAGGGAATGCAGAAGCCCCAGGATCAAGGGAAAGAGTAGTGAATCTAATGGTTCATCTTTTAAAGCAATGGTGGCTATTGATGGTGCTGGATATGATTGGAGCTTCATGGCTGATGATGAGGAGAGTCCAATCAATATGGCTTTGGTATCTGAGGTACTTACTGAAACAAATTGCTCAGATACATGTGTCCCATTAAGTAGATATGAGTCTCTTAAAAATGAGTTTGATAAATTAGCTGAAGAGTTTTCTAAAACCAGTTATAACTTAGCAAATCATAAAAGAGGCTTATCAGTTTTAGAAAACAAATTGTGCATTATAAAGAAAATGAGTCAAAGTTTTCTAAAGCAACTGCTGTACTTAATAGGGAAATTTCTCTTAAAGACACCACCATAAGTGTGTTAAAAGAAGAACTAGAGAAAGTCACACAAATTAAAGACAACATAGAACTAAGTGTTGATACTCTTAAAGACACAAAACATTATAACTCTAAGAAACTTGATAGATTCCTTGAAAAAGCACTAATTGGCAAAGCCAAATCAGGTATGGGTTATAAGACATGACCACCACCATTCAGAGGTATTCCCTCACCACCTGGCATAGACCTTGAACACACTGGCTTAGAAGAGTTTAAGGCACCCACATTTGTCCGTAAACCCATTGAGTCCAAGGCTAAAAAGACCGATGAGACCTTTGAAAGTGCCGGTGACACTTCCTTGCCTAAGGTGTATGTGTTTGAAAACAAAAGGACAAGTGTAGAGTCTATTGAACCAAAGCAAGAACAGGAAACTAAACCTGTAAGACCAACTGACAAACCTGTTAGGAACCAACTAAAATCTGAGCAACTAGGAGATGAATTTGTCATGTATAATAAATCTTGCTTTGTGTGTGGAATTTTTTCTCATCTGCAGGCTCAATGCAGACACCCTATGAAACCTCAACCCATCATGACCCCAAGAGCAGTTCTTTTTAAAACTGGCATAAAATCTTTGAATACTTCAAGGCCAGTTAATACTGCTAGACCACAACCCAGAGTATTTGGTGAAAGACCCAAAAGAAACTTTTCAAAATCACCATCTACTTCACCAAAGTCCTTTAATGCTAGAGCAGCACAAATCTTCAAGTCTTATGATGAACAAATCAAGTTTTACAAGAAAAAGGTTAATACTTATGAGCCAAAACTTAATACTGATAGGCCATAAGTTTATACTTTTAAGCCTAAAATAAAAACTATTGGTCCTAAAGTGAATGCTGCTGGGGGAATCAAGGGCAATGTTGTTAAGCCCTCAGCTTGTTGGGTGAGAAAGACCACTCAAACCAACAGTGCATCAGTTACTATCAATAAATATGATTACATTGATGCACGAGGCAGATCCAAGTCAGTAATGACTTGGGTCCCCAAAAGGAACTAATTTCCTTTATCTTGTGTGCAGGGACATTCCAACAATAATGATGATCTTGGTTATTCAGATAGTGGGTGTTCCAGGCACATGACTGGAAATCTATCCTATCTTTCAGACTTCACTGATTTGAATAGAGGATATGTTTCTTTTGGAGGTGGTATAGGTGGAAGAATTACTGGTAAATGCACAATCAATACTGGTAATTTGGACTTTGAAGATGTGTACTATGTGAAAGAACTCAAATACAATCTATTCAGTGTGTCACAAATGTGTGACAAGAAGAATTTTGTTCTGTTCACAGATACTGTTGCTTGGTTTTATATCTTAATTTTAAGTTGCCTAGTGAAGATGAGGTACTACTTAAGTTCCCTAGGAAGAGCAATTTGTATAGTGTAAGTATGAAAAACATAGTACCCAAAGAAAACCTTACATGTTTAGTTGCTACAGCTTCTTTGGATGAATCTATGTTATGGCATAGAAGGCTAGGTCATGTGAACTTTAAGGTAATAAATCTTCTAGCTAAAAATAACCTTGTAAGAGGTTTACCTTCAAAAAGATTTGAAAATAAACAGACCTGTATTGCATGCCTCAAAGGGAAGCATCATAGAGCCTCTCATAAGCCCATGGTTTTTAACTCTATCACCCAACCACTTCATATGCTGCACATGGACTTATTTGGCCCCAACCTCTGTTAGCAGCCTGAACTTTAAGAAATATTGTTTGGTTGTGACTGATGATTTTAGCAGATTTACTTGGGTTTTCTTCATGAATACTAAGGATGAGGCCAGTGAAATCCTTAAGTCATACATAACTGCAGTAGAGAACCTTGCTGATAAGAAAGTTAAAATCATTAGGTGTGATAATGGGACAGAGTTTAAAAACCAAGTGACGAGTGATTTCTGTCAACTTAAGGGTATTAAAAGAGAATACAGTGTAGCTAGGACTCCTCAGCAAAATGGGGTTGCTGAAAGGAGAAATAGGACATTGATAGAGGCTGCTAGGACTATGTTAGCAGATTCCAAGTTGCCCACAACATTCTGGGCTGAAGCAGTTAATACTACTTGTTATGTTCAGAACATGGTACTGGTTGTAAAGCCTCATGGCAAGACTCCTTTTGAGTTGTTTTTAGGTAGAAAGCCTACCCTAGACTTTCTTAAACCTTTTGGGTGTCATGTCTCCATTCTCAATACCATTGACCACTTAGGCAAGTTTGATGGAAAATCTGATAGTGGATATCTAGTTGGCTACTCCTTGAATAGTAAAGCCTTTAGGGTTTATAATTCTAGAACCAGAAGGATAGAGGAGAATCTGCACATAGAGTTTCTTGAGGACAAACCTAGTGTAGAGGGGCAAGGACCAAAATGGCTTTTTGATATTGATATGCTAACAGAATCTATGAACTATGTTCCTGTTTCTGTAGATTCTAACATTATTGCATGAGAAAAGCAAGGTCTTGATGCAGATTCTGATGATGATGACTGTGTCCTATTACCCATTTGGAAGGACAACTCAGTTGGAAGCACTTCTTCAGGGGAGGCAAACAAAGATGATGATCAGCCTCTAAATACCAATGATTCTAATGCTGAAGGAGGTGTAACCAATACAGATGACACTGTGGTAGAAGCTTAAGTGATCAGTACTAATGTGGTTAATACTGATAAGCCACATGTTAGTACTGATGAGCCAAAATTTAGTACTGATGGTCCCCATTCTATTCCATCAGTTAATACAGAGTTTCCTGATCCCTATGGTGAAACTGATGAGATTGATTTTACTAATATAGCTTCATCTTATGTTGTTCCTGCTACACCACACAGAAGAATTAATCAGGATCATCCCTTGAAGAATGTAATTAGGGATGTTCATGCTGAAAGAACTACAAGATCTAAAGTTCAGCATAGTGAGATTGGATTCTTTAGTGCCATTATGAAGAAAGGATCCATGGGGACACTAAAAAATGTCTCTTTGCTTGTTTTGTTTCCCAAGCAGAACCAAAGAAAGTTTACAAAGCTCTTGAAGATGAATCCTGAGTAGAAGCAATGTAAGAAGAGCTTCTCTAGTTCAAACTTCAGAATGTATGGGTTCTTGTGGATCTTCCTGAAGGAAAGAGAGCTATTGGCACTAAATGGGTTTTCAGAAACAAGAATGATGAAAGGGGTGTGGTAATAAGGAACAAGGCTAGACTGGTGGCTCAAGGGTATACACAACAGGAAGGGATTGACTATGAAGAGGCCTTTGCTCCAGTGGCAAGGATTGAGGCTATCAGACTATTCCTGGCCTATGCATCATATAAAGACTTCACAGCATACCAGATGGATGTGAAGAGTGCTTTCCTCTATGGGAAGATTGAGGAGGAGGTATATGTCTGTCAACCTCCTGGCTTTGAAGATCCAACCTTTCCTGACAAAGTTTACAGGGTTCAAAAGGCACTCTATGGTCTGCATCAGGCCCCAAGAGCTTGGTATGAAACTTTAGCCAAGTATCTTTTGGGCAATGGCTTCAGAAGAGGGAAGATTGATCAGACTCTATTCATCAAGAATGTGAAGAATGATATCCTGCTGGTTCAGATATATGTAGATGACATTATTTTTGGCTCAACCAAGTAGGATCTATGCAGAGAGTTTGAAAAGTTTATGCATGATAGGTTTCAGATGAGTTCTATGGGAGAACTCACCTTCTTTCTTGGGCTACAGGTCAAGCAGAAGACAGATGGCATATTTATTAGTCAGGATAAGCATGTCAAGGAGATTTTGGTGAAGTTTGGCTATGAAAATACAAAGATTGCAAGCACTCCTATGGAGAACAATAAGCCACTACTTCCAGATGCTGATGGTGAAAAAGTTGATCAGCATCTCTACTGGTCAATGATAGGATCATTGATGTATTTGACTGCCTCCAGACCAGATATTATGTTTGCAGTGTGTGCCTGTGCAAGATTTCAAGTCTCTCCAAAGCTTTCTCACATGCATGCTGTTAAAAGAATATTTAGATATCTAAAAGGCCATGCTCACCTAGGCCTTTGGTATCCTAAGAACTCTCCCTTTAATCTGGTAGCTTACTCTAACAGTGATTATGCTAGAGCAAGTCTTGATAGAAAGTCAACCACTGGAGGATGTCAGTTTCTTGGTGATAGGTTGATTTCATGGCAGTGCAAGAAGCAAAGTATTGTGGCAAACTCTACAACTGAGGCTGACTATGTAGCTGCTGCAAGTTGCTATGGTTAAGTCCTCTGGATTCAGAATTAGATGATTGATTATGGGTATAATTTTATGGGCACTGTCATTTACATAGATAACAATAGTATTATATGCATTATAAAAAATCCAGTTGCTCATTCTAAAACTAAACACATTGAGATAAGACATAACTTTATAAGGGACTGTAATGAAAAGAAACTCATCCAGGTTGATAGGATTGATATTGAGTTTAATGTTTCAGATCTTTTAACAAAAGCTTTTGAATTGGGAAGGTTTCAGTACTTGGTCACAAGTATTGGGATGCTTCATCCATAATATGTCTTATCTCTCTCTATTTTGTAAGGTTTTGTAAAATGGTGGTTAGTACTGATTGTTATCTAGTTAATACTGCTAGTGTAAAGTTAATACGGATTGTCAAGAAAATCTCTTGGATTGTGTTTTCTTGGTTTTGGACTAACTTTTCAGGCATAGCACAAGAAGTATGGATGTGGTTTGGTGACTGATTGTTACAAATGTGGCTCTCTCACTTATGCTCATTCTGATGCAACCACATGATGGAACTTGCTGTAACTCTGGATTTTGTGATGCCAAAGCATTATGTGGCATCTTGTGGTATTAATGAACATGAATTGATGGTTTTAGTTAGTCAGGTCATTCTGCACTAACCCACTCTTTGCCATTCTATCTGTTTACAGATAGTGTGACTAGCCCAAGGGCATCTGGCTTAGAGAACAACGAGCAACTGTGAATCCAACACTTGTGTTGGAGGCAACACCTGTCACGAGCTGGAAACCCTGTCAGGAAGGCCCTTTTAATGGGACTATCCATCACAGGCAGTGCTAAGCACTGAAACCATTGGTTTTTACCAAACTAGAGGCCATGTGAGGCCGACCTTGATTGAGTGTCT
Organism: Chrysanthemum seticuspe; assembly: GCA_019973895.1. NCBI lineage: Eukaryota > Viridiplantae > Streptophyta > Magnoliopsida > Asterales > Asteraceae > Chrysanthemum > Chrysanthemum seticuspe. The sequence goes on along the minus strand of BPTQ01000001.1, from coordinate 199,141,555 downwards.
GTTACCACACTTAATCCCTTCAAAATTGGGGTTCAGTATTATAATTTCCAAACTATGAGATAATACGGATGGGTAAAGTTAATACTGATGGTTATAAGTTAGTACTGATAAACCTAGTTAGTACTGATGAACTAGCCGTTAGTACTTATTCCAAAAGTCAGTTATGCAATGATTACTTTTGCAAATTGAGTTGTTACTGCCTGTTTCTTTATATAAGGGTTTCCTAATTGGTATCTCTTTACTTATTACCATAAATATTTACAAGGAGGTTCAACCAAAATTCTCCAACTCTATATATTGCATAACTTTTCAATTCCTTTCACCAAAATTCTCTAAAGACTTCTGCGATCACATCCCACTTTACTAACCTTCACTCTTATTACTCATGGCTCCTATTGATTTTGTCGATAAGCACAACATGGTGGCGTGCTTGGACTTACCAGATGGTAATGAAGAGTTCAGTGAGATAGTAGCTTTCCTAAATAGAAGCAGTATTAGGTTTGCTTTACTCTTAAACCCGACTATCTTATGTACTCCTGTCAGGAAGTTTTGGCAAACTGCTATTGCCTCAACAACTGAGGAAGGGGTCCAATAGTTAATTGGCATAGTGGATGGCACACAAATTGTTATTACTGAAGCTTCTCTAAGAGAACATCTTCATCTTAGGGATGCTGAAGGTATTAGCACTTTTCCAGCCACTGACATAATTGAACAACTCTCGTTGATGGGGTATAGGCATGACAATAATTTTAACTTTCATAAAAGTCAGTTTTTCCTGCAATGGAGGTTTCTAATTCATACCCTCTTACATTGTTTGAGTCACAAAAGGACTGGCTGGGATGCTTTTCCTACAAACATAGCCACAACCTTGATCTGCCTTGCAACAAGCAGGGTATTCAACTTTTCAAATTATGTTTTTGAGGGTATGCTTAAAAATGTTGTTAGCAAAACCAAGTTTCTGATGTATCCCAGGTTTATTCAAATATTTTTGGATCTTCAGAAACAAAACTTGCAGCCTCAAAAAAATGTTTATCCATCAAAACTACTCACAGCCAAAGTGTTTTCCAATATGTTAAGGGATGTGGTAGGATATAGTGGGGTTGTAGTGCCATTGTTTCCTAACATGCTACTTGCAGAGGGTGAAGGACCATCAAGCACAGGTGGCTCCCAACACACACCCACAGATGGTGATAATTATCCTACTCAACAACATTCATCAACAAGTAGGCATTCCAGACAGGAGAGTGGGACAGCTCAGCCCCATTCTCCTCCTAACACTGAACCAGATGAGCTTATCTCAGGTGATGCAAGAGATAGAATGGTAAGGGCGGCCACTACTCCACCAAGCTTAGAAGCTAGTGAGGAAAGTGGTAACATACCTAAGACCCAACCCATGCCAACACCTAGTGAGCACTCCTTATAGGACCCAAGCAAAAGCTTAAAAGGAGGGGGGGTATCTGGTCAGGCTAGGCCTGGGAGTGCATCTCAATTGCCCAATGACCCACCTCTCTCAGCAGGTCACACAGCTGGAAGTAGTGAGGGCAGCTTATCACTAAAGGATATGACGGAATTGTACAAGTTTCTTTGTCAAAAGGTGAACAGGCTGGAGATTGCTTTGGCAGAGAACAAGAAAGTTGCTGCAAAAGTTCATACCAAGCTGCTCCTAAAGATGAAAAAGTTAGAGCATCAGGTCAAGCTTCTCTCCAAGCCTACTGCAGTAACATCTCTAGTCACTGCATCTCACAAAAGAAAGGCCAAGTTCATAGTATCAAGTACCTCTACAGAGGATTCTGCCAAACAGGGGAGGAGTTTTGATATTCAAGGAAGAAAAGAATTTGGTCAATGGCAAGGTGGTGCAGCATTTCAGAGTCCTTTTGCTGAAGAAGAGGAGGTTCAGGTTACTATAGATGTTGAAGAAGTACTTAGTACTCCTACAAGCACTATCAGTACTATCTCAGTTAGTACAGTTAGTGTTGTAGTTAGTACTCTTAGTACTATGGTTAGTACTCCTGGAGTTCCACAATCAGTATTAAGCCCTATCATTCAAGTAGCTGCTGATCTACAACAAGCAACAACTACAGAGGCCACTACCATCACTACCACTCCACATGAAGACAGTGATGAAGAGGAAAGGGAGAAACATGCAGTATTAGGACTTGAGAGCTTGAAGTAAATATTCACATCTCTTCCACTTACAAGAAGCCTCCAGTTTTGTACCTAAGGAAGAAATCCAAGTTAGCAGCACCCAAGCCTAAAGAAAAGGGAGTTGTTATCCAAGAAGGAGGTGTTCCTGAATCACCAACCTCCTCAGCTCCAAATATTGACTCTAAAAATAAAGGCAAGGGCATTTTGGAAGAAGAACCAAAGAAAAAGAAGCTTTCTAAGGCTAAGATTGAAAGGCTAAATGAAGAGGCAGCAAGGAAGCTTGCAGAACAATGGAATGATGAAGAGTTGCAGGAAGAAGCTGCAAGGAAAGAAAAACAGAAGATGGCTAAGATTGCTAAAGACTGGCAAACATGGGATGATATGAGAGCCAAAGTAGAAGCTACCAAGGAGGTACAACAAAAGCTGCAACAAGATCAAGGTACAAGTACCAATGAAGCAGCTCAGTTATTCAGTGAGATCTTGGCTAGAAGACAAAGTCAGTTCAGACAGCAAAGAGAGATTGAAAAGCTTTCAAAGCCTCCTAACAAGAGTCAGCAGAAGATGTATCTCTGTAAGTACATCAGGTATTCAGGTGAAGACAGGAGAACACTGAAGCAGCTAAATCAATTGTCTTGGGAGACTCTCCAAAGACTTGCTGACATAATTCAAAGAAGATTTCTCAACTTCATACCTGTGCAAGCTGATGATACTGTTGAAAGGTCACAACCCATTGGAAGCTACAAAAGAACATTTGAAGAAGGTGCTTCCTCAACTGCTCCTAAAAGACTAAGCCTCTGATGAAGATGAAGGTGGACTCATTGAAGAGGATCTTAACAGGATGATGTTAATTGAAGCTCCTGAAGAAGCATTGTATTCAGAGCCCATCAACACTAGATATCCAATCATCAACTGGGATATCTACACTGAATATGGAAAGAGGCATTGGAGGATTCATAGAGCTGGTGGAAGGACAAGTGCTTATTTGTACTTAGTGGATCTGTTTGCATTCATTGATAGGGAATATCTACTTAAGCTGTGGGAGTTAGTCAAAGACAGGTTCAAGAACAGAGATCCAGATAATGACAAGGATCTGGAGCTACTCTATGAACTTTAGAACATCTTTGAACCTGATCCAACAGGAGAGCAATAGAAGTTTCAGCTTGGTGATGAAGCTCTCAGTTGGACCTTGCTTGATTCCTGTGGACTGCACCTGGTTACTACTTGCAATGGAACAGACATATATATGTTGGTAGAAAGAACATATCCACTTGAAGTGGACCACTTGCACTTGGAAACCTCTACAAATGCTCGATGTAGGGCTAAGGATGGGGAATGCAATTGAAATGGCCAAGGAGTTGTTGCTGAAGATTTTTAACCAAGCTGGAAGACCTAGCAGAAGAAAGTGAAGTTTGGAAGAATCCTCCAAGTCTTAAGAAACTTGTGATTCAGAAACCCAATCACAAGTTTAGGGGAGGATTGTTGGGAAATTCACATTTAGAAGTTAATACTTATAGTGTTGAAGTTAGTACTGATAGTGATATTAGAAAAGTATTAACTAGTTAGTACTGATAGTGTAAAAGTTAGTACTGATAGTATTGAGTTTGTACTGTTCTATATTAAGAATGTCGTGTATGGTCTGTAACAGCATATCTTCTATTCCAATAGAAGATATGATATACTTAATGCATAGTTATCTCTGTAAGGGATCTCCTTAGTGTTTAAAAGGAGATCCTAGCTAGGTCAAGCATATATATATACTCTAGCCGTCTTAAGAAAAGCTTCAAGGTTGTAAACCCTAGTACTAGGAGAGTACTTGTTTTATTAATCAATAATATTGCAGCTGTTGGTGTTACATTTGTGTTTACATTAATCTTCTAAGTACATTCAAGTAAATTCCGCATACTTGTTTGTATCTACAACAAAGTTTCTCATTGTTGTTTTGGAATCATCCAAGGAAACTACATGTTTACAAGCTAAGTGTTCTAGATCCAAGGTTTGGGACTTCACATAGTTTTAGCTCTTTTCGATAGGCACTATGTGATTCGACACAACAAAATCCTATAACAAGAAATAACGTAACTTTTAAACCGTAACTTGAAACTTGGAAAATAAATAGTCAAAACTCGTGGAAAAACGTAAATAAAAGCGATAGAAAGTCAAAGGAACGTCGTGGGACACTCGTAGGACAATATATGAGCTCGGGAAAGGGTAAACGGGATAGTTTATGAAAAATTGCGGGTTTGGCTCCTCCTTTTACCCCTAGCCGGCCACCCCCCATCCCATTTTATTTTTATTTTAATCCCTAATCCCACATATATATACCCTTATCCTACCCCATTTCACTCTTTCATTTCTCTCTCTAAAACACACACAAACATAACTTTCTCTCTCTAATCTCTCTCTCTACAAACCCTAACCCTAAACCACCATAGCCGCCGCCCACTGCCGGCCATATTCCGGCTAAGTTCTGGCGCGTGACCACTAACCATCACCACCATTTTGTAGATCTTTCTTTCCTCTTTCCTTCCATATATGGCACGCCTATAAAAGCCTTCATTAACACCTCCAAATCTTGCAAAAACTATTCGTGATTCTAGGGTTTTCAAGTAACTTTGTAGATCGGGTTTAGAAAAGGTAAAAGGAACATGGTTGTGGTATGTTTGAGCCATGAGAAGCCTTGTATGAGCCTTATTTGGCTCGTACATAGGTCGACCATGGTGGGTTTTTGGTGAAACATGGGTCTAAAACGAATTTACGACTAATAAAACATGTAACAAGTGATTTGGTATCATGTGTTGTGTCATTTATTTGTGTTTTTGCATTTTATTCATAGTTTCATGATATTTGATTGTACAATAATTCGTACGACCAGGCCTTCGATGGTGATTGAAGGGTATGAGGGGTGATATGCTTGCGTCAAACTTGTAGCCAATCCACAATAAGAAATAGTAGACACTTCATTAAGTGATTGCGCAGGGGTTGGACCCTGCGAACCACCTCCGGCGTGAGAGTAAGTATGTGATATGTGTTCTAAGTAATGTAGAGTATGTGAAATACTGTGTTGAGTGAACATACCATTGAAATGATTCATCCAACCTATTTAGAGAAATAAGCTTGGAGAGTGTTTGTGCACATTTCGGAGATCATGGGGGCGTCCCATGATTTGCGGTAACCGCTAGGGCTTCATCCCCACTCTCTCTGTCTTGGCGGGGAAGCTAAGGAGATAGTGGGAATGTGGGGGAAGACCAACTCAATGTTCTCCTTTGTCTTAGTGTCTTGAAGGTAAGACCCCGAAGGGCATGGGCCTTCGGCTGGCGAATTCCCAACTGGTAACCATATCAAGGATGAATGATTTTACGCCAACGATGACTTATGAAGATAGACTTGATCCTTCGTAATGCAAATTCAACTGAGGTCGAAGGGGAGTCCTTCGACCTGATCGGAGGGTACGTCATCAAGCCCCCCAGTCGAAAGTGATATGTACGAACGAGGATATATTTCTTACGACTCAAAAATATAAACGAAACCTCTCCTCCGTCACAAAATTGAACGAAGATGAAAAGTTGGATATATGTTTCCTGTGTAATTAATGCGTGGTACTTATCCTAACCACCCTCTATCTCGGTAAATTCAAACGTCCTTTCAAAGTTTAAAAAGGATTTGAAATCCGGAAGTTAGGTGATCCCAAAAGACACGTGTAGGGCTAGGATGTTAGATGCAAGAGGGTATTTAAAATCAGAATAGTAAAACCCTAACTCATTTTTTATCCATCGCCCAAAAATTACACCTACTAAGCTGTCTTCCGAGCGAGCTTTCGAACAAAAAAGGTAAAGTATTCCTTCGTACCACTACGTTTTCATTACTTTTTTGTTGATTAAAAGTACCACGGCTTCCAATTCTAAGTTTGTAATCAGACAACAAGGTTGTACCTTGACCAGGGAAGAGCTCAAAGCCTTCCTTACTGATTATCCCATTCCCAAACAGTATAAGATCATGTTTCCCAGCAAAAGCCAAGGTATTTATGATGCTCCAAAGAATTATGTAGGCTTGTATACACATGCATTCACCACCTCCAACTTAAGGATACCTTTGCATCCCCTAATTTTAGAACTCCTTCAATACTATGAAGTACACATATCTAGATTTAACCCGTTTGGCCTAGCCAAGCTCACAACGCACATTGTCATGTGTAAAGCATATAGGTTTGAACCATCCTTGACTGTGCTTAAAGGGTTTGTGAATCTTTACCTTGGAGGAGACTGGCTGACATTGGCCAAAAGGGGTGAACGGGATGTGCCCATTCTGATTGAGAAGCCTTTTACAAATATCAGAAACTGGAAAGGGAAATTCTTTTACATCCAAGATACAATTATACCTCCATAATACCATGCGTTTCTAAACCCAGAGTTTCAGTTTGATGAGAAGAGATTTAACGATCCCCTGCCCTATACTGTGAGGAGGAATCCCCTGCATCAACGCCTAGCTCGTCATCCAGCTGATTTCCAGACCTTTCCAGAGCCAATACTGTTTATGGCTGGCCTTGCTAAAAGTTGGGAGGGGTCTCCGTTACATCCTGAAATTATTTGTTGTGGAGAAAGTATGTAAATTTCTAATTAAAATAAGCTATACGAACTTATCTTTATGATATTTATCTGTTTCCTTCCTTTTTGTAGAAAATGTCATTCCGAAATTTCGTTGTTGCTGGTGGTGCTAATGAAGTAAGCTTCATTCCAAAGGAAGCCAGGGAAGTTAGCTACGGTGTAGGTTCTCCTTCAGCTTCAGTTAACAATAACTGATGATGTACCCTCCGAACAGCTCGAAGGACACTCCTCCGAGATGTGTCGAAGCCCTTCTATTCGAAGGCCCAAGTTAGGATTCCAGAATATCCATAGGCGTCAAACCATTCGTTATCACGAAGGTTACCTCAGGGGAATTCGCCATTCGAAGCCATAAGCCCTTCGGGGTACGGTTGACGAAGGAGCAATGGATAGGAGAACCTCCTGACTTGGTCAACCCCACGATCTCCCTCTCTTTCCTGGCTTCCCCGCCAAGCTTGAGAACGTGGGTCACTAAGCCATAGCGGTTACCCACAATCATGGGACGCCCCCATGATCTCCGACATTTGCGCAGAAGTGCCTCTATCCCTATTTCTTCCACTATAAATAGGTTGGACGGGCAATGGATTATGGTATGTTCATTTCACACTCATCTCTTTACTTACACACACTTATACAACCATAACTCATACTTACTCTCACGCCGGAGGTGGTTCGCAGGGTCCTACCCCTGCGTAATCACTTAACGTAGTGTTTCATATTTCTTATTCTCAGGTAAAAGGCAAGTCTTGGCTGGAACATACACCCCTCATACCTTTGATTATCATCGAAGCCTGGTAGTGCAATCTATTGTACAATCAGTGGCGCCATCCGTGGGACCACTACTATTAGTCCCGTAATCACCCAGTCCTAAAACCCTAACCGACTACGCTACATTTCCGGCATGGAACCAGGAAGAGAAGATACACCTCCACCAGGTTTCTCTACCTTGGTCCCTCTCAACACAACTAACACCGATAATCTCGCCCCCATAACGGCTTCAACCTTCACCACACGATCTCGTTTGGAAACCACTCCCATACATCACGCCTTAACATCCACTAACCCTATTCCGGATATGAGCAAGACATGTTATGTAGTCTTTGTACATCCCTTCGACATTGAAACTTATAAAGCGACTTGGTGGGCAAATCTTTGTTGTATTGAACGAAACAAGAGATTTGAGGGAAATGTGTTATTATCATTAAGTGGGTAGGGAGGATTACATCATTTTAAGAAATGAATACTAGACGCCTACCATTAATGCTTCTTTCCCCAAGTGAAAAGAATGCAAATACATTGATTGAAAGCAAAATAGAGAATGTCCTTAGACATTGTAAGTTTCATACGTAGAACTTACGAAGGTTAGTGCCATTCCAGGTTCTATCAATAACGTCTCCATCCAGGGTTTCCAGCTTGTAGGCTCCGTTGCCATATGCTTCCTTAACAACGTAGGGTCCTTCCCATGTAGGTCCTAGTTTACCCTGGTACTCAGCTTTACTTGCGCTGTTGAGTCGAAGGACGTATTCCCCCGGTTTGAAGATCGAAGGCCGAACCCGACTGTTGTAGTATCTTTCAATTTTTTGCTTATGGATAGCCTTCCGGATTGAGGCTATTTCCCTTCGTTCTTCGAGTAGGTCCAGGTTGCTGCGGAGCCTTTCTTCGTTGTCTGCAGCCTCGAAGTTCGTGACTCTTTCTGTTTCGACACTTACTTCCGAAGGGATGACAGCTTCCGTGCCATATGTCAAGCTAAAAGGTGTCTCCCCATGACATGACTTTGTATGCGTTCTGTGAGCCCAAAGTACTTGAGGTAGTTCATCTACCCAACCGTGATGACTGTAACCCAGCCTTCGTTCTATTCCTTCTATGATGTCTCTGTTGGTGACTTCCACTTGTCCGTTACCTTGAGGGTGGTAGACGGAAGTGAAGGATTGTTTGATATTCAGGCCTCTGCAAAACACTGGGAATACTCCTTTCACGAACTGCTTCCCATTATCTGAAATGATGATGTGAGGTATTTCGAACCGACAGATAATATGCTCCCAAACGAACTTTTCCATGTGCCTTCCTGTGGTGGATGCCAAAGGTTTTGCTTCCACCCATTTAGTGAAATAGTCGATGGCTACGACCAAGAACTTTACTCCTCCAGGAGCAACTGGCAGAGGACCTACAATATCTATCCCCCATTGGCTGAAGGGCCATGCAGAGGTTACAGAGGTCATATCTTGTTTTGGTAGCCTTGGAACCCTTGAGTGAACTTGACAGCCTTCACATTTCTGAATGATGTCCACGGCATCCCTGTGCATCGAAGGCCAATAATACCCGACCCTCATGATTTTAGAAACAATGGAGCGGGGTCCTGCGTGAAGCCCGCAGGACCTTCATGTACTTCTTGAATGATGTTGGCGGCTTGCCTAGGCCCTACACAACGTAGCCATGGGGAAAGAAAAGACCTTCGGTATAAGTAGTTCCCCATGATCCTATACTGTGGTGCTTTGATGCGAACCTTTCGAGCTAATTTCTGATCCTCCGGCAATATACCACTTATTATATACTCTCTAATTGGAGTCATCCAATTTGAGTCTTCCTCTTGTATCACGTCGGACACTTCCTTTCGGACAATGGACCTATCTACCAACACTTCAACCAGAACTTCTTTAGTTAAACGAGCAAATGCCATTGATGCCAGTTTGCTAAGGGCATCTTCCTTCTTGTTTTGGTTTCTTCGAACATGCTCTATGTTGTAGGATACGAACCCTTCGAGCATTTCCTTGGCTTTATCCAGGTATTGCTTGATCACAGGTTGTCTTGCCTCGTAGGAGCCTTTTATCTGGTTGGCCACTAGTTGTGAGTTAACAAAAATAGCCAAGTCTTCTACTTCCATGTCTTTGGCCAATCGGAGACCTGCTAGCAAGGCTTCGTACTCCACTTCATTGTTCGTAGCATCGAATTTGAAACGGAGTGCATAGGTGTACTCCATCCCTTTGGGATCAACGAGCATGAGACCTGTGCCAGAACCATCAGAGCTAGAGGTTCCGTCAGTATAAAGTTTCCACCCTTCAATTGCCTTATCAGGCTTCTTTTCAACAACCTTTGTGTCATGTTTCGGTTCGGAGGGTGTTTCTGCTAAAAATTATGCCAATATTTGCCCTTTGACCGAGTTTCTGCCCTTGTATTCAATATCATGTTCTCCTAGCTTGATAGCCCATTTAGCTATCCTTCCAGATTTCTCCGGCTTCGAAAGTATCTGCTTAATCGGCTTGTCAGTAAGTACGATTATGGGGTGAGCTTGGAAGTACCTTCGAAGGCGTCTCGCAGCATGGACCAAGGCCAAAATTAGCTTCTCCAATGCTGGATAATTTAGCTCAGCTCCCTGTAGAACCCTGCTAACGAAGTAGATAGGGATTTTCTTCTTCTCCCTTTCTGCCAATAACACAGCGCTGGTGCTTTCGAAGGAGGCTGCAATATACATGAACAACACTTCGCCTTTGATTGGGGCCGTAAGTGTAGGTAGAATAGCCATGAACTCCTTGAGCTTTTGGAAAGCTGCTTCTGCATCTATGCTCCACTGGAGCGTCTTTTTGTCCGTGCATCCTTTGAGTGTTTTGAAGAACGGCAAAGATCTGTCTGCACCCTTCGATAAGAACCTGCTGAGGGCTGCTAGCTTTCCGTTAAGACTTTGCACTTCCTTTAGGGACTTAGAAGGCTGCAAATTCGTGATGGCTTTGAGCTTCGAAGGATTGGCCTTAATACCCTGCTTGGTGATCAGATGCCCCAAAAATTGTCCTTCTTCCACATCGAAGGAACACTTCTTGGGATTTAATTTCATATTGATGGTGCGAAGCTGGTCGAAGGTTTCCTTAATGTCAGAGAGCATATCCTCCTCTGATCTACTCTTGATGACCATATCATCTACGTATGCCTCCAGATTCCTACCTATCTGCTTGTGGAAGGCTTTGTCCACTAATCGTTGGTAGGTGGAACCTGCATTTTTCAAACCAAAAGGCATCTTTTTGTAACAATAAACGCCTTTTCCTGTAAAAAAGGCTGTCTTCTCTTCGTCTTCTTCCGCCATTTGTATCTGATGGTAGCCTTTATAAGCGTCTAGGAAACACTTTAGCCGAAACCCTGACAAGGATTCTACCTTCCAATCAATCTCTGGCAGAGGGTAGCAGTCCTTCGGGCAGGCTTTGTTAATATCTGTGAAGTCTACGCACATTCTCCATCCTCCGTCATGCTTTTTGACCATCACCGGATTGGCCACCTAAGTTTGATACTTTACCTCTCTGAGTATACCTGCTGCTACGAGCTCGTCCACTTCTTTGCATGCAACGGCATTTCTTTCAGAAGCCAGGCTTCGAAGCTTTTGTTTGATGGGTTCAATATGTTTGAACTCATTGAGCTTGTGTTCAGTGCCGAAGGTCTTTCCGTCTATGGTGAGAGTTCTGGGGACCCCCGTCATGTCATAATAGGTCCATGCGAAGACATCTGCGTTAGCACGAAGTACCTTTTCCAATTCTGCTTTAAAGGAGGTTGGGAGCTGCTTTCCGATTACCACTATCTGATAGGGGTAGAGATCATTTACCACAATGCATTCCTCAGCGTCAGTACAACTGAGAACATCATTCGAAGGCTCCTCCGAAACCTGGTTGATCCTTTTGCCTACTGCCGTAGGCTTCTTCACCTTATAGCTGGAGAAAACCGTTCCAATGCCGAAAGGTGTTTGGAATTTGATCGCGGCATGTATGGTTGAGACAACGATGCCCATCTTCTGCATTGCTGTTCTCCCTATCAGTAGGTTGTAGGGAGATTCCGACCTTACAATCGTGAAAACCAGAGTTTATGTTCTTTTTAACCTTCCTTCTCCGATCGTAACCTCTAGAGGGACTTCTCCCAAGGGCCATGAGTGTTCCCCTGAGAATCCCACTATGGGTACCTTCGAATCTGTTCTCTTCGACCTTATTGAAGGTTTGAGCTTTAGAAAACATCGTTCGTAGATAACTTCGCAGGAGCTACCGAAGTCAAGGTAGGCTCTGTTTACTTCTCTGTTGGAGATCAAGACTTTGATGACCACGGGGTCATTTGAAAGAACTTTCCCTGTGATTGAAGGAAGAGTGACATCTCCTACTCTGCACAAGGCTTCCTCTGTTTCTTTCCTCTTTGAACCAGAGTCCTCTTTGTATACCATGAGGATGGGTGCTTCGGCAGGTGTGGTATCTTTCCCCAACTGTGTGTCAGAGGCTTTGTCTTTACCTCTTTTTATACCCTTCACCAAATGTCCCAATTGGCCAGACTTTACGGCCTCTTCTATCTGCTTCTTGAGTTATCTGCAGTTGTTGGTATCGTGTCCGTAATCGTCATGGAAGTAGCAAAATTTGGAAGTATCTCTGGGCCTTCCTTTGTTTGCCAAGTGAGGAGGAGGATCAAAGGCCTTCGCAGCCTTTTCCGTAGCAAGTATCTCCCTGGGAGATTTGGACAGATTAGCCAAGAGCCCATGGTTGATGTTTTTGTGGTACGGTGTGAACCTGTCCTTATTTTTGTGTTTGTTCCTTGACCCTTCCCATGAAGGATGCTTCGGGGCTTTGCTGTGACTTTCTTTATTTTCGACCGGAGCCCCGTTGGTAGATACTTCTTTTGCTTCGATCCAGGTGTAAGCCTTCTCCACTAAACCCTTGTAGGTTGCGGGGAGATCAGTGGAGAGGAATTCAACCAGACTTCTATTTCGTAGACCGTGTACGAAACCTGAGATGCGTTGGTCCTCGTGCAAGCTCATTATTTGTAAAGTGTCGTCGGTGTATCTGGTAATGAAAGCCCTGGTGCTCTTGTTCTCCTTCTGCTTGATGTTGTGCACTGTTAGGTGCGTTCTGGAAAACTTTTTCTGTTGGCTGAAATGTGATCTGAACTTGGCCTTGAGATCATCCAAATTCACAATGCTACCTGGTTTTTGCCCGTTCCACCATATACGAGCGGAGTCTCGTAGGGTGTATGTAAACATGTGACAAGCAACAGGCATAACCCACTTCTGCATTCTAATAGCTCCTTCAAATAAGTGCAAAAAGTTATCCGGATCCCTTTTCCCATCGTAGGTACCAATATGCGCAGGCACTTTAAACCCATCAGGTAAAGGGTAGTCTTCTATCCATCTTACGAAGGGTGTTGTGGAGCCCATGAGCTCTGAATAAAGGCAGTTATAAGGTGGCATATAGGTAGGGGCAGCATTGTACGGGTTATGGTTTGGAGGTACTCCAACAGGGTTTTGATTAACATATTGAGGGTAAGCAGTAGGTATATAAGGTGGGTGACTTCCGATAGGGTATGGAGGATATACCATAGGTTGCCCGTAGGGCATACTTCCGTATGGTTGAGTAAAATTAGGGTTGCTAGCCTGCCCATTAGGTGGGGGATTGATGAGTGTCTAAATACTCATCATTTTTGTATAATATAAACTGCAAAATCATCTGAAAACACTCAAAAACACATCAAAATGATAAAAATATCACAAATCAGTGTTTTATGTGTTTTAAATACAAAAATATCAAAATCAGATGAAAAACGTATCAAATTTGCAAAAATTGCAGTTTTAGTCCCCCAAGTTTCAAAAATTGTCAAAAACAGTCCCTGGTATATCAAAATAAAGAGAAATGTCATTTTAGGTCCTTGGGATTCACAAGTTGTTCAAAATAATCCTTTGAAATGTAAAATTGCAAAATTGCAACTTTGGTCCCTCAAGTTTTAAAAATGTCATGTTTAGTCCTTGGAAATTTCAGAAAATGGCAAATATGGTCCTTTAACTATTTAAGTATGACAAGTATGGTCCTTGTGATAACATTGGAAAAAGTTCATGATCAGTCCTTTATCATTGGCAGATTTACACTTATGGTCCTTATGATTATTACTTATACCAAATGGACCCTTGTATTACCCAAAGCCCAATCAAAAGCCCAAACCCAAATCCACTATCCATGACCCGGCCTTTTTGATTATTAATAACACCCTGGTCAGTCAACTCTCCCCACGTGGTCAAACACACCTTTTTGGCGCCTAAGTCTCCTTCCTCCCAACCACTTCCTGCAACTAGCTCAATCACCATTCCCCCAGCTCACCCTTATCACTCCTTGTCCCCCCACCTCATCACAACTCCAAAAACCAATTAATGATCCTTCAAACCCTTTACTCAACCTCCACCTGTCAAAAACTCCTTTCCCGCCAAAATACCATCCTATGGCCAATATTGCATCTAGTCATCCAATGGTCCAAGATTGAGGTGGGATTAACTGAGAAGCAAGTGGAGAGAAGTTTGGAGTATAAAAGAAGTGAAGAAAGAGAAGAATAGGGAGTAGTAGTTTTAGTTAGTTTTTAGTTAATGTCGTTTTAATCTTAAAAGTTGTAGTTAAATAGAATTTCTGTAATCTTTTGTTATTTTGTATCAAACTCAAGTAATCTTATCAGTTTTATCTAATTTTAAGCTCAAATTCAAATTTGTGTTCATTTCTAATTTTTCAAGCTTACTGTTGCAATTGTGCTTTTCAAAATCCTATGCTCAAAACTATAGCAGCTTATTTTTAAGCTTCTATAAGCTTATACAAACCTCTCTTAGCTTTTTATGAGTTTACCTTCAAGTTTTAAGCACTTTTGATCCAAAGTCAATAAAAGTCAAACATACAAGTCAAATCTGTTTAAGATGAATTTCTGATTGTAAGGTGTTAATGAATGTAGTTTTAAGTTTGTTTGATTCATTTGATTCTGTGTTAATCAGTTTTAATCAAGGTTCTTAGTTTTAATGCATGTTGAAATTGTTAAAGGGGTGTTTGGTTTAAGCTTATCTTGGGTCTAAAAATAGCTTTCTACCCACTTTGACTCTCAAAGTCAAAGTGGGTTAAAGTCTAGATAAGTTTTAAAGTGGTATTTAGTTTGGATTGCCAAGTGTACAAGTTTTGAAAACAAAAAAAAACAAGCTCACCTGACCTCCTGTCTTACTGTCACAAACAGCAGCCTAGGCTGCTGTTTCACCTCTTTTTCCAGCTTATTTTTAAGCCAAAACCTTGTCCAAAGTGCTTTTCTCACATTTTCACATACCCATCTCAACATTTGTTTAGCTTATTTGTCACTTAAGATCATTTTACTTAGTTAAATCTTGCTCTAAAAAGTCTGTCAAAACCATTCTGTCACTGTTACTGTAGCAGCTGCATAGTTTTTAGTTTTAGCTTATTTAGTTGTCCCTTTAGCTTATTTCAGGTATCTTTAGTGCTTATTAGTCCCATAGGTTAAATTAGTTTGCTTACTAGTGCTTATTTAGCTCCTTAGCATAGCTTATCAATTCCATTTTATGCCATTTTTCCTTTTAGCTTAAGTTTCTTTTAAGTTTAGCTTATCATCAAAACTGCTTATGCTCCCCTTTTTTGTTGCTTATTCTCTGTCACTCTTAGCTTATTAATGATCCCAGGATATTTACTTAACTCATTGCTTGTCATAGTTGCTTTTCTTGTTGCCTTTTTAGCGTGTTTGTTTGTTATTTCTGTCCAACTGTTGGAATAAGCAGTTGAGAAACTGCTTATTTCCAAGGTTTTGGTAAAAGTGTTTTCACAAAAAAGTTTGGATTTGGTCTTATTGAAAAGTTGCAAAAAGAAAATTTGAAAAAAAAAAATATTTTGCAAAAAGGCCAGGGGTGGGATTCGACCCCCTGACCTTTAGCTCACAAACCCAACACAACACTCAATACCAACTGCCCTAGGGACTTTGATCATTCATCTCTTGCAATACTTAATATTTAACTATTAGTTACAGTTTATACCTTATTAGCTTATTTGCTTATTAGGAGCTTATTTTGTTAAGTAGTATACACCTTTTTTATTTTTCTTAAAACCAGTAGGCTTCATAGTATTTTCTGTGAAAATTTCAGATTTTTCTAAAATCATTTAGTATTTTTTATAATTAAATTAGATTAAATTAGTTTTTAATTCGTAATAAATAATTTAAAAGTCGAAAAAATACCCGGCTTTTTCCTAAAATTTTCTTTTGTCAAAAAGTACGTAAGAAAATTAGTTTTACACTTGTAGGCCTTTTATTTCATAAAATTTACGTTTTATCTTGCGCTCCAGCGCCATTTTCGTACAAAACGCTCGTTTTCAGTTTAAGTAACGTTTTTAGATAATTTGAGTTTACGTTTTAGTTAATATAGTTTATTTAAGTTATTTTATTTTATATATTCACATAAACGTTCATCGATCTGTAAAAATAGTGATAGCGTTTATTTAATAGATTTTAACTTTTTAATCTTTTTAATTTGCATTTAAGTCGCTTTTATTTGTAAACCTTTTTCAGTAGTGTAATTATTCGATTCAAATCCTTTCTGATCACTATCATTAGTGATCATTCTATCGTCTGAATCATGTGTTTAACACACCATTGAGTCTCCGTGGGACTTAACGACCCGGGAATCCCCTGTATTCTCTGATCTTCATTGTATTTGCGTCTGAGCTGTTTTAAGTCTTTTTGACTTGACTGTTTGGCGCGGATCAGGGATAAACCCCTTGAGGGTAAGATTGAGCTTGAAAAAGAGGGTACATACCATGAGGAGGAAGATTTCCTCCCCCATTCATTTGAGGTGGATTGCCTTCTACGCCGGATGCGTGAGAACGCTGCAACGGAACCCCTGCTTCAGTTCTTCCCAGATGAGCTGCCAAAAGTGGTGGCAAATTAACCTCCGTAGCATCCCTTCGGTGACTCCTTCCATTGGAGCCTTCTGTCGTGCCTTCTCGTCTAGTCGGAGCCCTCTCAGGAACGTCTTCAAAACCAACTGACCTTCCACTAGGCCTTCGACTACTCGGAGACCCTATCCTTAGCACTGAGCGTGTAGCCCCATGAGCCAGGGGCCTAGTCTCCATTTCCAACTCTTCGTCATACTCATCACTTGAGTATTCCAATTCCCTACGCATCTCCACATTCCGAGCTTGCCTCCTTCGAGCCCTTAGTAAAGATTCTAATGCTTCGATGTTGGCTTCAATAAACGCCAAACTAATTACTGGTTTAGGGTTAGCCGAGGTTGAAGCATGGTTGTTGGGAGTTATTTCAGGGTGAGATCGTGTAGTAAAAGTGGATGCGGTTATATTGGGAAGGTTGTTAGGATCATTGACTGGGATTGGTGCCAAGGTCGAGAAACCTGGAGCGGGTGCACCCTCTCTTCCTTGAGTCATGCAGTGAAACTAGTGAGAGTGATTGACTGGGTGTAAGTTTGGAATAACGAGACCAATAGTAGCGGGTCCCACGGATGGCGCCACTGATTGTACAATAATTCGTACGACCAGGCCTTCGATGGTGATCGAAGGGTATGAGGGGTGATATGCTTGCGCCAAACTTGTAGCCAATCTGCAATAAGAAATAGTAGACACTTCGTTAAGTGATTGCGCAGGGGTTGGGCCCTGCGAACCACCTCCGGCGTGTGAATAAGTATATGATATGAGTTGTAGGTAATATGATGTATGTGAAATACTGTGTTGAGTGAACATACCATTGAAATGACTCGTCCAACCTATTTATAGGTGATGAAAATAGCTTGGAGAGTGTTAACACACGTTTAGGAGATCATGGGGGGCGTCCCCTGATTTATGGTAACCGCTAGGGCTTCATCCCCACTATCTCGGACTTAGCGGGGAAGCTAAGGACATAGTGGGAACGTGGGGGAAGACCAAGTCAAGGTTCTTATTTGTCTTGGCATCTTCAAGGGAAGACACCGAAGGGCATAGGCCTTCGGCTGGCGGATTCCCAACTGGTAACCATGTCAATGATGAATGGTTTTACGCCACCAATGACTTATGAAGAACTACTTGGGTCTTCGTAATGCAATTTTGACTGAGGCCGAAGGGGGGTCCTTCGACCTGATCGGAGGGTACGTCATCAGAAATATTCTGACATGACAGGGGTCCCAAGAACATTGCTGATAGACGGACAGTCCTTTGGAACGGAGCATAAACTCAATGAGTACAAGCAGGTATCCTAAGGGAAGTTAAATACCAAACTTGGGTAGCCAACCCAGTATTGGTCAAAAAGAGCGACGGAGGATGGCGCATGTGCTTTGACTTCACTGACATCAACAAAGCATGCCCGAAGGATTGCTACCCCTACCAGAAATTGACTGGAAGGTAGAATCCTTGGCAGACTTCTGGTTAAAATGCTTTTTAGATGCCTACAAAGGGTATCATCAAATCCAGATGGCAAAAGAGGATGAAGAAAAGGCAGCCTTCTACACAAATAAAGGTGTCTACTGTTACACAAAGATGCTGTTAGGATTTAGTAATTCCAGTTATTAAAGAGTCGGTCACCTCAAGTATATGTGATGATGTACCCTCCGAGTAGTTCGAAGGACACTCCTCCGAGACGTGTCGAAGCCCTTCACTACGAAGGCCCAAGTTAGGATTCTGAAATATCCATAGGCGTCAAACCATTCGTTGGCACGAAGGTTACCTAAGGGGAATTCGCCATTCGAAGCCCTAAGCCCTCTGGGGTAAGGCTGACGAAGGAACAATGGATAAGGAAACCTCCTGACTTGGTCAAACCCACGATCTCCCTCTCTCTCTTGGCTTCCCCGTCAAGTTTGAGAACGTGGGTCACTAAACCCTGGCGGTTACCCACAATCATGGGACGCCCCCATGATCTCCGACAATCATGCAAGAGTGCCTCCAACCGTATTTCTTCCACTATAAATAGGTTGGACGGGCGAAGGATTATGGTATGCTCATTTCACACTCATCTCTTTACTTATACACACTTACATAACCATAACTCATACTTACTCTCACGCCGGAGGTGGTTCGCAGGGTCCAACCCCTGCGCAATCACTTAACGTAGTGTTTCATATTTCTTATTCTCAAGTTACAGGCAAGTCTTGGCTGGAACATACACCCCTCATTACTTTGATCCTCATCGAAGCCTGGTAGTGCAATCTTTTGCACAATCAGTGGCGCCATCCGTGGGACCACAACTATTAGTCCCGTAATCACCCAGTCCTAATACCCTAACCAACCATACTACTTTTCCGGCATGGAACCAGGAAGAGAAGATTCGCCTCCACCAGGTTTTTTTACTCTGGTTCCACTCACCACAACTAACACCGATAACCTCGCCCCCATAACAGCCTCAACCTTCACCACACGATCTCATTTGGAAACTACTCCCGTACATCACGCCTCAACATCCGCTAACCCTCTTCCAGATATCAGTCCCGCCTTCGTAGAGGCAAACTTTGAAGCTTTAGATTCTTTGCTAAGGGCTCACAAGAGACAGGTTCGCAACACGGAAATGCAGAGGGAGTTGGAATACTCCAGCGAGGAGTATGACGAGGAGATTGAAGCAGAGGACGGACCTCAACCTATGGGCAGAGGACGCTCGGCCCTGCGAAATGGTTCTCCTACCCGTTAGAAGGTCAAATGGAAGGACGGTGGCTTTTGAAGAAGTACTCGGAGGAAATCCGGAAAGAAGGGAGAGAATGCATGGTGAAAGGAGGAGCGAGAACCCCAACGGAGGAAGCAACCCGCTAGGGAACGGAGGGGTAAACCTGCCTCCTCTTCTAGCAGCCCATTTAGGAAGAGAAGGGACGGGGGCTCCAGTACCTCCCTCTTATGTTTCGAGTGTTGGAGGTCCACCTCCATACTTCAACATAAACCAGTTACCCCCTCCGGGAATGAATCCCTACCTACCTGCTCAAACCTATAACACTTACCCTCCAAATGGTTCAATCCCCAACCAGAATTACCAGCAATTGTCCTATGGACAGATCCCTACACAATCAATGGGGGTATACCCTTCGTACCAACCCTCTACTGCTTACCCTACCTATACACAACCATTTCCTAATCCGTATAACCCTACACCTGTTTATCCACCTCCATACAACCCTTACGGTGCCAAAGCCCCTGGAGCTTGCATACCTTTCGTGAAGTGGATCGAGGACTACCCCTTGCCTGACGGCGTGAAGATTCCTACTCATATAGGCACCTACGATGGGAAAGGTGATCCCGATAACTTTCTCCACTTATTCGAAGGCGCTATAAAAATGCAAAAGTGGGTCATGCCTGTAGCATGCCATATGTTCACTTACACGCTCAGAGACTCTGCGAGAATATGGTGGAACGGTTACACTTTAGCCAGCAGAAGAAGTACACTTTAGCCAGCAGAAGAAGTACACCAAAACTCACCTGACTGTGCACACCATCAAACAAAGGGACAGCGAAAGCACGAGGGCCTTCGTTACCAGGTACACTGATGAAACTTTGCAGATTCTAGGTTTACACGAAGATCAGAGAATCTCGGGTTTTGTGCATGGCCTTCGAATTCGAAGCTTGGTGGAGTTCCTGTCTACCGATCTTCCCAACACCTACAAGGCCTTGATAGAGAAGGCTTACACCTGGATTGAGTCTAAGGAGGTAGCAGCAAACGGGGCTCCGATAGAGCAAAGGGAAGCGTCTGACAAATTCTCTAGAGGATCCTCCTAGGAAGGATCCAAAAACAAGAAAAAGAACAGAGATCGCTTCACCCCCTACAACAAAGGCTCGAACCATGGACTTCTGGCAAACTTGGTTAAATCTCCTCGAGAGATCCTAGCCACCGAGAAGGCCACAAAGTCCTTTGATCCCCCACCTCGGATGATAACACGAGGCAAGACCAGAGACATGTCCAAGTATTGCCATTTCCATGAGGATCATGGACATGACACGAACAACTGCAGGGAACTAAAGAAGCAGATCGAAGAGGCGGTACGGTCCGGACAGTTAGCACATCTGGTCAAAGGCATCAAGAAGGGAAAGGACAAGTTCTCCGACACTAAGCTGGGAGAATGGAAGGGGAACAAGAAGGAAACTACGCCCGCAGAAGCTCCGATACTGATGGTACACAGACACGATACCACCTTGAAAAGGAAGGAAGCAGAAGGGGAGCTGGGAAGCGTAGGGGAAATAACCTTCCCTTACGTATTGGGGCAGACACCTTCGACTGATCCCGTGATCATCAAGGTACAAATCTCAAACAGGGAAGTAAACCGAGCATATATGGATTGCGGAAGCTCCTGCGAAATCATCTATGAGCATTGTTTCCTAAAGCTCAAGTCATCTATATGTTCACGGAGGGTGGACTCAAAGGAACCGCTAGTAGGGTTCTCCGGCGAACACTCATGGCCCCTGGGAGAAGTACCGCTGGAAATCACCATAGGCGAAGGCCCCTTATCCCGCACGGAGACACTCATTTTCGTCATCGTAAGGTCAGATTCTCCTTATAATTTGTTAATAGGGAGAACAGCTATGCAAAAAACGGGAATTGTTGTCTCTACCATACATGCTGCTATTAAGTTCCAAACCCCCTTCGGAGTAGGAACTGTTCATTCTAGCTATGGAGCGGATAAGGGTGTATATGGTGTCAAAAAGATCAGAGAAGAATCGGAGGAGCCTCCGATGGCAATCCTTAGCTGTACAGATGCAGAGGAGCGAGTTGTCGTAAACCCTAGCTACCCTGAACAGACAGTGGTAGTAGGAAAGCAACTCCCGGCGAATTTCAAGGCGAAGCTCACCGAGCTGTTACGTACTAACCTTGATGTTTTTTCTTGGAAATATTCTGACATGACAGGGGTTCCAAGAACATTGCTGATAGATGGACAGTCCTTCGGGACGGAGCATAAACTCAATGAGTACAAGCACATTGAACCAATAAAGCAGAAAAGGAGAAGCCTTGCCCCCGAGAGAAACGCTGCGGCCTGCAAAGAAGTTGACGAACTTACACAAGCAGGCATCCTGAGGGAAGTCAAATACCAAACTTGGGTGGCCAACCCAGTGCTGGTAAAAAAGAGCGACGGAGGGTGGCGCATGTGTGTGGATTTCACTGACATCAACAAAGCATGCCCGAAGGACTGCTACCCCCTACCAGAAATTGACTGGAAGGTGGAATCCTTGGCAGGTTTCCGGTTAAAATGCTTCTTAGATGCCTATAAAGGGTATCATCAGATCCATATGGCAAAGGAGGACGAGGAAAAGACAGCCTTCTACACAAGTAAAGGTGTCTACTGTTACAGAAAGATGCCCTTCGGTTTGAAGAACGCAGGGGCTACTTACCAACGTCTCGTAGATAAAGCCTTCAACAAATAGATAGGAAGAAATCTAGAGGCTTACGTTGATGACATGGTTATCAAGAGCAAGACTGAGGAGGACCTACTCCTTGATGTACAGGAAACATTCGATCAGCTCCGGGCGATTAACATGAAGCTGAACCCTAAGAAATGCTCCTTCGGGGTCGAAGAGGGACAATTCTTAGGACATTTGATCACTAAGCAGGGGATAAAGGCTAATCCCTCTAAGGTCAAAGCTATTTCCGATCTCCAAGCCCCTAAGTGTCTAAAAGATGTGCAGAGCCTGAATGAGAAGCTGGCAGCCTTAAGTCAGTTTCTATCAAAAGGAGCTGACAGGTCCCTACCATTCTTCAAAACACTCAAAGGATGTGCGGACAAGAAAACTTTCCAATGGAGCCAGGACGCTGAAGCGGCCTTTCAGAAGATGAAGGAGTTCATCGAAATCCTTCCAACGCTCACAGCCCCAATCAAAGGCGAAGTGTTGTTCATGTACTTGGCATCCTCAGCGGAGAGTGTTAGCGCAGTCCTTATGGCGGAACGAGACAAGCGACAAATCCCCATTTACTTTGTTAGTAGGGTCCTACAAGGAGCAGAGATCAACTATCCAACCTTGGAGAAATTAATACTCGCCTTAATTTACGCATCAAGGAGACTCCGACGCTATTTCCAGGCCCATCCAGTTACAATCTTAACTGATAAGCCACTAAAACAGATCCTGTCGAAACCTGAAAAATCTGGGAGGGTGGCTAAATGGGCTATTGAGCTTGGAGAACATGAAATAGAGTTCAAAGGACGAAACTCTATCAAAGGGCAAATTCTTGCAGACTTCTTGGCAGAAACACCTTCTGAGCCGGATGTAGAAAAGGAAGAGCCCAATACTAACCTTTCTCAAGCACATGCTGAATGGAAGCTTTATATAGACGGAGCATCCAGTTCCGACGGCTCCGGAGCAGGTATAATGTTGGTTAGTCCTGAAGGGAAGGAGCATACATATGCTCTCCGGTTTGAGTTCGAAGCCACAAACAACGAAGCGGAATACGAAGCGCTGTTAGCAGGACTCCGATTAGCCAAAGATATGGAGATCAAAGCTCTCGCTGTTTTCGTAGACTCCCAATTGGTCGCAAACCAAGTGACAGGTTCCTACGAAGCAAGGCAGCCCGTCATCAAACAGTACTTGGAGAAAACGAAAGAGATGCTAGAAAACTTCGACTCCTACACCATCCAGCATGTCCGTAGGAACCAGAATAAAAAGGCAGACGCATTAAGCAAGCTAGCTTCAATGACCTTCGCTCATCTCACTAAGGAAGTGCTCGTGGAAGTCCTTCCTGAAAGATCCATTGTTCTCAAAGAAGTTGCAGATGTGATTCACGAAGAAGGAGAGACATGGATGACTCCCATAAGGGAATATTTGATAAGTGGTCTTCTCCCTGAAGATCCCAAGCTTGCAAGGAAGGTTCGGGTTAAGTCCCCGCAATACCGGCTAATAGGGGAAACCCTATATAGGAGGTCATTTTTGTCACCTTGGTTACGATGTGTAGGTCCCAAGCAAGCTTCGAGCATCATCTCTGAAGTCCATGAAGGATCCTACGGTCTTCATGCAGGACCCCGCTCAGTTGTCTCGAAGATAATGAAGTTGGGTTACTATTGGCCTTCGATGCACAGGGACGCAGCCGAAATCATTCTCAAGTGTGAAGCTTGTCAGATACACTCAAACGTTCCAAAAATGCCAAAGCAAGACATGACAAGTGTCACATCCGCATGGCCCTTCTCTCAGTGGGGCATTGAAATTGTAGGACCTATGACCATAGCACCCGGAGGAGTCAAGTTCTTGCTGGTAGCGATTGATTACTTCACTAAGTGGGTGGAAGCGAAACCCCTAGCCTCTGTAACAGGGAGACAGATTGAGAAGTTTGTGTGGGAGCACATTGTGTGCAGATTCGGAGTGCCCCACATCATCATATCTGACAACGGGAAGCAGTTTGCCGAAGGAGTCTTCTACGACTTCTGTCAAGGGCTCAACATAAAGCAATCTTGGACATCCGTCTATCACCCGCAAGGTAATGGACAAGTGGAAGTTACAAACAGAGACATCGTTAAAGGGATCGAGAAAAGGCTAGGGCGAACTTATCATGGATGGGTGGACAAGCTCCCTCAAGTCCTGTGGGCGCATAGGACACATCCTAAGTCAAGCAACGGAGAAACTCCCTTCAGCCTAACATACGGAACAGAAGCGGTCATCCCTTCGGAATTGGTTGTACACACGGAGCGTGTGGCAACGTATGATGCCTCCCAAAATGACGAAAGGATCAGGGAAAACCTTGATCTACTAGAAGAAAGAAGGGAAATAGCCTCCATCCGAGAAGCAATACACAAACACAAGATTGAAGGCTACTATAACAAAAGGGTCAGACCTTCCACTTTCAAGCCTGGAGAATATGTTCTATGCCTCAACAGTGCAAGCAAAGCAAAGTATCAGGGAAAGCTGGGACCAACTTGGGAAGGACCCTACATGGTAGCTGAGGCCTACGGCAATGGAGCCTACAAACTGGCCACTCTTCTCGGAGAACTCATCAACAGGACATGGAATGGTACGAACCTTCGAAAGTTCTATGTTTAAGAAGTACTTTAACTTTTTTCTTGTAATTAAAAGCTTCTCAAGGGAAAGCACACATTATTGGTAGTTGTCTTAGTTTTCATTTCAAAAATGATGTAATCCTCTCTACCAATTCAATGATAAATAAGACATTTCCCACAAATCTCTTGCTTCGTTTCTTAAACACAAAGATTTGTTCAGCCAAGTCGTTAATGAGTTTCAATGTCGAATGGCTTGGGGTGTAACACACGCCTTATCATTTAAAGCCAACTTAAACATTCACATTAACTCTCCTAGTAGTTTTTGGCGCTTGTAGAAAATCTACTTTTTTACAAAGCCATGCTATGTAAAGGATTTGAGATAGAGTGGGTCGCGACCCTCTGTCAATGGCCAAGCTGGTCATTATATTCTTGGTGTTGCAATTTACACACAATGAGGTTGTTTAACCTTAGGTTGTAAAATTTAAGCGTCGGAAAAATGGCGTACGAGAAGTTAACAAAACAAACATAACCTAAGTGTGTAGAGGTATGTCCTCTACACCATCGCATTCAAAATATGGGCTACTGCCCTTATACCTGCATGAGGAGCCTAGGCTCCAGTAAAATTGTTCTTGGCCCATGGCCACAGATCACGAGAATTTAAATTGTTTGGAGAACAAGACACACATTGTCACATAAAGTAAATTGTCTTAAGGGTACATGCCACCCTTTGGAACCAAATTACTGCTAACAGAGCAGCCTTCATTCTTGTTTCTTCGGAGATGGAATGGAGGAGGGTTGCATTGAGACCGGTTTAGTAGACATGGTCTTCTTGGTTGGAGTGGTAGGCTTCAGCTTTCGAGGTTTCTTGGAAAGGAGGTCTTCGAGGGGTGCCATTGGATCTTTGGTTGCCTCAGTAAGGAAGGAGTACTCTGCAGTTGCAAATGCATTTCCTGCCTCATCGTATTCAGCCTTCGAAGTAGGACGGTAGCATTCAATCTTGGAGAGGTCCACGGGCTTACCTGTTTTGGCAGCCTCCTCCAGCGCCAAGCACCGTCCATGAAATAGGGCTGATTTGATGACCTTCCACATCTGAGCTCCCAACTCGTCACTGTGATAGAGCTCCATGGCTATATAAGGGACCACCTTTGGAACAACTTCTGCACGATCTTTCTGCAGCATCTTATAACTCATCTGCAGGCCATCGATCTCCTCCCTCAACTTTATCTCTACCTCTCCAAGCCTAACCTTCTCACTTTCCAACCCAGCACATTTAGCCTTGAGAGCAGCATTCTGACCTATGAGAGTAATAACCTTGGCTTCTTCCAGCTTAAGATTACCACGTTCCACGGTCAACTGAGCTATCTTTTCTCGAAGGTCCTGGACGACGGGGTTCTTCTCAACGTTCCCCTCAATTTCGTCACACTTCGCTTCCAGCTTGGCCACGGTTCTGAGCAACTCCCTGGTCTTGGCATTCAAGTGGTTATCCATCACTGCTTGCCTCATAACCCCATTATCATGCATATCACAGAACTTTTCAATAAACATGTTCTCTAGCATACTCTTCCACTGTGGAGGGGTCACATGGTCAACAATCCGATGACAGGCTAAGGCATTTGGAAGCTCCTTCGTCTCTGGAAGACCTGCGAGTAACACAATGTACACAGGTTAGCATAATAGTTAAATTTATTACTTAACAATGTCTCATAAGACAAAAATACTTACCATGAACCTCAACGGATTCATCGGGTAATTCAAAGGCAGACTTGACAAACTTTCTGCCCTCGGTACTCTTCTGCTTCACAACTCTACTCCCAGAGGTAGGCAGGGGATTCTTCCTTTTGTTGGTGGATTTCACAGCCTTGACGGATGTTCCCTTCCTACTCTTCAACCTGTCTGCTATTCCTGTTGAACCAAAGACAGGGACATCCTCATCCGCAGGATCGTCCGAATCAGCAACATTTTCCACCAGTTGGGATGGACCCTCCAACGCAAGTTGCGGGGATGCTGATGCAATGGGTTCTGGCTTGAGAATATCTACCTCGTTGTTATTCACAGATGTTGAAGGAGAGCCGACACCATAAGACTCTTCAGCCTTCTCTGCAGGCATGAAACTTAAGTCCTCATCCAAGTCTTTGTACATAAAGTTTCTGAACGACATCTCTGCAAAATAGAAACAAAAACAAATAAATATCAGTGCTACATTGGTCCTACTTAAATAAGAGTAGATAAACATACTTTGTCCTTGGTATATGATCACAGGCTTCTTGGGAGACCCCTCCTAACTCTGAGCAATCCCAGCCATATATAAGATGGCTTCAGGGAACACTTGCACATCCACAGGATATTTGACCAAATGCTGATAACAGGAATCCTCTCGCACCTCGTAGGGCAAGGGGTCATTATTTCGTTTAGCATTAAACCTATTCTCCTTATTCAGCAGCTCTGAATATTTGGAGGGAACAATAGTGTCTTGCACGTAGAAAAAGCTACCCTTCCAACCTGTTATGTTTGTATACACCTTCCCAAACAGGTTGGGTACATCTGCCTCAAGTCTTTTTGCTAATGTCAACCAATTGCCCCCAGGGTACAGGTTCAAAAATCCTCTTAAAACAGTCAATGTTGGTTCGTAGCCATATGCTTTGCACATCACTATGAATGTGGTCAGCTTGGCAAAACCAAAGGGATTAAACCTAGAGATGTGAACTTTGTAGTATTGCATAAACTCTAAAATCAGTGGATGTAACGGAATCCTAAGGTTTGAGTGACTAAATGCATGTGTATACAACCCTACGAAACCTGGAGGAGCATCAAAGATACCCTGAGAAGGTTTGGGTAACATCACTTTGTGTTCTAGTGGGATGGGATAATCGGCTAAATGATCATGTAAATCTTTTGCAAATAATGTACACTTCTGCTGTTTTATAATAAACTTGGAATCCATGTTCCTATTTTTTTTAAAAAAAATTTACAAGAGGAGACTGGTGTTTACCTTGGTTTTCGAAGATGGTGTGCGCTTGAAAGTTTACTGCGTGTAAATGAAGACGGAGAGAGTAAAAGTGTTTTAGGGTTTCATCAAATCCCCCTTAAATACCCCTTTTTTACCGTCTTCAAATCCACACACGTGTCCATCTTGATTACTCTTATCCAAGACAAACAGTTTTTTAAATTTTAAATAAAGACTTTTGGTCTCCGGGTAATATGGGAATAAGTGATCACTGTAGCGGGCAGCTGGACGTTTTAATTAGCATTTAATGCGCTTGGTTAGTTGCGTAGTTATCTCCCAACTAGTATGTTTAGCAGCAGGATGGTGTTTTTTCGAAGCATGAAGTCGAAAGCAATGCCTCCTCGCTCATATGCATCACTTTCGACTGGGGGGCTTGATGATGTACCCTCCGAGTAGTTCGAAGGATACTCCTCCGAGACGTGTCGAAGCCCTTCACTACGAAGGCCCAAGTTAGGATTCTGAAATATCCATAGGCGTCAAACCATTCGTTGGCACGAAGGTTACCTAAGGGGAATTCGCCATTCGAAGCCCTAAGCCCTTAGGGGTAAGGCTGACGAAGGAACAATGGATAAGGAAACCTCCTGACTTGGTCAAACCCACGATCTCCCTCTCTCTCTTGGCTTCCCCATCAAGTTTGAGAACGCGGGTCACTAAACCCTGGCGGTTACCCACAATCATGGGACGCCCCCATGATCTCTGACAATCATGCAAGAGTGCCTCCAACCGTATTTCTTCCACTATAAATAGGTTGGACGGGCGAAGGATTATGGTATGCTCATTTCACACTCATCTCTTTACTTATACACACTTACATAACCATAACTCATACTTACTCTCACGCCGGAGGTGGTTCGCAGGGTCCAACCCCTGCGCAATCACTTAACGTAGTGTTTCATATTTCTTATTCTCAGGTTACAGGCAAGTCTTGGCTGGAACATACACCCCTCATTACTTTGATCCTCATCGAAGCCTGGTAGTGCAATCTTTTGCACAATCAATATGTAATCGTTAGAAAGCTCGTAGTCGTATTTATTTAGTGTTAAGTAACATCGTGGAGGACGGACGGGTCTTTACCCACTGTATGCCTAATCCACAGCCCGTAGGTGGCGATTTATGTAAGAATTATAAATACTCTCTACCTCCCAAGGTAGAGAGTTGGAGCTCATAATAAGATTTTTCTTTCTCTCACTAAAAGTTCCCAACCTCTAACTTTCTCTCTCTAAAACCATAGTATACGCCTCTTTGATCTTTGGTTTAGTGTGTTTGTGAAATCCAATATGTTACAGATGCCCTTCAGATTAAAGAACGCACGGGCAACTTATCAACGTCTCGTAGATAAAGCCTTCAACAAACAAATAGGCAGAAATCTCGAAGCATACGTTGACGACATGGTTATCAAAAGCAAGACGGAGGAAGACCTGCTCCTCGATGTACAGGAAACCTTTGACCAGCTTCGGGCGATTAACATGAAGCTGAACCCTAAGAAATGCTCCTTCGGTGTTGAAGAAGGGCAATTCCTAGGGCATTTGATTACTAACCAGGGGATAAAGGCTAATCCCCCCAAATTCAAGGCGATTACGGATCTCCAAGCTCCCAAGTGTCTAAAAGATGTGCAGAGCCTGAATGGGAAGCTGGCGGCTCTAAGTTGATTTTTGTCGAAGGGGGCTGACAGGTCCCTACCATTCTTCAAAACACTCAAAGGATGCGTGGATAAGAAGACTTTTCAGTGGAGTCAGGATGCAGAAGCTGCCTTTCAGAAGATGAAGGAGTTCATCGAAATCCTTCCAACACTTACAGCCCCAATCAAAGGCGAGTTGTTGTTCATGTACTTAGCATCCTCAATGGAGAGTATTAGCGTAGTCCTTATGGCAGAACGAGACAAACGACAGATCCCCATTTACTTTGTCAGCAGGGTCTTACAGGGGGCAGAAATCAACTATCCAACATTGGAGAAGTTAATACTAGCCCTAATCTACGTGGCAAGGAGGCTCCGGCGCTATTTCCAGGCCCATCCGATCACAGTATTAACCGACAAGCCACTCAAACAGATCTTGTCGAAACCTAAAAAGTCTGGGAGGGTGGCTAAATGGGCTATTGAACTTGGAGAGCACGAAATAGAGTTCAAGGGTCGAAACTCTATTAAAGGGCAAATTCTCATAGACTTCTTGGCAGAGACACCTTCCGAGCCAGAAGCAGAAAAGGAAGAGCCTAAAGATAAGCTCACTCAAATACAGGATGACTGGAAACTTTATACAGACGGAGCATCCAGCTCCGATGGTTCCAGGGCAGGTCTAATGTTGGTCAGCCCTGAAGGGAAGGAGCATACGTATGCTCTTCGTTTTGAGTTCGAAGCCACAAACAATGAAGCGGAGTATGAAGCCCTGCTAGCAGGCCTCCGATTAGCTAAAGATATGGAAGTCAAAGCACTCGTTGTTTTCGTAGACTCCCAATTGGTAGCCAACCAAGTGACAGGCTCCTATGAAGCAAGGCAGCCTGTCATCAAACAGTACTTGGAAAAAACAAAGGAGATGCTGGAAAATTTTGACTCCTACACCATCCAACATGTTCGCAGGAATCAGAACAAGAAGGCAGATGCACTGAGCAAGCTAGCCTCCATGGCCTTCACCCATCTCACCAAAGAAGTACTTGTCGAAGTCTTACCTGAAAGATCCATCATTCACAAGGAAGTTGCAGACATGGTTCATGAGGAAGGAGAGACATGGATGACCCCCATCAGGGAATATCTGATAAGCGGTCTTCTCCCTGAGGATCCCAAGCTAGCAAGGAAAATTTAGGTCAAGTCCCCACAGTACCGGCTAATAGGGGAAACCCTATATAGAAGGTCATTTCTATCACCTTGGTTAAGATGTGTGGAACCCAAGCAGGCTACAAGTATTATCGCTGAAGTCCACGAAGGATCCTGCGGCCTCCATGCAGGACCCCGCTTAGTTGTCTCGAAAGTAATGAAGTGGGGCTACTATTGGCCTTCGATGCACAAGGATGCGGCAGAAATCATTCTCAAATGTGAAGCTTGTCAGATACACTCAAACGTCTCCAAGATGCCGAAGCAGGACATGACAAGCGTGACATCCGCATGGCCCTTCTCCCAATGGGGCATTGATATTGTCTGACCCATTCCTGTAGCTCCTGGAGGAGTCAAATTCTTGCTCGTAGAAATTGATTACTTTACTAAGTGGGTAGAGCCTAAACCCTTAGCCTCCGTCATGGGGAGACAGATAGAGAAGTTTGTGTGGGAGCACATTGTTTGCAGATTCGGAGTACCCCACATAATCATATCTGATAATGGAAAGCAGTTCGCTTAAGGAGTCTTCTACGACTTCTGTCATGGACTCAACATAAAGCAGTCCTGGACATCTGTCTACCATCCACAAGGTAACGGTATGGTGGAGGTGACCAACAGAGATATCGTAAAGGGGATAGAGAAAAGGCTGGGACGAACTCACCATGGATGGGTGGATGAACTCGCTCAAGTACTATGGGCCCATCGCACACACCCTAAGTCCAGCAATGGTGAAACCCCCTTCAGCCTAACATACAGAACAGAAGCGGTCATCCCTTCAGAACTAAGCGTACACACGGAACGTGTGGCAACGTATGATGCCTCCCAAAATGATGAAAGGATCAGGGAAAACCTGGATCTGCTAGAAGAAAGAAGAGAGATAGCCTCCATCCGAGAAGCAATGCACAAGCATAAGATCGAAGGCTACTATAACAAAAGGGTCAGACCTTCCACCTTCAAACCTGGGGAATATGTGCTACACCTCAACAGTGCAAGCAAAGCAGAATACCAGGGAAAGCTGGGACCTACTTGGGAAGGACCTTACATGGTAGCTGAGGCCTACGGCAACGGAGCCTACAAACTGGCCACTCTTCTCGGAGAACCCATCGACATGATATGGTATGGTACGAACCTTCGAAAGTTCTATGTTTAAGAAGTACTTTTACTTTTTCATTCTTGTCATTAGAAGCTTCTCAAGGGAAAGCATACATTATTGGTAGTTGTCTTAGTTTTTATTTCAAGAATGATGTAATCCTCTCTACCAATTCAATGATCAATAAAACATTTCCCACAAATCTCTTGCTTCATTTCTTAAACACAAAGATTTGTTCAACCAAGTCATTTATGAGTTTCAATGTTGAATAAAAGGGCATGAGGTGTAATATACGCCTCATCATTTACGCCTACTTAAACATTCACATTAACTCTCCTAGTAGTTTATGGCGCTTGTGAAAATATATACAAAGTCATACTACCTAAAGGATTTCAGATAGAGTGGGTCGCGACCCTCTGTCAATGATCAAATTTGGTCATTATATTCTTCGTGTTGAAATTTACACACAATGAGGTTGTTTAACCTTAGGATGTAAAAGTTAAGCGTCAAAAAAATGGCGTACTAGAAGATCACAAGACAAACACAAATAATAGATCAAGTGTGTAGAGGTATTCCCCCACACTATATCATTCAAATTGAGGGCTAGTGCCCTTGTACCTGCACAAGGAGTCTAAGTCCCAAATAAGTTGTCTTTGGCCCAAGGCCATACATCACAAGCATTCAAACTGTTTAGAAAACAAGACAAGCATTGTCAAATAAGATAAATTGTCTTAAAGGGTACATGCCACCCTTGAAACCAAATTACTGCCAACATGACAGCCTTCATTCCTGCTTTTGTTGTGAGGTGGTTGGAGATGGTTGAACTGAGGTAGGCTTGGCAGACACTGTCTTCTTGGTAGGAGTCGTATGCTTGTGCTTGCGGGGTTTCTTGGAAAGGAGGTCTTCTAGTGGTGCCATAGGATCTTTGGTAGCTTCAGTTAGGAAGGAGTACTCTGTTGTTGCAAATTCATTTCTTGCCTCATCATACTCAGATTTTGATGTGGGATGGTAGCATTCAATTTTGGAGAGGTCTACGGGTTTTCCTGTTTTAGCAGCCTCCTCCAATGCTAAGCACCTCCCATGAAAAATAGCTGATTTGATGACCTTCCACATTTGTGCTCCTAACTCTTCACTATGATAAAGTTCCATGGCTATATATGGCACCACCTTAGACACAACTTCCGCACGATCCTTTTGCAGCATCTTGTATCTCATTTGCAAGCCATCAATCTCCTCCCTTAATTTAATTTCCACCTCTCCAAGCCTAGAACTCTCACTCTCTAAACCAGCACACTTTTCTTCAAGTACAACATTTTTACCAATGAGAGTCACTATCCTACCCTCCTCTACCTTGAGTCTGACAATTTCATTAGTCAACTCTGCAACCTTTAGACGGAGGTCTTGGACGAGGGGATTCTTCTCAAGGTCCTTCTCAATCTCATCACACTTGGCCTCTAACTTTTCATACTCCTGATCCCTATGTTTTTCCCTTTCCAACATGATATCCATCTCCTGTCTAGCCTTGGTCACAACCCTGAGCAACTCCCTGGTTCTGCCATTCAAGTGATTATCCAATACTGCTTGCCTCGCTACACCATTGTCATGCATATCACAAACCCTTTCAATGGACATATTATCCAGCAAACCTTTCCATTAAGGGGGGGGGGTGACATGATCCACAATCCGGTGACAAGCCAAAGCATTGGGAAGCTCCTTCATTTCGGGAAGGCCTGCAACCAATACAATGTATAAGGGTTAAGTTAATTTTGACAATTATCACTTCACATGTTCTATAAGGAAAAACTGCTTACCATGAACCTCCACGGATTCATCTGGTAACTCAAAGGCTGACTTCACAAACTTTCTACCTTCAGCACTCTTCTGCTTCACAGCCCTAGATCCAGATGTGGGAAGGGGATTCTTCCTCTTGTTGGTAGACTTAACAGCCTTGGCTGTTGTCCCCTTTCTGATTTTCAACCTGTCAGCTATCCCTGTTGAACCTATAGCCGGGACATCCTCATCCGCAGGATCGTCCGAATCAGCAACATTGTCAACAAGTTGAGATGGACCCTCCAGTGCAAGTTGCGAGGGTGCCGATGCAATAGGCTCCGGCTTTGGAGTATCCACCTCATTGTTGTTGACGGATGTGAAAGGAGAGCCAACACCGTAAGACTCTTCGGCCTTATCCGCTGGCATGAAGCTCAAGTCTTCATCCAAATCTTGGTACATAAAATTCCTGAATGACATCTCTGCAAAAAAGAGACAAAAAGAAATAAATATCAGTGCTACATTGGTCCTACTTAAATAGAAGTAGAAGAACATACTTTATCCTTGGTACATGATAACAGGCTTCTTGGGAGACCCCTCCCAGCTCTGGGCAATCCCAGCCATGTATAAGATGGCTTCGGGGAACACTTGCACATCAACAGGGTATCTAGCCAAACGCTGATAGAAGGGATCCCTTCGCACCTCATATGGCAAGGGGTCATTGTACCGTTTTGCATCAAACATATTTTCCTTATTCAGCAACTCTGGATAGTTGGGGGGAACAATAGTGTTTTGCACATAGAAAAAGCTACCTTTCCAACCTGTTATATTAGTATACACCCTCCCAAACAGGTTTGGTACATCCGATTCAGGCCTTTTCGCTAAAGTTAACCAATTGCCCCCAGGATACAAGTTCAAAAAACCCCTTAACACCTTTAACGTTGGTTCATAGCCGTATGCTTTACACATCACTATGAATGTGGTCAGTTAGGCTAAACCAAATGGGTTGAACCTAGAGATATGAACCTTTTAGTATTGCATAAACTTTAATATCAGTGGGTGCAGTGGAATCCTAAGGTTGGAATGGCTAAATACATGTGTATATAGCCCTACGAAACCTTCAGGAGCATCAAATATACCCTGATTAGACTTAGGCAACATGATTTTATACTCCAATGGAATCGGAAAATCAGCTAAGTGATCGTGTAAATCTTTTGCAGACAATGTACATTTTTGCTGTTTAATGATAAATTTGGAATCCATTTTAAACTACAGATAAAGAGGGATGTTTACCTTTTTCGAAGATGGTGTGCGCTCTAAAAGTTTACTGCGTGAAAAATATGGCGGAGAGAGTGAAAATGTTTTAGGGTTTCAACAACTCCTCCTTAAATAGTGTTTTTACCGCTTTCCTAGCCGCACACGTGTAACTGAAATTTACTCTTATCCGATCTCAAAAGTTTTTAAATTTTAAATGAAGTCTTTTAGTCTCCGGGTAGAATGGGAAATTGTGATTCCTATAGCGTGCAGCCGAAAGGATTAATTAGCATTAAATGCACTAAGTTAGGTGCATAGTCACTTTCCAACTAATACGATTAGCAGCAGGATAGTATTTTTTCGAAGCATGAAGTCGAAAGCAATGCCTCTTTGCTCATATGCATCACTTTCGACTGGGGGGCTTGATGATGTACCCTCCGAACAGCTCGAAGGACACTCCTCCGAGACGTGTCGAAGCCCTTCTATTAAAAGGCCCAAGTTAGGATTCCATAATATCCATAGGCGTCAAACCATTCGTTATCACGAAGGTTACCTCAGGGGAATTCGCCATTCGAAGCCATAATCCCTTCGGGGTACGGTTGACGAAGGAGCAATGGATAGGAGAACCTCCTGACTTGGTCAACCCCACGATCTCCCTCTCTTTCCTGGCTTCCCCGCCAAGCTTGAGAACGTGGGTCACTAAGCCCTAGCGGTCACCCACAATCATAGGACGCCCCAATGATCTCCGACATTTGCGCAGAAGTGCCTCTAACCCTATTTCTTCCACTATAAATAGGTTGGACGGGCAATGGATTATGGTATGCTCATTTCACACTCATCTCTTTACTTACACACACTTATACAACCATAACTCATACTTACTCTCACGCCGGAGGTGGTTCGCAGGGTCCTACCCCTGCGTAATTACTTAATGTAGTGTTTCATATTTCTTATTCTCAGGTGAAAGGCAAGTCTTGGCTGGAACATACACCCCTCATACCTTTGATTATCATCGAAGCCTGGTAGTGCAATCTATTGTACAATCAATAACGATGTTGATGCCCGACCAATTGAGCCAGTGTCATCTGCTCCTCCTATAAAAGAAAAGGAGCCTGTGGAGGTTGAAGATCAGTTAGTTGAGAATGTGGCAGACTCAGATGACCCTGCTTCGGAGGAACAGCTGGCGATCGTGGGGTCCTCCGGTATAGAGGACAAGGTCCATAGCAAGAAAGGTACAAGCTCCAAAGCTGCAAAGTCTTCCTCGAAGAGGAAGCTTATCTTTCCCACTCCCCCCTCTCGAACTACCCGGAAAAAGAGTGCTCAGGGTAAGGCTGTGGTGTTTCCAGCCATCGAAGGGCCCAACACTGATGACATTCATGGTAAGCCTTCTTCCCTATTGCAACAAAATTATATGCATATTGTGTTATACTAATAAGTTTATTTCTATTTGCAGGTCTCCCTGATATGAAGGAGCTTCCGTCCCCCTAGCTTGTCACTTGCTCGTTGAGCGTGTGACCCCATCTAGCTAGAAAGGGGGTGATGGATAATATGTCTTTGGAAAGGCTATGCGCCTGCATGATAAGAGCTATGTGAGACAATGCATATTGGATAACCAGCTCAACACTCGGACAAGGGATCTTCTGCGTGCTGTCACCAAAGCTAGGGAAGAGATGGACGTCATGCTTTCCAGGGAGAAGGCTAGGGACAAGCAATACGCAGACCTGCAGGTAAATATGAGGATGCTATGGAAGATTTCAACAAAAATCCTCTGGTCCAAGATCTCTAAGCAGATGTGGAGAAGCTCAAGGGTCAGTTAGCCAAAAGCCAGGCTGATTTCAGCAGGCTATCTCTCGAAGGCGCGAAGGTCATAGGCTACAAAGAGAAAATTTCCGTTCTGACTACCAAGTGTGGAGGCCTTGAAAAAGAGAGGGAAAGCTGATTGACCAAGAGATCAAGCTTAGAGAAAAGGTTGATGGGTTGGATCTTCGTCTCAAAATGCTCAAGAAAGACAGGGTTGATCTGGTGACCAAAGTTATCCCAAACATTGCTATGGAGTTGTACCATAGTGATGATGTGGGCATAATGATTGGGAAGTTGGTGAATGCAACCATTTTTCATGGCAAATGCACTACTCTTGAGGAGGTGCCCAAGACAGGTAAACCAACGGATCTTGCAAGTGTTCAATACTATAGGGCAACCCACGAGAAGAAATACGACAATGCAGGTAATACCTTATCCACTGCAG
This sequence comes from Chrysanthemum seticuspe, assembly GCA_019973895.1. NCBI lineage: Eukaryota > Viridiplantae > Streptophyta > Magnoliopsida > Asterales > Asteraceae > Chrysanthemum > Chrysanthemum seticuspe. The sequence goes on along the minus strand of BPTQ01000001.1, from coordinate 199,104,972 downwards.
AGTTCCCATTCCTTGCTGAGGCTACGAAGGACCCAACGGCCTCCATTGAGGACCTGTTGTCAAAGAAGCCAAGGATGGTTCAACCTGCTTCCCCCTCCAAGAAGGCTCCATCTGCAAAGATCCCATCCCCAGGCTCTACTGATCCAACTCATTCCAAGGTATGATGAAGGCTACCATGTGGTAGTTATTTGATCTTCCAGGGTGGTATGTACCCTGTTAAACAATATGTCTTTGTGTTCCTTTCCAGGCATGATGCCTGATGAAACAATTTACTTTCTGTATGTGATGAAGGCTACGGCCTAAGACAATATTTGCTTGCTGATCGTTAAGGCTACGGTCTTTTAGACTAGTTAGCCTAGTCGGTAATGAATATCTACATGATGGCTACTAGGGCCCATATTTTGCTTAACTTTGATTCTTCTCTTTATGTTTCATTTGCACGTAAATGTTTTACAACATAAGGCGTATGGTAGATGCGTAGCCTCATTGTGTGTAATTTCTGCACCAAGAATATAGCAATCGTATAATTTAGTTGCTGACAGAGGGCCGCGACCCACTCCGTCTTAATCCTTTGGGTAGCAAAAGGCTTGGAATACCTTAAGACCACGTAGGAAAGTTAATGTGAAGTTGAGATGGATGTTAAGCATATGAGCAAGACGTATTGTTAGTCTTTTTACATCCCTTCGACATTGAAACTTATAAAACCACTTGGCTGACAAATCTTTGTTGTATTGAACGAAACAAGAGATTTGAGGGAAATGTTTTATATCATTAAGTGGGTAGGGAGGATTACATCATTTTAAGAAATGAATACTAGACGCCTACCGTTAATGCTTCTTTCCCCAAGTGAGAAGAATGCAAATACATTGATTGAAAGCAATCAAAAAATGTCCTTAGACATTGTAAGTTTCATATGTAAAACTTACGAAGGGTAGTGCCATTCCAAGTCCTATCAATAGCGTCTCCAGCAAGGGTTTCCCGCTTGTAGGCTCCGTTGCCATATGCTTCCGTTACGACGTAGGGCCCTTCCCATGTAGGCCCTAGTTTACCCTGATACTCAACTTTACTTGCACTGCTGAGTCGGAGGACGTATTCACCTGGTTTGAATTTCGAAGGCCGAACCCTGCTGTTGTAGTACTTTTCAATCTTTTATTTATGGATAGCCTCCCTGATCGAGGCTATTTCCCTTCTTTCTTCGAGTAGGTCCAGATTGCTGCGGAGTCTTTCTTTGTTGTCTGTTGCTTCAAAGTTCATGAATCGTTCTGTTTCGACACTTACTTCCTAAGGAATGACAGCTTCCGTGCCATATGTCAAGCTGAAAGGTGTCTCCCCATGACTTGACTTTGTGTGCGTTCTGTGGGCGCAAAGTACTTGGGGCAGCTCATCCACCCAACCATGGTGGCTGTAACCGAGACTTCGTTATATGCCTTGGATGATGTCCCTGTTAGTAACTTCCACTCATCCGTTACCTTGAGGATGGTAAACGGAGGTGAAGGACTGCTTTATGTTCAAGCCTCTGCAAAAACGGGAAACACTTCTTTGGCAAAATGCTTCCCATTATCTGATATGATGATATGGGGTACTCCGAACCGGCAAATGATGTGTTCCCACACAAACTTTTCCATATGCCTCCCTGTGATTGATGCTAAGGGCTTAGCTTCGACCCATTTTGTGAAGTAATCGATGGCTACGACCAAAAACTTTACCCCTCCTGGAGCAATCGGTAGAGGGCCTATGCTATCTATCCCCCATTGGCTGAAAGGCCATGCGGATGTCACGGAGGTCATATCTTGTTTTGGTAGCCTTGGCACTCTTGAATGGATTTGACAGGCTTCACACTTCTGGATAATTTCCACTGCGTCCCTGTGCATCGAAGGCCAATAGTACCCTATCCTCATGATATTAGAAACAACGGAGCAAGGTCCTGCATGTAGCCCGCAAGACCCTTCGTGCACTTCTTGAATTATGTTGGAAGCTTGCCTAGGTCCTACACAACTGAGCCATGGAGACAAGAAAGACCTACGGTATAGGTAATTCCCCATGATCCTGTACTGTGGTGCTTTGATGCGGACCTTTCGTACGATGGACCTTTCTGATCGGAGTCATCCAATTTGACTCTTCCATCTAGTATTACGTCAGACACCTCCTTTCGTACGATGGACCTTTCTGCCAACACTTCGACCAGAACCTCCTTAGTTAAATGAGCGAATGCCATTGATGCCTGTTTGCTAAGTGCATATGTCTTTTTGTTTTGGTTTCTTCGAACATGCTCTATGTCATAGGAAGTGAATCATTCGAACATCTCCTTGGCTTTGTCCAGGCACTGCTTAATGCCAGGCTGTCTTGCTTCGTAGGAGCCTTTGATCTAGTTGGCCACTAGTTGTGAGTCAACAAAAATAGCCAAATCTTCTACCTCCATGTCTTTAGCCAGTCGGAGACCTGCTAGCAAGGCTTCATACTCTGCTTCATTATTAGTAGCATCAAATTCGAAGCGGAGTGCATACGTATGCTCCTTTCCTTCAGGGATAACTAGCATCAACCCTGCACCTGATCCGTCGGAGCTGGAGGCTCCATCGGTGTAAAGTTTCCACCCTTTGACTGTCTTTGCAGGCTTCTTGTCAGCAACTTTGTTGTCCTGCTTCGGTTCGGAGGGTGTTTCTGCTAAAAAGTCTGCTAGTATTTGCCCTTTGACCAAGTTCCTACCCTTGTACTCAATTTCATGCTCTCCTAGCTCGATGGCCCATTTAGCTATCCTTCCAGATTTCTCTGGCTTCGAAAGTATCTGCTTAATTGGCTTGTCAGTGAGCACGGTTATGGGATGAGCCTGGAAGTACCTTCAAAGGCGCCTCGTAGCATGAACCAAAGCTAGGATTAACTTTTCCAACTCTGGGTAATTTAGCTCAGCTCCCTATAGAACTATGCTAACAAAGTAGATAGGGATTAGCTTCTTTTCCCTTTCCGCCAATAAAACAACACTGATGCTTTTGTAGGAGGCTGCGATGTACATAAATAACACTTCGCCTTTGATTGGGCCGGTAAGTGTAGGTAGAATTGCCATGAACTCCTTGAGCTTTTGAAAGACAGCTTCTGCATCCGTGCTCCATTGAAACATATTTTTATCTGTGCGTCCCTTAAGTGTTTTGAAGAATGGCAAGGACCTGTCTGCACCCTTCGATAAGAATCTGCTAAGGGCTGCTAGCTTTCCATTCAAAATTTGTACATCCTTAAGAGACTTAGGAGCCTGCAAGTCTGTGATGGCTTTAACCTTGGAAGGATTGGCTTTAATACCCTGCTTTGTGATCAGGTGACCCAAGAATTGTCCTTCCTCTACGCTGAAAGAACACTTCTTGGGGTTTAACTTCATGTTGATGGCGCGAAGCTGATCGAAGGTTTCCTTTATGTCGGAGAGCATGTCCTCCTCCGTTCTACTCTTGATGACCATTTTGTCTACGTATGCTTCGAGGTTCCTACCTATTTTCTTGCTGAAGGCTTTGTCCACTAGCCTTTGGTAGGTGGCACCTGCATTCTTCAGACCGAAGGGCATCTTCTTGTAGCAATATACGCCTTTTCTTGTAAAAATGGTTGTTTTCTCTTAATCCTCTTCTGCCATCTGTATCTGGTGGTCACCTTTGTAGGCATCCAGAAAACATTTCAATCGAAACCATGATAAGGATTTCACCTTCCAATCAATTTTTGGTAGAGGATAACAGTCCTTCGGACAGGCCTTGTTGATGTCGGTGAAGTCTACACACATTAGCCATCCTCCATCATGCTTCTTATCCATCACTGGATTGGCTACCCAGGTTTGATACTTCACTTCCCTAAGTATACATGCTGCTATAAGTTCATCCACCTCCTTGCATGCTGCTGCATTCTTTTCGGATGCAAAGCTTTGACGCTTCTGCTTGATAGGTTCAATGTGCTTGAACTCGTTAAGCTTGTGCTCAGTGCTGAAGGGCTTTCCATCTATGATGAGGGTTCTGGGGACCCCCATCATGTCAGAGTACGTCCATGCAAAGACATCCGCGTTAGCCCTTAGTAACTTTTCCAGTTCTGCCTTAAAGGTGGTAGGGAGCTGCTTTCCAATGACCACCGTCTGATCAGGATGTAGATCATTTACTATGATGCGCTCTTCGGCATCAGTACAGCTAAGAATATCCTTCGGAGCCTCTTCATGATTTTGTTTGACCATTTTGCCTATATCTGTAGGCTTCTTCGTGTTGTAGCTAGAGAAAACCATTACAATACCGTAGGGTGTTTGGAATTTGATCGCAGAATGTATGGTGGAGACAACGATACCCATTTTCTGCATTGCGGTTGTCCCTATCAACAGGTTATAGGGAGATTCAGACCTTACGAATGCAAAAACCAGGGTTTCTGTTCTTTTTAGCCTTCCTTCTCCAATCGTAACCTCCAGAGGGACTTCTCCCAGCGGCCATGAATGCTCCCCTGAGAATCCCACCAAAGGTACCTTCGAATCTACTCTCTTCGACCTTATCGAAGGCTTGAGCTTCAGAAAACAATGCTCATAGATGACTTCGCAGGAACTTCCGCAGTCTAAGTAGGCTCTATTCGTGATAACATCAAATTATCCTGAATATTAAGTGTCAATTTCCCCCGATAATGCTTATAATTTATATCATTTATAAGGATTTACGCTTGTGTTCCATTATATTCCGCTTTCAGGTAAATTACGAGTACTGGAGCTAAAGAGACGCGGAATTGGAGAGTTTACTGAATATTTATCATAGTATGCTAACTTTGAAGAAGTTACGGCGTAACTCCTCTCTCAAATTAAGCCGTAACTAAAGCATGACTCAGAAAACCAACTTATCAGAAGATTACGGCGTAATTCTCCCTAAAGATTACGTCGTAACCATATTAGGTCAAATGAGGTTTCGCGCCACTGATAATTACGCCGTAACTCATGCATCAACTACGGCGTAACCAAGATTTATTGAAGATACAGTGTAACCCCTTCTAAGGTTACGCCGTAACCAGCAGATCTAGTGCAATTTACAAAGAATTAGATGATTACGGCGTAACTCTTTTATAGTTACGCCGTAACCAAGATCTGGCCTATAAATACCCCACGATTTCCAGCATTTCAAAGCATCCCATTTTACACATAACAACCAAAGAACATGGGAAAAAGCCAAAGGCAGGTCTAGAGGAGCATACGGAGCTATCTCCAAGGGAGAAATCACTCCCCTACGATAAGCATTAGCTTTATATCTTTTCTTTACTTTCGATTCATGTATTTCGTAACATTAAACATTGAATTGATTTGTATGGTTAATATGACGGCTAAGCACCTCTTGGTGCTGGCCTAGTTATGATTCCTTAATTGTTTTGTTTGCGTTTGCATTACTTCCGTATAATTATTTCTAAGTGTATGCATGCATAGTTTATTGGTAGCTACCCTTGTTTCGGTAGTTTTGAATGGCGGTAGAGGCTAGTTGCTTAGGAGATATGACCAACTGACACTAAGTGAGTAGACTGAGATGGGAATGGTAAGATATGACCAACTGACGACCCTTTCTACTTATGCGATTTGACCAACTGGTCACATACCGTTTGGATGAACTTAAGAATTAGGGGGTGAGTGTCTAAGATGCTAGCGCCCGGGAACTCACTATTATAAGTCTAGCATGTAGCAGAAGTTAATGACTCAGCTTAGGGGACTAGGAACAACTGGACTTATGAGGGAACACCTGACTTCTCTAGTGGTGGCATCTTTGCTGATAGGTTAGGGCGAACTGACCAAATGATGTCCTCTCGACTTTGACCCCACCTGAAGTAATTGGAAGTAATTAGACGTAGACATTACTAGCTAGGATGAATAACTAGGTTAGCACCACTCCCCTCTATTGATTACACCTTTGCCTTTATTTGTTTTAGTAGTTGATTAGTTAATTCGATATCAAAACCATCTCAAAATCTGTGAAACCTAGACTTAGTATTAATCCAACACACATAGCTCTTGGGACGACCTCGGTTTTACCGAATACTACACTACACACGACCGGGTACACTGCCCGTTAGTGCATTAGGGTAGACCATAGGTATAACGAGACATTATAAATATTAAAACCTGGTCATTAAAACCTGCATCAAGTTTTTGGCGCCGCTGCCGGGGAGTTATATTAGGATTGCTATTAAGTCTTTCATTTTTGTTTTGTTTTAAAATTTTTCAAATTCTCACGATCACTTTTCAAGTTTTCAGGTACCATGGAAGTTGTTAACATTGATGACCTCACTCTTGAGGAACATTTGGCGTTGACAAGAGCAGAACAAGGGCCGGGGCTCGTAAGACCGGCAATTGGAGCTGATGTCCGTTTCGAAATTAAAGACCAATTTATGAGGGAGCTTTGTGCTAACCCTTTTTCAGGAAACAGGGACGAAGATGCGTATGAGCACGTTGAAAATGTCTTATATATTGCAAGCCTTTTCAACATTCCGGGTGTGTCTCATGACGCTGTTATGCTTAGGGTGTTCCCCATGACTCTTACTGGGGCTGCCAGAAGATGGATCGAAAGATTTCCCGCCGGGGCAGTTAATACTTGGGCTCTACTAAAGAAGCACTTCATTTAGAGGTATTGCCCTCCGTCGAAGATTTCTAACCAGCTCTTGGAGATCCATAATTTCAAGCAAGAAGATGATGAAACGTTATATCAAGCCTGGGATAGATACAACGATCTCGTTTACAAATGTCCTACACATGATCTGAACAACCAACAAAAAGTCAACATCTTCTACAAAGGAATCAACGTGACTACAAGACAAATGTTGGACTATCAAGGACCGATCCCGAACATGACTCCTACTCTAGAAAATGAAGCCATTCAAAAAATGGCTGAACATTCCCAAAAATGGAACGATCGAGGAAGCAAAAGAAACCAAGGCGGAAGTTTTGACGGAATTGCAGCCATCGCTAGCAAAATTGAAAATCTAAGTCGAGATATGCTAAAAATCAGAGAAACCGTTCATGCAATCCAAGTGGGTTGTGAAACCTGTGGGGTAGGACATCTCACCAAGAATTGTCCTCGCAAAAACGATGAAAATATAATCGAAGAAGCTAAATATAGAGAAAATCGACCGTTTTACGGAGATAATCGAAATAGTAATGGGTATCGTGGAAATTACAACCGCGGGCCTTACGGAGAAAAAAGGCCCAACCTTGAAGAGACCATAAACAAGTTCCTGGAGAATTCAGCCCAGAAGCAAAAAGAACAAGATAAATGGCTAATGGATTTCCAGGAAAACACAAATAAGAATCTTTCCAGGCACGACGAAACCCTAAAAAACCTTGAAACCATGGTAAAAAAGCTCAGTGCTGAGATAGAGATGAATAGCGTTGAACCTGAGGGGACCAAACCTATGGTAGTGTGCAATGCCGTTTTTGCTGATGATAATTCACAGGATGTAATTGAGGAGTGCAAATCTACAACCAAAAAATTAGAAAAAACTATTGTCGACAATCAGGTGCAGTTACGCCGTAACTATTTCCCAGAGTTACGGCGTAACCATAATTCAGAAGGCATAACTAGGTCAGAAATTAGTTTATTTTCTGTTAAGGATATTAGCACAGGCGGGTTAGTCATTCCATGTTAAGTTGGGAGTTATGATATCTTGGGGGTAGTAGATTTTGGGTCTAGTATAAACATCATGCCACTTTCCATATTCTTAAAACTCAAATTAATTCGTCTTTGGAAAACAGATATCGTGATTGAGATGGCAAATAAGACCAAGGCTATTCCATTAGGAATTACAGGTGGTAATTGTGTGAAGGTCGATAGATTCTTTTCTGCCCCAGAATTTGTGGTTATGGACATGGAAAAAAACACAAAGGAACGTTTGATTCTTGGTAAACCGTTCCTCGACTCATTAGGATACTATGGTGATAGAGTAGACTTTAAATTGGACAAAACTGTATGCCATGAGCCGGATGAAATAGTAACAAATGAGGATTCACCGGAGGTTCTTCTGGATTATTCCGATAGATTTCCTCCTTCATATTTTGGCTATTTGCAAGGAACCGAGTCAAGTGATGATGACAACAGCGGAGGGGAAGATGATGATGTCCGGCCTTCGGTACCGAGTTATGTTGTTACTGGGAAACTTCACTGTTGTACTCCTGAAACTTCTTTGATTGATGGGTATAAAGTTACATTGCCTACGTGTTCTCCTTTTTAAAAACGATGTAATGGAGGAGGACAGTATCTCATTCGAATAATAAAAGAGGCTGTAGAAGTTTGGTGGTGCTGGGAAGACGAAAAGCTTATCATGAAAAAGTGGTTGCAAGGGCATAATTATCTAAATGAGTGGTTCACTGAGATTGATTGGACTATTCATTTTTGTGAACCAGCTATGATGTCTGATGAATTCACCATAGCATGGCCTACATGCGACCCCAACCGTAAGATCTGCGATGGAGGAGAATTCCCCGATCCTGACTGGCTCAAACGCAAGGAATGGGCATGTTTTGACGAGGAAAAGAGAAGGAAAGTCGGATACAAGGGAATCTCATTTGAAAACTGGTTACGAGTAAAGTTTGGAGCTGTTAAATTAAAATGAGAATAAGAGGCTAAATTTTGTTATGAGTGGGCAAAGGCTAATTTTTTGCAAGAAAATCGATATTCTATAGCTCGGTTTATTTCTCCACGTGTTTGGGACAAGCCCTCTTCAACTAAAAAAGCAGACGTGGAGGAAGTTGGCCAAGTCCAAAGACCACCATAAAACCCCAAGGCTCTGAGTCTAACTTAAAGACTCATAAATAAAGAAAAGTGCTCTTTCGGAAGACAACCCAAATTATCCCTTTCTTTTGTTTTATTTCCATTTCTGTTGGGTTTTGTATTTTTAACCATTTTTGCAGGTAACAAAGAGAAATTGCTGCTGCAGCATGCTGATCTGACCAGAGTTACGGCGTAACTCATTCTCATGGTTATGCCGTAACAGGCCCCTTGCAGCAGAACTTCTGTTGGATTAATCCCAGATAGATTTTTTGAGCCTTAATGAACAGATTGTAAACCTGTGTAATCACAAGCAAACTATAGAGAATCTCTGTTAAACTTATGTCCACGCGGAATATGAACACAAGAGTTAAAGAAGACAATAAACACAAAACTCTTGATCCTTTATGGATCTATATTAATTCACTAATAATGTTTTCAAAAGTGTACATAAACACTAGCCGCAGGTTTCTTTTATACTATCAGAAACCCTAATTCTGCAGCTTACAAAACACGTAAAAGATACACATTATCTCTTCCTAAAATAACTCATGCATATCCTAACTAATTACTAATAATACGGATACTACTATCCGCAAAAACAAATATATCAGCAGTAACTGCACTATCAGCGGTACCTGCACTAACAGCAGAAACAAAAATAACTATCAGCAGGAACCTGATCAGCCGGAACCATACTGTTACAATATTTCCTAACAACTTCTGATGCAATACCAATTACGGCGTAATTCTATCTAAGTGGTTACGCCGTAGCTACACTCTTGCAGTGTATGCCAGGTTTTGCCTAGTTACGGCGTAACTCCTTATAGAGTTACGACGTAACTATCCTCTGTACTTCTTTCATTTTTAACACAATAACCTTGTATTAGTATTTTAAATGAACTTTGTGGGTGTGTTCCCTGTAAACCCTCACGAGACTTCACTCGTCCACTTGGGACACCAAGTGGTTTAAAAGGCTTGTTGCATATGCTAAATGCAACCGTGATTCCTACGAAAGTGAGTTAGGTTTGTTTTTCATTTTTTTCATTTTTTTTTCTTTTTAGAATTATGCTTGTCGGTAGTGTGATTTCAGGGATTGAAGTTTTCTCGTGGATGCTTATACGAAGGCACGACTCTTTTTCGTGGGCCTTCTTTCTTTTTGGAGCAAATTTCAGGGAAATTCTCGCGCTAATTCTACTTTTCTCTTCACCTTTATTTAACGCTTAGTACAAAAGGGACTTTGTACAATTCAAGTGGGGGGACGGGAGTAGAATTGTCTCTTGAACTTTATTTTGCCCTCATTTTTCTAGTTTATTTTGAAAAATTATGCCATTTTTTAAATTTTGACATGTTTTTATTAACCTAACTAGATTAGACCTTAGCAGAGCACATACAACCCTTGATATTATATGGTGAGATTAGTCTTATCCATTTCCAATATTTTACCCCAAATCCACCAAATTATGAGTGTGCCGGTAGCTTGTAAACGTTAGAACTTGGCCTTTGCACCATTTCGAGACCATAGACGAGGTATGTTGAGTTAGCTCGATGTATTTAGACTTTTCAGTTTAAGAAGTCAGTATTATAGGATTATCACCCAAATAGCCTACCATTGTGTGTCTATCGATTAGTCACCTCGACTTCTCGACCCCCATGTGAAACCCTTTTGTTGCACTCACCTTTAGTGCAAGATACCCCTAGATACACCCATCTGAGCCATTCCTTTCCTTTTGTTAACCCAATATATTGTTTCGATACACCTATGCACTTTAGCCTACCCAGTAGTCTTTATTTGTGATTGGGAAGTCATCATTTGCCTAAGTTCAAGGTTCAAGTGTAAAGGTTCGGAAATCACGCTTTCGTCGACGACATATTCTTAAAGATCGTTGAAGACCCCCCGAATTCCCATTGTTCATCTCAAGTGAGGGGATCTTATGTTTAGTTGTTATGTTTATGTTGAAAAAACAATAGTTATGTTATTTAGTTTATTGTAAAGTGCGATGTTATAAGCACTATGTTATGAGCCTTATATAGATTTAGTATCGAGGAGGCCACCTCGGTCACATGTGAAGATTGGAGTTGGTAATTCCGCCAACAGTTGAAGAAAAGGTGGCGTGCCCATCATGACGTCCTCTAATGACACATCTACCTAGTATTTTATGATCCGGTTTCTTAACTTCAAGCTTGAACTCTAGGCGGATGGTAAGTGGTGATGACTTGGTTATAGATTTAGACTATCTGCTTGATTTTTATTTTACACCATTTATATATCCCATGTCTTATCCTACCCTTTAGTCATGAAGCGTGTTTAGGTGATGCAACGAGCAATCTTTGGTGTCTTGGCCATGGATTTGGTCATGTATCATTGATTTTGTCCACTTCGCCGTGACAAGTTAGTAGATGACAAATCACCCTTAACCCATGTTGTGTCTACCTATATTGCCTTCAAAAATTGTTTTGTCCTTAACGCTAGTGGTGGAGATTTGTGTAACCGCCAAGCTTATGATAGAATACATGCTATGACTGTGCGATTGAGTGATCACCCCAAAATTGACACTTAGAATAGTTGAGAGATTTGAGTGTTTCGTTCCCATTTCGTGAGGTGTTCGGCTTTGTTTTATTCTAGCATAAGGGATTTGTAAACTTATATTTTTCAGGTAATGGGAGATATGTTTTTAGGAATCTATCTAATAAGGTCTACTTGAGGGCAAGTAGAGTTCAAGTGGGGGGGGGGGTATTTGATAACATCAAATTATCCTGAATATTAAGTGTCAATTTCCCCCGATAGTGCTTGTAATTTATATCATTTATATGGATTTACGCTTGTTTTCCATTATATTACACTTTCAGGTAAATTACGAGCATTGGAGCTAAAGAGACGCGGAATTGGAGAGTTTACTGAAGATTTATCTTAGTATGCTCACTTTGAAGAAGTTACGGCGTAACTCTTCTCTCACATTACGCCGTAACTAAAGCGTGACTCAGAAAACCAACTTATCAGAAGATTACGGCGTAACTCTCCCTAAAGATTACGTCGTAACCATATTAGGTCAAATGAGGTTCCGCGCCGCTGATAATTACGCCGTAACTCATGCATCAACTACGGCGTAACCAAGATTTATTGAAGATACAGCGTAACCCCTTCTAAGGTTATGCCGTAACCAGCAGATCTAGTGCAATTTACGAAGAATTAGATGATTACCGCGTAACTCTTTTTATAGTTACGCTGTAACCAAGATCTGGCCTATAAATACCCCATGATTTCCAGCATTTCAAAGCATCCCATTTTACACATAACAACCAAAGAACGTGGGAAGAAGCCAAAGGCAGGTCTAGAGGAGCATACAGAGCTATCTCCAAGGGAGAAATCACTCCCCTACGATAAGCATTAGCTTTTTATCTTTTCTTTACTTTTAATTCATGTATTTCATAACATTAAACATTGAATTGATTTGTATGGTTAATATGAGCGGCTAAGCACCTCTTGGTGTTGGCCTAGTTATGATTCCTTAATTGTTTTGTTTGCATTTACATTACTTCCGTATAATTATTTCTACGTGTATGCATGCATAGTTTATTGGTAGCTACCCTTGTTTCGGTTGTTTTGAATGGCGGTAGAGGCTACCTTAGGAGATATGACTAACTGAGCCTAAGTGAGTAGACTGAGATGGGAAGGGTAAGATATAAGAATTAGTCTAAGATGCTAGCGCCCGGGCACTCACTATTATAAGTCTAGCATGTAGCGGAACTTAATGACTCAGCTTAGGGTACCAGGAACAGTTGGACTTATGAGGTTACACCTGACTTCTCCAGTGGTGGCATCTTTGCTGATAGGTTAGGGCGAACTGACCAAATGTTGTCCTCTCGACTTTGACCCCACCTGAAGTAATTGGAAGTAATTAGATGTAGACAACACTAGCTAGGATGAATAACTAGGTTAGCACCACTCCCCTTTATTGATTACACCTTTGCCTTTATTTGTTTTAGTAGTTGATCAGTTAATTCGATATCAAAACCATCTCAAAATCTGTGACACCTAAACTTAGTATTAATCCAACACACATAGCTCTTGGGACGACCTCGGTTTTACCGAATACTACACTACACACGACCGAGTACACTGCCCGTTAGTGCATTAGGGTAGACCATAGGTATAACGAGACATTATAAATATTAAAACCTGGTCAGTAAAACCTGCAACAATTCACTTCCCTGTTGGAAATTAAGAATTTGATGACCACATGGTCATTTGAGAGAACCCTGCCATTGATCAAAGGGAACGTAACATCCCATACCCCGCATAATCCTCTTTCTACTGCCTTTCTCTTTAAACCAGAGTCATCTCTGTGAACCATGAGGATTGGAGCTTCGACAAGCGTGTTATCTTTTCCCAACTGTGTGTCGGAGACCTTCTCTTTACCTTTCCTTATACCCTTCACCAAATGTCCCAATTGGCCAGACTTCACGGCCTCTTCTATTTGTTTCTTGAGCTCTCTGCAATCGTGGAAATAGCAGTACTTGGATGTATCCCTGCTCCTACCTCTACTTGCCAAATGAGGAGGAGGTTCGAAGGCCTTCGCAGCCCTTTCAGTAGCAAGTATTTCCCTTAGAGATTTAGATAGATTTGCCAAGAGTTCGTGGTTGATGTTTTTGTTGTAGAGTGTGAACATGTCCCTGCCTTTGTGTCTGTTTTTTTACCCTTCCCACGAAGAGTGCTTTGGGATGTTGCTGTGACTTTGTTTACTTTCGATCGGATCCCCATTAGTGGACACTTCTTTGGCTTCGATCCAGGTGTACGTCTTCTCCATTCAGTGGATAGGAATTCCACCAGACTTCTGTTTCGCAGGCCAAGCACAAAACCAGAGATGCGCTGGTCTTCGTGCAGACCCAGAATTTGCAAGGTGTCATCAGTTTATCTAGTAACGAAAGCCATAGTGCTCTCGTTTTCCCTCTGCTTGATGTTGTGTACTATCAAGTGAGTCCTTGTAAACTTTTTCTGCTGGCTGAAGTGTGATCTAAACTTGGATTTGAGATCATCAAAATTCACTATGCTACCTGCTTTTTGCCCATTCCACCATATACGAGCGGAGTCTCGCAAGGTATATGTGAACATGTTGCAAGCAACCGGCATAACCCATTTCTGCATTCTAATAGCCCTTCGAACAGATGTAAGAAATTATCCAGGTCCCCTTTCCCATCATAAGTACCAATGTGTGCGGGCATTTTCAACCCGTCGGGTAGAGGGTAGTCTTCTATCCATCTTACAGAAGGTGTTGTGGAACTCATGGGCTTCGAATAAAGACAGTTGTAAGGTGGCATGTAAATGAGGACAGTGTTGTATGGGTTATGGTTCGAAGGTACTCTGACAGAATTTTGGTTAACATAAGGAGGGTAAGAAGTAGGTATAAAATATGGGTGACTTCCTACAGGGTACGGAGGGTATACCATAGGTTGCTCGTAAGGCATGTTTCCGTATGGTTGAGGAAAGCAATGGTTGCTGTCACACCCCCAATTTACCTGTTTTGCAGCGGAATGGAATTCCTGGGGATTGACTGTCATAGCACCACATCACAGTTATATTGAACGACCTAAAGTGTCGTTTTAAAAAAAACACATCGTTGGATATATCATAAAAACATAATCAGAGTACAACATCGGTCCCAAAAGGTTTACAAAGTTTGTGGAAATACAAATATGTTACTAATCCCAACGATGTTTTGAAATAAAGTGCCATAATGTACATAATGTAAGTCGACGCCGCGACTCAAAATGTAGGTCCCTAAACCATGTCATGATGAATGCCTCAGTTACCTGAAAATACATTGCTAAAAACGTCAACAATAATGTTGGTGAGAAATCATAGGTTTATGTAAATGTTTTATACGACTACACAAGTATAGACCATGCATGACAATCAAGTCACGTAAAAATAATGTTACAATTGCTCTAAGCCCATGACCCCGAAACTAGACTGTTCAATAATGTATGCCCCTGCAGAGTGTTTGCCAGACAACTCCGTAATACCATCAAATGAAATGCATCCGTTTGCCTGGTTGGGATTCACCAACCCGGATGGAGGCGTCACCCTCGATAGATCTATCCACTCATCCTCGCTTCAAAGATTAACGGTTCATGTTCAAGTAATGGGGACTTTCAAATTGGCAAATGTGGTAACTTAAGCAATGTAATGAATTTAACATACTTGGTATCGTACAAAAAAAATGTAGTGCAATGTATTCTCCCCCGTGGGTTTGAAAATAATCGAAAGCATGTAAAACGGGGCTATGAAAACTCACTTGGATAAACTGGAATAACGGCAAAAGTGAGTACACTGAGGTTTAATGTAATGCGTCAACCGGGACCTATTATCAATGATATGATATGTCATGAGTTGCAATGTAATGTTATGCATGCACTTCGTATGTTATTTATACCATTTACGAGTTTTGAAAATATTACTCGTCGTCGAAAAATACTCTTTTGACGTCTTGACCCATCAAAAATCACTTTACATGTTTTTACGTCCAAATGTCATCCTACAATGGTTTTATAATGATTTTTGGTGAAATTACCATTTTTCGTCGCAAAACAATGTCGTCGGAAAAATCATGAAATTAACAAAAATGACTCCGGAAAAGTAGTCGTAAAATGGTATACGTCGATCGTTAGAGAACGAACTCGACGGTTTTGGAAAGTTTGTATCGATATCTAAAAGTTTCAGTTCAGGAGTTTTCGTCCAAAAGGTCTCGATCATAAAGATATCAATGGCTAAAGATGGTGGTTTTGGCTAATTGTGTGCAGAAAATAAGTTTCGGCCAAGTTTGAACATCCGTAATTAATTCATTATAACTCCGTTTTACAAACGGCTTTTTGTTTTGAAAAATATGGCCGGTGAACTTGCTTTTACCAGAAGGCAATTCGTTCCAAAAAGTTTTGCATCATAGTTAAAAACAGCCGCAAACATGGTCGTTACAGCTAATGAAATACTTGTAACGTAAAAATAATATAATTCTTCAGAAAATAATATTTACGGCAACTTTATGAAAACGGCCATATCTTTGTCGTTTTAAATCCGTTTTCTACGTATAATACGTCCTTAGCTTCGTATCGAAGTAAACTAATATATTTTTGAGAAGTCGAAATAATTTGTGAAGCTTAAGGCTCGTTTTTGACCCGAACAAGTAAAAACAGCAAAGCTGAATTTTCTGAAAATAATACGTTTCGTCGTCAAACTTTAAAAATCCATAACTTCTTCGTTATAAGTCCGTTTTCATCCGTTCAAGCGGCCACGGATTCGTTTTAAAGTATATTTTCTAAATATCAAGGCCAAAATTTCGTACCAACAGTAGGTTTTTCCAGAAATTCGAATTAAGGACAGAACGTAAAATATACATATCGAAAATAGTTTTTCTCGAACAAAACCTATTCTAATCCCTTCAAATCAACTCCAAAGCTAATCTAATCCTACCATACACCTTCTTAGGGTGTCATGGGTTCCTAATCACCATCAAGACCAAAGAATACCATGGGAGTAATTATAGGATGACCATAAGTATATATATAACTTCTAAAATCATGAAATAAATGGTATAAATCACATATCATGCATATAAGCTCCAAAAATGAAAAGAAACATATGAAAATGAAAAGGAAACATGAAAATGATAAAAACAAGCTTACAAGTGATAGTGATGAGGTGAAAGTAACAAGGATTAACTTAAATATCCTTGGTTTTTATTTCAAAACCATAAAAAGGATATAAACTAGATTGTAAACACTTGATTTTTGCAAAAATCTTGATCCCTTGTGCTCTTGGATGTGTGACCGGTTTTGTGAACCCAAAAGAAGAGAGAAATTTTTCTTCTAACACTTTGAAATGAGGATGAAAAGTATGAGATATTATTTGAGGTAAACTATATATATAAGCAAGTATTTATTACAATCAACTTACCATGCCCATCAATAAATATACCCTCCCCCTTGTCGGCCAAGGGGGGAGGGATGTAAGACTTTGTGTTTTTTTTTTTTTTTTTTTTTTTTTTTTTTTTTTTTTTTTAAAACTTGACTACACTTGTATAATTTGCAAACATTTAACAAAAGTATAAGAAATGTGTAAGTTAAATGAATGTAAAGGTAAATGGTAGAATTTTTGGTACAAGTAAGTTTTTAATAGCTCAAAATAGATTGTAATGATATAATAAAAATTGTAAAAATACTTTCCTTGTGAAAATTGAGTGATAAAATAATTGTCGTATAATTTTTAAGAAAACGACGTAATAATTAAACTTTAACGATTTAAGTACCAAATAAATTTAAAACACTAGGAAAACTAAAAATATAGTTTTTATAAACTAAATATAAGTTTAAAAATACCTCGGGATCATTTTTGAAAGTAGCGGGTTAAATATTTAAAATAAAAACTCACGCGATAAAGATTATTAAATATAAAAATTACGCGTAAAATATGAAATGAAATGTCGTGAATGAACTAATGAGATGCACATGATGTCAATGAAATGTAGACTAATCATAGTCCATATGAAATGTACGTGATGTCATGATCATGAATTCGCCGCTAAACCTCCAAGGTTACGCGAATTTGAAACAAGTAAACCAAGTTTACCAAAAATGTTGAAATAATGAGACATGAACTGTGTCGAGAAATGACCTGAAAGTACGGGTTGTCACAGTTGCTAGTCTGCCCATTAGGTGGGGGTAGACCCCATGGGGATAAGAATGAGCCTGAAAAGGAGGGTACATACCATGAGGAGGAATATTTCCTCCCCCATTCATTTGAGGTGGATTGCCTTCTACGCCGGATGCGTGAGAAGGCTGCAGCGGAACCCCTGCTTCAGTTCTCCCCAGATAGGCTGCCAAGAGTGGTGGCAAGTTAACCTCCGTAGTCTCCCTTCGGTGACTCCTTCCGATGGAAGCTTCCATAGTCTCCGGAACATCTTTGAAACCCACCGATCTTCCACTCGGCCTTCGACTTCCCGGAGATCCTACCCTCAGCACTGAGCGTGTAGCCCCAGGAGCCGAGGGCCTAGTCTCCATTTCTATCTCTTCGTCATACTCATCACTAGAGTATTCCAACTCCCTCCGCATCTCTACGTTCCGAGCTTGCGTCCTTCGAGCCCTCAATAAGGACTATAGCGCTTCAATGTTAGCTTCAACGAACGCAGGACTGATTACTGGTTCGGGGTTAGCTGACGTCGAAGCATGGTTGTTGGGAGTTATTTTAGGGTGAGATCGTGTGGTGAAAGTGGATGCGGTTATGTTGGGAAGGTTGTTAGGATCGTTGACTGGTATTGGTGTCAAGGTCGAGAAACCCGGAGGGGGAGTATCTTCTCTTCCTTGATTCATGCCATAAAAGTAGTGAGCGCGATTGACTGGTTATAAGTTTGGAATAATGAGACCAATTGTAGCGGGTCCCACGGATGGCGCCACTGATTGTACAATAATTCGTACGATCAGGACTTCGATGGTGATCGAAGGGTATGAGGGGTGATATGCTTGTGCCAAACTTGTAGCTAATCTGCAATAAGAAATAGTAGACACTTCATTAAGTGATTGCGCAGGGGTTGGACCCTGCGAACCACCTCCGGCGTGAGAGTAAGTATGTGATATGTGTTGTAAGTAATGTAAAGTATGTGAAATACTTTGTTGAGTGAACATACCATTGAAATGACTCGTCCAACCTATTTATAGATAGAGATATAAGCTTGGAGAGTGTTTGGGCACGTTTGGGAGATCATGGGGGCGTCCCATGATTTGCGGTAACCGCTAGGGCTTCATCCCCACTCTCTTTGTCTTGGCGGGGAAGCTAAGGAGATAGTGGGAACGTGGGGGAAGACCAAGTCAATGTTCTCCTTTGTCTTAGTGTCTTGAAAAGGTAAGACTCCGAAGGGCATAGGCCTTCGGCTGGCGAATTCCCAACTGGTAACCATATCAAGGATGAATGATTTTACGCCAATGATGACTTATGAAGATAGACTTGATCCTTCCTAATGCAAATTCAACTAGGGTCGAAGGGGAGTCCTTCGACCTGATCGGAGGGTACGTCATCAATATCTGTTTAGATTAGTTGATGGGTTTGATGATTGGATGTTGTTTGGAGGTTGATTGATTGTGTTTGGTTGTTGGAGAAGCCATTTGGCAGTGTTTTGATGGGATTAGTGAGGCGTACGAGCCACTAGGGACTTGTACATGGGTCTTGGTTGGCGTACGTGACCCACAAGGACCAAGGAGCCGGGTCGGGTTGTTGTGGTATCTTGTTGGTAGTTGTTGTTGGTGTTTGGATGAGACGCGCAGAGCCGAAAAGCTTCTAGAGCTTGTTTGGTTCACGTGGTCTTAACCGGGACCGTGTCATGACCATTAGGGCCGTGACATTGGTTACAGGTATATTTGGTAGTTGTTTGGATGGCGAGATTGATATGGGTTGATTGGAGATTGATTTGCGCTATTGTGATTATTTACTTGGACTTATATTATAAATTGTTAACTTTGAGCAACGTCGGTGTTACTTTGACTTTTTAGTCATAGTTGACCCCGACAACGCCGTAACATGGACTTTAGTATATATTGGACTATAGATTGATTTAAAAGCCGAGAGGTCATGACTCGTGCTTGTGGACCTGAAACGAATAACGATTTGAAACTTATATTGAAATTGATGTAATATATATATATATATATATATATATATATATATATATATATATATATATATATATATATAGTGTATCTTTATTTTTAGAACCCTGTTAAGTGCGAGAACTACGAGAACTCTAATTGACCAATCACAATTTAGTATTCCATTTTTTTTAAATTAATATAATTAATTTATTAGGGGCATTATTGGTACTTTAACATTCACATAATCTTAACTGATAATTCAAAATTATCCTAGAATCATGCACCATATATGCGATTTCTTTTTTTCAAATGATTTTCCAGATTTAGTTTCTACGAAATTCACAAACCATTATCATAAATCCAGAATTATTATCAAACCCTAATCCAAAACGTTTATCAAACCCTAATCCAGAATTCATTTTTCTCTCAAAAACAAACATGGTTGACATTGTTGATATTGTTCTGTTAAGAATTAGAAAATTCAGTCATTAAAGTGTCGGTCACCTCAAGTATATGTAATCGTTAGAATGCTCGTAGTCGTAGTCATTTAATATTAGTTAGTATTTAGTTAAGCAACACCGTGGAGGACGGACGGGTCTTTACCCATTGTATGCCTGATCCACAGCCCGTAGGAGGCGAGTCTTGTAAGAATACTATAAATGCCCTCTACCTCCCAAGGTAGAGGGTTGGAGCTTCAATACCATTTTTCTTTGTTTCACATAGTTCCCAACTCTCTTCCCTTTCTTTCTCTAAACATTACATACGCCCCATATGTTATTGGTTTTATGTGTTTGTGAAATCCTTTATATTACAATTGGTATCAAGAGCCATGGTTTGATCACTCATCTTTCATGCTCTTTGTTTTGGTGGATTTCATAAGGTTTTTGGGGTTATAAGTGTTTAGAAGAGTTTGAATCATTTGGTCAATTTCTAGTGTTAAAGTTTGAATTTTGATAGTACTTTTGTGTTTAGGATCATCATATGTGCTTAGGTTTTGAATTGGAAGGCTTGAATGATCATAGTTGGGCTGTTTTTTATTGTTAAAGTGGTTGTTTTTGAATATTGTAATATGCGAGTTGAGCCACGGTAAAATGTTTCTTCGAAGCGAGTTACTTTGTTATATGGAAGCGAGTTACTTTGTTATTGGAAGCGAGTTGGTTTATACGACTTCGCTGTTAAGCGAGTTGATTCTTCAAGCGACTTGAGTTCTAAAGCGACTTGGCTATTAAGCGAGTTGTATTGGCAGCGAGTTGGTTTATGCGACTTCGCTATTTAGCGAGTTGACTCTTTATGCGACTTGGTTGTTAAGCGAGTTGTCTCTGTATGCGACTTGGCTATTAAGCGAGTTGTTTCTTTAAGCGACTTGAGTTTTACACGACTTGTCTCTTAAGCGAGTTGATTGTTTAGTGAGTTGATACCAAAGCGAGTTGACTGTTTAGCTACTTGTCTATTGAGACTTGTTACTTCTTCGTGCTACATTTTTACGATTGTTCTTTTGGTTTAGTAAAATCCCGTGAAAGAATCTATTTCCCGGTTTAATCAAAGAATATTAAAATCCCGTAGAATCTGGAATCATGTCTAACAACGTTCCTACTATCGCTTCGACTGTAGCTGAGGACGTTCAAGCAGCCGGATCAGATACTCGTCTACCTATGTTTGAAAGAACTGATTATGACTCATGGGCTCAACGAATTAGGTTGTACTGTTTGGGAAAGGAAAATGGGGTCAACATTCTCAAATCAATATATGAAGGACCTTATCAGATTGAGACTACAAGGGACATACTTGAAACTGCTGCGGATGGAACAGTGATCTTAGGATTGGACAGACCAAAGACTTATGATGAGCTCAGTGATAAGGAGAAAAAGAGATACGATGCTGATATCAGGGCTTCAAACATTATACTTCAGGGTCTTCCAAAAGACATCTACAAGTTGATCAATCACAACACTGAAGCCAAGGCAGTTTGGGATAATGTAAAGATGCTTCTCTGAGGTTCTGAATTAACTAAGGAAGATAGAGAATCACAACTGTATGATGAATTTGAGCACTTTAAAATGAAACCAGAAGAAAGTGTCTATGAATATTACGTGAGATTCCACAAGCTTGTGAATGACATGAGGAATATCAAAATGACCATGCCAAATATTCAGCTGAACTCAAAGTTTGTGAACAACATGAATCCCGAATGGCACAAATTTGTCACCTCTGTGAAGCTAACCAAAGGATTAAAGAACACCAACTATGAGCAACTGTATGCCTTCCTGTTTCAGAATGAGAGACATGCTATGTTTGAATGAATGATTCTTGAACAGTTCAAATCTAAACAGGGAGAAGCAAGCTCATCAAATGATTCAACAACATTCTACACCAATGTTGGAATTACCACCAAAGCTTCTCAAGTCATACCCACGGGTAATGGTAATTACAAGCTCATTCCTGATCCAGCATATAAGCCTCTAGACTCAAACACTCTCATGGAAAACTTCATCAATCAATTGTCTTTCATAGTGAGTCAAAATATGAATTCCACTCCACACACCAACAATAACCTCAGAACATCATCCAATCCACACAATCAAGCTACTGTCAGAGATGGAAAGGTTATGGTGCAACCTATTCAAGGAAGGCAGTATGAACAGGGAAGAGGTGGAGTGGGTGGTGGGTATGTGGCAAATCAGAATCGTAGAAGGAATGCAAATCAAGGACAAGCAAAGCAAATCAAATGCTACAACAGTGGTGGTGAGGGACATATTTTAAGGAACTGTACATCTCCAAAACGTCTACAGAATGCAGAATACTTCAGAGACAAGATGTTGCTTGTGCAAGCTCAGGATAATGGAGCAGTTTTGGATGAAGAAGAGTTGTTGTTTCTTGCTGAGGGAAATGCCAAAACCTATGATGCTGATGTTGATGAGCATCTAATTCAGGAAATAGGCCACAATCATCAAAATGCCTTTCAAGTTGCTGACTGTGATGCATTTGACTCTGATGTCGATGATGAACCTACTGCCCAGACAATCTTCATGGCTAGCATTTCACCAATGGTCTCTCCAAAGGTCTCGTCACCATAACAGGCTGGTTCATCCAAAGAATCAATCATCTCAGAGGTATTAAAACTATACGATGAAGTTGATGAGCAAAAGATTCATAACGAAGTACAATCTCATGAAACTTATGAATCATATATTGATAATGTGGATAATAGTAATATTGTCTCATATGATCAATATGTGATGCAAAGTGAAAGTGAAAATGTACCAAGTGATGCATCTTTTGCAGTCAATGATGACTATGTCTTTGATGAATACACTGTATGTTCCCCTGATGATTCTGTTATCTCTGAGCTAAATGCCTATAAAGAACAAGTTATTATTTATGAACAACGTGCTAAGTTCGAGTTAACTACCCGTGAGCAGGAAATGGATGTCCAAATGCGTACAATTATTAGAAAAAGTAATTTTAGAGAAGAAGTGTTAAAACAAGAGTTAAACTCCTTACATGAAAAGCTTTCTAAAACTGTTAAGCAAAAGCAAGAGCTTCAAGATAATGTTAAAGTGCTTAAACAAGAATTTAATGCTAAGGAATCAAAACTTTTGAATGACTTTCTAATCTAAAAACTTTGAAAAACAAGCTTGAAAATAAGTTGTACGTACAAGGGAATACGATTCAGACTGCTCACATGATCACTAAGCATAGAGTTCTCAGCGATAAGCATAGCATTCCTCTAGTTAAGGAACCCAATCCTGAATATGGTAAAGTAGCTAGATATGCTCAGAAAGTATTATATGATGGTAATGAAATCCTTAAGCCTAGGCAGAAACCTAGTTGCGCTAAGTGTACTGAGGAAGATATGCATTTTGAAGAAGTCAATAGGGAGAAAATGTATAAGAAGCTAAAAGATCCTGAGTGTAAAAAGCAAAACATAACGTTTAAACCCCATGATTACACTAAAGAAAATTGGATCTCCCTGAACAGGTTTAAGCCTCAAGCTAAATTAACCCCTGAAAAAATTTTTTGGAAGAAAGATATGGATAAGTAAAAAGCAAGTGAACTTGTTGAAACAAACCCTCCCCTTAGGAAAGAACCTGCAGCTACTGTGTACCCTCCTAATACACCAATGCACTTAGTTCCGAGAACGATTTCCACTAATAGCAAGACCTTAATCAGCCTGTATGTTGTTTATCAACTATTTGTTGATTTTGAGAAAACGTGTAAGAAAAGGATCACACCCACTGGGATAACTGAAGGGGAAAGGGGTTTTGAGCAAACTAAAGAATGCTATTTAACTGAGGTCATGCCTTTCTTTAAACAATTAAAAGGTCAATTTGAGAGTCTTAAAAAGGGGATAGACTCAGATATTAAAGAAATGGAAAAGGAATTTGATGCAATGATAATTGAAGTCAATGATTATGAACGAGAACTCAAGTATAATGAAATTGAAAGGAAGAATTTGCATACCTTAAATGAGAACTTAGTATTGAGTTGTGTGGCTCAAGATGTGTTTTATACTGTTACTAAGCATTCTATTACTGCTTCTCAATTTCATGAATTAACTGTTGCCTTGAAAGTTTCCCATGATCGTGTCATTGAGCTTGAAAACAAAAACTTAGAACTAAATGAGAAAATTGATCAGGATGATCACGATAATTTGGTAAAAGATTTTTCTAAGCTAGAAGTTAAACATTTTGATTTGCAACTAAAATATCAACATCTCAAAGAAAATGTCAAAACCTCTAACATCAAGACATCCTCAAATGTTCCAGAGTTTGATGCACTTTTTGAAATAAACAAACGTGACGAACAGATTCAAGCTCACTGTAACACGATCAGAAAGTTGAAAACCCAAATTTCACAATTAAAGGGTGAAAAGAACAATGTGACTGGCTCCCAAATGCCTCCTCCTTTAGATTCTCAGTGTTCTCAAACTTTTCATCTTCAAAACTTGGTTAATGCTTTACAAAAGGAAAATGAGAGTTTTCTAGAAGAAAATGAAAAGGTTAAACGACACTTTAAAGAGTTATATGATTCAATGAAAGTCACTCGTGACAAGAACAACGAAAAAATAACGTCTTTACAAAAGGAAATTGAGAATCTGAGGAGTCAGGTAAAAGGGAAAATGCCACTTGTCTTCAATGAGAATGTTGCATCAAAGTCATCTGCAGACTCCAAATATAATGTGACTGTTAAATACATTCCTCCTCATCTTATGAATAACAAACTTGTGTTTCATAACTATTTTGCTCACATTAAGGATAGTCTAGAATGTCTCCGTGAGATTGTAGAAGAGGATTTCATAAATAAGCCACTTGATAGAGAAATTAGATTTGCTTGCATTCAGGCCAAACGATCTAAGGAACTGTTAGATTGCTTAAGAGCAAATTTGCCCTAAACCCGTTGGTAAGAAGGATAAAATAGTTGTGCCTTGTTCTATGACTGACTTTAAGACTGCCAATCTTGATATGCCTCACTCAGTGCCTAAAGTTAAGCATGTAAGCTTCAATGTGCCTTCAAGTAGTTCAGATCCCAGCACTTCTAAACCTGAAAAGCAAAAAGTAGCAATACCAACTAATGTTCTCATTCCCTCTACAGGAGTAATCAGTGACATTAAAGCAAGCGGGTCAAAGCCTTCTGGCAATACAAAGCAAGATAGGACCTTGCAAGCTAAGAATGTGCAATGAAAGAAAGTAGAAGAACACCCTAGGAACATTAAGTTTGATTTGAATAAAACGAATCGTGTTGATTCTAGTATTAGCTATAAGCGTACTGTATTTAATTCGAATTCTACTACTTTTGGCAAAACATGTGATGATGATTGCTTGGTTTCTATTACTAATCATAAATGTGGTGTGAATGATTTGATTAATGCTGTTAAATGCCCTGTTAAGATTGCTTATGCCAAAAATCATGCTAAGAAGGCTAAAAGGAAATGGCGGAAGAAGGTTAGAAAACATTGGAAACCCACAGAAAGGAAATTTAGTAACATAGGTTTTCAGTGGATACGTACTGGCCGCAAATTCAATCTTAATGAGATTTGCCCTAATTTATCTAGATCAATGCCCATTAGGAAATGGATGCCTACTGGTAGAACTATTCCTTTAAGAAGTGAACATACTTTGAATAGGTCTAATGCATACACTAGCACTGCATCAATCCCTGATGATTCCATTGTTTCTACTTTCGATGTGGGTGTTCCAATTATTGTTACTAACCAAATGGAACCCATTCTTGCATGGGGATCCCAATTATCCAGTTATCCATTCTTGTCTGTGTTCAACTGCAGATTGTTCAAATCGTTCTGTGGTACCTGGACTCAGGCTGTTCCAAGCATATGACTGGAGACCGGTCGCAGCTCATGAACTTCGTGAGTAAATTTTTCGGGACAGTTAGATTCGAGAATGATCATTTCGGTGCAATTATGGGTTATGGAGACTATGTTGTTGGTGATAGTGTAATCTCCAGGGTATATTACGTTGAAGGTCTTGGTCATAACTTATTCTCTGTCGGTCAATTCTGTGATTCTGATCTAGAAGTGGCTTTCAGAAAACATACTTGTTTCGTTAAAGAACTTGATGGTGCAGAACTTTTAAGAGGAACACGTGGTTCAAACCTATACACCATCTCTATCGAAGATATGATGAAGTCTTCTCCAATTTGCTTGTTGTAAAAAGCTTCAAAAACAAAGTCATGGTTATGGCATCGTCGTCTCAATCACTTGAACTTCGGCACCATAAATGATCTTTCCAGAAGGGACTTAGTTATAGGCTTACCTAGACTAAAGTATGAAAAGGATCATCTTTGTTCAGCATGCCAATTGGGAAAAAGCAAGAAGTATGCCCACAAACCCAAACTTACAAACTCAGTTATGGAAGTTCTTCATACCATTCACATGGATTTATGTGGACCCATGAGAGTGCAGAATATTTTCGGGAAGAAATATGATGATTACTCTCGATTTACTTGGGTTAAGTTCTTAAGGACAAAGGATGAAACTCCAGATATCATCATTAAACTTATCAAACAACTGCAGGTTCGACTTAACAAAACTGTCAGAATTATCCGAACAGACAATGGAACTGAGTTTGTTAATAAAGAACTTAGTGAGTTTTATGAAAGTGTTGGAATCAGTCATCAAAGAAGTGTTCCACGAACTCCTCAATAGAACGGTGTAGTTGAAAGACGAAATCAAACTCTTGTGGAAGCCGCAAGAACAATGCTAATTTACTCAAAGGTTCCAATGTTTCTCTGGGCTGAAGCCATTGCCACTGCATGCTACACTCAAAATCGATCCCTAATTCACACTTCTCATGGAAAAAATCCATATGAACTTGTCCACAATCGAAAACCTAATCTTTCATTCCTTCGTATGTTTGGTGCATTGTGTTATCCAACCAATGAGGGTCAAGACTTAGGCAAACTTAAAGCTAAAGCAGACATTGGAGTATTTGTAGGATATGCACCAAGCAGAAAAGGATACCGAATCTACAACAAAAGAACCCGAAATATCATGGAAACAATTCACGTTACGTTCGATGAGCTGACCGGTCAAATGGCTCCAGGACAAACCAGTTCTGGACCCGCATCACAACCTTCATCAAGTAGTCCCATTAGTTCTTCTCTTGTACATAATCTCTCACCAGCAACTCCTTATGTACCTCCTTCAGAAGATGATTTGAAGAAATTGTTTGATCCAAGGTTTGATGAACACTATGAGCCAATTGCTAATGATCTGTCAAATCCATCAACATAGGCTGCTCCTATCCCTGTCAATGAAGTTAACCCTTCAGTTTCTATGTCATTAAGTCAAGAAGCGCCTGCTGCTGATCACTCTGTCTCATCAACAAATCTTCAATCATCGAGTGTACATCATGGAATTGTTTCTGGCACCTATGATGGAGATAACTACTTTGCTACTCCTGAAGATGCTCCCTTTGAAAACATATTTGCTCCTGAATCATCATCAGAACCATCTTCATCAGGAGAAATTGACTATGCTACTTCAGTTCCTCAACAACAACAACATGAACACCTCAGAAAATGGACACATGATCATCCATTGGAGAACATCATTGGAAACCTTTCTCATCCAGTATCCACTCGTAAACAACTTGAAACTGATGCCTTATGGTGCTTCTTCAACTCCGTACTCTCTAAGATCGAACCAAAAGACGTTAAAACTGCCATGAATGAAGACAGCTGGTTCAATGCCATGCAAGAAGAAATTCATGAGTTTGATCGACTAGATGTATGGGAATTAGTACCTGCTCCTGACTGTGCTATGATCATTGCTCTAAAGTGGATCTTCAAAGTAAAACTTGATGAGCATGGTGATGTGTTAAAGAACAAGGCTCGATTGGTTGCAAAAGGATATCGTCAAGAGGAGGGTATTGACTTTGAAGAATCATTTGCTCCAGTTGCACGTATCGAGGCAATCAAAATCTTCCTGGCTAATGCTGCAAGTAAGAACATGGTTGTCTATCAGATGGATGTAAAGACGGCTTTTCTTAACGGAGATCTTAAAGAAGTCGTATACGTTAGTCAACCGGAAGGTTTTGTGAATCCAGAGCATCCTACTCATGTCTATCGCTTGAAGAAGGCTCTTTACGGTTTGAAGCAAGCTCCAAGGGCATGGTATGATACGCTATCAACGTTTCTTCTATCTACTAGATTCAGCAAAGGAGCAGTTGATCCGACATTGTTCACCAGAAAGTCAGGCAAACATTTAATTCACGTTCAAATCTATGTTGATGATATTATTTTTGCCTCGACTGACCCCAATGAATGTGACCGTTTTTCTAATGAGATGGGTTCCAAATTTCAAATGTCTATGATGGGACAAATGTCATTTTTCTTAGGATTACAAATTTCACAAAGTCCTGGAGGCATTGTTATCAATCAATCTAAATATGCTAATGAAATTTTAAAGAAATTTGGATTTGATACTTGTGACACCGTTGACACTCCCATGGTGGAGCGTACCAAACTGGATGAGGACCACTCAGGGATCATGGTAGATCAAACGAAATATCGAAGTATGATTGGATCCCTGATGTACCTCACAGCCAGTAGACCTGATATTCTGTTCGATGTATTCATGTGTGCTAGATACCAGGCTAAGCCTACCAAAAAGCACCTTGAAGCGGTTAAACGGGTCTGTCGGTATCTCCAAGGAACCATCAACATGGGACTTTGGTACCCGAAGGACACCGGTATGTCACTAATAGCCTATGCAGATGCTGACCATGCAGGATGTCAAGATACACGTCGAAGTACGTCTGGAGGTGCTCAGTTTTTGGGTGATAAGCTTGTGAGCTGGTCTTCAAAGAAACAAATGAGTACTTCTATGTCCTCTACAGAGGCTGAATACATAGCCATGTCATCTTGTTGTGCTCAAATCCTATGGATGAGATCCCAATTATCTGACTATGGCTTTGAATTCAACAAAATCCCTCTGTATTGTGATAACAAAAGTGCCATTGCTCTCTCTTGCAACAATGTTCAACATTCAAGAGCAAAGCACATCGACATTCGATATCATTTCATTCGGGAACAAGTGGAAAAAGGTGTGGTAGAACTCTATTTCAAAACCCACAAAAGAAAAATAGAAAAATATAAAATTTTCAAAATCCATAAAAATTAGAAAATCTTGAAAAATCCTAAAAATATTGTTATTTTGTCATGTTTTTCTTTATTCGATATCATCTACGGACTTTGTGTTGACATTCAAAAAATGTCACGGGGTTTTAGATGTTCTTCGAATGTATATAAATTGTTTAAAAAAAATGAGACGGAGAAAAATGGTGGTTTATTGTCATTTCAGGCAGTAACCCATTTTAAAAGGAAAGAACAGTGCCATGCTTAATCTTATTTTTCAAATCTCATGCCCTGTTTCTTAAAACAAATGTTTGTCATCAAAAAGACAAATGTTTTCTTTCCAAATATTTTTCCGTCTAATGATTCTTCTGAAAAATATTTGTCATCTAATGAAAACAAAATTGCTTTGAAAATACCTCGGACTCTATTTTTGAAAATCATCTGGGCTTATCATCTGTCAAAATCTCTATCTCTCAAGCAACAACTTATGTCATTGATTGAGGGGGAGAATGATTTTAATCGAATCAAAAAGATTATTTTTCAAACAATTGGCACTTAAACGATCAAGGTCTTCTTTTGGATAATCAAAATGAACAATGTTTTATACAAGTGGTTCAAGACCTTGGCTAATGTTATGTTTTCAATAGACATTTATGCATAATTGGTCAATGGAGTTTAAAGTCTCAAAATCTAATCCTTATCAGTTAAAATGTCTTTCAAAAGCAAGTCACTATTCTCCTCAAAAGCTCTCAAAATTTAATTTAAATCAATAGAGATCAAAACTATCAAAGGATTTGAAAATTGTGATCGGGGGAGAATTTGTGATTTAAATTGGATTTAAACTGATAAGTTGATAAATGGTTTAATACTTGATTAACATGCTCCTTTCCCTTCATGTGCTAAACGATTTCAAATTTTCCATGCATATGTTAAGGGGGAGCATCAACATCAAACCAAATTGGATTAAAACGTGATTGATTTGTCTCTAAGTGCAGTTATTCCCCAATATGTGCTAATCAATTCCAAAATCAGATGCACATATTGAGGGGGAGCCAATTTTTGAAAACCACATTCTTTCCCGAAAATATCTTTAAATATATGTGAAACACTGATTTTGATCGGGAAAGTGATGTCAATATTTCTAGAAAATATTTATCAAAGAAGTGAATTCTTCCTCTTGCCTCCATGTGCCAAAATGATTTCAAACATATGATGCACATGTTGAGGGGGAGCCGTTTTCTAAAATATCAAAAACAATTCAGGTACATAATGTTTTGATCATGTATCACAAGTACTTGGATTGATTTTCAAATGGTTTTCAATTGGTTCCAATGGCTGATGAACAATACCAAAAAGACCGACCAATTTTACTTTATGAATGGTGATATAAGGATGGTTAGGTTAGGTATTCGTTCCCACGATCCCGCCAGAGCCGGAGGGATCTACCCAGGGACAATCCACTAGATAGTGAAGAGTCCTTAGGTATGATGGAAAAAAGGAGTAAAGTGAGATATGGGAAGAGTGCGGACTGAGATTGGGGTAGAACTAGAATAAACCCAACAAGGTTCTAGTAATGAAGTCTCGGTAAGCACCAAAGGGGTTGAAGAATGAAAAATAAATAAATGCGAAAAGGGTGAAAAGAAATAGCCCTCCATTATTTTCAACCTTAGGGCAGAAATCGGGTTCAATTCATATGCTACTGGCTGTTACCTAGGTAACACCGCTATTGAAGACAAGACGTCATGGACCCAGAGATGCACTGTACTACATCTTCCCAAGCTACTCAAGTTCCTCTTAAAAGGACTTGTTTCATTCTCACAGGGGAACCTACATTATCTATCGATTTTCTCTTAGAGATGGTTGATATTGAAGAAGGAGACCCTCTCCCTAGTCTCCGGCATAGGAACCAAATGTGCACAATTGAGTCTAGAGCCACGAGATCATCAATAAATATCATTAAGGACACGATCAATGAAGACTCTCTGTTTCACACAATGTGGAATGAGAGAATATATGTTAAGAGTCCTACGCATTATCCTTGTGGTATTGTCAGAACATCTGAGTGATATGCAAACATATTCACAATGAAGATGGAAAGCCTTCTAGAGCCAACATCAAACAAGCTCTTGGTAGGTGGCATGTGAGATCTATCCAATAGATCAACCATGTGACAACTAAACAGAAACAATGGGGCGATTCATAATTTTGAATCAATCCTGGTTCAGGTTATGGATTGACGGATACCTTTGAAAAACCGGTCGTTGTGCTCAAAATAGTTTTCACTAACACATCGACTGTGCATTAATGTTTCAAAATAAAAGGTGTTTATGATTGATAATTGATTTTCATTAAAACCTTCGTTGTATTGCAAAAACAATTTATATCAAGCAATACGCGATTTTTTTTCAAATCTCTTTTCATCAATCAGTGAATCTCAAATTCGTTGGTTCACTCATTCCGTGTTGTCTTCTTTGAGATGTTCCGGTTTGAGAACAGCTTGAGCAACTGCGAAACCCTGTCAAGGAGATTCTTCAGAATTATACCTGATCACAAGCAGTACTTGTACTGATCAACGGGGAACCGTGGACCGTGTACCTCAATTCAACGAAAGTGATCAAAGACACTTTCTTGTTCTTTATTGCTAACTGTTGTATGCAGGTACACCCAACGTTTGCAGCTGATCAGAATGGAGAGGTCAATCCATAGCCGCATGCTCACACATCACATTCATTTCCAAAGAAATCATGATTAGTGCATCAATGACTCTGATATTCTCACTCCATGCTTCTGCTACGTTGCTGCAAATATCATGAATAAACTAAAGCTTCCGCTACTCTGATGAGAAGAAATCATGATCCAAAATGTGAGCATCTCGGTCCACTGTCACAACATCACACAATGTCAACACTACAATGGAAGAGTCAGAGATTTATGCAAGCTGATGATCTCAAAGTTGGCTCAAAACTCATCATCACGTGGATCAGTTAAAGACCTCCACTTGAATTATCCAAACAAGCAAAATATGAAGAATCAAAGACTACGAGCTACAGAGCAATGAAATTAAACAAGAATCCAAGAACAATCTTAATGTAATATCTGTTTGTATTCTGTGTAAATTGAGGTGACCTCCCTTAGGGGGAGATTGTTAGGAATTAGAAAATTCAGTCATTAAAGTGTCGGTCACCTCAAGTATATGTAATCGTTAGAATGCTCGTAGTCGTAGTCATTTAATATTAGTTATTATTTAGTTAAGCAACACGTGGAGGATGGACGAGTCTTTACCCATTGTATGCCTGATCCACAGCCCGTATGAGGCGAGTCTTGTAAGAATACTATAAATACCCTCTACCTCCCAAGGTAGAGGGTTGGAGCTTCAATACAATTTTTCTTTGTTTCACATAGTTCCCAACTCTCTTCCCTTTCTCTCTATAAACATTACATATGCCCCATATGTTATTGGTTTGATGTGTTTGTGAAATCCTTTATATTACATGTTCAACATCCGAATATGAGCACAAACCCGACTCCAGAAGATGACCCTCTTATGGATGAACTGAATGATGAAACAATTTTTTTTACCCCTACAGGATCTGATTATAGAGAATGCGCATTATGATCAAGACGACAATAATGGTTAACTTCTTTTTAATTTTAATTTTTTTACTTATTTTGTAAAACTGTTTGTTGAAGTTTATGTTACTGTAATGTTTCTTGAGTTGTCAATAATTTTGATTGGAAAGCAGAAGTTTTGGAAAATTGAATTGCAAAACTGAAGATTAGATAATGTACATGCATGTTTATAATTATGCATGCATTTTTAACTGTTATATGGTGCATACTTTTTGGGTAATGTACATGCATGTGAGACTGTTGTTAAAGTTATGTTACTGTAATGTTTCTTGAGGTGTTAATAATTTGGATTGGAAAACAGAAGTTTTAGAAAATTGAATTTCAAAACTGAAGATTGGATAATGTACATGCATGTTTATAATTATCCATCCATTTTTAACTGTTATATGGTGCATATTTTGGGTAATGTACATGCATGTTAAACTGTTGTATGGTGCATATTTAGTAAAACACAATTTGTACCCCTTCATTAGTTATGTTGTTTTTGCTAATATATGTGTTTTAATTATTTGTAGAAGATGATGTTGATGTTGATGTTTATGATCTTGATCCTGAGTTCATTCCCACACCAAACGGTAGCTCATATTGGGTCCCAAACGTTCCTGTTGATGAAAAACCTAAAAAGAGTACTCGTTTCCATACGTTTCAAGAAGCGGTTAACATGAACAAGGTTTATGCGGCTAAGGGCATATTTGGTGTACGTAAATCAGGGTCCAAAAAATGGAATGGGCAGGTCACACACAAATATGTCATATGTAGTAGAGGGGGTAAACCTAGGAAGATGGCTGAAACAAACACACTAATCGAAGATGTCCAAGAAAATGATAACGTAGACGGGAAAACAAAAAGAAAACGTAGATCTTCAACAACACTGAACGATTGTAAAGCAAGGATTTGTTTGAAAGTTATTCCAGGCACAAAAAAGTATGAATTGTATGATTGGACCGAGAATCACAACCACCCACTTATAGTTCAGTCGAACATGGATCTATCTCGCGCTCGACGGAAGCTGCAATATGGCGATTATATGTTTATTCACCGCGCTTCCTTGACTAATATTGGTGCACAAAAAGCACACAGGTTAAGAGTAGCACTGTTGGGTAGGTTTGACAAAGTTAGGGGAATGCCGGTTGATTGGAGTAACTTTAGACGTGCTATGAATTTGTTTATCGGTGATAGGGATGCTCAAATGTTAGTTGACAAAATGACGAAGAGGAAGGAACATGTCCCCGAATTCTCTTTTTATCATCACACAATTGAAAAGAAATTGTGCCGTATATTTTGGGCGGACGAAACAATGAAATGCAACTATGTTGCATTTGGAGATGTTGTCTCGTTTGATGCTACTTTTGAAACAAACAAGTTTTATCATTTTTCTTTATACCAGTTATGCCATTTTTTATAGTTATACAGACATGTTTACATTGAATTTATGTCATTTTACTATTTCAGAGTTATGTCATATCTGACAATTTATTTAAATTTACCTTTTACAGGTATAATATGATTTTTGTACCATTTACTGGTGTTGATCACCACCACAAATGCGTTACTTTTGGTGCGGCGTTGTTGTCTGATGAAAAGCATGAATCTTACTGCTGGATGCTTGACGCCTTTTTAAAAACTCATGGCAAACAACCACTGTTGGCTCTTACTGACCAGGATGGTGCGTTACGTAAGGCTATTTTACAGGTTTTTCCGGATTCCCATCATAGGTTGTGCATGTGGCACATCACTCAGAAACTTCCCGAAAAGGTAATTTTTATGTTTTTCATATTTGTTTTTGCATTTTTATATATGTTCACTTGTATTCTAATAATTCTTAAGATGTTAAATAAGTGAGAAACCCCTTTAATACATGAACATAATTTTACAGGTATTGGGTGATCTAGATGATGACTCTGAATTCCGAAAAGAGTTCCACAAGTTAGTGTGGAATGTATATATTGGCCCTGAACTTTTTGAGCAGCGTTGGCATGATTTAATATCAAAGTATAACCTTAGCGAGAACAAATGGTTAACGGACATGTATGCTATAAGAGAAAGGTGGGTTCCTGGATATTTTAGCCACTTGCCAATGTGTGGACTAATGAAGACAACTTCACGGTCAGAGAGCTCTAATGCATTCTTCCAGGTGTATTCTAGTCCTTGAAATTCGCTTGTCCATTTTATGATGTGTTTTGAATCAGCCATGGAAAAGTAACGTTACACGCAACGTGTGTTAGACAACACAACAGCTAAGAAAACCCCTGTGATGTTTACCCACTTGGTAATCGAACGTCATGCTTCTGAAGTCTACACACATCCAATATTCAGGGATGTATAACACGAGATTACAAAAGGTTTATATTCTTGTGCACATATTGGTTCACGTTTGGAGGGATCTGTTGAATATTGCGTCATACGACAGCGAGATAAGAGAAATGATACTGTTGTTGATGCTACGGTATATTTTTTTACCCTATATCTTTGATACTGTTTTATATTGACATGCGCTTTGTAATAGAAAACATGCATGTTTCATTCACGTACCAGGTTCCTTTATCCCATATAAACATGCATGTCACACATATATAACCATGTAATGTTTTAGTTTTGAGGAGTTAATTAATATGTTTGTATTAATACTTTTTTTTACATTTTTTTTATATGTTTTGTTACAGGTTTCTGTGAATCAGTTGGATGGTACCATAAACTGCTCCTGTGGTCATTACAATCGCCATGGTTATCTATGTAGACACGTTTTCTGTGTATTTGGAATTCAAGGTACGAAGAAAATTCCTATGAACTACGTCAGTGATCGTTGGCGTAAAAATGTTCTTCCTAATCATTTGCGTGAAAAGCGCCATAGGTATGGTCCATACATAGAAGAAACGGAAATTCTAGCTTCTAAGGTAACATCATCAATCGAAGAATGTATAGATCTAATAAGGAATGACCCGGAAAAGTTGGAAGCCTTGCTTACAAAGATTAAAGAGTTGAAGACAGAAATAGAAGCTGAGCTCCCACCACAATCCGAGCCTCAAAACAAGGATGCACTGTATGAGGACCTGTTGGGGGTAAAGGCCCCTCCTGTTATTATAATTGAGAATCCTCCAGATTATAGCACCAAGGGCATGCGTTCTGGTACTACCCGTATAGTAAGTGCAACTGAAAAAGGGAAAAACATAAAAAGGGCACAAACGAATAGAAAAGTACCGTTCAAACCACGTAAGTATCGTATTTGTGGGAATATAGGACACAATAGACGAAGTTGTGAAGAGGCACCATCAAAGAAAAAATTGGGTAAAAATAACAAGGGTAAGAAAAAAGTTGTTGAAGAAGATTCCATTGAGGAAGATGACCAAGACGATGAATATGAGGATATTTATGAAGAAGAAAACATCGACGAAGATGGGGGAGATGATGAAGATGATTATTCATATGATGAATAAGATGCGGTTCAATAATCATAATGCATTTAACTTTTTACTTTGTTTCTTTTTACGTTGTTCCTATTTACTCTTTGGATTTTTTCATTACATACTTGCTTCCTGTTCACATTACATAGATGTTTAAATAATTGCTTTTGTTGTGAGTTATCATTTTATGGTTTTCCTTTGTTTCTTTTTACTATCTTTGATATTTTTGGTTTTATGACTATGTGATCTGGGTAGTGTTCATAAAAAATACAAGTACGTTTTCATTACATACTAGTTTCATGTTTACAGTACATACATGTTCAAATACTTGTTTAGATTGTGAGTTATCATTTTATGGTTTTTCTTTATTTATTTGTACTCTCTTGATATTTTTTGGTTTTATGCCTATGCGATCTGGGTATGTTCAGAAAAAATACAAGTATGTTTTCATAACATACTTGTTTTCATGTTTATAGTACATACATGTTCAAACACTTGTTTATGTTGTGAGTCTTCATTTTTACGGTTTTTCTTTGTTTCTTTTTACACTCCTGATATTTTTTTTGGTTTTATGCAAATGTGATCTGGGTATGCTCATAAAAATACATGTATGGTTTCCATTACACACTTTTTTTGTTGTGAACATATTTTTTTTTAAGAAAGTTAGATGTCAACATGCAAGTTTTCTGCACAGATACATGTATGTTTTGCATTACATACTTGTTTCATGTTTATAAACTTCAAAATTTAACAAGTTTTTTTCATACTTGTGTTGAATATAGTTTGT
Organism: Chrysanthemum seticuspe; assembly: GCA_019973895.1. Lineage (NCBI taxonomy): Eukaryota > Viridiplantae > Streptophyta > Magnoliopsida > Asterales > Asteraceae > Chrysanthemum > Chrysanthemum seticuspe. The sequence goes on along the minus strand of BPTQ01000001.1, from coordinate 199,068,193 downwards.
TATAAGAAATTTGTTTTCAACATCCATGTTTCTTAACAAATATGACATAGATGTTGTTGATCTTTCCATCTTCACAGCAACTTTTGGTCCTTCAGTTTTTCCCAAATATGCTGCAACCTTGTCTTTATGCACATTGCATTCAGCAAGTAGCATCCTTGCAGCATATTTTAACCTTAACTTCGCCAACTGATTATCCTGCTTCTTACCTTCATTAGCCAAGCCGCACACCCACCTACCCATCGTAGCCCCAGTATAAGCCTCCATGTGTCGCATGACAAAGACACCACATTCGTCCGGCTTGCAATCAGTTTGCCAAGAGAATTCTGGACGGAAAACTTCGGCATGTTCAATTGCTTCTCCATTTGCAATTCCAATTTTTCGCATGTGTATTCCCAAATTTTGGGACTGCATGAAACAATAAATCAAAACATTAACGTACAAAACTCACATGTTTCACTTTTATAACATACTTGAATATGCTATTTTATACTATACAATTATCCTGTTTTCAAGTCTATTGATCATAAAATTTACAAACCATAATAGCAGCTAATGTCATGTCACTTATAGCCGTCAATGGAGTTAACTTTTGTACACTGCCCTCTGTCTTTCTGACCTTATTGCTATCAATAAGGGTCACGTTCGGATATTTCAAATTCATGCATATCACAAATATGTGTTGTCCATTTCTAACAGGGATAAAAGCCCGCAATTTTTTGATATCACACATACGCCCAATGTTATAACATAAACAAATTTTTTAATACATTCATAAACATTCATGTCTATACCAGATACTTGTACAACTTACAATGTCCACATATTTAAGCATCCCATCCTTCCCTGATTGCGCAGCCAGCTTTTCCACGTTCAAAATATACAGATTCAGGGCAACCGTTGTCTGCTTTCCATTAGTGAATTTCTTCTTATCCTTGTACAGATATGTTATTCTAATAAGCATCTATTTAATTTTTCAAAGTTATACAAAAAGTAATCTACTAATACACTTACCACGACATAACTAGGAAAATAGAATCGTGAGTAGGAGTTGGGGTCTTTGTAGTTTTCCAATGAATTGAGAAATGCAGACCAGCAATATCATGTCCAAGTAGCAGAGTCCGCATTTCATTCATACTTGTCCTTACCCCATACGTCGTCTCAAAGATTATTTCACTGTAATTAAAGCCGATAGATTATCATTATATGATATGATATATTAATTACTACTAAACATTGTTGTTATCTAAATGAATCTTAAATATGTTACATACCTTCCATGTGTTGTTGTCGTGTTGGTCAGATATGCTTCAACTGATTTTTCCTCTTTTGTGAACCTACCATCAACTTCAAGAATCCTGTTATAGTATGGTGATACCATACATAATGTTATTCCTCCCACACGTCTAGCACGATTCTTGACTGGTTTCAGACTTCTTAACGGAACTACATTAATTGGTTCCACGTTTACCCCTGAACTACTCTCAACTTTAAATTGCACTCTCTTTCCAACTACATCTTCTGTTTTTTTTACTTCTTTTATACTGGGTTCGTCTGCTTCTTTCTCCTCAGCATTCTGGGATGGTTGAGTGAATCCATGACTAAAACTTGGCAACTCCTTTTCCCATTCTTTGTCCGCACCTTGGAAGCTTGAAACAACTCTGTCTACGGTTGCTATAACCTCCGCTTGCGTCTCTGGTCCCATTTTGTAGGCAGGAGACTCCAAGCTACCTCCTACATTCTCATCATTTACACCACTCGTTCCCCTCTCTTTCACAACTTCATTATCATGCAACCCCGTAGTACCTCCTTCATTTGCAGCGTTTCTACCACTCGTCCCCTCATCAGTTACCTTTTTAAACACAAGAGCTTCCCTGTACTGTTGACTCAAATCTGTTATCAGCAGGTTACCCGGGAACAGTCCAAGTCCCGTGGCCAGAGTTTTTTCGAACGACTCTCGATTCGTTCGTATTGTCTCAACAATCTTGTTCAACTTCCATATGAATCCCTATACCAAAATATATAGTATATTATAAACCGGGTGTTTTTTTTAGCAGCCTACTTGTTGAAAACATTGTAGTAAACATCTATGTTTTTGTTAAAACATTTGTGTACAATGTCGAATTGTTTACGTTTACCTCTTCATCATCGGGCATGGTATCTATGTCTTCTTCAATGTACGGCCCGTGCAGTTCACCCATACCGATACCTCCATTTGCAATTTCTTATACTTCCCGCTCTCTTAACAGCTCTATTGTCCAAAATTTGATTTGAGGTCTAACACGAGGCACGTTGAACCTGTCACACACAGTTGCATCAACGTACGACATCTGATTAACATACGATTTATTAGAAAATAGAACATTATACATTTTATCGAATTAAATTACAAAAAAATAGTTCTGAAAAGTTACTATTAGAAAAGTAATTGGCCCCGGAAAGAAACAGTTCACCATGTCCCTCTTCCAACCTTCTTTGTATCTCTGTAGACATTGCCAAATATAGTTGCACCAATTAATGGAGGAAAAATTTGTTCTACTAGTTATGTGATTTAGCACACTCTCATTACAAATCCCTTTTTGTTTCGTGCAGCCCATAATCGACGTAATCAAAACAATGAACTTTAACTTGAAGTTCAAATCTGCAATTCTCGACTTTCGTATTTGAACCTTAATATCACCGGTAAGCACTTCTTTTTCACCTCTATACTGCTCTTTCCAGTTTCTCGGCATCTCCTCATCCTTTTCAACCTCCTGTTCCATTATATCTATTCCCTCGTTTCTTATACCTAGAATATCTGAAATAAGCTCCTTTGTAATCATAATACTACCATTTCCTAGTTTTATTTCCATCCTTATAGGGTTGAAATTGTCGACTACATAAAACCCCATCTTAGAAGGTATGCCATCTAACTTCATATCTACTATTCCCCCAAACCCCATTCTCTCGATCCAAAATTTCGGAGCAGGTGTTAGTGTTTGTATGGCATCGAATACTACCTTTGGACTATTCCTAGACTGGAAAGAATGCGTACCACCAGCTTTAAAACTTTCACCTTTTTTCTTTTTACCTTTATTAACAACCTCTGTTCTAGCACCTACAATTAACAGATATTACTTTTAGCAAACATTCAACATTAATGAAATTTGATTCATAGTATACGTTTGACTTACCCTTCTTTTCAACCATTTCCTTCTTTAATTTTTTGCTTGGACCGACACCTGTAACATATATGATATACACCATTAACTCCTCTTTCAAACATTTTATAACCTTTTATCTTATAATATACACAATTAGCACTTACCATTGCCACTGGATGGTGCTCTTTTCTCTCGGTTACCCTCAGCTTCCACTTTCCCTTTATTTCACCCACTCCTTCTGACACCTAACACGTAAACATCCACTAGTTGTTTAACATCTTTGTAAAATGAAAAATTGTTCAATTACTAATTAAATACTCTATTATGAGACTCACCAGCAGTATTCCAGTCTGCATTAACGAAGTCGTCATCTGAATCCTCTTCCTCTATGTTTATATCAGCAGCAATTGGTTCGTCATTTGCAATTGGTTCCTTTTCTAAGCTCCTTTGTTTCCTCTTCATACCTAATATCCATTAAATATATAAACAATGTTATATATTTACTAAGAACAATAACGTAATATCATCTCATATGTTACATCATCAGCTACTAAACAATAACGTAATATACTCTGTACAAAAACCTTTACAAACACCCCTGTATAAAAACAAATCCAAACACCCTTGTAAAAAATGTACACATACAAAATACAAATCTAAACAGTCCTGTAATTACTTTTATTCTTAAAGACATTCAAAAACCTTTACAAACACCCCTGTACAAAAACATATCCAAACACCCCTCTACAAAATGCACACACACAGGGGACATTTATTTTTGAACTACTAAACCCATGTACAAAAACATATCCAAACACCCCTGTACAAAATGGACACATACAAAATACAAATCCAAACATTCATGTAATTACTTTTATTCTTAAAGACATATCCCTTTTTCAAAACAAAACATTTTATTAAAATTTATCAAAACCAAACACCCCTGAAGCATGAACAACAATCCTTTATCTATTGTTTTTCAATCTTAGGCAAAACCACATATCCAAACACCCCTGTATACCAACCCTTTTTCAAAACCCCTAAAACATAACCAATAACCCTTTATCAAAACCACATATTCAAACACCCCTGTACACAACCCTTTACCAAAACCCCTCAAACATGAACAATAACCCTTTATCAAAACCACATATCCAAACACCCATGTACACCAACCTTTTATCAAACCAAACATGAACAGCCCTGAAACAAACATACAATCCTTTTTTTTCATCTCATTCATACCAAAATACAAATTACAATCACACATTAACATCATTGTACATCCTAGGTACACACCATAATCGATTAACAACAAAATAACCATAAAAACCCATATAAACCTTCAACACAGTTATTAAAAAGATGGATTTTTAACGATTACCCATTGTTTATCTTATAACAATCATAAATTAACATCATTGTTCATCTTACTTATTTACCATATTCGATTAACACAAAATACCATAAAAAATCTTAAAAACCATCAATACAGTTATACAAAACAAAGAGGTTTGTCGATTAACCGTTTTCTTCAACAGCAACTTTAAGAAAAAAGAATCATCAACTTCAAAACGTATAATTAACGAATCAAATCATACCTTTGTTATCAGTAGGTTCTTTTTTGTTAAATAAATTAGTCCTCATTGTTGGTAAATTGACAGATTGAAGCAGCAATGTTTTTTGGGTTTTAGGGTTTTCTCTGATGATCGTGTGTGTTTTGTAGGTGAGATATGAGTGATCGTGTATGTTTTAGGTGTGTTTACGAAGCTACAATTATAGAAAATATAAAATATGATCTCTACTATCCCTAAAAATAAGCATGCAATTATCACAAATAATAAAAGTCAAATACCATTTATACCCTTTTATTATTGTTTCCAGGAAAATCAATTTCCATTTATTTACAAAAATGCCATTGTTCAATCTCAACCATAGATCATGTTAATCCAATGGTAGAAGGAGGGTTCTCGCACTTAACAGGGTTCTCAAAATAAAGGTCCCCTATATATACACACACACACACACACACACACACACACACACACACACACACACACACACACACATATATATATATATATATATATATATATATATATATATATATATATATATATATATATATATATATATATATATAAACATGATTAATAAAACTAAGAAAAATAAATAATAAATGGTTTTTATACTAAAACCTTCGATAACAAGACTTGTCTTGTTATTCGCTATTTTAAATGGAATTTAACGACTAAAAACGGAAAGGTTTTTTACTCAATGAGTATTTAATGTTTCGAGTGCACGTATATCGAAATGTGCCATTTATGAGCATTTAATGCTATTTTCGAGCATTTGATACTATTTACGTCTTGCGCATGGGTTACGGATGACCTAACATTAATAGCGTCGATCCACGTGGATAGCGGACTTATTAGGTTGACAAATCTAATAAGAGCCCGCTAGGTACGTAGGACAACGTTATTAATGGGTGAATTATCCATATGACTCGTTAGGATGCGACCGGTTTATAGGATAATAGGCAACACGAATAAATGATTGAGTTTATCGAGTTGACAAATTCGATAAGGTCTAACTATTTATTCCGAAACTTATTCGACTATGGAGCTTATCGCTTAGACATCTCATTGTGTTGCATTGAGTCACGTTGTGGTTATTTGAGTGCATTCATGATATCATGTTGAGTCGATACACACACGATGATACCAAACGCTAGGACTAAACGGTGAAACAAGATATTTTTGGAGATAAAGAAAAGGAATACATTGGGGTAGATAACGTTAATTTTGGAAATATATATTAAGAATTGGTTTATATTAATAGGTTGTGCCGAGTCAGTAGTTGCTGAGCCGTATTAGCTGTTATCTTCGTTGCTAGTGTTTGTTTGTACGTTGCTTGCTTGAGGTGAGTTTCATAGCCCCACTTTTATCTTGTTTTAACTAATTGGGGAGAGAAATCATGCTACTCTTTTGGACCTTTTAAACTTCTGATTTGCTTATGTGATTGACTGTTTAGATAGATATGTGGTAGTTGTTTCCTTAGTCTAGAGTAGCAATCATATTGCTATGACACTTGCCTAGCTAAGTATAAACTTCTACCTCGACCTAGTCCAGGGTAGCATTTGTTCTAGACATTGCCACGACTGCGCTGGCTAGTGTTGCCTAGGGCCCTACTATGACGTCTGATATGTTATTGATTGTGATATTGAAATGTGATTGGTGTGATATTATGTATCTCTCTTAGGTCTCACATAGCAAATAAACTCCTATAGGTCCACCACTGAATTTGAATTTAAACCTATGAACTCACCAGCGTTAGCTGACCTTTTAGCATGTTTTTCTCAGGTATCTAAGTGATGTTTGGAATGCTTGTTCTGTGGAAGTTTGGCAAAGAGGCATGGTTGAAGGATCATATTTAAACTCTGATAATATTATGTGGACCTATTTTATAAATCATGTTGGGCCTTATATTTAACTATTTTGGGATGATTGTATTAGATAATTAAATTGGGATTGGTTTTGAACTATAATATGATTATCTTGTTTGTTATACTTGTGTGATGTACCAATCCATGTAACACCCCGAAAACTTATTTAAGTCTTCCGTTGTACCGAGATTTTAGGGTGTTACTGTAGGATCGTTATTTTTATTGTGTTTGATGATCCGGGTGGTCTTGGATGATCAAAATACATGTTTACCATTTTAGAGAGAGAAAGTAGAGAGAGAGGGTGTTCTTGCTAGAGGTTTACACAAAGGAAAGATTAGATTGAAATGAAGCACCACCCCTTCCATGGATGGAAGGGGTATTTATAGTCTTACAAGAATACGTCCTCCTATCGGACTGTGGATCAGGCATACAGTGGGTAAAGACCCGTCCTTCCTCCACGGTGTTGCTCTAAACTAAACTACGCTACAAACTAACTAATAAACTGCTAAATAAAGTAACTAACGACAAATCTACGAGCTAACTTATGCTAGATAATATATGGGGTGACCGACTCTTCACTATGGAATTTTCTAATTCCTAACAATCTCCCCCTAAGGGAGGTCACCCCATGTTTTACATTTCGAATCCTAGCATTCTATTCTTGTCTTTGTTCTTGAGCTCGTAGACTTCAATTCTTCATTTCAACAATCTTTGAGCAATAGCAGCGATTCTTCAAAGTCCGCATAGATTAGTACTTTTAGTGGAGGCCTTTAACTGATCCACGTCTTTGATGATCTTCGAGCTTTCATTGAGATCATCAGCCACAGTAAATCTCTGGATCACCCTTTATTATGTTGCCATCATGTGAAGTTGTGACTTTTGGACCGACATGCTCACACTTTTGAATCATGACATCTTTCCATCAGAGTAGCGGAAGCTTTACTTGTTCATGATATTTGTAGCAGCGAAGCAGAAGCATAGTATAAAAATATCAGAACCAGGTTATGTAGATATGCACCAGTCATGATTTCTTCAATTAAGTGTGGATGCTGTGAGCATGCGGCTTTGGATTGACCGCTCAATTCTGATCAGCTGCAACCGTCCAAATGTACCTGCAAACAACAGTTAGCAATAAAACACACGAAAGTGTCTTTGATCACTTTCGTTGAATTGAGGTACACGGCCCACGGTTCCCCGTTGATTAGTACAAGTACTGCCTGTGATCAGGTAGGATTCCTAAGAATCTCCTTGACAGGGTTTCGCAGCTGCTCTAGCTGTTCTCAAACCGGAACGTCTCAAAGAAGACAACACGGAGTGAGTGAACCAGCGAATTGAGATTCACTGATTGATGAAAAATGATTTGAAAAACAATCGCATATTGCTTGAAGAAAGAGTTTTGCAATACGACGAAGGTTTTATGAGAAGGATCAATTTTCAATCAAAATACTTTTTGAATTAGAGAATGAGTACACATTCGACGTGCTAGCGAAAAGAAGAGATTCGCACATCGAACGGTTTTTCTAAAAGTATTTTTCAATCAGAGATACTTTTTGAATTTGAAAACATAAGTACACATTCGACGTGCTAGCGAAAAGAAGAGATTTGCACACCGAACGGTTTTTCCAAAAGTATTCGTCAATTCCATTCCTGGACCAAGGTTGATTCAAGATTGAATCGCCCCATTGTTTCTATCCAGTTGTCACAAGCTTGATCTTTTGCAAGATTTCACATGTCACCCACCAAGAGCTTGTTTGATGTTGGCTCTAGAAGGATTTCCATCTTCATCGTGAATATTTTTACATATAACTCGGATGTTCTGGCAATACCACAAGGATAATGCGTAGGACTCTTAATATATACTTACTTTCCACATTGTGTGAAAAAGCAAGTCTTCAAGAATTTAGTGTCCTAACGAGATATTGTGGATGATCTCTTGGCTCTAGACTCAATAGTGCACATTTGGTTCCTGAGTCGGAGACTAGGGAGAGGGTCTCCTACTTCAATATCAACAAACTCTAAGAGAAAGTCGATAGATAATGTCGGTTCCCCGTGAGAATGAAACAAGCCCTTTTAAGAGGAACTTGAGTAGTTTGGGAAGTTTTAGTGCAGTGCGTCACTGGGTCCATGACGTCTTGTCTTCAATACCGATGTTACATCAGTAGCAAATGAATTGAACCCGGTTTCTGCCCTAAGGTTGAATTGTTGGAGGGCTATTTATTTTCACCCTTTTCTCATTCAATTCTTTTTCATTCTTCAACCCCTTCAGTGCTTACCGAAACTTCATAACTAGAACCTTGTTGGGTTTATTCCAGTACTAGCTCAGTCTCAGTTCGCACTCTTCCCATATCTCATATTTCTCCTTTTTTCATCATTCCTAAGGACTCTACACTATCTAGTGGATTGTCCCTGGGTAGATCCCTCCGGTTCTGGCGGATCGTGGGAACTAATACCTAACCTAACCATCCTTATAACTCCATGCATAGAATAAATTGGTCGGTCTTTTGGTATTGTTCTTTCTTCCTTGAAACCAATTGAAAAATCATTTGGAAAAACAATCAAGGTACTTGTGATACGAGATCAAAGCATTTTGTACCTTAATAGTTTTGATCATTTAGAAAATGCTCCCCCTCAACATGTGCATAAGATTTAGAAATTGTTTAGCGCATGGAGGCAAGAGGACTTTGAAATATTTTCTTTGATCACAATTTCATTAGAAAAAGCATTTTGATTTTCTTGGTAAATTCTCCCCCTCAATATGTGCATAGGATATTTGAAATCATTTTATCACATAGAGGCAAGAGTTCTTTTGAAGCACTTTTCACGATTGCCAATAGAAACCATTCGCTCCCCATCAATATGTGCATCAATATATGAAAGAGTTTAGCACATATTAGAGAGAGCCTGCACATTGAATCAAATGATCACCTTTTATCAAATTTCATATTAAATCACAAATTCTCCCCCGATCAAAAATATCAAATCCTTTGAGATTTTGGATCTCAAGTGATTTAATTAGGTTTAGAAAACATGGGATAACTTGTGGCCTGGTTTAAATACTCATCTTGTTTTTGGATAAATCCTCCTCCTCAAACATGTGCATCATATATTGAAATCGTTTGGCACATGGAGGCAGGAGTGCCTTTGAAGGACTAAAACCAATTCCATTAAAACAGATTTGAGATTTAAATCACTATCTCTCCCCCGATCAAAAATTTCAAACCTTTTGAGATTTGTGATCCCAAAAGATTTAATTCATTTAAAAGTTTTAGGAGAAAGATGTGGCAAGATTTAATTTTGAAAAATGATGGATAAGGAACAGTTTAAGACATTAAAGATTGTTAGTCAGGTATGATTGTTTGAAGAGATCTTTTAGTAAAATAAAACAATTTCGCAATCAAACAAGAACAGAAAAAATTTCATTTTGACAGATTTTGATTCTAAAGAAAAATCATACCATCACCACTTTATTTCGTATAAATCGGAAATTTTGTGAAGAAATATCGTTTGAAAATATTTTAATTTGAAATCACTTAAGATTTGACAAAATAAAGTCCGGTTGATTTCAAAACTTCGATTTATTTTCAAAAACAATATTTTCCATTTTCAAAACAATTTAATCAGATTATTCAAAATTGTTTAAAAATGGTATCCTGCACAAAGATACGTTAGGTGGTTGAGAAGCTTATGTTGTTGTTGTAGGGCTTGGAAGAAAAATCGTCTGCTGATGTAGTGAGACTTCTTACGTTGCATTTTAATGCCAACTGAGGTAAAATTAAGCTCTGTTTCTTCAATCACTTAGAAGAAAACCATCTGCTGATGCAGTGACACCTCTTACGTTGCATTTATGCCAACTCTCCATTGAAGTCCAATTAAGCTCCGTTTCTTCATTTGTCAACCCAAGATATAGTTACCCTTTCCTTTCGGCATCCAATCGTCTTCAATTGTGGGATCCAGATCGGGAACATTCTTATAATCCATGATATCTGCATACGTAAACCCAAACAGATATATGGTGGTCGACATCACCCAAACAGCCATCGACTAATAACAGTCAAACCAACATATCAATCAGTTCGTATAAAGCATGGAAATTATGTGTTTTCCAAACTCTAATCATCTAATCCTAGCAATCATATCCTTGGCACCTAGTCCTTCAACATAGGTTAACATCATTTAATTAAGCATATTAGGATAATTAAGAAAGCCCGTTAGATGATATAGATTTGAAAACATTCTCCCCCTCAATCAATGACTCATTTTATAAAAGGTTTAAAAGCGCTAAAGTCATTGATTGAGTTTTCAATTTTTACAAAAACTCAGAATCTGATTGTTTTTAAAGCAACTCTTTTACCACCATTATTGAAAACACCAAATATTTTTCTGAAGAATTTTAGACGGAAAAACATTTGTGTAGGAACAGCAGTCCTTCGACATACTTTCCTCAATAAGTTTTAGGATAAGTGCACGAAAATTTTGAAAATTTAGCGCATCACTTTCCTCCTTTGAAAAACGGGTTGCTATCTGAAATAATAGCAAGCCATTGTTTAAGCGCGGGTTACAGTCTGAAAGAACTGCAAGCCATTTTTTGAAGTGCGGGTTACAGTCTGAAATAACTGTAAGCCATAGTTTAAGCACGGGTTACAGTCTGAAATAACTGTAAGCCATTTTTTGAGACATGTTTAGAAAAGAATATTTACACCTCCTACTCGAACTTCATCTAAAGTCCCGTGCCATTATTGAATGACATTTCTAAGACCGTAGATGTTATCGATACCAGAAGACATGTCAAGAGAAAACATATTTTTGGAATTTTTCAAATTTTCTGATTTTTATGGGTTTTTGTTGGTTTTATATTTTTCTATTTTGTTTTGCAGGTTTTATAATTTTGTATTTTGTTTTTGATAAATATATACAAAGATAGAGAAGATGATATAGTAAAAGAAGATGATGATACGAGTACCGAGATAAGGATATCAAGCAGCCCCGTTGTAGAAGATAGAAGTCATCATCTCTTAAACATTCACCACCAAAGCAAATCGAGGCTCCAGAATAGAAGACAAAACATGAGCCTTTGAGAAAGAGAGACTTTGGCAGTTTCCCCCCAAACCGAAAATCCATTAGATGAGCAGATTCGAAGCTCTATTTCAAGCTTGCTTTAGCCAGGTGCACATAGAAGCACACCATTATCATAAATCCCGCTGCTCCTTTTAAGAACGATAATCGAGGATCTCCATTCGGGGTTATATCATCAACAAGAAGAACAGCAACGTATCATCCCACTCATAAATAATCTTCTCAAATTTCATTTCCACTGAAGTCTGAAGCAATCTATTCCAAAAAGGTGTCAAGAGAACAATTCCCCCAAGTAGTTGAATTGATGCAGTCAGTCTCTTTATATAATGCTCAAGAACTCTCCCAAATACACATCATGAGGGGAATGAAAACACCTCCCCATGTTCACATTTTTCTTCCCTGATGATCATGTATGAAGCTCAAGAACCTGAAGTATACCAATACCCAAGGAAGGAATAACTGATAACATTGAAGAAGCAAGCCAAGTCACTGATTATCTCTGTGGATGACAATCTCTGCGGATGTTAACTCTGGAATAAGTGATTATATCTCTGAATCACTGATTAAGCCCTCAAGTGAAACGGCTGAGCGCCTCCAATGTACACAATTCTCTCTCCTTTGATGATTGTGATAACATCGAGATCATCACGCACTTGTGTACCTCTTTTATCTTCAGAAACTAACACTTCCATCGCTTCCCCCACATAGTTGGAATAAGAATACTAAACGTCTTGATGAGTAAAACCTTGAGTTTCTCTGCGGTCATGACATTTGTTTTCCCAGGATATCTTCAATCACTTAGAAGAATTAAGTTCATCAAGTTTACTCGCCATGAGTCAAATCTTGAGTTTCTCTGCGGTAATAACATTTGTCTTCCCGGGATATCTTCAATTTCTTAGAAGTATTAAGTACATCAAGTTTACTCGCGTTTAGATGCTTGTCTCCTTCCCCCTTTATGGTTTTGATACTTTAGAATCAGCAACTCTTTGAATGCCCAAATACTTGAAATTTGTTGAGAAGATCGCTTGAAGTCTTGTGGGAATCAACTGGCTGAAGAATATGAGCAAGTCTAATTGGGGATTAAATCAGACATTTCACCCTCCCCCAATTAGTGCTCTCCCCTAAAACGACAATCTTTATGATGAATGCTTGAATAAGAAGAAGTCTTTAGATACTCAAATGCAACTCGTCTTTTAGTCTTCTAACGTATATCAGCGAATGTAGAACCGACTGTAGACTCGACCTTCTTCAAGATTGTGCAGTTGGGGAATAGATAGTTAACATCTTCAACTCACACCAAAAAGCATCCCACCAAAAAGCATCCCGATTAACTTACATCTTGCAAATCCCCTTAACTAAAATCCCTCCCAATCAAACAAGAACAGAAAGATGTTCATCAAGGAAATCAGCAATCAGGCCGCAACGAACTCACAAGATGGTAACACCAAACTACCAATCACATCAAACAAGAACAGAGAGATTGTTCGGAATCATCATGTTGATGTATACGTGAAGCATTAACCGGAAGCACTTAGTCGATAAACTCATCAATCCGAGTGAAGATGTCAACCAACGGCTCTTAGAAGAACAACTCCATGTGAAGATGACCTGATAAGAAGAAGCTCGGTTCTTACATGAGTTAGGAGCCGTTTGACCATATATTCTCAAATATTAATCAATCATGCAAAAAATTCACACTTCTTCTCCCCCTCAAGAACTGCATATGGAGATGCCATTCTTAATTAAATAAGTGAAAATCATCCGAATGTTCTATTCACACTTCTCTCACGCAAAATAAGCACGTGATGTCGCCATCTTCATTATAATCGAGCAAGTGGAATGAGAAAAACAATCAGTGGTAGCCCGGTTCACTTGATGACTGAAGCGCATGGAAAAAGTATGAAGCATGTTGATGAGAATGGTCATAATAAGAAGATTTCTCTTCTTCAGAAGATAAAGCGCACTGACACGTACACTTTTCTTTTCTTTAGAGTACGAGGTATGAACTGATGTGTTCATACGTCATAAGAAGATTTCTCTTCTTTCGAAGATAAAGCGCACTGAAACGTACACTTTTCTTTTCTTTAGAGAACGAGGTTTGAACTGAAGTATTCAAACGTCATAAGAAGATTTCTCTCTCTTTTCATCATCTCTTGGCAAAACATGTAATCAACTCATTATCATTCAGTAGGCTCTTTGTTGTGACAGCTGATGGAGAAAACCCAATATGATGAATATGACCCAGAAGTAAACTATCCTGAACTCGTGACTTATACTTGCACATATGTAACAAAGAGCGGTGCCGAGACTTCATCCTCCATTGAATCTCTAAGTACTCTATACTCTTCAACCAACCAACCATCAAGTATAAGACGTACATCACCTCTTGAAAATCCACAATTGAATGTGACACTGAGCACTACAACGTAACTCCTTAAAGTGATAGTTATTTTGAGATGATAAGAGCCCAAATCCCCCAAGTGGTAAAAAGAAAAGGTAAGAGTCACCCAACAATAACTAGATTTCCAAGTCTTCGTTTTTGATAATAAGCTTGAACAAGGATCATGAAGATTCTTCATCCATCCATCCCCTGATATCTTCAGATACTAAGTACACTCGCCCGTGATAATTCACTTCAACCTCAAATAAATAATACTGAATTAACGTCGTTGTCACATCTTCTGGTTAACCGCTCAAATCTAGCCTTCTTTGACATTTAAATGAACTTTGATAATGGTTTCATCCCGACCATGGTTTAATGAGCATAACCCCGTAAAACTTTGAAGTAACCAAACCGCCATGACGAATATCTAAACACACATCCAATTCATGAAGTACACCATTTTATCCCTTCTTCGAAGCAGAAACCATAGCACCAGCATCAAATGAGATCCCAAAATACACTTTCCTTTCTCCAGGATGGTTCCATCATTACAGGATTTTACAACTCTATGGTTTAAACCGAGAAATAGTTTCTTTCGCAGGATTTTACAAAACCAAGAATAAACCGTAAGATAGATCCGGAAATGCACTTTACTATTACCAGGATGTTTCTATTGTCACGGGATTTTACAAGTCTCAGATTTAAACCGAGAAATAGGTTCTTTCGCGGGATTTTACAAAATCAAGACAAAACCGTAAACAATGTCAGCTTGAATGTATTATGACAATTTTGGTTTCGGTGAATATCTGTTTTAGGAGAATATGCAACGGTTCATAAACGGTTCATTATCCAACATAATCAAAATCAACAACCATCCAATAAATACATTGCTACACCCATCATTCACGCATTCTGTCGGCAATTGTAGTGACCACATGGAGAAGTAAACCTGGTATACCAAACTTGATCATGAAGTAGAATTCCCCAGATTTGTTACTTAAGCTTGTACTAATCCTCGTGAAAAAGAAACGGTGTACCCAATGTACAAAAACCTCTTGACATATTCTCAACTGCGTGAGACACCGAAGTGATAATTACGTTGTGGGTTAAGCGAGAAAGAATCACAACCGTAATTAAATAGCCAAGTCTTTATTACACTCAATAAACGCCCAAACAAGTCATCTTCGCGGAATAGTAGAAAGAAAGAAGACGAAATAAGTAAACGCGCCCGAAAAAATCTCACTTCACATCCAAATAAGAAATATCGTACAAACCCCGTAGTCAACCAAGTTCCAAATTCAATTCAAGCTGTGACAGAGTACCCTTTGTGAAAATGCATGAACCAAAGTATCAAACCACAACAAATCTCATCATCACCCAATATTCAAGGTCTGACCCACCAAGCATAATACCCGTTTTATAATAACCACTTAACCTTGATTAAAAAAATGATAACAAATTTCATAACGAAATTGCCCATACCTAAATCGCATCAAATGATATTATCACACTTAAAATGATAAGTCGTTGATATTATCACCTTAAAGCATAACTCGTTATTAAATGATAGTAACCGTCCAAGCTTAATAAGTATCTCAGAATTAGACATGGTGAGATACTAGGCCCAATTCTAACATAAGTTGATACCAAGGCCCAAATTACCAAGAAATGAGGCCCAACTATCCCCCATTCATCCAATGACAAATCCAAACCCAAATAACATACACGTTTGGCTTATTAGTAATAACACACCTTAGGCCCATCAAAATAATACACAAACGATCACAATACTGAGCCCCTGAGAACATTAGTAACGTGCCACACATATCCATGCCCTAGTCACTCGGGTATAAAAACACACTTATCACACTTAGCATAACCCTAATATCACACAAAACTTATCAGCCCCCATCAGAAAAAGAAATGTCACAAACCCTAATTACAAACCTCTAATAATCCGCCTACCATAATATTTTTCTCATTCGAATACTTGACTGCCCCATCTCAATCCAATCGATGGAAAATAATCCACTCAAATCTCACTTATATCATATACTTTAAACCCTAAACATTCTCAAAAATTTTGTCCCCGTCACATCTCATGTATCAAACCCACAAATTAGTCTTATGTTATCAACCACACATCACCACAGGGATGGTTTGATGTTGCCACGGCCACAGGGTTGGCTGAGAGGCATGGTCATTTGCTCGACCTAAAAACCACAGGGATGGTTTCAGGTTTGTTGAAATCGGTTATGAAGACTCACCCAAGACATAAGGTAGGTTTATCATATCATTGTTTTGAGTTTCTCTTTAGTTGAGTCTTGAACGAATCAAAGAGATAAAAATAACAACCTTGTTATATTTTATTTCTTGAATGATTCGAATATCATTGAAGCTTGACTTCGAAAATTGATCAATGATGATAGTGGTTCAAGAAAAACATCTTTCGAAAGATATAACTTGAGTCGATTCTGAGATTATTTTAATTTTTTTTCTTTTGATACTAGATTGCTTGAGTGTTGAGGAGTGGGTGAGGGTCCATTAGGTTGAGTCTAGGTCAAGGATTAGTTGAAGGTTTTGATTCGGATCTGATTTCTTTTTCATTATAATTCGACTGCTTTCCAAAAAAATCATGGACTTATGATGTGTAGACTGAAGTCATGGGGATTTGGTAAATTGTGAATGGTATAAGGTATTTTGGTCTTGAGGTCGTGGTGTGGTTGAGTAGTTACCGTTTTGAATGTTGTTGAGGTCGTTTTTGAATGTTTTAGTCTTGTATTGAGTCACGGTAAAATGGTAAATGTTCTTGTGGTCGAGTCAAATATGTCGAATCTTTTTCTTCATCTCCTTTCAGTTCAAGTCATTGTATTCAAACAAAGCAAGTCGCTACTTTGTTTTTCTGAGTCAAGTCGCTACCCTTTTTCTTTTCTAGTCACAAGTCGCTAGCCTTTTGTAGTCACAACTCGCTAGGTCAAGTTGCTAGGTTAGGTCAAGTCGCTAGCACACATGACAAGTCGCTACGACTTGTAAATACGAGTCGCTAGGCAGCCTCACATCAAGTCGCTATTACACAAATCGCTAACTTATAAATATAAGTCGCTACCTTTTGACTCAACTCGCTATAAAGAAGGTACACTGTATCTGGACACGACCAACTCGCTATGAAGAATACCACAACCCAGTTTTCCCTTCTAACTTTAGACTTACCCAGAAAAAGACATAAAACTGCTTCCTTTTTGACCATAGAAACTGTCTATTTGACCTAAAAAACATGACCTGTTGACCATATAACTTTCAAGTTTTTGTAACAAACAAAAAAAATCATATGAAGATAATGGTACAATAACCTGTTTGGACAAGATGATACAAGACAGAATATTGTAATCAAGAATGGACAATATGACATATTTGTTTTGACAAAAAAAAACAGATACATGACAACTTTTATAAAAGACTCTTTAACCACAGAAAAACGGAAAACAACATTTTCCGACCACAAAAAGTACTAAAACAGCATTAAAACATATAGAAACCACACAAATCAACAAAAACACAACAACCTGGCTCTGGTACCAATTGTAGGATCGTTATTTTTATTGTGTTTGATGATTCGGGTGGTCTTGGATGATCAAAATACATGTTTACCATTTTAGAGAGAGAAAGTAGAGAGAGAGGGTGTTCTTGCTAGAGGTTTACACAAAGGAAATATTAGATTGAAATGAAGCACCACCCCTTCCATGGATGGAAGGGGTATTTATAGTCTTACAAGAATACGTCCTCCTATCGGACTGTGGATCAGGCATACAGTGGGTAAAGACCCGTCCTTCCTCCACGGTGTTGCTCTAAACTAAACTACGCTACAAACTAACTAATAAACTGCTAAATAAAGTAACTAACGACAAATCTACGAGCTAACTTATGCTAGATAATATATGGGGTGACCGACTCTTCACTATGGAATTTTCTAATTCCTAACAGTTACAGATTGTTATCACAGCCAAGGTTATAGAAAACTAGGTATTTAATAAAACCTAAACTATAACCACTTTTTAGAAAAATTGATCCTCGACCGACGCATGCCAGCCTGCCAAGCCGAAGCTTCTTTACTTTGAGTATGGTATGAACTGCGATTTAATTAATGAGATATGATGAATTGTGAATTGATTATTTGAGATATTATGTTTTCGGATTATGAGCTTGATTATATGATTGATATGACTCGGGATTATATGATGCGTGGATTATGTGATAGAATTGAACTTATGCGTTTTGTTTAAATGCATATTTTGAGTAATGCGGTACCTCTATTTTAAAGTTTTCATTATGTGATATATGTTTTGGTTGTGTTGATGCGCTTATTAGAACTAGTCGTTTTCGAACACTGATTCCTACCCTATGCCTTTGTCACAGACCATGCCTTCACTAGCTTATGATGTGTCGGAGGATGTCCTTGCTGTTACTTCCCCAACATTGACTTTGATGACGGTTGCGCACAGTGATCCCTATGTGATTGCTCGACATTCTAGTTCCACTTCATCATCATCTGATCGCCCAAGCTCATCTAGGCAGCTCACATTGCATCAGGTCTTAGCACGAGCCCAGACTCCTAGACTTACTCGTAGTACTGCTCATATGTCTGTGCAACCACCATCATCACCTATTCACCTAGCATTTCACTCTCTTCTGTCATCACCACCAGCATCACCATGTCCTAGAAGACCTAGATCCCCTACTGTACCTGATACGCTTACGCAGCGCGTTCAGGGTCAAAGGAACTTCCTTTTCGTCGAGCAAGTTTTTCAACACCCTAGGCAGTGAACCTAATTGTTGTAGTGTAGTATTAGGGTAAGCCACGGGAATTGATATCGTTCTCTAGGGGAATAGGAATGCTAGTGAGAAGTTACTACGCTAAGGTTGGGGTTGAGGAAGATTATTTTTTTTATCTTTTTATGTTTTTTAGAAAAGGAAAAGTACGAATCTCGGGGTTTGGATTTGGGGGGGGGGGTTGGTATTTCTACCGATTACTCTACTATTATCTAATTATCTAAACTAAGGTGGTGGTAGTCTATGTCTAATTATTGTGTGCTCGTATGATAGTTTAAAGATGTGTTTACTTAGGTTTTACTACTCCTTAATTATCTCCTATTGGTGGTTGATTTGTCACGTCCTTATTCCTAATTGCGTTGTGTGTCTAAAGTTGTAGGGTATGCGTTTCTCCCTAACTCTTTGAAGTTACCAAAGGGTCTCGTCTACAAAACCCACAAGGGATGATAAACTCTAACTCTAAGGCCTCTTTGGATAGTTTAGCTTACAACAACTCAAAGTGCTATAACCTAAGGTTCACAAAGATTAATCAAGCATTAAGTACACAACGAATGACCTATCGCATTACTAGATCATTAGTCAAATAAGATAAGAAACAACCAATCAATATTCAATAATTAAGTTTCATATTCCCTAAGCAAACACACAAGTAAATTAGCCGGACATGGAGAACATGCAAGCATACACACAAATAATTGAAGACATAGTTAAATTAATGAAGTAAACAACTTATCTTGGTGTAAGATAGGGTTTAGAACCCTAAAATACGACCTTGGTTCGGTTTAGGTTTTACTCTAAAAGTTTACCCAAAAGACTACTCTCTAAAACTGAAAAATTCGGATTCTATATATAAGATTACATGTGCGACGGCGTCACCTTATGATTTGTGACGCCGTCGTGTCGCTGTCATTAGGGTTTCGTCTTGGCCAAGTTAATCTTGCGACGGCGTCCCCTTATGCTTGTGACGCCGTCCTCTTTAGCTTCTGACGTCTTCTGGATTGAATCTAGGCCGTCTGAGTTGCGATGGCCTACTCTTTTAAAGCCTGACGCCGTCCTTCAAAACTTAGCAATTTCTCTTCTGAGCCGTCACAAATTCCTCCGACGGCGTCGCAGATTAAGCAGTGAAAAGGAACGATATTAAGCAATAACGGATACAAAAGTGATCAAATAAGGGCTTAAACGACCCCTCAAAAAGGTACATTTTAAAACCTTATCAAATATCCCTACACTTGGTATTTGCTTGTCCTCAAGCAAATGTGCTTTTAGCCAAATGATTTATAAGTTAGGGGTCATGAAGCATTGGTTTAAAACAGTCCACAACACATATAAGCCCTGCAAAAGTCGTAACAAGCACGGAAATTACATACTAGCACCTCACATGGGGTGTTTGGATACTCACATCTCTCGGGTGTATATGAAATATAACAAATTGGAAATGGAAGATAAACACTCATTAACCGGTCCTAGTACATAGATTACCATAGGCTTGAGAATAGATCAAACCTCCATCGCTTTGGCGTAAGTACCTAGGAAAGACTATCAAAGAGGTCTTTAAAGGGTTGTAACGTTAGGCTTACGGTAGGGAAACAAAGGGTTTGGTGGGATAGGCTTTTTTAGTGGTGGCAAGTCAAAAATCTCAATGTTACATGCATACGAAGAATGGCGTTGCTAAGCCAAGACTCGACACTCTAAACTCTATATAACTGAAATAAACAAACATAAATTTAAAGATAGATGTAGGATAGTAGCCCGTATGTTGTCTTTTTTTTTTTTTTTTTTTTTTTTTTTTTGAATACTCTATTTTTTTTTCTTTTTCTTTTTCTATTTTTTTTTTCGATTTTTTTTTTTTTTTTTTTTTTTTAATTTTTATTATACACTTTTACTCTACCATCCTCTACGATAACATCAAAATGATAGGGGTTTATAGCACATCCCTACACTTGAGTTTTTATTACTCTAACACTAATATGACCCGAATTGAAAAGATCAAAACACTTGGAGTACGTTATTACGCAAATAAGGGAATTGGCGTTCCCTTTTAGTCATTTAAAACTTTAACTTTTCCCATGAGTCCCAATCGTCCCAAAACTGTATACAAAGGATATGACTCGACTTAGCAACTCATGCAAGCAACTAGATAATTGAACTAAGGGTTTAGGGTGATAACAATAATGCAATAAAAGTGAGTGCATACAAGGTAGGCTAAGGTGATTTGGGTGTATATTTGGGGGTGGAGTGTAAACAATGCTCTTCATTGATATTCCGGAAAAACAGAAACATCATGAGAACCGTGAAAAGGATAGGCTCTAAGGGTTTAACTAGGGGTATCGTGTACTAAAGATGAGTACAATGCAAGGGTGTGGGGGAATTACTCAACCGATGTGGAAGAAGTAATTATATTACGGGTATCAAACAAGGGTTATCCTAATGCCTCTTATCATTTAGTTATTCCTAACTACACAAGTATAGTCTTACTAGCGATCTCGGGATGCATCACAAAACAAGTTCTAGAATCTAATATACTACCGGTTCACACTCTAAGCATTAAAGATGAATGCTTTAATTCCTACTAATCTAAGGGCGATCCTCACATTTTTGGTGGAATTTAAGTGGTAAAGGGTTTTGTGCTAGTCATACAACTTCCTATCCGTGAGACGCTTTTGTTAAGACTAATGGCCCACTCCTATATATTATGAAAAAATTTAAATTTGGTGCCAAAATTACCCTAACCGACATTTTCTCATGGTTTATTACGCAAATGCAATTGGACAAAGCAAATAATCAAGGATAAGCATAGTTTCAAAGTTCCTGTTTTATTTTCCCTCCCTACACTTAAACTGAACATTGTCCCCAATGTTCCTCGAAAGTATCAAAGTTATGATAAAAGAAGGTAATAAAAAACGAAAGAAACTAATACTCCCCTGATTAACTCGGTAGGATCCGTGTGTGAAGTAGTGGTTAAATCCTTTCAAAGAAGAATGTATGCGTGAAAAGCTCCTTCCAACTTTATGTATCTTCTTCTTGATAAACAAAACCTGCACACTTGAAGAAAAAAAACGAAACCTTCGCATAAAATCGGCGGTAATAATATATATAAGACTCTACTAAACTAGGATATAATGCTTGTGGAATGGATGTTTACAGAATTTCTAAGAAAATTAAGACCTGGAAAATTCCAAAAATTTTAAGTAGCTCAGAAAACGAGAAAAAGTAATCTGATGTTTTTACTCCTTCCTGACGCCGTCAGGTTGCAATCCCGACGCCGTCAGGTTATCCTGACAAAAACTGGTCTGCGATTTTCTGGAAAAAATTCTGGAAAATTTACATCTTTAGAATCTGGAAAAAATTTCTACAAAACATCCATTATGACTCGATACAAGCATTTGACTTGAACAAACATGCAAATATATCTTTTAATTAATTGTTATTCTCATGTTTACGTTTCTTATGAAAACGTGTGTAATCCTCCCTACACTTATCCTTTATGTAAAATACCTTTATATGCAATTAAGACGAGGTTAAAAACAAAATAAAGCATTTTTACAAATTTATACATGAGATTAAACAATCAATAAAAGATATATGACACAAACAAGCAAACAATTAAACATGGGTTTCCTCCCACGAAGCGCTTTTCTTTATTTAAGAGTCTTGTAGCTAGACTCGTAGTCGTGTCCCTACGTTACTTCATTACTGTCACTGTTAGGACCAAAAACATATAGATTTATGTGGTTTGGAGGTCGGGGTTGGTGGAAGAAGATGAAGATCTTCATCTTCTTATAGAGAGAAACTAGAGAGAGGGAGGAGAAAACAAAGACATTATTAAAATAAAACACACAATACAACTAGCCAAATGCTTCACCTCACCCCTCATGGAGAGTCATGAGGGGTATATATAGGCCCTATCTTTGCCACTTAAATGATACTAGTCCCTAAGGGCAAAGTATACTACGCGTCTAGTCCAATTCACGTAAGTGACGTTATCTTTATAAAAAGCGAGGCTAACAATCTCCCTCCAAGATAGCGTCACACGTGAATGGTTACAATGAGACCTATAAATACAAAACAAAGTAAATTACAATAGTAATGAACAATGTTGACTTTCTTGAAGTGCAGAGTCTCTATAGTCTAGATACTGAGGCAAACTTGAAGTTCTCCCTTCCGATGACCTCGGCAAATGACTGAACTTCAACTGTAACGGTCTAGTTAGGTTATTACTCCCTCCTAACTAGTGAGCCTTTTTTCTTTCATTGCTCCCTCCTGAACCGACAACACTCTTCCAACACGTCTTTAATCTTCAGACACGCAGCGGAGAAAGTAAACTCTTGAAGCACAATGGTTGTCATTCTGGGAACATCATAACAACATAACTCACTTATTATTGCATCCAAGTTGGTAAAAAGACCCGATGTACACCACACTACTTCTCCTTCTTCAGTGTTAAGCAAAAATCCCTTCGTAATCCAATCACGGAAGATGAAATACCAACTTCTCCCTCCTGATGGTTGCGAGCTATCGGAATCATCATAATGTTGCGTACATACCGTATTACCTTCTTGATGCAATATTAACATCATAGCTTGATAACAATTCTGTGAGAATATGCCGTATTACTCTCAATAATTTTCTCTAACCAACCTTTAAATCGAACCTCCTTTGAATTCACCGGCTAAATATAATGACCACATATGGAAATAGCCCGGTACGACTAACTTGAAAAGGAAGTAAGCATCCCAACTTGTGACTTGCTGCTTGTTCTAAATTTTTGAACAATCCACAACTTCGTGTGACACTAAGCACTACAACATAACTCCTTAAAGTGATGGTTACACACTGTGAGCACTACAACGTAACTCCTTACCAGTTATAACCAGATTGTCAAATTTCATGATGTACTCCAACAAGTTATCTTGAGACCATCGACTTATCTCAAAGATAAATAAGTCCACCCGTGAAACGTCACTTCTATTCCTCGTCAATAATACCGTACAAAAAACTCCGTAGCCATTTTTTCAAATTTCGCGCAAGCCGTGAATTATGTATCCTTCCGTGAAAATTTTTATTCGACCAAAAGACCATCTTTGAAATATCAAATATTGTTAAACGTATTTATATCCAAAAGTTATTAAAACAAATGTCTACAAATTGACGTTTGAATATCATTGATGTAGCAGTTCTCGTTGTAAATCCACCCACCAGTCACAACAGCCCATTTCAATAGGAATAAAATCCCTTCGGCCCATATAAAATCCAAAATAGCCCGATCCAATTCCAAGAGAGATGTACACAGGTTATATAGCACAAACGTCACACATTTTAACCTAACCCATATTTGTACGCCTCCAACTTAAACATTCTCTCCAAAACAGATCTGAGAAACAATATAACGATACACATCATAGAAATCTCACATCCCCATCTAATATCTCAACTCAGATTCATCTTACCATCATAACCAAAATATATAACCACCTTAGATCAACCATTCGACATCAAAATGATGTAAATCATTTCCAGTACCGATCATATTATTCTTCTGCAAAGGCTTCAAGGTCTTGAATAATCAAGGTCTCGGGTAGGTTTTTCCTTTGTTTTAATATGAGTCATGAACGAATCGAAAGAAAAGAGATAACATACTTGTTATACGCTTTCTTTATCTTCGGATAGTAACACAAGTGGGTCAATGATGATAATACTTCAAGTGAAACAATCTTGAATAAGAATCGGAGATTACTTGTAATTGTATTTTTTTTTCATTTCGTTCTAAGTTATGAGATGAGGCTTATCTATTTGGAGTTGGAGGTGGGTTTTAGGATAGATAATGAAGTTGGAGTGAAATTGGTGTTTTGGTAATTGTAGGACCTTACAAATATCAACCTTATCACAAACCCAACACTTATATCTCGTTAACACAAACACAAACTATGCGTGAAGATGAAAGAAATAAAGATAAGAAGAGATGGTTACTTGATGTTATGCGTATGAACAAAGTAGAGAGATGAAAACAATAAGTTGTATATTGCTTCAAGGAAAACACACACACACACACACACACTTTCAAGCACACCCCTCAAATGACATACTTGAGGGGTATTTATAGTAAGAGAGGATGATGCCCTAAGGCTTGGCCATGGGCCTCGAGTGGGCTTGGACATGTATTGGGTTACTTGGACTTATACAAGGCTAGCTTA
The DNA here is from genome assembly GCA_019973895.1 of Chrysanthemum seticuspe. Taxonomy (NCBI): domain Eukaryota; kingdom Viridiplantae; phylum Streptophyta; class Magnoliopsida; order Asterales; family Asteraceae; genus Chrysanthemum; species Chrysanthemum seticuspe. The sequence continues at coordinate 199,043,134 of BPTQ01000001.1, read as the reverse complement.
TCTTAACTAATGCCCAATTAGCTTAGCCCAATCCACGAGCCCGTTGACTATTCTATCACGATATCTAACACACGTTACAAAGTTCCTAATTGTGAATGACCATCACTTCTAATAAAAATAATCAAGGCTAACAATCTCCCCCTAAGGGGTGGTCATTCAAAAGATGCTCCACTTGATTGGTTCTTTACTTTCCTTGAGCTTGAACTTTGCGTGTAGATATAGAATAGTCTTGATTCTTTGTTCCTTCATGCTTTGTGATCAGATAATGTGGTTGTCTGCCGTTGTCAACTTCGTTGGTTTGGTGTCTCCACGCCTTTCTCCACCATGCTCACACTTCTATTTGTCTTTTGATTACCAATGATGTGGTTCTCGAGTCTTTAAACTTTGTAGATTCTTTGACATTGACGAAGAATAATCTTTAACTTTGAGTAGCCTTTGATTTTGATGAGAACTTTCATGTGTTGTTGGTATGAGCATGTGGAGAATCTGCACGATCAATCCGCTCCGGAGCTTCCATAAGAAGAAAACATAAAACAGGTTAGTAATAAGCGGATTCCGACACTTACAAGTTTGAATTTCGAGGGTGTTAACAGCATAGTGTGAAAACACGTCTCTAATTCTCACAGAGGCCGTTCCTGAACTGGAGTCCCACAAGTGAGATAACGCGATATACCGAAGTACATCTACAATTCAGATGAGTCGCTGAGGTACACCGAAGCATCACCCCACGACTGTAGACCATTTGAGACATACTAAACGTAATCCACGGGGAGTTACCGAAGTGACCTGCTGTCAGGGCTGCTTGATGTTGACCCTGGCAGGAGTTTCCATTCAATCACTGAAGATCACAGATGTGAAACTTCTCATAAATGTTCTGGCAGATTGCTAAGACCTGCGTAGGACTCTAAAATATATCACTTGTGTCCTAATAGATGAACAGCAAGCGATGTCATGTCAAGTGTTCCTATGAGATCTTTTGGTGAATCTCGTGGCTCTAGACTCAATTAGTGCATTTTGGTTTTTCTGAGCGGAGACTAGGGAGAGGCTCTCCTTTTTCAATATCAACGATCTCTAAGAGAAAGTCGATAGATTATGTAGGGTTCCCAGTGAGAGTGAAACAAATCCCTTTTGAGAGGAATTGAGTGGCTAGAAGGTTTAGTGCAGTGCGTTACTGGGTCCATGACGTCTTTGTCTTCAATACCAGTGTCATATAGTGACATCCAGTAGCATATGTATTGAACCCGGTTTCTGCCCTAAGGTTGAATATGGAGGGCTATTTCTTTTCACTCTTTCTCATTACATTTCTTTTTAATTCTTCAACCCCTTCTTTCTCCTTTCTCACTTTACTCCTTTTTTTTTCAATCATACCTGATGACTTCTAATACTAACTATGGGTATTGTCCTTGGGTAGATCCCTCCGGCTTTGGCGGATCATAGGACGAATTTCCTATCCATAGTCACCTTATAACTCCATGATTGTCCTATTGTTGCCATAAAACCATTTTTCTTGAAAATCTCTCAGAGTGTTTATGATAGAAAACATGTTTGCAACAGTCCGTGAGTTTTGTATTTTCATAAACACTCCCCCTTCACATGTGCTTATAAGTTTTGACAGAAATCTGCACATAGAGGGTAGAGTTCGCACTTTTTGAATTGATCGACTTTAAATGAACAAGACCGATTCGAGACACGTTTACATCACTAGAGAACTAGCTTGAAATTATTACCCGTCCTGGTCAAGTCCATAGAAAGTTTCTCGAGATGGTACATGATTCCTCGTCAATTCATTGGTTTCAGCTGAGTCGAGCTCATTATGAGATTCAAGCAACGATCATTAGACTTTTTGATCACATTTTAATCACGTCTCCTCCCCCATAAAAATAGCATATACGTGATATTTTTTATATCAACGAATTAAACAACATTTTAGAAATTTGTGGGGAGACAAACGGATTTGATTTAAGCATGAATTTGGAACATTTTGTTTTATACTCCCCCTTTAATAAAGCATAATCAATTAAAGGGTTTTAGAGGGAGTTATCTTGAGCACAAAATATTTTGAAAGATTTTGAAAATCTTTTTGAACAATCTTGAAAAGGTGCTCAAGATGATGATGATTTCTCACCATTTTTAAATGTAGTGCACTGAAGCGTACACTAGTGATTTTTTCTTTAAAAACATGAGTTTTGATCTGAAATAATCAAAAGTCATCATTTTTGTCCGGGTTTCGTACTGATGTATACGAAAGCCATTTTATGAAGAAATTTTGAGAAACGACATGTTTTAGAAAACATATAAATAACTCTCGCTCAAGCATCTGTACATGCCCGTATCATTGTTGAATGACATTTCTAGATACGTACAGAATATCGATTATACAAGAGACATGTCGTAGAAGAATATTTTTGGATTTTTGATTTTCTATTGTTTTTGTATTTTATGAAAGTTTTATATTTTTATATTTTGCTTTTGTTGGTTTTTCAAATTTTGTATTTTGTTTTTCAAAAATATTTACAGCGAAGCTTTTTGGAAAATCATTTTCAAGAAGATTCGAGAAGACGTTCTAACTCCTCAGGGGTTAGGCTTCGCATTCCAATTCGTCGAACTAAATACTCAAACCTTTCTTTTGGAAGGGCTTTAGTTAATAGATCGGCGAGTTGGTAATCTGTCTTCACGAAGAATAATTCAACAGTACCATTTTCTACGTACTCTTTGATGAAGTGATAGCGGACTCTGATATGCTTAGTCTTTGAGTGATGCACAGGATTGCATGATATGGCTATGGCACTTTTCGAGTCACAATACATAGGTATTTTATCGAAAGTAAAGCCATAATCTGTGAGTTGTGTTCTCATCCATAGAACTTGAGCACAACACGCAGATAGAGACATATACTCAGCTTCAGCGGTTGAAAGTGCAGTGCAATCTTGTTTCTTTGAAGACCAGCGTACTAACTTTTCACCCAAAAATTGTGCTCCTCCGGATGTACTTTTTGATGTAACTTGATCAGCTGCGTGGTCCGCATCTGAAAAGGCAATTAGATCAAATCCGGATTCCTTCGGATACCAAAGTCCCATGTGAATGGATGTCTTCAGGTACCGAAAGATCCGTTTAACCTCTTTGAGGTGCAGTTTGGTAGGCTTTGCCTGAAACCGTGCTAATAAGCAAACAGCAAAATGAATATCTGGTCGATTAGGAGTAAGATACATGAGAGAACCAATCATGCTCCGATATTTATTCGGATCAATAGGTTTCCCAAACAAATCGGCTCCAATTTTTGGTGAAGATATCATTGGTGTTCCGACCGAATCACAATTGTCCATACCATGATTTTTCAAAATCTCAGTGGTGTATTTAGCTTGATTTATAAAAATTCCACGTGGGGATTGATGAATTTGTAAACCAAGAATGAATTTTAGTTCCCCCATCATGGACATTTCAAATTTACTTTTCATGAGATTTTCAAAATGTTTTGAAAGATTCGAATTAGTGGACCCAAAGATGATGTCGTCCACATAAATCTGAACAATCAAAATGTCGTTTTTGAATTTTTATGTAAACAAGGTAGGATCAACTGTTCCTTTGGTGAAATTTTTTTGGATAAGGAAAGAGGACAGTTCGTCATACCACGCTCTCGGAGCTTGTTTTAAACCATAGATTGCCTTTTTGAGTTTGTAGACGTAGTCTGGATGTTCCATGTCTATGAAGCCTTCTGGCTGACTCACGTACACTTCTTCTTTCAGAGTTCCATTCAAGAAGGCGGTCTTAATGTCCATCTGATAAACTGTGATGTTTTTGTGAGCTGCATAGGCTAAGAATATCCTGACTGCTTCAAGTCTAGCTACCGGCGCGAATGACTCTTCAAAGTCTATCCCTTCCTCTTGTTTGTATCCTTTGGCCACAAGATGAGCTTTGTTGCGAATTACAGTCATCTCTTCATCCCTTTTGTTCTTCCATAACCACTTGAGATCAATGACACGAACGTCAATTGGTCTTGGAACCATATCCCAAGAGTCATGTAGACGGTATTGGAGAAGTTCCTCCTGCATTGCTTCTATCCATGCGGGATCTGCCATTGCCTCACGAATGTTCTTTGGCTCGATATTGCTAATTGAGCAAAGGTAAATGCATAAGTCACAATCGGTGGCAAGTTGGCGTCTCATCTGAATTGACCTTGAAGGTTCACCAATAACTTGTTCAATTGGGTGGTCTTTTGTCCACTTCAGAGTAGAAGGATACCGTTGGTTATACGTATGCGAGTTAGATGGTTCTCGTAAGCTTGAGGATGATTCAGCTGATTCCGTTGCAAACGGGTTTTCAAATAAGTCTTCATCTAACGTTGCATCGGTTCGGTTTTGGTTTTGCTCATCAACTGTTGGTAGAACGGGTGCAATAGCTGGAGTAGATGTAGATGATGTTGATGGAGTTGGTGCATTGTTTTCGACCGTTGTAGATGCATCTACTGTTGGTGGTGGAGGATGATTTTGAGCGGGTGCAGCGGAATGATGGTTTGATGCATTTGTCGAAGTTCCACCATAGTATTCATCGAACATTAAATCGAAGAAATTCTCCCATTCTTGTTCTTTAGGATTGTCAAAAGAAGTTGATTGAGCTCTTTGAGGTACGAGTCCTGAACTGATGTGTCCAGAAGTCTGCGGGTTTAGTGCGGGTTCTAGAGCGAGTCTCTCAGAAGCCATTTGTGAAAGTTCATCAAATTTCACATTCATCGTCTCCATGATCCTCCTAGTTCTTCTGTTATACACCCTGAATGCCCTCGAGTTATCTGAATATCCAATGAAGATTCCAATATCACCTTTAGCTTTCAATTTACCTAGATCTTCTCTGTCGTTCGTCGGATAGCCCAAAGCGCCAAACACGTGAAAGTAAGAGATATTTGGTTTTCTGTTGTTCACAAGCTCATATGGGGTTTTATTGAATCTTGGATGGATTAGGGATCAGTTCTGAGTGAAACAAGCAGTGGCAACAGCATCAGCCCAGAGAAATAACGGTGCACTAGAATAAATTAGCATTGTGCGAGCAGCTTCCACAAGAGTTCTATTTCTTCTTTCAACTACCCCATTCTGCTGTGGAGTTCTAACAACTGATGTCTGATGTGTGATTCCAACATCTTCAAAATAAGTTCTTAACTCCTAATTAGTGAATTCTGTGCCGTTGTCTGTTCTTACAACCCTTACTGGAGTTTGAAGAAGTACTTGAATTCGTTTCAGAAAGGTGATGATGATGCCTGGTGCTTCGTCTTTTGATCTCAAAAACCTAACCCATGTATATCTCGAATAATCATCGACGATAACAAGAATATACTTTTTCCCATTAATGCTTTCAACTCTCATTGGGCCACATAAGTCCATGTGCAACATATGCAACTTAGCTTCCGAACTAGGTACGGATTTGGGTTTATATGATGCTCTTTTGCTTTTTCCTTGTTCGCATGATGGACATAAGTGATCTTTGGTGTATTTGAACTTTGGAAGTCCGTTGACGATGTTGTCTTTGACAAGATTGTTAATGGTGTCAAAATTGAGATGGGATAACCGTCTGTGCCACAACCAGGACTGTGTTCCAGATGCTCGTGTCATAAGACATATTGGTGATGAAGAGGCCATTTGATTGATGTCGATAGCATACAAGTTTGTATCATGATTCCCAGTTAAGAGATCAGTGCCATCCAAGTTTCTAACGAAGCAAGCATTTTTCCTAAAAGCAACCTCTAAATCTGCGTCACAGAACTGCCCGACTGAAAACAAATTGTGTCCCAACCCTTCGACATAGTAAACCCGAGTGATCAAATAATTTCCAAAAGCTAGATCTCCATAACCCATGATAGATGCTACATGATCATTTCCGAAACGTACGGTTGCCATGAATTTCTAGACGAAATTGATCAGCAGCTTCAGATTCCCGGTCATGTGCTTGGAGCAACCCGAGTCGAAGATCCAAAGACAAATTTTGATAACCTGCTAGTAACAGAAAAAGAATATTGTGGAAACCGTTTTGATTTATGTTCCTTTGGGTTAGAGGTAAAATCCTGATCACACTCAAAGAGGCTTTCTACAAGGAGTTCTGGTTTATCACTCATTTTACCATTCTGGAGTGTGAAAGTTCTACCTGTGGGTTTCCAAATATCATCCCTAAAGTATACACTTTGGTTCCTGTCAGTAGTGTAAAGTTTAAGTTTTGCAACTAGTCTTCCTACTCGTTTAGCGTAAGATCTTTTTGGGACGTTCTTCTTAACAGGCTTATAATTCACATTCTTAGAAACACAATCATCTTGATCATTAATTAAAGATTTCTTGCAAGTTAAACAAAGAGATTCAACACATTCATTAGACTTAGCAAGTTTCATAGGTTCAGTACATTCAAATGAAATGTCTTTCTTATTCAAAAGCTGTAAATTCCTAGGGTGTTCTTCTACTTTCTTCTCTTTATTCAAGCTACTACTCCTAGAGGCATGCGAGACTCTATTGTTCCTTGTATTGCTCTTAGGCTTTAGTCTGCTGCTCCTAGAGGTGCTTTCTATTCCTGTAGAAGGTAAGGCACACGCATTAGGATTCACATTTTTATGAAGGGAGGTGGTTTCAGCTTTCCTAGTCTCTTTAGAGTGCTTTTCTAAACTTATGTCGTTTGTTCCATATGTTTTAGATGTGGAGGCAGACGCATTAGTGGTACTCATCTTAAAAAGGCCAGGTGCTAAAACTTTGGGATTCTCGATAACCGCTTTCCCTTTTTCAACATTATGTTTAGGTAGGGCAGGTGGAGTGACTGGTTTTGATGAAACATTTTTCTCATTGACTTTTGGAGGAGGCATAGAAACAGACATTTTTGGTTTGGAAACCGGTTTGGGAACATTTGCTTTCTCCACAGTCAATGGTTTTTTAATCACAGTATCCACTGCCTTTTCTTTTTGACTATCCAGCTGAGCCCTAAAAAGATCATTTTTTGCTTTCATGTCATTGTAGGCACGCTCATACGACAATTTGTAATACTTGCATTCCTCAGTTTTTCGATCAAGTTGTTTAAAATATGAGACATTTTCTTTTTCAAGTTTTTCAAGAGCTTTTTCATATTTTGAAACAATTTCGGAGGTCTCAGACTGGAGTCTTTCATGATCTTCAACAGAATATGTTTGCAAAATGATGGACATAATATCAGTAGTCAGAACATCTTCGAAGAGAGAATCATTTAAATTTTCCAAAACTTTGATGTGTTCAACACTTTCATTAGCTTGCTTTACCAGGGATTTATGGTCCTTGACAAAGTCAGATGTTTCTTTCAAAAAGGCTTGTTCAAAATGGATTACCCTTGAGTTGATGTTAGTCAGCTGAGGGGCAATTTGAGTTTCAAAAAACTTTTTCTGTTCAATATCAAAACTATTAAACCAGATGTTTTGTTGTAATATTGGTTTTAGTTTTAACGGTCTCTTGAAGATCTGCAATTCTCATTTTCACATTTTCCAAAATACTTTTGGCATCACTTGTGTTAAAAGGATTGTTTGAAGACATTTGTTCAATGTTCGAAAGAGATTTGGATACAACAACTGGTTTTGAAACTGATTTTGAAACTGGTGTTGACACTTTGTTTGAAACACTTGGTTTGGTGGAAAACGTTGATTGAGAAACAAACGAAATACCATTAATTTGGTTCCATTTATTATAATCAATAGGTTTGATTTCCAGATGTTTTTGTTTCATTTTTGATCTACTTTCCTCAGATAGTTCCAACGTTTCAAGAGAATCATGCACAATTATAGGTTCATGCAAAGGTTTTCCATTGTTCAACACATTCCGTTCTTTCTGAGCTTTCTTGAGGAACGAAAGAGGTGAGTTACCAAGAGCCATTTTATGTGTAGTATAAAAAATCAGATTTACTTGATTAGAAAGCATCTTGTTTGTTTTAGCGGAATGACTCGTTGTAAGAAGTAAATTATCCAATTTTTTGATAGTTTCATTTTTATCCAGAATTTCATCAAGAAGAGAATCTTCTCGTTTTGAAAAATCAGCAATCAACTGTTTCTTCTCTTTTTCAAGATCAGAAAACAGTGTTTTTTGTTTAGAAAGTTGGTCATTTAGTTCAGAAATTTCCTTGTTTAAAGATTTTATTTTCAAATTCAGATTCACATCAAGTGTGTCGTATTTGAGTTGCAATTGTTTTTCTCTTAAAACAGAATCTCGGTAACCAATTTCTAATTCTGACATTTTGTTTGTATGAAATTCATAGGCTCTGGCGTTCTCTTTGTAACTCTCAAGCTCAGTGGTCAACTTAACATTCGCGATTGACCTTACTCACTTTCTCAATTTCAATGCCACAGTTATTGATTAATGATTCAAAATAAGCACGTGTTTCCTCATCAGTCTCAGTATTTTGTGCCACACAGCCTCCACTAGGATCCACATCTGGAGTTTCAGAGTTAGTATTGCTACAACTCGGATTGTCCGGGTATGTATCATAAGTAGGTGCTGGCGTCACAGAATGATGTTCGTCATGAGTAAACACATCAAATATGACATTGTTATAGCATGGATCAATGATTGGTACCTCAGATACTGCGTTGGCGTCATAGACAGGAGGTGCGTCAGAGTCAGTGTCGTACTTAGTCTCCTGAAGATTTTCCATGAAGATGCAGTTTGCATTGAGTTCCTCGACGTCTTCCAAATCATCCACAATAGCGAAGAAATCATTTTCCTCAGCACTCAGCTGCATCCCTGCTTCTTGCTTCTGTGCTAACAGCATAGCTTTTCGAAGAAACTCAGCATTCTTCTTGTGCGGCTTAGTGGGACAGTTTCGTGCCATGTGACCCATTCCTTGACAATTATAACACTTAACCTGATTACCCTGATTCACATTTCCATAATTCCCAACGACTGGAGCTGCAACATTCCCATTCTGATTACCCACTGCTCTATTCCCAACATTCTGTCCCATCTGATTTCCAACATTCTGACCCAACTGATTACCCTGATACAGAACTGCCTGATTACCCATACGAAATCCAGTAGCATATCCCTGCTGATTCCCAATAACTCCAACCGTTTGTCCTTGATTACCCATATTCACACCTGGCTGTGCAATTTTCCTGTTGCGAGTGTTTGATGAAATCTTTTGGTTGTTGTTAGTTGGTGTGGAATAGCGACTGCTGAATGCTTTACCCAATAATGAAAATACTTGTCGCAAAGCTGCTTCTTGTTCAGTTTCAGGATCAGTGATTCCTTGTTCCTGGTATTGTGGATATTGTTGTTGAATGACTTGTTGTTCTGGTGGATAGAATTGTTGTTGTGGTTGTTGAATGTATTGCTGCAAGTTGTTGTTGGAAGATGATGAAGCTTGTTGTTGTGTATTCACTGAAGGTTGAGTCTTTGCAATAAGCGCCAATGGATCATGATTCTTTGCCAATCTTTCTTTCCTGACTTCATTCACTTCAGCTTGGTTTTGTTTCAGAAAATCATTCAGTTGATCAAAGTTCACCTGATGAAGGTCTTTTGTTTGGTTGACAATAGTGACATATCGTCCCCATTCTTCTGGAAGATTGTTCAGGAACTTGATATTTTGAACGATAGTTCTGGGTGTCAACTTGTTTCTGATTAGCTCATTCATCAAAGTGCAAAACCTTCCATAGTAGGATTCAATGGATTATCCTGGAGTAGAAGTAAACTTTTCCCATTCAGTTAGCAGCTTGTTCTCCATGTCGTGTTGACCAATTTATGTTCCATGACAAAGCCGTCTAACACGTTCCCACATATCGAAAGCAGTTTCACAACTGTCTACCGCAGCAAAGATGTCTATTGGTAAACCCAGTTGGATAATATGAATTGCCATGTCATCTGCTTCGACTTGTTTCTGATCCTCTGCAGTGTATTCAGATTCGTATTGAAGACGAGAAGATGGTGGGACGGGAGGTGTTGCATCTGCATTTCCAGGTACATGAACTTGTCGAGGCTGGAAGGGTCCATCCTGAATGGATTTAATCATGAGTTTCCCATTAGGTTTGGTCTTGATGTAGCGGAGCATTCGACTTGTCCATTGAAGCTAACCACCTTTTGCCAACATAGGAGGTCGGTTTTCGGCACCGGCTGCATGAATGTCTTGTTGAGTTGCCATTGATGAAGGTATAATCTGATAAAGTTGATGTAGGATCGATTCAACGATAAAGGAGTTGTGGTTGATGAAGATTAAACTCGGTTGAGGTGTTTTTGAAAGTCGTACTCGTAACCTTGGTTCTTAGGCGTAAAAAATTTTCTCCCAAAATTTGAAATTCACTATAAAAATCAATTCTAAGATCGTATGAAAATTTTGAGTTATGACAATTTTGACGCCAAATTTGACCCGAAAATTTTGAATTTAGGCCCAAAAATTTGAATTTTTGACCAAAATTTTCCCAGTTATACCAAATTTTGAATTTCGCGTAAAAATTGAACGTTTAGACTCCTCAAAAAATTAAATTTTACTCAAGTTTTCCCGCGTAAAAATTTGCACCTTTTTTTTTTTTTTTTTTTTTTTTTTTTTTTTTTTTTATGCGTAGAAAGAGCTTAGGCGTAGAGAACAGAAGTTACGAGTAGGATATGGTTATGAGTAGGATGGCTTAGGCGTAGGATTCCTTAGGCGTAGAATGCTTATGCGTAAGTTTAAAGTTAGGCGTAGAAAAATTTATGCGTAAGATTTAGCTTATGCGTAAGAAAAACTTAGGCGTAAGAAAAATGCTTATGCGTAAAGTATTCTACGCGTAAGTCTAAGCTTATGCGTAAGATTAGGGTTTTGCCCAAAAATCCTTTACACTATCACAGTGTAAGGGATATCCAAAAGTCGAAGTGTTCCACAAACTTATCCAAGTGAGGGAAGCACTGAGTAATCGTTGAAGCTCGAAGAATCTGCACCAAAAAGTTATGCGTAGAACCTTATGCGTAGAAACAGGGCGTTGACTTTCTTACGCGTAGAACTAGGGTTTTGACATACGCGTAAAAAAATTTCAGTGATTCAAATGATTTCTCTTGCACAAACAGCCTTAAAAACACTCGAATAACCCAAAAATGTTGACCTTTTTCACCCAAAGTGCTTAGATAAGTTACGAGTAGAAATGACCAACAAACCAAACACGAGTTCAAAAATGAAGAAAAACACGTAAAGCTTCGAACTTTTTGCAAAAAACTGAAACTTTAGCACCAAATAAACCTTAAACCACAAGAATCTTGAATTTTTAGGTGCAAAAATTAAAGCTTTAAGCGTGACAAATATGTAAAACGAGAGCCTTTACGCGTAACCCTTTAAAACAAACACAAACACTCCTAAACCATTGTTAGGCGATTGATACCAATTGTAGGACTTTAATTTTATCACGTATACCTTATCACAAACCCAACACTTATACCACAAGATGAACACGTGAAACCACAAACACAATATGCGTAAATAAGAAACAAAGAACGTGGTGACTTGAATGATAGATCGTGTATGTATTTAGAGAGATAAAGGAAAGAAGATGAAAACAATAAGTTGTATATTGCTTCAAGGAAAAACACACACACACACACTTTCAAGCACACCCCTCAAATGACATACTTGAGGGGTATTTATAGTAAGAGAGGATGATGCCCTAAGGCTTGGCCATGGGCCTCGAGTGGGCTTGGACATGGATTGGGTTACTTGGACTTATACAAGGCTAGCTTATCTTAACTAATGCCCAATTAGCTTAGCCGAATCCACGAGCCCGTTGACTATTCTATCATGATATCTAACACACGTTACAAAGTTCCTAATCGTGAAGGACCATCACTTCTAATAAAAATAATCAAGGCTAACAGTCACCTTCTTCCTTTTTTCCATCGTCGAAAGAGTGTACGCGTTGTATGCTTACTGTGGATTCCTTGCCAACGTCGTCTATTATGGTGACGGTTTTATCCTTTAGATTAGTTTCCTTCACTGTGAAAGGCCCAAACCATCTTGGTTTGTTTCTACCTCGTAATGCCCTTATCCGAGATTTATACAAAAGTACTTTTTCTCCTTTTAGAAATTCCTTAGGGCTCCTTTGTGCCTTTGGTATCGAAATGGGATTATTTCCTAACTTCTTATCAAGTTTCCACAACGTTGCATATAACCCTGAACCATAAAGTCCCTAAGCCCCTTTTCCCAATCATTCAATTTCTTCTTAACAATTTTTTTAGGGGCTTGTGGATTTCCACCCGTAATCATTTCCATGATCTTAAGAGGATACCTTGGAATGATGGGTATCCTAGCGTACCCTTTCCCGCTTTTAAGTACCATGATGCCCTCTCCGCATTTGATGGTTGCCTTGGCGGTGGCCAGAAATGGTGTCCCAAGAATGAGAGGCACGTTTTTATCTTCCTCAACATCTATGATCACGAAATCCACCGGATAAACGATATTAGCTACCTCTATTAGAACATCCACCGCAATTCCTACGGGGTAAACATATGTGTGATTAGCTAAGGAAAGTCTAAGATCGGTCTTGGCTGGTTTCTCCTTAGTTAACTTATTATAGATTGATAATGGCATTATGTGTAGGATATTAGTTTTCACATACACATCAAATCATAACACAAGGTGGCGTATAGATGGAATTCTAGAGAGAGAAAGTTAGAGGTTTAGGGAACTTAGTGAGAGAAAGTGAAAGATATTATTATGAGCTCCAACTCTCTACCTTGGGAGGTAGAGAGTATTTATAGTCTTACATAAATCGCCACACATCGGGCTGTGGATCAGGCATACAGTGGGTAAAGACCCGTCCGTCCTCCACGGTGTTACTTAACTAAATACTACTTAACTTAAAAGAACTACGACTACGAGCTTTCTAACGATTAAATATACTTGAGGTGACCGACTCTTTAATTCCTGGAATTTCTAATTCCTAACAATCTCCCCCTAAGGGAGGTCACCTCAATCATGTACCAAAATTACATTGAATACAACTAGATAATACATTAATAATTGATCTTGCATTCTTGATGTAGTCCTTTGCTCCTAAGCTCGTAGTCATTGATTCTTCACATTGCATGTATGGTTACTCCAAGTGGAGGTCTTTTACTGATCCATGTGATAATAAATTTGAGCCATCTTTTGATATCATCAGCTATAAAAAATCTCTGAGACATCCTTTGTGGTGTTGGTATTATGTGATGTTGTGACTTTTAGGACCGACATGCTCACATTCTGGATCATGATATCTTCTCATCAGAGTAGCGGAAGCTTTTGTTGAATCATGATATTGGCAGCAGCGTAGCAGAAGCATGGAGTGAAAATATAAGAGTCATTGATGCACTAATCATGATTTCTTTTGAGATGAATGTGATAAGTGAGCATGCGGCTATGGATTGACCGCTTCATTCTGATCAGCTGCAAACGTCGGGCGTACCTGCATACAACAGTTAGCAATAAATCGCACGAAAGTGTCTTTGATCACTTTCGTTGAATTGAGGTACACGGCCCACGGTTCCCCGTTGATCAGTACATGTACTGCCTGTGATCAGGTATAATTCTGAAGAATTTCCTTGACAGGGTTTCGCAGCTGTTCTAGCTGTTCTCAAACCGGAACATCTCAAAGAAGACAACACGGAGTGAGTGAACCAACGAATTTTAAGTCCACTGATTGATGAAAAGAGATTTGAAAAACAATCGTGTATTGCTCAATAGAAATTATTTTTGCAATACAACGAAGGTTTTATTGAAAATCAATTATCAATCATAAAAACACCTTTTGATTTGAAAAAAGAGTACACGGTCGATGTGCTAAAGAAAAGAGTTTTTAAGCACAAAGACCGGTTTTTCAAAGGTATCCGTCAATCCATAACCTAAACCAGGATTGATTCAAGAGATTGAATCGCCCCATTGTTTCTGTTCAGTTGTCACATGGTTGATCCATATAATAGATCTCACATGCCACCTACCAGGAGCTTGTTTGATGTTGGCTCCAGAAGGCTTTCCATCTTCATTGTGACTCAGATGTTCTGGCAATACCACAAGGATAATGCGTAGGACTCAAGATATAATCTCTCTTTCCACATTGTGTGAAACAGAGAGTCTTCATTGAAAGTGTCCTAATGAGATTTATTGATGATCTCGTGGCTCTAGACTCAATTTGTGCATATTTGGATCCTGTACCGGAGACTAGGGAGAGGGTCTCCTTCTTCAATATCAACCATCTCTAAGAGAAAGTCGATAGATAATGTCGGTTCCCCGTGAGAATGAAACAAGTCCTTTTAAGAGGAACTTGAGTGGTTTGGAAAGTTGAAGTGCAGTGCGTCACTGGGTCCATGACGTCTTGTCTTCAATACCGATGTTACCATCAGTAGCATATGAATTGAACCCGGTTTCTGCCCTAAGGTTGAATAAATGGAGGGCTATTTGTTTTCACCCTTTCCTCATTCAATTCTTTTTAATTCTTCAACCCCTTCAGTGCTTACCGAGACTTCATAGCTAGAACCTTGTTGGGTTTATTCTAGTACTAGCTCAGTCTTAGTCCGCACTCTTCCCATATCTCATTTTTCTCCTTTTATCATCATACCTAAGGACTTCTACACTAACTAGTGGATTGTACCTGGGTAGATCCCTCCGGTTCTGGCGGATCATGGGAACACATACCTAACCTTATCATCCTTATATCACCGTACATAAAGTAAAGTTGGTCGGTCAATTTGGTATTGTTCATCTGCCATTGGGTCCAATTGAAAACCATTTGAAAATCAATTCAGATACTTGTGATATATTATCAAAGCATTTTGTACCTGAATTGTTTTTGATATTTTTTAGAACGAGAACTCCCCCTCAACATGTGCATCAAGTATTTGAAAATGTTTTGCACACTGAGGCAAGAGAAAGAATTAACTTCTTTGATTACCTTTTTCTAAAAGATATCAACATCACTTCCCATATCAAATCAAGTAGATATCGCATTTCCGGGAAGGATGAGGTTTCCATAAATTCGCTCCCCCTCAATATGTGCCTCGAGGTTTGAAGAGAGTTTTGCACATACTAGAGGGAACTTGAACATTGAGATAACTGATCACGTTTCAAATCAAAGGTTTAAGATAGATGCTCCCCCTCAACATGTGCATTGAAAATTTGAAATCGTTTGTCACATGTGGGAAGGACAGCATGTACATCCTTATAAAATCATTTACCGAATTATCAGTTTAAATCCAATTTAAATCACACATTCTCCCCCGATCACAATTATCAAATCATTTGAGATTTGTGATCTCTTATAGATTTAAATTGATTTTGAAAGCTTTTAAGGAGAGTTGTGACTTGATTATGAAAGCGTTTTAACTGATAAGGATCGGATTTTAAGACTTTAAACTCCATTGATAAAACATGCATGTACATCTTTTGAAAACAATTTAATGCCAAATAACTTTTTAATTTAATTGAAATCATTCTCCCCCTCAATCAATGACATAGGTTGTTGATTGAGAGATAGAGATTTTGCAGATAAGTCCTGATGATTATCAAAAATAGAGACCGAGTTATTTTTCAAAGCAGTTAGTTTTCAGCAGATTAAATGTTTATAGAATCAGAGCATGGAATTTGACAACATGGTAAAACATGGCTCTGTTCTTTCTTTTAAAACCGGGTTATTGCCTGAAAATGACAATAAACCATTTCTCTTTCTCCCAAAAATATTTTTTGATTTTTTGAATTTTTTTTTTTTTTTTTTTTTTTTTTTTTTTTTTTAAGAATTCGAACAACATCTAAAGTCACAAAGACCGTAGATATTATTGAACAGGGAAGAAAAAAAACATGACAAATTGACAATATTTTTTGAAAAATTTTCGAATTTTTTTTCAAATTTTTATGGATTTTGAAGGTTTTATATTTTTCTATTTGATTTTTGAGGGTTTTATAATTTTGTATTTTGTTTTTCGAATAAATATTTACAAGAGATGGATGAAGATAGATCTTTACTCCTTGTCTTCCTCCTGAAGACGTTTGAGAGTTTCTGGTTGAAGGCTTTTCAAACCAAGACGTGGAAGAATAAACTCATAACGTTCTCTTGGAAGAGCTTTGGTGAAGATGTCTGCTAACTGATATTCAGACCTCACAAAATATAGTTCCACCACACCTTTTTCTACTTGTTCCCTGATGAAATGATGTCGAATGTCGATATGCTTTGCTCTTGAGTGTTGAACGTTGTTGCATGAGAGAGCAATAGCACTTTTATTATCACAGTACAGAGGGATTTTGTTGAATTCAAAGCCATAGTCAGATAATTGAGATCTCATCCATAAGATTTGAGCACAACAAGATGACATGGCTATGTATTCAGCCTCTGTAGAGGAAATAGAAATACTCATTTGCTTCTTTGAAGACCAGCTCACAAGCTTATCACCCAAAAACTGAGCACCTCCTGACGTACTTCGACGAGTATCTTGACACCCTGCATGATCTGCATCTGCATATGCTGTTAGTGACATACCGGTGTCTTTTGGGTACCAAAGTCCCATATTGATGGTTCCTTGGAGATACCGAAAGACCCGTTTAACCGCTTCAAGGTGCTTTTTAGTAGGCTTAGCCTGGTATCTGGCACACATGCAAACAGCGAACAAGATGTCTGGTCTACTAGCTGTGAGGTACATCAGGGATCCAATCATACTACGATATTTTGTTTGGTCAATCATGATCCTTGAGAGGTCCTCATCTAGTTTGGTTCGGTCAATCATGGGGGTGTCAACAGGGTCACTTGAATCAAATCCAAATTTCTTTAAGATCTCAGTTGCATATTTAGATTGATTTATGAAAATGCCTCCGGGACTTTGTGAAATTTGTAATCCCAAGAAAAATGACATTTGTCCCATCATTGACATTTGAAACTTTGAACTCATTTCATTTGAAAAACGATCACATTCCATTGGGTCTGTCGAGGCAAAAATAATATCATCAACATAAATTTAAACATGAATTAAATGTTTGCCTGACTTCCTGGTGAACAATGTAGGATCAACTGCTCCTTTGATGAATCCGGTTGATAGAAGAAACTTTGACAGTGTATCATACCATGCCCTTGGAGCTTGCTTTAAACCGTAAAGAGCCTTCTTCAAACGATAAACATGAGTAGGATGCTCTTGATTCACAAATCCTTCAGGTTGGCTGACGTAGACGACTTCTTTAAGATCTCCGTTCAAAAATGCCGTCTTCACATCCATCTGATAGACTACCATGTTCTTACTAGCAGCATTAGCCAGAAAGATTCTGATTGCCTCGATTCGAGCAACTGGAGCAAAAGATTCTTCAAAGTCTATACCCTCCTCTTGACGATATCCTTTAGCAACTAATCGAGCCTTGTTCTTCAACACATCACCATGCTCATCAAGTTTCACTTTGAAGATCCATTTAAGAGCAATAATCATAGCACAGTCTGGAGCAGGTACTAACTCCCATACATCAAGTCGATCAAACTCATGAATTTCATCTTGCATGGCATTGAACCAGCTATCTTCATTCATGGCGGTTTTAACATCTTTTGGTTCGATCTTAGATAGTATGGAGTTGAAGAAACACCATAAGGCATCGGTTGCAAGTTGTTTCCGGGTTGATACAGGACGAGAGGGATTTCCAATGATGTTGTCTAATGGATGATCGTGAGTCCATTTTCTGAGGTGTTCATGTGGCAGTTGTTGAGGAACTGAGGTAGCTGAGTCGATGTCTCCTGAAGAAGATGGTTCTGATGATGATTCAGGAGTAGCAAATATGTTTTCAAATGGAGCATCTTCAGGAGTAGCAAAGGGATTAACTTCATCATTGATGCCAGAAACATTTCCATGATATACATCTGAAGAATGATGATTTGTTGATGAGACTGAAGGATCAGCAACAGGTGCTTCTTGACTTAAAGATATTGAGACTGAGGGATTGACTTCATTCACAGGAATATGAGCATCCTCTGTTGTAGGGATCAACACCTCATTAGTAATTGAATCATACAGTTCATCAAACATAGGATCAAACAATTTCTTTAAATCATCTTCAGATGGAGGTACATATGGAGTTTCTTGAGAAGAGTTTGGAACAAGAGATGAACCAATGGGACTGTTTTGATGTGCGGGTCCTGAGCTGGAGTGTCCAGGAGCCATTTGACCGGTCAGCTCATCAAACGTAACGTGAATTGTTTCCATGATATTTCGGGTTCTTTTGTTGTAGATTCGGTATCCCTTTTTGTTTGGTGCATATCCTACAAATACTCCAATATCAGCTTTAGCCCTAAGTTTGCCTAAGTCTTGACCCTCATTAGTTGGATAACACAATGCACCAAACACACGAAGGAAAGATAGATTAGGTTTTCTGTTGTGGACAAGTTCATATGGAGTTTTTCCATGAACAGTGTGAATCAGGGAACGATTTTGTGTGTAGCATGCAGTGGAAATTGCTTCAGCCCAGAGAAACATTGGAACCTTTGAGTAGATCAGCATTGTTCTAGCGGCTTCAACAAGAGTACGATTTCGTCTTTCAACTACACCGTTCTGTTGAGGAGTTCGCGGTACACTTCTTTGATGGCTGATTCCAATGCTTTCATAGAATTCACTAAGTTGTTTGTTGACAAACTCAGTTCCATTGTCTGTTATGATAATTCTGACGGTTTTGTTAAGTCGAACCTGCAGCTGTTTGATGAGTTTGATGATGATATCGGGAGTTTCATCCTTTGTCCTTAAGAACTTGACCCAGGTGAATCTAGAGTAATCATCAACCACAACTAACACATATTTCTTCCCAAAGATATTCTGCACCCTCATTGGTCCACATAAATCCATATGAATCATATGAAGAACTTCTGTGACAGAGTTAGTAGGTTTGGGTTTATGGGCATACTTCTTGCTTTTTCCCAATTGACATGCTGAACAAAGATGACCCTTTTCATACTTTAGTCTAGGTAAACCTACAACTAAGTCCTTTCTGGAAAGATCATTGATGGTGCCGAAGTTCAAGTGATTGAGACGACGATGCCATAACCATGACTTTGTTTTTGAAGCCTTTGATAACAAGCAGATTGGAGAAGACCTCATCATGTCATCGATAGAGATGGTGTAAAGATTTGAGCCACGAGTTCCTTTTAACAGTTCCTTACCATTAAGATCTCTAACAAAGCAGGTATGTTTTCTGAAGGCTACTTCTAGATCAGAATCATAGAATTGACCAACAGAGAACAGATTATGACCCAGACCTTCCACATAATATACTCTAGAGATGACACTATCACCCACAACGTAATCTCCATAACCCATAATAGCACCGAAATGATCATTACCGAATCTAACAGTCCCGATGAATTTGCTCACGAAGTTCATGAGCCGCGACCGGTCTCCAGTCATATGCTTGGAACAGCCTGAGTCCAGGTACCACAGAACGATTTGAACGATCTGCAGTTGAACACAGACAAGAATGGATAACTGGATAATTGGGATCCCCATGCAAGAATGGGTTCCATTTGGTTAGTAACAATGTTTGGAACACCCACATCAGAAATAGAAGCATTCATATCAGAAAGTGAGGCAATGGAATCATTGTGAATGGATACAGTACTAGTGTCAGTATTAGCCCTGTACACAGTGTGATCACTTCTTAAGGGAATAGTTCTACCAGTAGGCATCCATTTACTAGTGGGCATTCTCTGATTAGTCTTATGACCAACAGGTATCCAATAAAAGCCTGTCTTACTGAATGTTCTTCCTGTGGGTTTCCACTGTTTTCTAACCTTCTTTCGTTTATGCCTTTTAGCCTTTTTAGCATGAATTTTTGCATTAACAATATTAACTGGACAATTAACATCATTAAGCGGAACATTAACACCACATTCATGATTAGAAACAGAATTCAAGCAGACATCAGTACAAGGTTTGCAAATAGTATCAGAATTCGAATTAATTACAGTACGCCTATGACTAATACTAGAATCAACACGATTCGTTTTATTCAATTCAAGCTTAAAGTTCCTAGATTGTTCTTCTACTTTCTTCCAGTGCACATTCTTAGCTTGAGAGGTCCTATCATTCCTTGTATTGTCTTGAGACTTTGACCTTCTCCTTTTAATGTCACTGATTACTCCTATAGAGGGAATGGGAACATTAGTTGGTTTAACTACTCTTTGCATCACCTGTTTAGATGTGCTGGGATCTGAACTACATGCAGGTGCACTATGGTTCACATTCTTAAAACTAGAGGTACTGAGATTGGTACTCCTAGAAGGCACACTTGAGTTCTCTTTCTTAGCATTAACAGATCTAGAAACTGAACTACTCAAGGGCACACTATGGTTCACATTCAAAACATTGGGAATCGAGTGCATATCATACTTGGCATTAGGCATCGAACATGGAATCAAAGGGTTAACTCTCTCACCTAATGTCTTTGGGCATATTGTGATCAAGCATTCTAAGATTTCTTGAGATCGTTTGGCATATAAGCATGCATGTCCAATTGCATTATCATGAGGTTTCTCTAGCTTATCCTCTTCACCAATCTCACGCAGACATTCTAAGCAATCCTTAAGAGATGAGAAATATGTTTGAATAGCTAGTTTGTTGTTCCTTAGATGAGGAGGGACATATGTCACAGACAAAGCATATTTATTACAAGAGTGAACCTTTGATACACCATTCTCCCCATTGGTCATTGGCATTTTCCCTTTTACCTGACTCTTCAGATTCTCAATTTCCTTTTGCAATGAAGCTATTTGTTCGTTATTCTTGTTACGAGTGACCTTAATTGATTCAAATAACTCATTGAAATGACGTTTAACCTTTTCATTTTCTTCTAGAAAACTTTCGTTTTCCTTTTGTAAAGCATTTACTAGGTTTTGAAGATGAAACGTTTGAGAATTCTGAGAATCTAAAGGAGGAGGCATTTGGGAGCCTGTCATATTGTTCGTTTGACCCTTTAATTGAGAGATTTGGGCTTTCAACTTTTTGATCGTGTTGCACTGAGCTTGAATCTGTTCATCACGTTTGTTAATTTGAAAAACTGCATCAAACTCTGGAGCATCTGAAGATGTCTTGATATTTGAAGTTTTGACATTTTCTTTGAGATGTTGATATTTTAGTTGTAAATTAAAATGCTCAACTTCTAGTTTAGAAAAATGTTTAACCAAATTGTCGTGATCATCCAGTTCAATTTTCTCATTTAGTTTAGAATTAGTTTTTTCAAGCTCAATGACACGATCATGGGAGACTTTCAGGGCCACAGATAGTTCATGAAATTTGGAAGCATTAATAGAGCAATTTGAAGCAGTGAAAAACACATCTTGAGCAACACATTCAGTAATAAGATTCTCATTTAATGTATGCAAGTTCTTTCTCTCAATCTCATTATATTTTAGTGCATGCTCATAGTCACTAACTTCAACAACCATTGCATCAAATTCCTTTTCCATTCCCTTAATATCAGTTTCTATCCCCTTTTTAAGACTCTCAAAGTGATCTTTTAGAAGTTTAAAGAAGGGCATGACCTCAGTTAAATAACATTCTTTCATTTGTTCAAAACCCCTTTCTCCTTCAGTTATACCAGTGGGTGTGATCCTTTTCTTGCAAGTTTTCTCAAAATCAACAAATAGTTGAAATATAACGTATTGGCTAATTAATGTCTTGCTTTTAGTGGCAATTGTTCTAGGTACAAGATGCATTGGTGTATTAGGAGGATACACAGTCGCTCTAGGCATTTTCTAAAGGGGAGGGTTTGTTTCAACAATATTTTCCGCTTTCTGCTTATCTAAATCCTTTTTCCAGAAGACTTGCTCGGGAGTCAGCAATGTCTGAGGCTTAAACTTGTTCAAGGAAATCCAGTTTTCCTTCTTGTAGTCATGAGGAGTGATAATTATTTTTTCTCTTTGCATTTAGGATCGTTTTGTTTCTTATTCATCTTTTCCCTAGTGATTTCATTTGATTTCTTATCTTCCTCAGTGCACTCAACACAACTAGGTTTCTGTCTAGGCTTAAGGATTTCATTACCATCATAAAGCACCTTATGAGCATTTCTAGCCTTTTTAATTACCTCTGGATTTGGTTCCTCAACAAGGGGAATGCTATGCTTATCGCTTAAGACTCGATGTTCAGTGACCATGTGAGCAGTCTGAATGGTGTTTCCTTGTATGTACAACTTGTTTTCAAGTTTGTTTTTCAAAGTTTTCAGATTAGAAAAATCTCTCAAGAGTTTTGATTCCTTTGCATTAAATTCTTGCTTAAGCATTTTCACATTTTCTTGAAGTTCTTGTTTTTGCTTAGCTATTTTAGAAAGTTTTTCTTGCAAGGAATTTAATTCTTGTTTCAATACTTCTTCTCTAAACTTACTTTTTCTAATTACTGTACACACTTGGTCATCCATTTCCTGCTCACGAGTGGTCAACTCAAATTTAGCACGTTGTTCATAAATAGCAACACGTTCTTTATAGGCATTTAGTTCAGAAATTACAGAATCATCAGGGGCACATGCAGTGTATTCATCAAAAACATAGTCATTGTTGACTGCAGAAGATGCATCACTTGGTACAACTTCACTTTCACTTTGTTTCACATATTGATCATATGGGACAATATCGATATTACCCATATTTTCAATATTTGATTCAATAGTTTCAGTTGATTGTACTTTGTCATGCATCTGTTGCACATCAGCATCATCGTATAGTTTTAATACCTCTGAGATGAGCTTGTCATGGGATGGGCCAGCAAGTGGTGAAGAAGAGACCTTGGGAGAAACCATTGGAGAAATGCTAGCCATAAAAATTGTGTGTGCCGTAGGTCCATCATCCACATCAGAGTCGTATGCATCACAGTCAGCGACTTGAAAGGCATTCTGATGATTGTGACCTATCTCCTGAATAGGCTGCTCATCCACATCTGCATCATAGGTCTTGGCATTGCCCTCAGCAAGAAAAAGCAATTCCTCTTCATTCAAAGCAGCACCATTGTCCTGAGCTTGTGCCAGCAGCATCTTATCTCTGAAGTAATCAGCATTCTGTGGACGCTTTGGAGATGTGCAGTTCCTTGCAATGTGTCCCTCACCACCACAGTTATAACATTTGATTGGCTTAGCTTGACCTTGGTTACCATTCCTTCCTCGATTCTGGTTGCCAACATAACCTCTCCCAACTCCACCTCTTCCCTGATCATACTGTCTTTCCTGAACTGGTTGCACCACGATCCTTCCATCTTTAACAGTGGCTTGATTGTGTGGGTTAGATGCTGTTCTGAGGTTGTTGTTGGTTTGTGGGAGAGAATTCATGTTTTGACTAATGAGAAGAGCAAGTTGATTAATGAAGTTACCCACGTGTGCATCAGCATCAGCTTGTTTGAACATAGGTGATAAGGTTTTAAAAGGTACCATTTTGAGGGGTCGTTTAAGTCCTTATTTGACCACTTTTGTATCCGTTATTGCTTAATATCGTTCCTTTTCACTTTTTAGGTCTCGTGAAGGCAAAATGCTGGAATGACACTTATTTGGACAGAAAGGCGCGAATATATGAAGAAAATGGCCAAATTCGAAATCAGACACTCACAGTCGCTGAATGTAGAAGGCGACGGCGTCAGGTTCTATTTGCGACGCCGTCGGAGAATTATTGTGACGGGTCAGAACGCAAAACTCGTGTTTTCAAGAGACGGCGTCTAGTTGTGAAAGAGTAGGCCGTCGCTACTCAGACGGCCTAGATGCGATCCAGACGACGTCAGAAGCTGAAGAGGACGGCGTCACGGACATAAGGTGACGCCGTCGCAAGGTTAACGTGGCCAAGACGAAACCCTAATGGCGGCGACACGACGGCGTCACTAAACATAAGGTGACGCCGTCGCAATTGTAATCTTATATATAGAATCCGAATTTTTCAGTATTTGTGTGGAGAGTCTTTGGAGTAAAAACCTAAAACCGAACCTAAGGTTTCTTGTACAGTATTTTAGGGTTTTTAACCCTATCTTACACCAAGATAAGTCTTTGCTTCATTAATTCAATTATGTCTTTGATTATTTGTGTGTATGCTTGCATGTTCTCCATGTCCGGCTAATTTATTTGTGTGTTTGCTTAGGAAGTATGAAACTTAATTATTGAATATTGATTGGTTGTTTCTTATCTTAGTTGACTAATGATCTAGTAATGCGATAGGTCATTCGTTGTGTACTTAATGCTTGATTCATCTTTGTGAACCTTAGAGTATGATTACCTGAGTGATTGTAGGCTAAAACATCCGAAGAGTGCCTTAGAGTAGGAGTCTATAATCTCTACGTGGATTTGTAGACAAGACCCTTTGGTAATTTCAAAGAGTTAGGGAGAAACGCATATCCTACAACTTTAGAAACACAACGCAACTAGGAATAAGACGTGACACTCAACCATCAATAGGAGATAATTAAGGAGTAATACAAACTAAGTAAACACATCTTTAAACTATCATACGAGCACACATTAATTAGACATAGACTCCCACAACCTTAGTTTAGATAATTAGATAATAGTAGAGTAATCGGTAGAAATACCAACCCCCCAAATCCAATACCCGAGATTCGTACTTTTCCATTTTCATAAAATATAAAAAGATAAAAAAATAATCTTCCTCAACCTTAACCTTAGCGTAGTAACTCCCTACTAGCATTCCTATTCCCCTAGAGAACGATATCAATACCCGTGGCTTACCCTAATTACTACACTACAACGATTAGGTTCACTGCCTAGGGTGTTATAAAACTTGCTCGAAGAAAAGGAAGTTTCCTTGACCCCGAACGACGCGTGTAGCGTTATCAAGTTTTTGGCGCCGCTGCCGGGGAATAGAATAGCTAGTTAGTAGTCCACCTCGTTTAGGTTTCTTTGCTTGATTCCTATCAAGTAAACTTTTTTCTCATTTTTAGATTTCTCTTAGTCTATCCCCCTTCTTCGTGACCTTTGTTCGTATCCATTTTCATTGACTATTCCGTTAGCCATTATGGAGAACGAGAATCCGCCAAAACTTTCACCTAATCAACGAAATCTACTACATAATCTACCCTTTCCACTCCAAAATGAGATCTTGAGGTTCCAGCAACATCATGATGAATCCTTTCCTGAGGCGTGGACTCGAATTAAATATTTATTACAAAAAGTCCTTTGTCATGGTATGGATTTACTGTTTCCACTACAATTCTTTTACACTCGTATCGCCCACGAAACCCAAAGGAGACTTTACTATGTAACGGATGGGGATATTTGGGGACGTGGTGCTCGATTTGCATGGGAAACCTTTGAGATTCACGCCCAATTTAGAAGTGGAACATGGGACCCAAAAAACGAATCTTTAGACCTATTTTCAATTTGGAAACTTCGGTCGGAAAGGTTGTTTAGGAAGGAGATGATTAGAGTTGAGCTACCAAGGTGCATGTCATGGTTAGGCGCTACCACAATACAAAATGAATACATAGGTGATCTTGATAAGATGGAGGATAGAGTAGAAAATCCAACCCCATCGGATAACCCACAAGTCTTACCATCACTTGAGGAACACACATCACCTATAACTTACCCGGAAGAAGTAGAAGAGACTATAGGAACCCCAATTAGAGAACCTTTGGACCAAACACCATTAGAGAATGTAGGTTTAGATGCTTGTTGTCATGACCTCTCTCTTAGTCCTAGGGAAGTTCCATATTTTGATGAACCGGAGCCTCACTTAAAAACCTTACCCAATTTTCCGTCTTTAAATGTGAATCTTGGAATTGAATTAGGCCCCAATCAACCCATCAAAATAGATAGTCCGGGTAGTTGCTTGATAAAGGTGGTAGATTCTAGGCCATGTAGAGTAGAAGCCGATATAGGAGTAACCCATGACCTTACACACTTATATCACCCATTCATGGTTGATAACAAGAAACACTATGGGTTTAAACCGGGTTTATTAGGTCAAGATGGATCCTTAACTAAGAATCTTTTGAAGTTGATAGAAGATGATCCATTTTTAGGAGGAAGATTTGATTCACCCGCTACACCAATAGACTTAGGTAAGGTTATAATGAATGGAGCACACTCCTTTGAGCATATAAATCACCCATCACCCTCTCCTCACGTAGCAAATTTCTACCTTAAGGGTGTGTATCGCTACTATCACCCGCACTTAAACTTAAGTGTAGGGAAAACCTCCCTTTTATCCGTTAAATAAGGGTAGAGTCAGGCTCGTGACTCGAACAAAAACAAGCGCTTCTTGGGAGGCAACCCATGTGTATTTGATTTTTATTTTCATTTGTGTGTAATATATCTTTTATTAATTGTTTATCCTCATGTTTAAATTTGTAAAAATGCTTTATTTTGTTTTTAACTTCGTCTTAATTACATATAAAGGTATTTTACATAAGGGATAAGTGTAGGGAGGATTACACACGTTTTCAAAAGAAACGTAAACATGAGAATAACAATTAATTAAAAGATATATATGTTTGTTTGTTCGAGTCAAATGCTTGTATCAAGTCATAATGAATGTTTTGCAGAAATTTTTCCAGATTCTAAAGATGTAAATTTTCCAGAAATTTTTTCCAGAAAATCGCAGACCAGTTTTTGTCAGGATAACCTGACGGCGTCAGGAAGGAGTAAAAACATCAGATTACTTTTTCTCGTTTTCTGAGTTACTTATAAATTTTTGGAATTTTCCAGGTCTTAATTTTCTTAGAAATTCTGTAAACATTCATTCCACAAGCATTATATCCTAGTTTAAATTGAGTCTTATATATATTATTACCGCCGATTTTACGCAAAGGTTTCGTTTGTTTTCTTCAAGTGTGCAGGTTTAGTTTGTCAAGAAGAAGTTACATAAGATTGGAAGGAGCTTTTCACGCATACATTCTTCTTGGAAAGGATTTAACCACCACTTCACACACGGATCCTACCGAGCTAATCAGGGGAGTATTAGTTTCTTTCGTTTTTAATTACCTTCTATTATCATAACTTTGATACTTTCGGGGAACATTGGGGACAATGTTCAGTTTAAGTGTAGGGAGGGAAAATAAAACGGGAACTTTGAAACTATGCTTATCCTTGACTATTTGCTTTGTCCAATTGTGATTGTGTAATAAACCATGAGAAATGTCGGTTAGGGTAATTTTGGCACCAAATTTAAAATTTTTTATGACATATAGGAGTGGGCCATTAGTCTTAACAAAAGCGTCTCACGGATAGGAAGTTGCATGACTAGCACAAAAACCCTTACCACCCAAATTCCACCCAAAATGTGAGGATCGCCCTTAGATTAGTAGGAATTAAAGCGTTCATCTTTAATGCTTAGAGTATGAACCGGTAGTATATTAGATTCTAGAACTTGTTTTGTGATGCATTCCGAGATCGCAAGTGAGGCTACACTTATGTAGTTAGGAATAACTAAATGATAAGAGGCATTAGGATAAACCCTTGTTTGATACCTGTAACATAATTACTTCTTCCATAACGGTTGAGTAATTCCCCCACACCCTTTGCGTTGTACTCATCTTTAGTACACGATACCCTTAGTTAACCCCTCAGAGCCTATCCTTTTCGCGGTTCTCGTGATATTTCGGTTTTTCCGGAATATCAATGAAGAGCATTGTTTACACCCCACCCCCAAATATACACCCAAATCGCCTTAGCCTACCCCTTATGCACTCACTTTTAGTGCAAATGTTTGTTATCACCCTAAACCCTTAGTTCAATTATCTAGTTGCTTGCATAAGTTGCTAAGTCGAGTCATATCCTTTGTATACAGTTTTGGGATGATTGGGATTCATGGGAAAAGTTAAAGTTTATGAAATGACGGGAAGGGAACGTTAAATTCAAATTCCCTTTGTTTACGTAATAATGTACCCCAAGTGTTTTGATCTTTTCAAATCGGGTCAAATTAGTGTTAGAATAATAAAAACTCAAGTGTAGGGATGTCCCTGTAAATCCCTAGTATTTTGATGTTATCGTAGAGGATGGTAGAGTAAAAGTGTATGAAAAAAAAAAAAAAAAAAAAAATCGAAAAAAAAAAATAGAAAAAGAGAAAAAAAAAATAGAGTGATAAAAAAAAAAAAAAAAAAAAAAAAAAAAAAAAAAAGAAAAAAAAACATACGGGCTACCATCCTACATCTATCTTTTAATTTATGTTTGTTTATTTCAGTTATCTAGAGTTTAGAGTGTCGAGTCTTGGCTTAGCAACGCCATTCTTCATATGCAGTTAACATAAAGATTTTTGACTTACCACCACTATATAACCTATCCCACCAAACCCTTATTTCCCTACCGTAAGCCTAACGTTACAACCCTTTAAAGACCTCTTTGATAGTCTTTCCTAGGTGCTTACGCCAAAGCGATGGAGGTTTGATCTATTCTCAAGCCTATGGTAATCTATGTACTAGGACCGGTTAATGAGTGTTTATCTTCCATTTCCTATATTGTTATATTTCATTTATACACCTGAGAGAGATGTGAGTATCCAAACACCCCATGTGAGGTGCTAGTATGTAATTTCCGTGCTTGTTATGACTTTTGCGGGGCTTATATGTGTTGTGGACCGTTTTGAATTAATGCTGAATGACCCCTAACTTATAAATTAATTGGCTAAAAGCACATTTGCTTGAGGACAAGCAAATAACAAGTGTAGGGATATTTGATAAGGTTTTAAAAGGTACCATTTTGAGGGGTCGTTTAAGTCCTTATTTCACCACTTTTGTATCCGTTATTGCTTAATATCGTTCCTTTTCACTTTTTAGGTCTCGTGAAGGCAAAATGCTGGAATGACACTTATTTGGACAGAAAGGCGCGAATATATGAAGAAAATGGCCAAAGTCGAAATCAGACACTCACAGTCGCTGAATGTAGAAGGCGACGGCGTCAGGTTCTATTTGCGACGCCGTCGGAGAATTATTGTGACGGGTCAGAACTCAAAACTCGTGTTTTCAAGAGACGGCGTCTAGTTGTGAAAGAGTAGGCCGTCGCTACTCAGACGGCCTAGATGCGATCCAGACGACGTCAGAAGCTGAAGAGGACGGCGTCACGGACATAAGGTGACGCCGTCGCAAGGTTAACGTGGCCAAGACGAAACCCTAATGGCGGCGACACGACGGCGTCACTAAACATAAGGTGACGCCGTCGCAATTGTAATCTTATATATAGAATCCGAATTTTTCAGTATTTGTGTCGAGAGTCTTTGGAGTAAAAACCTAAAACCGAACCTAAGGTTTCTTGTACAGTATTTTAGGGTTTTTAACCCTATCTTACACCAAGATAAGTCTTTGCTTCATTAATTCAATTATGTCTTTGATTATTTGTGTGTATGCTTGCATGTTCTCCATGTCCGGCTAATTTATTTGTGTGTTTGCTTAGGAAGTATGAAACTTAATTATTGAATATTGATTGGTTGTTTCTTATCTTAGTTGACTAATGATCTAGTAATGCGATAGGTCATTCGTTGTGTACTTAATGCTTGATTCATCTTTGTGAACCTTAGAGTATGATTACCTGAGTGATTGTAGGCTAAAACATCCGAAGAGTGCCTTAGAGTAGGAGTCTATAATCTCTACGTGGATTTGTAGACAAGACCCTTTGGTAATTTCAAAGAGTTAGGGAGAAACGCATACCCTACAACTTTAGAAACACAACGCAACTAGGAATAAGACGTGACACTCAACCATCAATAGGAGATAATTAAGGAGTAATACAAACTAAGTAAACACATCTTTAAACTATCATACGAGCACACATTAATTAGACATAGACTCCCACAACCTTAGTTTAGATAATTACATAATAGTAGAGTAATCGGTAGAAATACCAACCCCCCAAATCCAATACCCGAGATTCGTACTTTTCCATTTTCATAAAATATAAAAAGATAAAAAAATAATCTTCCTCAACCTTAACCTTAGCGTAGTAACTCCCTACTAGCATTCCTATTCCCCTAGAGAACGATATCAATACCCGTGGCTTACCCTAATTACTACACTACAACGATTAGGTTCACTGCCTAGGGTGTTATAAAACTTGCTCGAAGAAAAGGAAGTTTCCTTGACCCCGAACGATGCGTGTAGCGTTATCAATAGGATCAGGAATGAGTTTGTGATTACCATTACCCAAGGTTATGACTTGTGATGCTTTGGTTGTGATTCCGATGTTTGAGTAGAAAGATGTTGAGTCATTAGACGAGCTTGTCTCTCCCTGGTTGGTTTTGAACTGATTGAGAATCAATTTTTCAAACATAGCATGTCTCTCATTCTGAAGGAGGAAGGCATAGAGTTGCTCATAGTTTGTATTCTTCAATCCTTTAGTGAGCTTCACAGCGGTGACAAACTTGTGCCATTCGGGATTCATGTTGTTCACAAATTTTGAGTTCAGCTGAATGTTAGGCATAGTCATTCTGATGTTCCTCATGTCATTCACTAACTTATGAAATCTCACATAGTACTCATAGACATTCTCATCTGGTTTCATCTTGAAGTGCTCAAATTCGTCATAGAGTTGGGATACTCTGTCTTCCATAGTTAATTCTGAACCTGAGAGAAGCATCTTAACATTATCCCAAACTGCCTTTGCATCAGTGTTATGATTGACCAGCTTGTAGATGTCTTTAGGAAGACCTTGAAGAACAATGTTTGAAGCCCTGATATCTGCATCGAATCTCTTTTTATCCTTATCATCAAGCTCATCATACATCTTAGGTTTGTCCATTCCGTAAACAGGAGTACCATCTTCATTAGTATCAAGTATGTCTCTAGTCGTCTCAACTCGATATGGTCCTTCATCAATGGATTTGAGAATGTTGACACCATTTTCCTTTCCAAGGCAATACAATCTGATTCGTTGAGCCCAAGAATCGTAGTCAGTTCTGTCAAGCATGGGTGGACGAGTATCTGAGCCAGCTGCTTGAACATCCTCGGCAACAGTGGAGATGATAGTAGGAACGTTGGTAGACATGTTAACAGATTATACGGGATTTTATAACTCTATGATTCAACCGGGAAATAGATTCTTTCACGGGATTTTACTAAATCAAGAGAAAACCGTAAACAATCACTCAAGTCGCTAGAAGATAATGCACTAAGTCGCTAACACTTAATTCGCTACACCACTAAGTCGCTACAGTCCCAAGTCGCTAGACAAATGCAAGTCGCTAAGTAGTAACTCGCTAGGCCTCAAGTCGCTAGCAAAATTTTGGCAGCAATTCGCTACTCAAGTCGCTAAAGATACAAGTCGCTAAAGAGCAACTCGCTACGGACCAAGTCGCTACCACCAAGTCGCTACCCGTAGTGGAGAGTCCACTACTTGTACTGTAACTCGCTAGATCTAAGTCGCTAGGTCTGAAACTGTAACTCGCTACAAATTTGTAAAGCAAGTCGCTACGAAGAAAGTAATCCGTGAGTTAAGTCGCTAGCAAGAAAAAAACACATAAACATCACTTTTCAATCCAAAAACAACCCAACCAAGATGATTTAAGCTTACCAAATGAAAACCTACACACTTGTGATGATTCTAAACACAAAAGTACTAACAAAATCCAAACTTTAACACAAGAAATCAACCAAATGATGCAAAAACCACTAAACTTTTTCAAACTCAAAAACCACCTAAAAACCACTAGAAATCCAAAGATGTGCAAGATATGATCTAACCATGGCTCTTGATACCAATTGTAGGATATTAGTTTTCACATACACATCAAATCATAACACAAGGTGGCGTATAGATGGAATTCTAGAGAGAGAAAGTTAGAGGTTTAGGGAACTTAGTGAGAGAAAGTGAAAGATATTATTATGAGCTCCAACTCTCTACCTTGGGAGGTAGAGAGTATTTATAGTCTTACATAAATCGCCACACATCGGGCTGTGGATCAGGCATACAGTGGGTAAAGACCCGTCCGTCCTCCACGGTGTTACTTAACTAAATACTACTTAACTTAAAAGAACTACGACTACGAGCTTTCTAACGATTACATATACTTGAGGTGACCGACTCTTTAATTCCTGGAATTTCTAATTCCTAACATTATGTTCACATCAGTCCCTTGATCAGCTAAGGCATTTATATTATCAATATCACCTATGCTACATGGTATCACGAAGTTCCCAGTGGTGTCTCCTTTTTTTGTTAATGGTTTTTTTAGAACCAACTCATACAGAGGTCCCACAGGCAGGGCGTCATACTCTTCCTCAGTCATCTTTCCTTCAAGGGCTTCCCTAAGAACCTCATTGTACCTAAAGTTGTTTACTTGGTTCGCAACGGTTTTTCTATTGATTTCATGCTTAAGGTAGTACTCAATGGTCTCAGGCTCATTATTAAGTTTGCCCTCCTCCTCCTTCCTTTCCTCAGTTTTTTTCACCTCAACCTTTCCATCCTCAGGCATGATGGAAACGGCGTTAACATACGAGGTGGGAGGACAATCGTTGCTTCTTACTAGTACCTTTTCGAGGAATTTCGTCTTGGTATATTCTATTACCAGGTTCATCATTTCCGTCATTTTTGCTTGCATTTCCTCTCTCTGCCTATAAACTTCCTCTTCGAATTTGGCTAATCTTTCCGTATGAGCTGCCATATACTCCCTCATTTGTTCCTTAAAGCTTGGTGAGAGTGGTACTGGGGAAGTAGAGCGGAAGCGCCTTTCGGAATCGATGTTTTGCTCACAACTTGGGGTTCCTGAAAAATGTGTTAGGTGGTGGGTGGAATTGGCGGATTTGACCACTTTATGAGGGATGTGTATGGGAGCTTTACACCTTTCCATAAGGTAATCAATCCCTCTCTCAATAGCACTCAATAGCTCCTCGGTGATGTCGGGGGATTCAAGACGAGTTGATAGGGCATTAACCATTTTATCAGTGGTTACAGGAGATTCATTCCAATCTTCGTAGCTTTGATCAGCGAGCTTTTCAATAATATCCCAAGATTCCTCTGCATTAAAGTCGCTGAGCCTTCCACCAGCGGCTTAATCAATGGATCGTCGAGTGATGAAATCGATATGGTCATAGAAGATTTGGATTCGAAGCCAAAGGTCAATGCCATGGTGAGGGAGTTTACGGAGTGAATCTTTGAATCGAGTCCATGCGTTGTGGAGAGACTCACCTTGAAGTTGTTGAAACGTTAAGCTGTCTCGTCTGAGTTTTGTGGTTCTCCCCGGTGGGAAAAATTTAGCAAGGAAACGAGTGGTGAGATCATCCCAACTTGAGATGGAGCCGGCGGGAAGTCGCTCAAGCCAATTACTAGCTTGGTCCCGTAGAGAGAATTGGAAGAGACGCAGACGCGTGGTCTCCCGAGTAGTAGCATCAAGGTCAATAGAATCGACAATTTTAAGGAAGTCCTTAAGATGCTGATTAGGATCTTCGAAACGAAGTCCATGGAATGCACATCCATTTTGCACCAACCGGATGGTGTAGGATCGCAGGGCCGTAATTTGGGCTTGGTCGGAAAGCTCAATGGTGTTCCTATAGCCTTGGTGGCTAGGTCTCGAGTATTCACCAAGAGTACGGTCTCTTGGCGGGACAATGATTTGAGGGGGGTTTTCACCTTCCATGATGAAAAGTGATGGGGTTACGAACAAAGGTCACGAAGAAGGGGGATAGACTAAAAGAAAGCTAAAAATGAGAAAAAAGTTTACTTGATAGGAATCAAGCAAAGAAACCTAAACGAAGTGGACTACTAACTAGCTATTCTATTCCCCGGCAGCGGCGCCAAAAATTGATACGCTTACGCAGCGCGTTCGGGGTCAAAGGAACTTCCTTTTCGTCGAGCAAGTTTTTCAACACCCTAGGCAGTGAACCTAATCGTTGTAGTGTAGTATTAGGGTAAGCCACGAGAATTGATATCGTTCTCTAGGGGAATAGGAATGCTAGTGAGAAGTTACTACGCTAAGGTTGGGGTTGAGGAAGATTATTTTTTTTTTATCTTTTTATGTTTTTTAGAAAAGGAAAAGTACGAATCTCAGGGTTTGGATTTGGGGGGGGGGTTGGTATTTCTACCGATTACTCTACTATTATCTAATTATCTAAACTAAGGTGGTGGTAGTCTATGTCTAATTATTGTGTGCTCGTATGATAGTTTAAAGATGTGTTTACTTAGGTTTTACTACTCCTTAATTATCTCCTATTGGTGGTTGAATTGTCACGTCCTTATTCCTAATTGCGTTGTGTGTCTAAAGTTGTAGGGTATGCATTTCTCCCTAACTCTTTGAAGTTACCAAAGGGTCTCGTCTACAAAACCCACAAGGGATGATAAACTCTAACTGTAAGGCCTCTTTGGATAGTTTAGCTTACAACAACTCAAAGTGCTATAACCTAAGGTTCACAAAGATTAATCAAGCATTAAGTACACAACGAATGACCTATCGCATTACTAGATCATTAGTCAACTAAGATAAGAAACAACCAATCAATATTCAATAATTAAGTTTCATATTCCCTAAGCAAACACACAAGTAAATTAGCCGGACATGGAGAACATGCAAGCATACACACAAATAATTGAAGACATAATTAAATTAATGAAGTAAACAACTTATCTTGGTGTAAGATAGGGTTTAGAACCCTAAAATACGACCTTGGTTCGGTTTAGGTTTTACTCCAAAAGTTTACCCAAAAGACTACTCTCTAAAACTGAAAAATTCGGATTCTATATATAAGATTACATGTGCGACGGCGTCACCTTATGATTTGTGACGCCGTCATGTCGCCGTCATTAGGGTTTCGTCTTGGCCAAGTTAATCTTGCGACGGCGTCACCTTATGCTTGTGACGCCGTCCTCTTTAGCTTCTGATGCCGTCTGGATTGAATCTAGGCCGTCTGAATTGCGACGGCCTACTCTTTTAAAGCCCGACGCCGTCCTTCAAAACTTAGCAATTTCTCTTCTTAGCCGTCAAATTCCTCCGACGGCGTCGCAGATTAAGAAGTGACGCCTTCCCCTTGTAATTTAGCAACTTGAGTGTCTCGATTCTTGACTTTGGCCATTTTCTTCATATATTCGCGCCTTTTAGTCCAAATAAGTATCATTACATCAGTTTGCCTTCAAGAGACCTAAAAAGTGAAAAGGAACGATATTAAGCAATAACGGATACAAAAGTGATCAAATAAGGGCTTAAACGACCCCTCAAAAAGGTATATTTTAAAACCTTATCGGTACCACCTCAGGATTCACCTTCACAGAGATGCCGACTCATGGACTCCCTCTTTGCAGATGAGGATGTGGAGGAGTATGAGGATGAGGAGGAGTATGTAGAGGAGGATGTGGATCCTCATGAGGAGGATGATGAGGATATCCCAGATGGGGGTACTCCACCATTGCAGAGTCTTGCGCATTCTGCGCATTCTCCAGGTCTAGGCTCTCCCTTACCTTTTCCTGAGCCTGATTCTCCTGGGCAGCCTTTTGACTTTGACTCACCTCCTCACTCACCTGAGATAGGTAGCCCACTAGGTTTAGAGATACCATCAGAGATTGCTTCAGAGCCCGAGGAGTATGGGGAGACGGGTCTGATTTGGGAGAGGATTACATCTCATGGTGTTAGGCTTAGTCAGTCGACAGATCGACTTGTTGGAGTATCGAGGGCTAGTGTAGAGGATTTGAGAGCATATATGGGTTCAGTAGTTAGTAGGACTACGATTTTGAGAGAGGGTGTGTCGGAGCTCCATGAGCAGGTAGGGGACCTGCTGAGAGGGTTCGCAACAACCCGAGATGCAGACCGAGCGCTATGGTGCAAGGTAGATGATTTGGAGAGGGAGGTCGTGGATCTTAAGAGTGATCGCGATGCTCAGCGTGTTGAGCTTTCATCTCTATGGAGGGAGGTTGACGATGTTAGGAGATTGGTTAAGAGTGTTCGTGATCGTGGCTAGATTGTGTTAGATGTATGGCATTGTACCATCTTGAAACTGAGTAGTCTCTAGTTTGAGATGTAGATCTATCCTAGTTATCTTATTAGTATCGTTGTTAGGATCATTTTTGATTTCTCCGTATCCTTTCATGTATTCCACTTCGAAACCTATGAGTTATGGTTATTAGAATGTGCATCTTTTAGTTTTGATTCGGTCTCTAGTTATTTCGTTATGATGTAGTGATTATCCTTGTTAGCCTTAATTATGTATTCGTGCGTTATTCGATGATCCTTAGAACTAAACCCAGTCTTATAGAGCGTGAATTGTGAACTTATGAAACTGTTGTTTTAACCTTCATATCAATGGCACCAAGACGAAACCCACCTAGGACCAATCGAGCAGCTCCTGCTGTTGTGGTTAATCCTGTCGATCGAGGTCGTCGTCCGACCCCGACCACTCCACCTGTTGAGAACCAGAACACTGATAACCCCGCTATTGGGAACCCGAATGATCGTGCTGAGAATGGTCCTGTTCCACTAAACCCTCCGCCTTTGAATCAAGTCCAAATCGACTAGCTTGTGACACAGCGTGTAGCTGAACTGCTAGCTGAGTCTAATCACTCTAACACCTCTGGTGGAACCCCACCGCTTAATCGAGCTCGAGGTTGTGCCTATAAAGAGTTCCGATTCAGTGGTCCCATCGAGTTCGGAGGAACCGAGGGAGTGGTTTACCTAACAAGGTGGATGGAGAAAACTGAGTCTGTGTTTACCGTTACTAATTGTGATGAGGATTGTAAGGTTAAGTATGCAACGTTCACCCTGAAGGACAAAGCGTTGACGTGGTGGAACAACTATCACACATCAGTAGGAAGTGATATAGCCTATAGCATGACTTGGACCCAGTTTAAGGCTCTCCTGATCAAGACTTACTGTCCTAGGAATGAAGTTAAGAATTTAGAGGTTGAGTTCTGGAACCATAAGTTTAAGGGTAATGACATGACGACTTACAATCGTCGTTTCCAAGAGTTGTCGTTGATTTACCCTGAAATGGTTCGCTCTGAAGCCCTTAAGATTGAGAGGTATACTGATGGATTTCCTCTAGCTACTAGGAATGATGTCATCACTGCGAAGCTAGCTAACTTGCATGAGGTAGTTACCGTGGCTCAGCGTTTGATGGACTCTTTTGTGTTAGAAGGAGGAGAAAAGGGTAAGAGTGATAAGAGGAAGAGGAATGAGACTGTTAAGGGGAATGGCAACAAACGGCAAGAGACTGCCAGGATGTATGCCATAAGTAATAGAGAGAAAAGGGGTTATGAAGGTAGCAAACCCTTGTGTGGTCGTTGCAACCGACACCACTATGGACCGTGCTCAATAGTGTGTAGGAATTGCTCTAAGGTAGGACACATGGCTAAGGACTATAAGTCCCGTCCCCTTGCTATGGCCCAAACTGTTCAAGGAGCGGACTGGAAGGCCACTGTCACCTGTTTTGGATGTGGAAAGAAAGGGCACTACAAGAATGAGTGCCGAAAGCAGTGGGTGAGATGAAACCCCGGTAATGGAGGAGGATTTGTTAACCGAGGTGTGGGAAGTAATGGCAATAACCCTGTGAAGCGTGAGGTTGAAGGTAACCAGGGAAATCAGGGTGCTAGGAATCAACAAAGAGACGTGGGAGCCGCGCCAGTGTATGCTATTGGGAAGGAAGTTGGTGAGGACCCGAACGTAGTTACGGGTACGTTCCTTCTCAATAACCACTATGCTTCCATACTGTTTGATACTAGTGCCGATATGAGTTTCGTATCCACCACCTTTATGCTATTACTAGGAATTTCCCCAACACCTCTAGGGTTAAGTTATGATGTGGAGTTAGCTAATGGAAATAGGGAAAGGATAGATACTATAGTCTAAAGTTGCACACTAAGTTTCCTAGACCACCCGTTTAGCATAAACCTTTTGCCAGTTACCTTAGGAAGTTTTGACATCATCATCGAAATGGATTGGTTGTCGAAGAACGGTGCACACATCATCTGCGATGAGAAGGTCGTGCGTGTACCGTGTGGTGGAAAAGTTCTGAGCATACAAGGAGATCGGAGCGACTATGGAGGTCCCTCCCGGTTGAGCATCATCTCTTGTATTAAGGCCCAGAAGTACATCGATAGAGGAGGCTGTCTTTTCTTAGCTCAAATTTCTGAAAAGAAAAGCGAGAAGAAGAGCGAAGGACACCTCAAGGATGTACCCGTCGTTATAGAGTTTCCGGATGTGTTTCCCGACGATCTGCCAGAGATTCCACCTGTCCGACAAGTGGAATTCTAAATCGAGTTGATACCTGGTGCTGCACCTGTAGCCCGGGCACCCTATCGACTCGCTCCAAGAGAATTGGAGGAACTGTCTAAGCAGTTGACAAAGTTGTCAAAGAATGGATTCATTCGACTGAGTTCGTCATCGTGGGGAGCACCGGTGTTGTTTGTGAAGAAGAAGGACGGATCGTTTCGGATGTGCATTGACTATAGGGAATTGAATAAGTTGACGGTGAAGAACCGATATCCACTACCTAGAATAGATGACCTATTTGATCAACTCCAAGTAGCTAGTGTTTTTTCCAAGATCGACTTACGGTCTGGATATCACCAACTTAGAGTTTGAGAGGAGGATATCCCTAAGACGACGTTTTGGACTCGTTATGGGCACTATCAATTCCAAGTGATGTCGTTTGGTTTGACCAACGCGCCAGCGGTATTCATGGACCTCATGAACCGAGTGTGTAAGCCATACCTGGATAAGTTTGTGATTGTATTCATAGACGACATCTTGATATACTCCAAGAATAGAGGGAAGCACGAAGAGCATTTGAGGCTCATTTTAGAGTTGTTGAGAGAAGAGAAGCTGGATAAGTGTGAATTTTGGATTCCGACCGTGCAATTCTTAGGTCACGTGATAGATAGTCGAGGAGTTCATGTTGACCCAGCCAAGATTGAGGCCATTAAGGAATGGGCCGCCCCTAAGAACCCATCAGAAGTCCACCAGTTTCTAGGTTTAGCAGGCTATTACCAGAGGTTCATTGAGGGATTCTCCAAAATAGCTAAGTCGCTGACCAAACTGACGCAGAAGGACGTTAAGTATGAATGGGGAGAAAAGGAAGAAAAAGCATTCCAACTTTTGAAGGAGAAGTTTTGTAGTGCGCCCATCCTAGCTTTGCGTGAAGGAAGCAAATATTTTGTCGTGTACTGCAACGCTTCGCATAAAGGCTTAGTTGCTGTTTTAATGCAACGGGAGAAGGTGATAGCTTATGCCTCCCGACGACTGAAGAAGCATGAGAAAAACTACACCACCCATGATCTGGAGTTAGGTGTTGTAGTGTTTGCCCTTAGGATTTGGAGACATTATCTGTATGGAACCAAGTGTGTAGTGTTTACTTACCATAAAAGCCTGAAGCATATCTTAGACCAGAAGGAGCTGAATATGAGACAGCGTCCTTGGTTAGAGTTACTCAGTGATTATGACTGTGAGATTCATTATCACTCAGTCGTAAGGAGAACATTCCACCTTTACTTGTTCGATCCCTATGAATAACCATTAGTTCACCTCTACCGTCTCAAATCTTAGTCGCCCAAGTTGCGGCGTTAACGGAAGAGAACCGTCCATTTGAGAATCTGCAAGGAATGGTCGAAACTGAAAGGGTCATGAACTTCGAAGCAGCAGATAACGAAGAAAGACTCTGTAGCAACCTTGACCTACTCGAAGAACGAAGGGAAATAGCCTCAATCCGAGAGGCTATCCATAAGCAAAAGATTGAAAGGTACTATAACAAGCGGGTCCGGCCTTCGACCTTCAAACCAGGGGAATATGTCCTCCGACTCAACAGCGCAAGTAAAGCTGAGTACCAGGGTAAACTAGGACCTACATGGGAAGGGCCCTACGTTATTAAGGAAGCATATGGCAACGGAGCCTACAAGCTGGAAACCTTGGACGGAGACGCTATTGATAGAACCTGGAATGGCACTAATCTTCGTAAGTTCTACGTATGAAACTTACAATGTCTAAGGACACATTTTATTTGCTTTCAATCAATGTATTTGCATTCTTCTCACTTCGGGAAAGAAGCATTAATGGTAGGCGTCTAGTATTCATTTCTTAAAATGATGTAATCCTCCCTACCCACTTAATGATAATAACACATTTCCCTCAAATCTCTTGTTTCGTTCAATACAACAAAGATTTGCCCACCAAGTCGCTTTATAAGTTTGAATGTCGAAGGGATATACAAAGACTAAACAACATGTCTTGTTCATATGAATAACATCCATCTCAACTTCACATTAACTTTCTTATATGGTATGTTTACTCAACACAGTATTTCACATACATCATATTATTTACAACTCATATCACATACTTACTCATACGCCGGAGGTGGTTCGCAAGGCCCAACCCCTGCGCAATCACTTAACGAAGTGTCTACTATGTTAATACAAATAAGGCGTAAAAACGTTTATTTATATTTTACGATCTTCTGATGTTTTGTCGATAACAAAAGTAAGATCATTTTAACAACACAAATAAAATACGTAAACGGTTTGAACTAATAGTTTTCTAACACACTTACGCTTTCACATAAAACACTAAAACTAGTATAAGTGATTTTATGCTTAAGATATACATATGTACAACAACTAGTATGTACATATTGAGTTAACACATACTTAATCTAAGTATACTAAAATGGGTAAAAACAAGTATATACTAAAATGGGTAAAAACAAGTATATACTAAATAGATAAAAACTAGCAAATGGTTTTAACCCATAACCCATGGTTTTATATATACCACTTAACCAAGTTCAATGTATCCTTAAGGTACATTGTATCTAGAAAGAAAACCATGGATCAACCCATAACCCATGACCCATGACCCATAACCAAAAATACCCATGGGCAAAGAGGAGCGTTCCACGGATCCCTGGCTTTGTGCTAGCCGGATCCCAAGTGGAAGGGATCCGTGGGATCCGGGGAAACAGTAGGATTTTTCTTTATAAATAGTGAGCCATTTCTTCATTATTTCTCACCCCTTTCTAATACACTTTCTCCCCTGAGTTAAATCTCACTAACCTTAGATCCAAGAGATCGATGTTTGTAGTCTTGTTTTTTGTGTGATCTTTTAGGTTTCTCTTAAAGGCAAGATCACCACCTTTGAAGTAGAGCAAGCTCAAGTCCATGAGTTGCCAAGCTTCCTCATCATCAAGGCTATTGAAGTCCTCTTGTTGATGATCTCTTTCTTTCTTCAAAGAATTGTAGTGTTGAAGACATTAGTGAAAGATGTCTCAAATGTCAAGACGAAGATATTAGTGAAGGGTATCTATCGTCTATAGGATAAGCACTTGTGGTAGGTGCTTAGAAGTCAAGACAAGAAGCATTAGTGAAAGGTGCTTAGAAGTGAAGACACAAGACATTAGTGAAAGGTGTCTTGTAGATCTAGTCAAAGGCATTAGTGAAAGGTGCCTTAGATGTACATTCGATATGGTGTGTTTCGATGTACTAGATAGACTAGCATTAGATACAAGGATATTGATGTCCTTGATGATGTTGTAAAGGAGTAGATCTCCTTTGCGATTAGTCATTGGTTTAGTGTGGTAGTAGTTCCTCCATTGCAATGGAACTAGGTGCTTAGCCTAGTACCTAATAAAGGGTAGGCGACGTTGTGAAGGTGTAGTTCACCTAAAGTGTGAAAGAACTTGGTGGTTAGCCTAGCACCGTATAAAGAGTAGGCGACGTTGTGTTAGGTGTGGTTCGCTTTGGTGTGAAAGAACTCGGTATTTAGCTTTGTACCGGAAAAAGGTTAAGCGACGTTGTGAAGGCTTCTCTGCCATAAGGAGATTGGTGTAGTGTTTACGAACTCTCGAGTAGGTGACTCGGGGAGTGAAGTAGGGCAAGGAAGGTGTCCTTGTAGCCGAACCACTATAAATACTCGCATTGTGGTTTTGTGCTTCTTACTCTTATCTTTTCATTACATATCTTTATATGCTTGTTTATCAACATCCAACACACACAACCAAATAGATTGACATAAGTCGATCTAAATAGTTTAAAAGGAAGTTTTAATCGGCAAAACTATTCAACCCCCCCTTCTAGTTTTCCACAATTGGCATCAGAGCTTCGTTACCAAGTCTCTTGAAGTATATTGTACTTTAAAAACTTGATACGATCCATAGTTAATTGGAAACTACAAAGAAGGCTTTTCATAAAAACAAACACCATGTTTTTCAAAAACTATATGTTTGGATGTTGATTTGATAACAACATTTTGTTTATATATCTTTTCATTTAATTGCACTAATCTTCTTTATGATGTTGATTAGTCAAAGCTCATACCCACCAAGCTTTAGGAGACGCTTGGTAACAAGAATACCTTCCTTAAGAAGGTATCTTAAACGCAAAGGAGCAGGAATCATCTAAGTGACATTTTTCATTTGTAAAGACATTCCTAAGTGCATTCGAGGTATGACTTTCTTTTTATATCTAAATGATATTAGCTTAGTATATAAGTGTTATTTGTTAGGCATTTATTTGAGTAGATTTTTGTGTTTACAGATGATTTACATGTAGCTTCATTAGGAAGCCTTTTTCTCACATACGTGTTATATTTATCGTATATATAACTTATGTTTTATTTCTTCTTAAATCCAATAATAAAACAAAACACGAATTTCAAAAATTCCCCTATTTATACTCCCACCGTCGACCCTTCTAATCAAACCTTCACTTTTTCAAATTTTCCAATTTCAAAAATTCCCTCTCATTTAAAAACTTCATCTTCCTCCTCATTTCATCCGAAACCAAGAAGATCCGTCATCAACATGGTTTACATCGCACTCGTGCTCATCGCCCTAACACTCATCGTACTTGTGTTCCCTATGATGAAGTTCACATACGGAGACATTTACTTTGTGTTGTTGATCTATATTGGGGTTATATACCCAATCCTTTGTATCATCCTAAGTATTGAAATGCAATATTATTAATAATCTAGTTTATCTATATTATTCTTATCATAATGTGTTTATCATTTTTTTTGTTTTATATGTGTTATATTCCTTCGTGATACGTTATAAGTCATGTATGCATGCTAAAAGAAAATGTAGGATAAAACATATTTCGTGGTATAAAAACTGTAAAACCTATGTTTTTATCAAATCTGTTTCTGTTACTACAGATCCACGGATCCCGGAAGATATACTAGCCGGATCCATTTTGTAAAGGAACCGTGGGATCCGTCCTACTGGAAAACAGTTTTCT
This sequence comes from Chrysanthemum seticuspe, assembly GCA_019973895.1. Classification (NCBI taxonomy): domain Eukaryota; kingdom Viridiplantae; phylum Streptophyta; class Magnoliopsida; order Asterales; family Asteraceae; genus Chrysanthemum; species Chrysanthemum seticuspe. The sequence goes on along the minus strand of BPTQ01000001.1, from coordinate 199,000,102 downwards.
TGCAAGATTAAAAACCACTATCTTTCTAAAAGTAATAATCCACTAGAATTTCAAAACCATGAGTTAGTTAAGTGTTAAATACCATTGTTAATAAAATCTAGTAAAAACGTTAGATTTTTATAGGTTGATCATAAACATCACCTCCTATTAACCCTTCACCTCTATAGGTTCAACTAGGACACATGAATACGAGTTTGATTTTTCACTCACTAGCGTCTACACCCCTAACATCTCCCTTGAGCCCAACACACCTGGCAATCATGTCCGTGGGTTCAATAATCTCGAAAACCGTCACTTCCATGAAGGACGTATTGTAGACACCTCTCTACAATTCGAAGAAGGTATCAATACCTCCTTCCGAGCCATAGGACTAGAATGTCTTCTTGAAATCAACGAGAAGATATGTCCAAGGTTCATAATGGAATTCTTCCGTCAAGTGGAACTCGTTCGTAACGAGGATCGCTCTCTATCTCTTTGGTTTTTTATCAAAAACCAAAAATTCACTTTAAGCCTTGGGCATCTTGCTCACATCCTCCGAATTCCAAACCATGGACAGTGTGCCTTCACCGAAGATTGGTCTCTTGATTCTCTCTTCAACTTTCGTGAAGAATATAGTCCATATTCCTCACACATACCCTCTCCGGAAGATTTAAATCGCATAATATGCAAAACCTCAACCATATTACTCCAATCCAAACATTATCCATACACGGGATATCCGAGAAGAGTACAAGCCTCTTGCTCTCATTCTACGTGAAAATGTTTGGAGTCTTAGGGGAAATCGAGATATTCTTCCCGCTTGTTGTGCTCACATGTTGTACTGTTTGCTAACACAACAACCATACAATCTCGCCTACTTCTTCGCAAGGCGAATTGCAAATCTTCAAGGCTCCAAGAATAAACTCATCCCTTATGGAATGTTCTTGACACGCCTCTATCACAATGTTATGCACTTCCATCCTTAATTTCAAAGTCCGTTGTACGTACTTGTGAACAAGATGATGGAACCGCTAAACATATCTCTCATGAAGACTTTCTTCATTCCTGATTCCACCAATACCCATCAATCACATAATGATCCTCCTAGCGAAGACACTCAAGGAACCTAGAATAGTCAAATAGGATCAAGTCTACTCTACTCATTATTTATCAATGTAATCATATTTCTTTCATGAAATAAAACATCTTACACTTGATATCTTAGTTTTAGAACTCCTTTAAACAAAACTTATAATATAATGAATTGTCAAAGATCATTGCATACCTTTAGTAAAGGTTCTGTCTAGCAGATAGACGGATCCCAAATGTTGTACTAAACGGATCCCTACATCTAGGGAACCGTGGGATCCGGCAAAACAGAAAATGCAATTGCAAGCATTATATGTCAAACACACTCTTTTGAACACCTTACACTAAGCTAAACATAGTATCTTAAGATTGATTAAGACTTTATCAAGATAGGTTGACCTTTCCTACTCATTCCAACTCACATAGATCACACTCTAATACTTTGTTAGATCTACCATTTCAATCCATCACTCTTCCGCTCTCAAAACTCACACTTCATTTTTTACTTGATCCCTCACATCTAGGTTAGAAATCCTTCGATTATGACAAAATTGATCATTAATCAACCTCACCTCAAAATTGATCAAAGTTGATCAAATCCTAGTTTTTCCCATCTCAAAACCATTAGGATATTTTCTAAAACACAATCCTAAGTCACCACCTGATCTCTAGGATCATTTAGCTTCAATTAACACTCTCATCTTTAGTGTCATCCTTGCTCACTCATTGGTACTCATGAAAGTTCCAAAACCTTCCATAAAAGACAATCATCAGCTACATCACTCACCACCTTCAAGTACTTAAGCACCCCTTCATTTAAGACACTTAGAAAGACTGAAACACTCAAGATATAATAGGTCTTAGATTTGAGAAACATCATTTCCACTTTTTCATAGCTGCTGATAGCCGGATCCCTAGGATTAGCCTATACAAATCCCTCTGAGAAAGGAACCGTGGGATCCGGTTGACAGTATAGGTCAAATCTTGCTAAAACAATCATTTTAACTCATCTTCCTAACTCAAACACTCCATCTCATCTTAAATGAGTTCCTAGATCAGTCCATCCTCTGAAGTTGACTCTTGTGCAAATCAATCATCACATTCCAATGAATCCTAGTGGCTTAAGGCTTAAATGCACCTTCCAAATTTCTTGGTTTATAAACCACCTTGTTAGGACCTCCATTGTCATCACTCTCATCCTAACTTTCAGCTTTTGCAACCTCTTGAAATCATCCCATCATGAGGAAAACCCCAAGTAGCAACTTATCCACCAAAGAACCACCCACGAAAAAGGCCCGTGTTATACACGAAATCTCTTCAACCGAATCATCTCCGGTCAAGCCAACAAATGATAGGATCCTCCCTCTTCCAATCAAACCAATTCCTAAAAAGATAGTACCCACAAAACTACCAATGCTAAACACCACCATACCTCCTAGGCCAAACAATATCATCTCCACTAAACCATCACCATTGGTTCCTAGAGCTATCTCATTTACATCCCCACAATCATCACCACACCTCTACAATTTAGAGGACTTGCCACCTAGGCCGTCTCATCCGCTTCCGCCGACAACATTCTCCTCATTAGGAGGAATAATGATTCAAAATCAAGGTGTTGAGTCAACACTTGCTCCGGCTTCCTTTTCGCCGTCTCCATCATATAATCCTATTTGGATTATGAGAAATCATCAAAGTCAACCACCCGACCATATAGAAGTTGACACTTCTTTACCACCACCATCATTCTTGGTCGAGGCATTCTCAAATGCACCTCCACCAATCCCTCCATCGTTTGAAGTTCCGCAAACCGCTTCACTTGATCCTTCGCATCAAGCCATTTTATTTCCTCCACCACTACTACCTAGCCATGACAAAGATTGCTATCATTGTCAACATGTTGAAAGTTTGATACATGAAGTACGAGAAGACCAACGTTTCATGTTCTATCATCTCCTCGAACGTTTCGACGAGATCAAACCTAAACAAAACTTGAGCTAGAAGATTTTAGTGGTGTCCTAGCATCAAGCGTTAGATAGTCTAGAAATTCCTAGTCATGTATTGTCTATTTTCTTATTTTTAGAGTCATGTATATCATAACTCTTGTTTTATTAAATGGAATTACATGCTACTTGCTATTTTTGTTGAGAATATGTATTCATATATCATTTATGTGATAATATTACGTGTTATATCACCTTTGCTGATTTTAGTCATCAGCCAGACGGATCCCTCAGTATTGCCTAGACGGATCCCTACTAGGAGGGAACCGTGGGATCCGTGAAGTCAGAAAGTTTTTTTTTAACTTAAATCACATTTGCAGGAAATTGTGAATTATACTTGTTTTCTAACCCTTGTTTGCAGTTATTCAATTAACACATAAAGAATTGACATCCTAAAGCTAGGGGGAGCTTGATGTCAAAACGATACGTTGCAAAATTACTTGCAACCTTTGATTTTCATAACTTCCCGTTGCAAATATTTCAATAATCTAGGGGGAGCACACCCGTCACATTGACGTAATCTTTTGCATAAGTTAGTTGCAAATGAACTAGATTAGAATTAGTTTCTTGACGCCCTTACTTAGGGATGGACTCGTCAAGGGGGAGTAACGACGAGATCCTTTCCCGTTACTTGGTCTCAATTTTTTTCTTTCACATGTTTTTCTTAAAAACGATGTGTTGCTTTCTCTCAAACACTTTTTGTTTCGACAAAAAGGGGGAGAAAAAAGTAAAAACTACAAATTCAAACTTTTGCGAATTTTAGCTTTTCCTTAAAATAATCTTATGTTTGGTCATCAACAAAAAGGGGGAGATTGTTAATACAAATAAGCCGTAAAAACGTTTATTTATATTTTACGATCTTCTGATGTTTTGTCGATAACAAAAGTAAGATCATTTTAACGACACAAATAAAATACGTAAACGGTTTGAACTAATAGTTTTCTAACACACTTACGCTTTCACATAAAACACTAAAACTAGTATAAGTGATTTTATGCTTAAGATAGACATATGTACAACAACTAGTGTGTACATATTGAGTTAACACATACTTAATCTAAGTATACTAAAATGGGTAAAAACAAGTATATACTAAAATGGGTAAAAACAAGTATATACTAAATAGATAAAAACTAGCAAATGGTTTTGACCCATAACCCATGGTTTTATATATACCACTTAACCAAGTTCAATGTATCCTTAAGGTACATTGTATCTAGAAAGAAAACCATGGATCAACCCATAACCCATGACCCATGACCCATAACCAAAAATACCCATGGGCAAAGAGGAGCGTTCCACGGATCCCTGGCTTTGTACTAGCCGGATCCCAAGTGGAAGGGATCCATGGGATCCGGGGAAACAGTAGGATTTTTCTCTATAAATAGTGAGCCATTTCTTCATTATTTCTCACCCCTTTCTAATACACTTTCTCCTCTGAGTTAAATCTCACTAACCTTAGATCCAAGAGATCGATGTTTGTAGTCTTGTTTTTTGTGTGATCTTTTAGGTTTCTCTTAAAGGCAAGATCACTACCTTTGAAGTAGAGCAAGCTCAAGTCCATGAGTTGCCAAGCTTCCTCATCATCAAGGCTATTGAAGTCCTCTTGTTGATGATAACTTTCTTTCTTCAAAGAATTGTAGTGTTGAAGACATTAGTGAAAGATGTCTCAAATGTCAAGACGAAGATATTAGTGAAGGGTATCTATCGTCTATAGGATAAGCACTTGTGGTAGGTGCTTAGAAGTCAAGACAAGAAGCATTAGTGAAAGGTGCTTAGAAGTGAAGACACAAGACATTAGTGAAAGGTGTCTTGTAGATCTAGTCAAAGGCATTAGTGAAAGGTGCCTTAGATGTACATTAGATATGGTGTGTTTCGATGTACTAGATAGACTAGCATTAGATCCAAGGATATTGATGTCCTTGATGATGTTGTAAAGGAGTAGATCTCCTTTAGGATTAGTCATTGGTGTAGTGAGGTAGTAGTTCCTCCATTGCAATGGAACTAGGTGCTTAGCCTAGTACCTAATAAAGGGTAGGCGACGTTGTGAAGGTGTAGTTCACCTAAGGTGTGAAAGAACTCGGTGGTTAGCCTAGCACCGTATAAAGGGTAGGCGACGTTGTGTTAGGTGTGGTTCGCCTTGGTGTGAAAGAACTCGGTATTTAGCTTTGTACCGGAAAAAGGTTAAGCGACGTTGTGAAGGCTTCTCCGCCATAAGGAGATTGGTGTAGTGTTTACGAGCTCTCGAGTAGGTGACTCGGGGAGTGGAGTAGGGCAAGGAAGGTATCCTTGTAGCCAAACCACTATAAATACTCGCGTTGTGGTTTTGTGCTTCTTACTCTTATCTTTTCATTACATATATTTATATGCTTGTTTATCAACATCCAACACACACAACCAAATAGATTGGCATAAGTCGATCTAAATAGTTTAAAAGAAAGTTTTAATCGGCAAAACTATTCAACCCCTCCTTCTAGTTTTCCACATACTATTTCTTATTGCAGATTGCCTACAAGTTTGGCCTGGTCGTACGAATTATTATACAATCAGTGGCGCCATCCGTGGGACCCGCTACTATTGGTCTCGTTATTCCAAACTTACACCCAGTCAATCACTCTCACTAGTTTTACGGCATGACTCAAGGAAGAGAAGATACACCCCCTCCGGGTTTCTCGACCTTGGCACCAATCCCCGTCAATGATCCTAACAACCTTCCCAATATAACCGCATCCACTTTCACTACACGATCTCACCCTGAAATAACTCCCAACAACCATGCTTCAACCTCGGCTAACCCTGAACCGGTAATTAGTCCAGCGTTTGTCGAAGCCAACATCGAAGCATTAGAATCTTTACTAAAGGATCGAAGGAGGCAAGCTCGGAATGTGGAGATGCGTAAGGAGTTGGAATACTCAAGCAATGAGTATGACGAAGAGTTGAAAATGGAGACTAGGCCCTTGGCTCCTGGGGCTACACGTTCAGTGCTAAGGATAGGGTCTCCGAGCATTCGAAGGCCTAGTGGAAGGTCGGTTGGTTTTGAAGACGTTCCGGAGAGGGCTCCAACTAGATGGGAAGGTACGATAGAAGGCTCCAATGGAAGGAGTCACCGAAGGGTTGCTACGGAGGTTAATTTGCCACCACTTTTGGCGGCTCATCTGGGAAGAACTGAGGCAGGGGTTCCGTTGCAGCCTTCTCACGCATCCGGCGTAGAAGGCAATCCATCTCAAATGAATGGGGGAGGAAATCTTCCTCCTCATGGTATGTACCCTCCTTTTCAGGCTTAACCTTACCCTCAAGGGGTTTATCCCCCACCTAATGGGCAAACTAGCAACCCTAGTTTTACTCAACCATACGGAAGTATGCCCTACGGGCAACCTATGGTATATCCTTCGTACCCTGTCGGAAGTCACCCACCTTATATACCTACTGCTTACCCTCAATATGTTAATCAAAACCCTGTTGGAGTACCTCCAAATCATAACCCGTACAATGCTGCCCCTACCTACATGCCACCTTATAACTGCCTTTATTCGGAGCCCATGGGCTCCACAACACCCTTCGTAAGATGGATTGAAGACTACCCTTTACCTGATGGGTTGAAGATGCCCGTGCATATTGGTACCTACGATGGGAAAGGAGATCCGAATAACTTTTTGCACTTGTTTGAAGGGGCTATTAGAATGCAGAAGTGGGTTATGCCTGTTGCTTGTCATATGTTTACATACACCCTACGAGACTCCGCTCGTATATGGTGGAACGGGCAAAAACCAGGTAGCATTGTGAATTTGGATGATCTCAAGGCCAAGTTCAGATCACATTTCAGCCAACAGAAAAAGTTTACAAGAACGCACCTAACAGTGCACATCATCAAGCAGAGGGAGAACGAGAGCACCAGAGCTTTCATTACCAGATATGCCGATGACACGTTACAAATAATGGGCTTGCACGAGGACCAACGCATCTTGGGTTTCGTGCACAGTCTACGAAACAGAAGTCTGGTTGAATTCCTCTCCACTGATCTCCCCGCAACCTACAAGGGTTTGGTGGAGAAGGCTTACACCTGGATCAAAGCAAAAGAAGTATCTACCAACGGGGCTCCGGTCTAAAATAAAGAAAGTCACAGCAAAGCCCCGAAGCATCCTTCGTGGGAAGGGCCAAGGAACAAACACAAAAATAAGGACAGGTTCACACCGTACCACAAAAACAACAACCATGGGCTTTTGGCTAATCTGTCCAAATCTCCAAGGGAGATACTTGCTACGGAAAAGGCTGCGAAGGCCTTTGATCCTCCTCCTCGCTTGGAAAACAAAGGAAGGCCCAGAGATACTTCCAAATTTTGCTACTTCCATGACGACTACGGACACGACACCAACAACTGCAGAGAACTCAAGAAGCAGATAGAAGAGGCCGTAAAGTCTGGCCAATTGGGACATTTGGTGAAGGGTATAAAAAGAGGTAAAGACAAAGCCTCCGACACACAGTTGGGGAAAGATACCACACCTGCCGAAGCACCCATCCTTATGGTATACAAGGAGGACTCTGGTTTGAAGAGGAAAGAAGCGGAGGAAGCCTTGTGCGGAGTAGGAGATGTCTTTTTTCCTTCAATCACAGGGAAAGTTCTTTCAGATGACCCCGTGGTCATCAAAGTCTTGATCTCTAACAGAGAATTAAACAGGGCCTATCTCGACTGCGGTAGCTCCTGCGAAGTTATCTACGAACGATGTTTTCTAAAGCTCAAACCTTTGATAAGGTCGAAGAGAGTAGATTCGAAGGTACCCTTAGTGGGGTTCTCAGGGGAACACTCATGGCCCTTGGGAGAAGTCCCTCTAGAGATTACGATCGGAGAAGGAAGGCTAAAAAGATCAGAAACTTTGATTTTCACTATCGTAAGGTCGGAATCCCCCTACAACCTATTGATAGGGAGAACAGCAATGCAGAAGATGGGCATCGTTGTCTCAACCATACATGCCACAATCAAATTCCAAACACCTTTCGGCATTGGAACGGTTTTCTCCAGCTATAAGGTGAAGGAGCCTACGGAAGTAGGCAAAAGGATCAAACAGGTTTTGGAAGAGCCTCCGAAGGATTTTCTCACCTGTACTGACGCTGAAGAACGCATTGTGGTGAATGACCTCTACCCCGATCAGACAGTGGTAATCGGAAAGCAGCTCCCAACCTCCTTTAAAGCAGAATTGGAAAAGGTACTTCGTGCTAATGCAGATGTCTTCGCATGGACCTACTCTGACATGACGGGGGTCCCCAGAACTCTCACCATAGACGGAAAGCCCTTCGGCACTGAACACAAGCTCAATGAGTTCAAACATATTGAACCCATCAAACAAAAGCGTTGAAGCTTGGCTCCTGAAAGAAATGCCGCCGCATGCAAAGAAGTGGACGAGCTTGTAGCAGCAGGCATACTCAGAGAGGTGAAGTATCAAACTTGGGTGGCCAATCCGGTGATGGTCAAGAAGCATGATGGAGGATGGCGAATGCGTGTAGACTTCACAGATATTAACAAAGCATGCCCGAAGGACTGCTACCCTCTGCCAGAAATTGATTGGAAGGTGGAATCCTTGTCAGGGTTTCGGCTAAAATGTTTCCTAGACGCTTATAAGGGTTACCATCAGATACAAATGGCGGAAGAGGACGAAGAGAAGACAGCCTTTTTTACAGGAAAAGGCATTTATTGTTACAAAAAGATGCCTTTTGGTTTGAAAAATGCACGTGCCACGTACCAACGTCTGGTGGAAAAAGCCTTCCACAAGCATATAGGTAGGAATCTGGAGGCATACGTAGATGATATGGTCATCAAGAGTAGATCAGAGGAGGATATGCTCTCCGACATTACGGAAACCTTCGACCAGCTTCGCGCCATCAACATGAAATTAAATCCCAAGAAGTGATCCTTTGGTGTAGAAGAAGGACAATTTTTGGGGCATCTGATCACCAAGCAAGGTATTAAGGCCAATCCTTCGAAGGTCAAGGCCATCACAGATTTAAAGCCTCCTAAATCCCTAAAGGAAGTGCAAAGTCTAAACGGAAAGCTAGCAGCTCTCAGCAGGTTCTTATCGAAGGGTGCAGACAGATCTTTGCCGTTCTTCAAAACACTCAAAGGATGCATGGACAAAAAGACGTTCCAGTGGAGCATAGATGCAGAAGCAGCCTTCCAAAAGCTCAAGGACTTCATGGCTATTCTACCTACACTTACGGCCCCAATCAAACGCGAAGTGTTGTTCATGTATATCGCAGCCTCCTTCGAAAGCATCAGCGTTGTGTTATTGGCAGAAAGGGAGAAGAAACAAATCCCTGTCTACTTCATTAGCAGGGTTCTACAGGGAGCTGAGCTAAATTATCCAGCATTGGAGAAGCTAATTTTGGCCTTGGTCCATGCTGCGAGACACCTTCGAAGGTACTTCCAAGCTCACCCCATAACCGTACTTACTAACAAGCCAATTAAGCAGATACTTTCGAAGCCGGAGAAATCTGGAAGGATAGCTAAATGGGCTATCGAGCTAGGAGAGCATGATATTGAATACAAGGGCAGAAACTCGGTCAAAGGGCAAATATTAGCAGACTTTTTAGCAGAAACACCCTCCGAACAGAAGCATGACACAAAGGTAGTTGAAAAGAAGCCTGATAAGGCAATCGAAGGGTGGAAACTTTATACTGACGGAGCCTCCAGCTCCGATGGTTCTGGCGCAGGTCTCATGCTCGTTGATCCCAAAGGAAGGAGTACACTTATGCACTCCGTTTCGAATTTGATGCTACGAATAATGAAGCGGAGTACGAAGCTTTGCTAGCAGGTCTCCGATTGGCCAAAGACATGGAAGTAGAAGACTTGGCTATTTTTGTTGACTCACAACTAGTGGCCAACCAGATAAAAGGCTCCTACAAGGCAAGACAACCTGTGATCAAGCAATACCTGGACAAGGCCAGAGAAATGCTCGAAGGGTTCGCATCCTACAACATAGAGCATGTTCGGAGAAACCAAAATAAGAAGGCGGATGCACTTAGCAAACTGGCATCAATGGCATCCGCTTATTTAACTAAGGAAGTTTTGGTCTAAGTATTGGCAGATAGGTCCATCGTCCGAAAGGAGGTGTCTGACGTAATACAGGAGGAAGACTCGAATTGGATGACTCCAATTAGAGAATATCTAATAAGTGGTATATTGCCGGAAGATCAGAAGCTAGCTCGAAAGGTTCGCATCAAAGCACCACATTACAGAATCATGGGAAATTACTTATACAGAAGATATTTTATGTCCCCATGGCTTCGTTGTGTAGGACCAAGGCAAGCTGCCAACATCATTCAAGAAGTGCATGAAGGATCCTGCGGACTTCACGCAAGACCTCGCTCCGTTGTCTCCAAAGTCATGAGGGTCGGATATTACTGGCCTTCGATGCACAGGGACGATGTCGACATCATTCAGAAGTGTGAAGCCTGTCAAGTCCACTCAAGAGTCCCAAGGCTACCAAAGCAAGATATGACTTCCGTAAAATCCGCATGGCCCTTCAGCCAATGGGGGATAGATATTGTACGCCTCTGCCAGTTGCTCCAGGAGGAGTAAAGTTCTTGGTCGTAGCCATCGATTACTTCACTAAATGGGTGAAGCAAAGCCTTTGGCATCCATTACAGGAAGGCACATGTCAAAATTTGTGTGGGAGCATATTATCTGTCATTTCGGAGTACCTCACATCATCATTTCAGATAATGGGAAGCAGTTCGCCGAAGGGGTATTCCCAGTGTTTTGCAGAGGCCTGAATATCAAACAATCCTTCACTTCCGTCTACCATCCTCAAGGTAACGGACAAGTGGAAGTTACTAACAGAGACATCATACAAGGAATAGAACGAAGGTTGGGATACAGTCATCATAGTTGGGTAGATGAACTACCTCAAGTACTTTGGGCTCACAGAACGCATACAAAGTCAAGTCACGGAGAGACACCTTTCAGCCTGGCGTATGGCACGGAAGCTGTCATCCCTTCAGAACTAAGTGTCGAAACTGAAAGGGTCATGAACTTCGAAGCAACAGATAACGAAGAAAGACTCCGTAGCAACCTTGACCTACTCGAAGAACGAAGGGAAATAGGCTCAATCCGAGAGGCCATCCATAAGCAAAAGATTGAAAGGTACTACAACAAGCGGGTCCGGCCTTCGACCTTCAAACCAGGGGAATATGTCCTCTGACTCAACAGCGCAAGTAAAGCTGAGTACCAGGGTAAACTAGGACCTACATGGGAAGGGCCCTACGTTATTAAGGAAGCATATGGCAACAGAGCCTACAAGCTGGAAACCTTGGATGGAGACGCTATTGATAGAACCTGGAATGGCACTAATCTTCGTAAGTTCTACGTATGAAACTTACAATGTCTAAGGACACATTTTATTTGCTTTCAATCAATGTATTTGCATTCTTCTCACTTGGGGAAAGAAGCATTAATGGTAGGCGTCTAGTATTCATTTCTTAAAATGATGTAATCCTCCCTACCCACTTAATGATAATAACACATTTCCCTCAAATCTCTTGTTTCGTTCAATACAACAAAGATTTGCCCACCAAGTCGCTTTATAAGTTTGAATGTCGAAGGGATGTATAAAGACTAAACAACATGTCTTGCTCATATGCATAACATCCATCTCAACTTCACATTAACTTTCCTATATGGCCTTAAGGTATTTTAAGCCTTTCGCTGCCCAAAGGATCAAGACGGAGTGGGTCGCGACCCTCTGTCAGCAGTTAAATTATACGATTGCTAATATTCTTGGTGAAGTAACTACACACAATGAGGTTATGCATCTACCATACGCCTTAGGTTGTAAAAAATATTTTTTATGCAAGTAAAAATAAAAAGAGAAGAATCACAAATGGAAAAATTCGAGCCCTAGTAGCTCCAGTGTAGATTACTGACTAGTCTAACTAGTCTAAAACAGGCCGTAGCCTTAACGATCCAACAAAATAAAATATTGTCTTAGGCCGTAGCCTACATCATACATACCACATGTTAATTGTTTCATCAGGCACGAAGCCTGGAAAGGAACACAGACAATTGTTTTAAAACAGGGTACATACCACCCTAGGGACCAAATTACAACCACATGGTTGCCTTCATCAAACCTTGGAATGAGTGGGATCAGCGGAACCTGGAGAGGGGACCTTGGGTGACGGAGTCTTCTTGGAGGAAGTTGAAGGCTGAACTATCCTTGGCTTCTTGGCCAGCAGGTCCTCAATTGAGGCTGCTGGGTCCTTCGTCACATCTGCAAGGAAAGGGAACTCTAAAGCAGTTAATTGATTACCTGCATCATCATACGCTTTTTCATGAGTTGCCCTGTAGTAAGGAACTTTTTCCAACACCACCGGTTCCCCAGTCTTGGCTATCTCCTCCAAAGTGGTACACTTACCATGGAAAATGGCAGCATTCACCACATTCCTAATAGCAATCCTCACATCATCGCTATGGTAAAGTTCCATAGCAACATAGGGAATCACCTTGGTTACCAAGTCTACCCTGTCCTTCTTCAGCATTTTCAGACGAAGGTTTAACCCATCCACCTTTTCTCGGAGTTTGATCTCTTGGTCCAGCAACTTCGCCCTCTCTTGTTCGAGGCCTCCACACTTGGATGAAAGAACAGATATATGTTCCTTATAGCCAACGACCATTGAGCCTTCGACTGTTAGCCTGCTGCATTCAGCCGCACTCGTTGCCAGCTGACCTTTGAGCTTTTCATTCTCAGCTCTGAGATCTTGCACCAATGGATTCTTGTCAAAATCCTCCAATGCATCCTCACACTTCTTCTCCAGGTCTGCATACTTCTGATCCATATCCTTCTCCCTCCTCAGCATAACATCCATTTCTTCTCGAGCTTTGGTGACAGCACGGAGCAATTCCCTTGTCCTAGCATTGAGTTGGTTGTCGAGCATGCACTGGCGGACATAGATTTTATCATGCAGGTCGCAGAGCCTTTCTATGGACATGTTATCCATCACCCCCTTCCATTTGGGTGGGATTACATTGCCCACGAGCTGGTGACAAGCTAAGGGAGAGGGAAGTTCCTTCGTATCAGGAAGTCCTGCAACATATGTACATTTGTTAATATATTATTGTTAGTACTTAATTTTGTTTCGCAGGAAAGAAACTTTACCATGGATATCATCGCCGCTAGGCCCTTCGATGGCTGGAAATTCCATAGCCTTACCCTGGGCACTCTTTTGCCGGGTAGTTCGAGAGGGAGGAGTAGGTAGGATGAGCTTCCTTTTCGAGTCAGACTTCACAGCTTTAGCACTGGCACCTTTTCTACTTCGGACCCTCTCACCTATGCCGGAGGGTCCTACGATGGCCAACTGTCCTCTGGAGACTGGTTCATCAGAGTCAGCAATATTTTCCACAAGTTGATCTTCCACATCTATGGGTTCCTTTGACGGAGGAGCAGATGATACAGGCTCGATAGGTTGGGCTTCCACATCATTGTTATTTATGGACACTGATGGGGAGCCCACGCCATAGCTTGTCTCTTGAGGATTCTTTGGAAGGAAGCTTACCTCCTTTGCACCACCGGCTACAACAAAGTTCCTGAACGACATCTCTGCACAAAGAAGCAAATAAGATAAATATCAGAAAGATAAGTTTTTATTTCTTATTATAATAAAAAAAGTACATACTTTCTCCATCACAAATAATCTCAGGTACCAAAGGAGACCCCTCCCATCTTTCAGCAATGCCAGCCATGAACAGGATTGGCTCAGGGAATGTTTGGCAATCAGCGGGATGACGAGCCAAACGCTGATACAAAGGGTTTCTTCTCACAGTATAGGGCAGTGGATCGTTCAATCTTTTCTCATCATATTGAAAGTCTGGGTTTAACAATGCAGAGTATGCTGGAGGGATAATGGTATTTTGGATATAAAAGAATTTGCCTTTCCAGTTCCTTATGTTCGTAAAAGGTCTATCTATCAGAATGGGCACATCCCTTTCACCCCTTTTGGCTAAGGTCAACCAATCTCCTCCCGGGTATAGATTCAGAAAACCCCTAAGCACAGTCAAGGATGGTTCGAACCCATAAGCTTTGCACATAACAATGTATGTTGTCAGCTTGGCTAGGCCAAAAGGGTTGAACCTAGAAATGTGTACCTCATAATACCGGAGGAATTCTAAGATCAAAGGATGCAAAGGTATCCTAAGGTTGGAAGTGGTGAAAGCATGGGTATATCGGCCTACATAATTTTCAGGGGCATCAAATATCCCTTGATTTCTACTAGGTAGCATGATTTTATGTTCCTTTGGAATGGGGTAGTCAGTGAGGAACGCTTTAAGCTCCTCCCTGGTTAGTGTGCAACCTTGTTGTTTATCACAAATTTTTTATTGGTAGACATGAAGCCTTCTAGAGAACACAACAATGTATTTGAAATACAGGGAAGAAGGAGAACTTTACCTTGTTTGATCGAAGGCTTGATCGGAAGAGGTTTTAGTAGGTGAAAAGCTTGGGCGAGAGATAACACTTTGTTAGGGTTTTACTGTTTTTACATTTTATATACTCTACAAACGTTAAATCTCAGCCCTACACGTGTCCGGACTTATCCCTTTACTACCGGATTTCAAACCATTTTTAAATTTTGAAATGATGTTTACTTTTACCGAGGAAAGGGGAGTAGTTAGGATTAATCTTGCATTAAATACGGTCAATAACTACAAGACTTCTCATCTTCGTTCGTTTTTTGTGACGAAGAGGAGGTTTCGTTTTTATTTCTGAGTCGTAAGCAATATTTCTCGTTCGTACATATCACTTTCGACTGGAGGGCTTGATGACTTACCCTCCGATCAGGTCGAAGGACCCCCCTTCGGCCTCGGTCGAAATTGCTTTACGAAGACCCAAGTCTTTCTTCATAAGTCATTGGTGGCGTAAAACCATTCATCATCGATATGGTTACCAGTTGGGAATCCGCCAGCCGAAGGCCTATGCCCTTCGGTGTCTTCCCTTGAAGATGCCAAGACAAATAAGAACCTTGACTTGGTCTTCCCCCACGTTCCCACTATGTCCTTAGCTTTCCCGCCAAGTCCGAGATAGTGGGGATGAAGCCCTAGCGGTTACCACAAATCAGGGGACGCCCCCCATGATCTCCTAAATGTGTGCTAACACTCTCCAAGCTATTTTCATCACCTATAAATAGGTTGGATGATTCATTTCATTGGTATGTTCACTCAACACAGTATTTCACATACATCATATTATTTACAACTCATATCACATACTTACTCACACGTCGGAGGTGGTTCGCAGGGCCCAACCCCTGCGCAATCACTTAACGAAGTGTCCACTATTTCTTATTGCAGATTGGCTACAAGTTTGGCGCAAGCATATAACCCCTCATACCCTTCGATCACCATCGAAGGCCTGGTCGTACGAATTATTGTACAATCATCCTACAACAATAGTTATCATTCTAGCATTAAGGCCGCACCATTTGAGGCGTTGTATGGCCAAAAATGTCGTTCTCCAGTTTGTTGGGCGGAAGTTGGCGAGAGTCAGCTTATAGGTCCTGAACTCGTTCTAGAAACCACTGAGAAGATAGTTCAGATTCGTAATCGTTTGCAAACCGCTTGTGATAGACAAAAGAGTTATGCCGATAGGAGACGTAAACCCTTAGAATTACAGGTAGGAGATCGTGTTATGTTGAAGGTTTCTCCTTGGAAAGGAGTGATACGTTTTGGCAAGCGTGGAAAACTCAATCCCTGATACATTGGTCCCTTTCCAATCCTAGAAAGATCGGACCAGTAGCTTACCGTCTTGAGCTACCTTCGGAATTGAGCAGTGTACACAATGTCTTCCATGTCAGTAACCTTAAGAAATGTCTTTCGGAGGAAAACTTAGTTGTACCTATGAGAGATATCCGTATTGATGATACATTGAATTTCGTTGAGGAACCGATTGAGATCATGGATCGTGAGATTCAAACGGCTGAAGCATAGCCGCATTACGATTATCCAAGTTCGTTGGAACTCTCGACATGGACCAGAGTTCACTTGGGAACGTGAGGACGTATTCCGTAGGAAGTACCCTAAACTCTTCGTGACATCAAGCAACTAGGAGTGAAACCCGGGACGGGTTTCGTCTAAGGCTGAGAGGCTGTGACAACTGGCAATTAGGGAACCCATTTTAGGTAACCGCATTACGCTAAGTTAAATCGAGTATTTGCCTTTAGAACTACTTTGATTGACCATGACTTGTTTTGATATTGATTATTGGTTTTTATGATTTATTTTATTATCGTATGAGTCGTCGTATGAGTTTTAGCTCTTTTCGATAGGCACTATGTGATTCGGCACAATAAAATCCTATAACAAGAAATAACGTAACTTTTAAACCGTAACTCGAAACTTGGCAAATAAATAGTCGAAAATCGTGAGAAAACGTAAATAAAAGCGAAAGAAAGTCGAAGGAACGTCGTGGGACACTCGTAGGACAATATATGAGCTCGGGAAAGGGTAAACGGGATAGTTTATAAAAAATTGCGGGTTTGGCCCCTCCTTTTACCCCTAGCCGGCCACCCCCCCCCCCCATCCCATTTTATTTTTATTTTAATCCCTAATCCCACATATATATACCCCTATCCCACCCTATTTCACTCTTTCATTTCTCTCTCTAAAACACACACAAACATAACTTTCTCTCTCTAATCTATCTCTCTACAAACCCTAACCCTAAACCACCATAGCCGCCACCCACTGCCGCCCATATTCCGGATAAGTTCCGGTGCGTGACCACTCACTACCACCACCACCATTTTGTAGATCTTTCTTTCCTCTTTCCATCCATATATGGCACGCCTATAGAATCCTTCATTAACACCTCCAAATCTTGCAAAAACTATTCGTGATTCTAGGGTTTTCAAGTAACTTTGTAGATCAGGTTTAGAAAAGGTGAAAGGAACATGGTTGTGGTATGTTTGAGCCATGAGAAGCCTCGTATGAGCCTTATTTGGCTCGTACATAGGTCGACCATGGTGGGTTTTTGGTGAAACATGGGTCTAAAACGAATTTACAACTAATAAAACATGTAACAAGTGATTTGGTATCGTGTGTTGTGTCATTTATTTGTGTTTTTGCATTTTATTCATAGTTTCATGATATTGGTTTAGATTAGTTGATGGGTTTGATGATTGGATGTTGTTTGGAGGTTGATTGATTGTGTTTGGTTGTTGGAGAAGCCATTTGGGAGTGTTTGGATGGGATTAGTGAGGCGTACGAGCCACTAGGGACTCGTACGTGGGTCTTGGTTGGCGTACGTGACCCACAAGGACCAAGGGCCCGGTCGGGTTGTTGTGGTATCTTGTTGGTGGTTGGATGAGTCGCGTGGAGCCGAAAATCTTCTAAAGCTTGTTTGGTTCACGTGGTCTTAACCAGGACCGTGTCATTACCATTAGGGCCGTGACATTGGTTACGGGTATATTTGGTAGTTGGTTGGATGGCGAGATTGATATGGGTTGATTGGAGATTGATTTGCGCTATTGTTATTATTTACTTGGACTTATATTATAAATTGTCAACTTTGAGCAACGTCGGTGTTACTTTGACTTTTTAGCAAGGTTGCAAAAATCGCGAATCGGTAGTGAGGCGGTCGACCCCCTTGTAGCTTGTAATCGGTCTAGGCGGGATTAATCGGATTGACATTTTTGGCAAGTTTTGGGTATTTCTGGGTAGTTTTGGGTATTACCGAAAAGATTTTCCTTAAAAAAATCTTGTAATAGATATAAATAGCGACTATAAGTGATTATATTTTTTCAGGGTTGCAAATAGCGAATCGCTGATTAATTGTATTGACATTTTTGGCAAGTTTTAGGTATTTACGGCAAGTGTTGGTATTTTTGGCAAGGTTTTCCTTGAAAAACATCTTGTAATAGATATAAACAATGATTATTAGTAATTATAACTAAATTACGGTAAGTTTAGGGTATTTCCGGTAAGATTTCCATATTTTCGGCAAGTTTGACCATTGTTAACCACCGTTGACTATGGTTGACCGATTTGTTTGAACGATTTACACAAATCGGAAAGGTCGGTGGCCCAGTAGCACCTAATCGGTGATTAATCGGCCTTGTAGACCTTTTTTTGCAACACTGCTTTTTAGTCATAGTTGACCCCGACAACGCCGTAACATGGACTTTAGTATATATTGGACTATAGATTGATTTAAAAGCCGAGAAGTCATGACTCATGCTTGTGGACTCGAAATGAATAACGATTTGAAACTTATATTGAAATTGACGTAATATATATATATATATATATATATATATATATATATATATATATATATATATATATATATATGAGGATAGTGAATATGGGGCTGTCTCACATCTAAGCTTACATGCGAAACCATCCAAAATTACGTCGTTTTAACAAGAAAAACATCAAATCTACCTCATTTGTATCATGTCCTTCACAATATTAATGTTTTCTATTGATTTCATCACAACATCACTTAAGTTGAGTTCACGTTGATACATGCATTTTCTACACCATATTGTCAGGTAATTTCATTAACTAACAAATTAGCTATAGATTCAACAATGGTTTGATTTAATTCACCACTAAAATGCGTTTCACTATGCATATATTAGTTCCAAAACTCCAATTTTGAAAAAATATTAACCAAAATGACGTATTTTTTAGGGATTTTTTATGGTTTCGCATGTAAGATTAGATGTGAGACAGCCTCATATTCACTTTTCCCTATATATATATAGTGTATCTTTATTTTCAGAACCCTCTTAAGTGCGAGAACTGCGAGAACCCATCTATGACCATTAGATCATTTAATTAATGGATGAGATGAGTTGTGCTATTAATGTAATTAGTTAAAAGATTTGGTTTTTATTTGTAAAACACAAAGGGTAGTTTAGGAATTACAAATTATCTCCTTTTTTTCCTTATTAATTAAATCTGGATCAGTTACAAAACAAAATCCATCTTCCTTTCTATCTCACATAACGCCTCCCTCAACCCTAGCCGCTCAAAACAAATTATGATCATCTTTTTCAGATCTGTTAATTTTTTTCTCTCTGGACACAAAAAAACCAACGCCCCACATCTTTAATTTTATCTCTTGGTCTATAAAAGATGATCGCTGATGATGATGATAAGGTTCTATTTTTTTCTTTGTAATTTGTTTGTGTGGTTATGCTCTTAGCAAATGCTACATAGTTGTACGGGAATAAGTCATCTTAGAAAATGCTACATATATGTGAAAAAGGTGATTAGCTGATCCATAACTTTCCTTATTTTACCCAACTTTGTGAGTTTTATTTTTAGTTTTTTAGATGTCATGTGTTGACGGTTGATTGTTTGGCTACTTGTTTTAGTACGCTACAGAATAATGCACTTTTTGGTCCAGTTCCAAGTGCGATTGAGAAGTTATGTTGGGAAGTTATGGAAACTTCAAACACTTGATCTTTGGGGGAATCAATTTAGCGGTGAGCTGCCTAGTTCTTTGGGAGATCTTAAGAACTTGAAATTCTTGTAAGTTTTGTTATTTCGTTACATGTTCAACAATAGCCTTACATGTAATCTAGGGTGTTTAAAAAAATAATTGTTTTTTAGTTTAAAAACATGAATGTTTTATGTTTTAAACATGAATGATGAAAAACATAACTGTTGTTCTCATGTTTGTTAGTTGCTCTCATGAATGTTTTTTAGTTTAAAAACATGAATGTTTTTATGTTTAAAACATGAATATGAATATATGTAATCTAGGGTGTTTAAAAACATAATTGTTTTTTGCTAGTTGCTCTCATGTTTTTTATGTATCGATAAATTAATTAATGGTGTTGTTACTATGTTCATACTATATATGTAGTTGCTCAATCAGTTTTCAGAAAGGAGGGAGGAACAAACATCAAAGTCATCTTAATTGGAGTTATTCCCGGGGTTCTTATGATAGCCTTAGGTACATGGATATTATATGCTTGTAGAAAAAAATATCATTCACAACCGATCAAGGAAGGAAAGAAAATTGCACAATTAAGTGATAAAGGTATACACTTATGTTAAATAGTTATGAATAGTCTGAACTTGAGGAGCATAGTTTTTCAGTTTGAAGTTATTTGCCAAATGAATGCACAGGGGTACTGTTGAATGTCGGTGAAAGCCATACATAATCCATGGAGCTACCATTGATTAGCTTCTCTAGAGTAGCTAAAGTTACTGCTCTTTTCTCACCCGATAATAAACTTGGAGAGGGTGAATTTGGAGCGGTTTATAAGGTAAGTAAAGAATTTGTTCTCAATCAGTTTTATAAGTAAGACTTATATATCGCGTTCTAAATATAATATACTTGGAGAGGGTGTATTTGACTAAAACTGTTAAAGTCACGCTCTACTTCATCGTACATAACAAGAACATGAATATATGGTATATCTGTAAGTATGCCACAGATACAAAAAGTTATGAATGGTATTTACCTTTGCATTTAGTACATTTTTTCACATTAAAAATTTGGTGATATTTAGAGTATGCTAGAAGAAGGGCAAGAAATACTAGTTAAGCGTCTATGTTATATGATGGAATTTACCTTTGCATTTAGTACATTTTTTCACATTAAAAATTTGGTAATATTTAGAGTATGCTAGAAGAAGGGCAAAAAAGTTGCTGATCTATGAATACATGCCAAAGAGAGGCTTAGACTCGTTTATATTTGGTCACTATTATATCCATTATTTTTTTATTTAAGTATTTAACAATAATGTTTCCATGTTCAAAACTGGGACATGGGAAAACATAAATGTTTTTTATAACAACATAAATGTTGCAATGATTTTATTTGTGTTTGTTAGTTTAAGCTTGTCCATGTGTTTATGTTATCTTGAGTTTTACTTTAAAAGTATTTAATTTTGGCTATTATTTTTTTAGGCGTTTCGTTCTTTGAAGGCGTGCGCACATACTGAAAGTACATATATGTTCTTGGAAGGCGTGCATGTATGTTTTTGGAAGACATGGACACATGTTCAAAAATAATCTGATGAGAAACTTCAAACACATATGTTTTGTGTACATATGTCCGTTTACGTTAATTATTGTTAGTACACAAGTGTAAAGATAGATTATATTCATGTATTTCTTCTTATTATAAATTTGTACTTTTAATTATATTTCAATCCATATCCAATTTTGTGTTTAATATTATGTTCTTGGTTGTTATAAATTTACATGATCTAAAAACACATATGCACATTTTCATTTGAAAAACATGTACGTCGAAAAAAATATTCCAAAAACCAAAATAACAAAATTAATTCATAAAAACACATATGCACTAAATAAGTTTTAAAACATGCATGTTAAAAAAAAGAAAAAAAAAAAGGAAAAAAGAATATAAAAAAAAGAAAAAAAAAACGTAAATTGAATGTTTTTAAAAAACAGGATTTATTTAAAAAAAATCAAAAATAATATAAAATTGACTTTTACTATTATACCCTTTTGGATTAAATAAAAAGGTTTAATAATTCAAAATTGCCTTGTTGCATTGATATGTTGCACAATATGCATTACTAGGAGTACATAAAAGGTTCTCACAGTTCTCGCACTTAACAGGGTTCTCAAAATAAAGGTCCCCTATATATATATATATATATATGTGTGTGTGTGTGTGTGTGTGTGTGTGTGAGTGTGTGTGTGTATATATAAACATGATTAATAAAACTAAGAAACATAAATAATAAATGGTTTTTATACTAAAACCTTCGATAACAAGACTTGTCTTGTTATTCGCTATTTTAAATGGAATTTAACGACTAAAAACGGAAATGTTTTCTAATTAATAAGTATTTAATCTTTCGAGTGCACGTTTATCGAAATGTGCCATTTATGAGCATTTAATGCCATTTTTGAGCATTTAATACTATTTACGTCTTGTGCATGTGTTACGGATGACCTAACATTAATAGCGTCGATCCACGTGGATAGGGGACTTATTAAGTTGACGAATCTAATAAGAGCCCGCTAGGTACGTAGGATAACGTTATTAATGGGTAAATTATCATTATGAATCGTTAGGATGCGACCGGTTTATGGGATAACAAGCAACACGAATAAATGATTGAGTTTATCGAGTTGACGAATTCGATAAGGTCTAACTATTTATTCCAAAACTTATTGGACTATGGAGCTTATCGCTTAGACATCTCATTGTGTTGCATTGAGTCACGTTGTGGTTATTTGAGTGCATTCATGATATCATGTTGAGTCGATACACACACACGACGATACCAAACGCTAAGACTAAACGGTAAAACAAGATATTTTTGGAGATAAAGAAAAGGAATACATTGAGGTAGATAACGTTGATTTTGGAAATATATATTAAGAATTGGTTTATATTAATAGGTTGTGCCGAGTCAGTAATTGATGAGCCGTGTTAGCTGTTATCTTCGTTGCTAGTGTTTGTTTGTGCGTTGCTTGCTTGAGGTGAGTTTCATAGCCCAACTTTTATCTTGTTTTAACTAATTGGGGTGAGAAATCATGCTACTCTTTGGACCTTTTAAACTTCTGATTTGCTTATGTGATTGACTGTTTAGATAGATATGTGGTACCTGTTGACTTAGTCTAGGGTAGCAATCATATTGCTATGACACTTGCCTAGCTAAGTATAAACTTCTACCTCGACCTAGTCTAGGGTAGCATTTGTTCTAGACTTTGCTACGACTGCGCTGGCTAGTGTTGCCTAGGGCCCTACTATGACATCGGATATGTTATTGATGGTGTTATTAATTGTGATATTGGAATGTGATTTGTCTGATATTGTGTATCTATCTTAGGTCTCGCATAGCAAATAAACTCCTACAGGTCCACTACTGAATTTGAATTTAAACCTATGAACTCACCAGCGTTAGCTGACTTTTTAGCATGTTTTTCTCAGGTATCTAAGTGATGTTTGGAATGCTTGTTCTGTGGAAGTTTGGCAAAGAGGCATGGTTGAAAGATCATATTTAAACTCTGATAATATTATGCGGACCTATTTTATAAATCATGTTGGGCCTTATATTTAACTATTTTTGGATGATTGTATTAGATAATTAAATTGGGATTGGTTTTGAACTATAATATGATTATCTTGTTTGCTATACTTGTGTGATGTACCAATTCATGTAACGCCCCGAAAACTTGTTTAAGTCTTCCACTGTACCGAGATTTGGGGGTGTTACACATACATTCATCCTAACCCTTCATCTTCAAGTTGCACTTTGCCAACTCACTCCCTCACACTACTCTGTTACACACTCTACTTATCACCTCTTACAAAAACTAGTTTTTTAAATTGAATTTCAAATGTGGGAGGAAAAGTTTTATCCATCATGTAATAACCAATGCTTGGAGAACACTTAAAGGTTATTACTCAACATCCAATGTCCAATGGTTCTTCACTTTCTATTTGAAATTGCATTAAACCCCTAACTATATAATTTTCACTTCACCAAATATTTTAAATACAAAATTCTTGGATAAATGAGTTGGTTAATATTATCCCCACTTTGATGTTGAAATTTTATTGGAAAGGTGAAAGGTGAAGTGCAATTGGGGGTTTAACAAAATTCTAGTATAAATAAAACAAACCTCGAAAATATCTCAGAACTCACCCGGCGCGCTGGGTGATGTGCCAGCGCCTCCCCAATGCGCCATTCGCGTATGGGAATTTTGGGTTTTGCCTATTTAAACCTAAATCTTGTCATTTGATACTTATCTCTTGCCAATACATTCTCTCTCTATTTTCTTTTTTCTCAACCCTCTAAGTCCACTTCATAATTGTGACCTAAACTTCTCTTCTATCTTTAATTGAAAGATCATTTATCTTCCGCAAAAGAGATTTACAAGAACCTAATCCACTCTTGTGAATTGTGTCGAGGGTATTCTGCTCTATACCCTTTCTATTAGAATCGATTCTCAAGGTTAGGTTAGGGCTTGATTTGAATAAACAACTATTATTCATTCAATTTGATTGTAAGGTTGTAAAAGTCTTGTATCTTGGTGATCAAGCCTAGATCGGGGAAGATCTAGTTGGGGTTTGATACTTTCACTGAGGAAGTCTTTGTGGCCTTTTGTAGTCTTAGTGGTTAAGTCGAATCACGAGATTCTTGTGGGTGGTTTCTGAGGGCGGAATACCGTTGGGAGTAGCTCTTCTTAGTGAGTGCCGATCTTTATGCATATAGGTTAAGGTTGTAAATATCGCTCGGCGGTACCGTGGCGGTCGACCCCCGCCAAGCTGGGCCATATCGGTCTTGGCGGTGATATGGCTTGCGCCATGGCGGAGACCATAAATTATAAAGGAATTTATTAAAACAAAATAAATATTAGCAATATTAATGTTTTTATTATTTTTAATTATATATCATTGTTATATAATTATAAATTTGCTGCTTCTCTAACACAACCTAGAAAAGCTTCATGATTTGTTTCCCAAATTAAAACAAAATTAAAAAAACTCGAAGTTGAACGGCGTAAATATGAAAAAAAAAATCCTAGATCTAAAGTTGACAGGCGTGAATATGAAAAAAAAAAAACCTAGATCTGAAGTTGACCGGCATTAACTGACACGCCGCCATGGCCAATTTTGACTGCCACGCTCCGATTTTGACCGCCATTGACCAAAACCGATAAGTTACACCGATATGGGAAATATCGTGCCGGTGGACCACCGCCATGGCGCCACCATATTGGCCGCCATGGCCGATTTTTACAACACTGATATGGGTGGAGTGAAGTTGTAACGGTTTGTAATCCACCATACGGATTATACTTAGTATCGATGTCGTGGATTCGCAACTGGACGTACTAATGGAATAACCCCCTCCCCCCCCCACCCCGCCCCATCCCGAACCAATATATATTTGGTGTCTTTTTACTCGCTTTATATATTGTAGTTGTGATTGATATTTTTGTATAGCCACTTGTTGATCTTTGAGACTAGAAGTTGTTAAACTCTACGGTTCTACAACGACCATCTTTATTATCATGAAAAATATCCCTAAGTTTCTTCCAAATTTCAAGTTAGTCGAAAAAGCCGTATTTACCCCGTCTACAGTTTTACAACGAGCATCTTTATTATCATGAAAAATATCCTTAAGTCTCGTCCAAACTTCATGAGCGATGGTGCTATCATCAATCACCATATCAACTAATTTAGGAAATATAGTGTAATACATCCATATGACTACAAAAGAGTCATTGGTCGATAAGGATCAATAATATCAGTGCTTGTTGAAGTTGATGGGGCTTCAAGATGATGATATACATCATATCTTTTGCAAAAGCGTTTAAATAAAGCACTCCAAAAATTGTAGTTTAGCTTTTTCAGATCAAGGGATGTGAGGATACACGCCTTGATGCTAGCGATTGAATATGTTTTATCAATTGTTGTTTCAGCGGATTTGGTGGTGGTGTGTTTCCTGTCATGATGTTATGACAAGATTAATGCAAAACAAGCAAAAAAAATACATGAACGAAAAGCAAAAAAATGTTAACAGAGAAAACAAAAAGTTAGGGTGCTTTAAAAGGACCATTAGGCTTTGATACCACATTATATTTGATAAATCTTCATAATCTTATATTATATAAATCTCCATAATCTTATTAAACATAATGCGAATGTATATATAGACATACATAAAAACCGAATAATAAATCCTAATAATACTAGAACTCAAACTGGGCTAAAACCGAGTACTACCACGCTAATATGAACATGTTAAAGGTCATGTTTGACAACAAGCATTTGGAAGCGTTTAGGAGCGACAAGCGGTAAGCATTATAGATGAAAAGCTTGTTTGGCAACACCTCAACAAGCGTTAAAATATTGTCTTACCGCTCCAATCTAAATGCTTCTTGATTAAGCATTCCACAGTTGCTCCAAGCGTTTAGTTTATGAAATTACATATATACCCTCATTTGTTTAATTATTTATTTTATTTTAATATGTATATGATATTTTTCGTAATTTTACAATTTATAATTACTGCTACAGCTACATTACCAAACACATTTTTTAAACAAACAACTACAGCTTACTGCTTACTGCTACTGCTTACTGCTTACTGCTACTGCTTACTGCTTACTGCTACTGCTACGTGTCGCCAAACATAGCCAAAGATGAACAGAAACAAAGAAAGCAAGGGTAATTTAGTCAACAAATATTTTTGTGAGTTTAATATATACTTCTTTCTAAATCCTCCAAAATATGGGAGGAAGATCTTGGGCAAAAGAAGGCTGAAATCCCTCCTCCATTTCTTTTACTTTTTCTTTCTCTTCTTAAAAACAAAAAACAGAATAAAAAATAAATAAATAAAATAAATGTAGTTTTGCCAATTTCCTTTTCTTTCTTTTGTAAAATAATCTCGAAATCACAGTGTTAATCCAATTACAAGAAAAAAGAAAGCGTACGCCAAAACTTAAACACACACTAAACAACACCAGAGAAATACACATACATTTAAAAAGAGAAAAATACATAGTGATAATGGATTAAAAAAAAAATGAAAAATGAAAAATCCTATTTATACCTAAAGTATCTAATCTTGCATTTATTTTGCATACTAAAAAATCCTTACATACTAAGGGATAAATCTCCACCTTCCATCTACTTTGATCTAATGGTGGTAATTAACTTAAGATTTATATGTCTAAACATAAGTCCATGTTTTTTTCTTGTCTTTTTCTTTTCTTTTTATCTTTCTTATTTATTTTCTCATTATTTGTAATTTTTTTATCACTTTTTCTAATTACAAGTTTTTTTTTTTTTTTTTTTTTTTTTTTTTTTTTTTCGTTTCCATACGTCTTTGTCTGATTTTCCGCTTTTTATACGTTTTCGTCTGTTTCAAACGTTTTCGTCCGTTTTCATACGTTTTCGTCCGTTTTCTTACGTTTTTCACCTGTTTTCTTACATTTTCGTCCGTTTTCCTATGTTTTCTTACGTTTTCGTCCGTTTTCATACCTTTTCGTCTGTTTTCTTACGTTTTCGTCCGTTTTAATACGTTTTCATGTGTTTTCTTACGTTTTTGTCCGTTTTCTTACATTTTCATCGGTTTATATACGCTTTCGTCCGGTTTTTTACGTTTTCGTCCATTTTTAGACACTTTCGTCTGTTTTCAGACAATTCCGTCCGTTTTCATACGTTTTTGTCCATTTTCATCCATTTTTATATTTTCGTCCGTTTTCAGACTCCTTTTTTCCGTTTTCTACGCTTTTCATTCATTTTTATACGTTTTTGTCTGTTATCGTCCGTTTTTTGCAGTTTTTATACGTTTTCAACTATTTTCATGTGTTTTCATGATTATTATTAAACTTTATTATATTACATGTCTAATATCAATTGTGATATTTTATTATAAAAAAGTTAATGTCTAATATCACTTATGATATTTCATAAACAAACAAGTATGTTTTTTAACCTTTAATATCACCTGAGATATTTCATTGCTCTGTATATTTTTATATATTATCACCTATGTATTTTATAATATTTTTATAATTTTCAGTTACAAGATAGTTTTTATGCCTTTCATCGCAATTGACAAGCGCATATTTTTTTTAATGCAACCAATGTTATCTATCACTTGTGATATTATACTCTTAGTATAAATAAAAAGGTTAAAGTCTCTTTAGGTGAATTCTTATTTTGTTCAAAAAAATGCTAATTTAATGCAACACTTGTTTGATTTTTAGAATATATCAAGTCTCTATTTTCATAGTTGACTTCCTTTTTATTCAATTTGATATTTTTAAGTGACACTTATTTATCTCTTGTGATATAACACTGTAAGAAAGATGAAGAGTATTACACTCTTCATCATATATGTGTTATCAGTTGTGATACTCAACTAAGAATGTGAAATATTATTCATACCAAATGTGATCAGAATTTAGTATTTTACCAAGTATATATGAAAGAAATGAAAATAAACATCACTTATTGTTAGGATTTAGTAAATCCATGTATTAAAGAGTCGGTCACCTCAAGTATATGTAATCGTTAGAAAGCTCGTAGTCGTAGATTATTATAAGTTAAGTAGTATTTAGTTTAAGTAACACCGTGGAGGACGGACGGGTCTTTACCCATTGTATGTCTGATCCACAGCCCGATAGGTGGCGATTTATGTAATGACTATAAATACTCTCTACCTCCCAAGGTAGAGAGTTGGAGCTCATAATAAGACTTTTCTTTCTCTCACTAAAGTTCCCTAAACCTCTAACTTTCTCTCTCTAGAACTCTTTGTACGCCTATTTGATCTTATGGTTTAGTGTGTTTATGAAATCCAATATGTTACACTTATTATATTACTGTGATGATTCTGTTCATTTTTTTTATTTGTGTTTTTGAAAATATTTAGGAAGATTTTTGTGTTTTATGAAAATATGAAATATTAAAAAAGGTGTTTAACTGAAAACAAGAGATGTTATGAAACTTTTGTTAGACTTGTGGTGAATTTTTCTAATTAATGGATACATTGTGCATGTTTTGATAGGTTTTATAACGGAATTTAAAAATATCTATAGTTGAATCAGCAAACTAAAGAAGTTATGGTTGAAGAAAGCACACATCTTTATAAACAAAATGAGTAAGCTCAAAGATCTATGATATCACCTCACTTGTGATATCACATGATATCACAGGTGATATCACAAGTGATATAAACTATGATATCACACATGCTATCACCGGTAATATCACACATGATATCACAGGTGATATCAACGGTGTTATCACACATGATATCACGTGTGATATCACAAGTGTTTGAGCTTCCTCAGTTTGTTTATAAAGATGTGTGCTATCTTCAACCATGGCTTATTTAGTTTGCTGATTCAGACATAGATATTTTCAAATCCCGCTATAAAACCTATCGAAACATGCACAATGTATCCATTAAATAGAAAAATCCACCACAAGTCTAACAAAAGTATCATAACATCTCTTGTTTTCAGTTGAACAACTTTTCTAATACTTCATAATATCATAAAACACAAAAATTTTCCTAAATATTTTCAAAAACATAACCATCACATTCTTAGTTGAGTATCACAACTGATAACACATACATGATGAAGAATGTAATACTTTTCATCTTTCTTACATTGTTATATCACAAGAGATAAATAAGTGTCACTTACAAATATCAAAATGAAAACGTCTGAAAACGGACAAAAACATATTAAATCGAATAAAAAACGTATAAAAGTGTATGAAAACGGACAAAAACGTCTGAAAAGGGACAAAAACGTATAAAACAGACAAAAACGTATAAAAACGGATGAAAATGTATGAAAACGGACGAAAACGTATAAAAACGTCTGAAAATAGACGAAAACGTCTAAAAATGGATGAAAACGTAAAAAAACGAATGACGACGTATGAAAACGTCTGAAAACGTATAAAAATGGACGAAAATACATGAAAACGTAAAAATACAAACGAAAACGTCTAAAAACGGACGAAAATACATGAAAAGCTAAAAAGACAGACAAAAACGTATGAAAATGGATGAAAATGTAAGAAAACAGACGAAAACGTATGAAAGCATAAAAACACGTCTGAAAACGTATGAAAAACGGAAGAAAACGGACGAAAACGTATGAAAACGAACGAAAACGTAACAAAAACGTATGAAAACAAACGAAAACAAACGAAAACGTAAGAAAACAGACGAAAACGTATGAAAACGGATGTAAACAGGCGAAAACGTAAGAAAACAGATGAAAACGTATGAAAACAGACGAAAAAGTATAAAAACGGACGAAAACAGACGAAAATGTCTAAAAATGGACGAAAACGTAAAAACGGACAAAAACGTCTAAAAACAGACGAAAACGTATGAAAACGTACAGAAACGTACGAAAACGGACGAAAACGGACGAAAACGTCAGAAAACGGATGTAAACGTACGAAAACGGATGAAAACAGACGAAAACGTCTGAAATCAGACGAAAACGTCTGAAATCAGACGAAAACATAAAAAAAAAGGACGAAAACATATGAATACGGACGAAAACGTATAAAAACGAACGAAAACGTATAAAAACGAACGAAAACGTATGAAAGCGAAAAAAAACTTGAATAAAAAAATGTGAATTTAAAAAAAAAGAAAAAAAATTGATTTTAAATAAAAACGTGAATTCAAAAAAAAGAAAAAAAAGAAGAAAAAAAAAATGTTAATAAATAAGAAAGACAAAAAGACAAAGAAAAAGGAGAAAAAAAACATGGAATTAGATTTGCATATTAAATCTTTGGTTTATCCACACCATTAGATTAAACTAGATGAATGGTTGGGATTTGTCCTTTGATAAGCAATAAAATAAGAGTAAGTATTTGAAAATTCCTCTGCATTTCGATCCTAAAACTTCCAACGTGGGTATATAAACTACATTTCAAACATGACTTAACCACCCCTTATAACTTTTGGTAAGCCGGTAAGGTTTAGCTTATATATTTTCAACAAGTTTGCAAGTTGCAATAGATACTTTGTATCAATTTTTAAGGCAAGAACACTTTAGCCATCTAATCTTGGTCAAAAAAATTTCTTGACCATGTAAATATGGTTCTTAATAAAAATAGAACAAGCAAGATGTTAGCCTATATTATGTAACGGGCCTAAGCCCGACTCTAGAATATTTCATCTTGTGCTATTTATAGAGATGATGTAATTGTAATCAATAAAATCAAATCAATAATAATCAATTGTAATATTCTACATGTAGAATATTACAATTGATTATTATTGATTACAATTGATTATTATTGATTTGATTTTATTGATTACAATTACATCATCTCTATAAATAGCACAAGATGGAATATTCTAGAGTCGGGCTTGGGCCCGTTACATAATATAGGCTAACACTCCCCCGCAGTCCGAGCGGCGAAATCGCGAAAGCTCGGACTGGAGTAGTAAAACTAGAAAAGAAAAACAAACAAACAATATAACCTAAAACGAAAGTTGGTTCTAAAACTTCAACCCCCAAAGAACCTTCCAAACAAACGGGGCGTGTTTTTCCATAGAAAAACATAAAGATCCATTTTTTTTTTTTTTTTTTTTTTTTTTGTAGAAGATAGAGAATGGAGGTGAGGAAAGTGTCTGATGAGGGTGAGCAGATGAGAAGGCAGCGTAGCAGGTGAGAAGACAGTAGAGGTTGAAGGAGAGGCAGCGGAAAGACTTAACAAAAGTCGTCTCGGGAATTGATACCCTGGATTCGACATAAACAAAAGTCGTCTTGGGAATTGATACCCTGGATTCGGCATAAAACAAAAGTCGTCTCGGGAATAGATACCTTGGATTCGACATAAAGACAGTACACAAATTTTTTTTTTTATTAACAATCCAACAATTATTTCCATTATTTCATACCATACACATGATAAACAGCTTCAAAGGTACAGCCCACAAAGTCAAAAGCACAACTCACAAACACCACTAAAAAGAACTCATCATCTAAAAGTTAATGCCCATCACCTTCACCACTTAATTTAATCACTAAAGTTAGGACCAGTGGCCCCTGGCTTACATGCCTTAGCATCAGGAGATGCTTCAACCGCAGGCGAAGGAGTCACCGGGGTAACTAACAACTCGAAGTGTAGCCACAGAACCGTCACCACCACAACCAAGAACCACGCAGAATAGTTGAGGGAATATAGAGATCGAGAGGGAAAGAGAGAGGTGGCAGTTGGTGTTGGTGTCCGGAGGTTGGCCGGAACGACAGCCGGAGCGGCGCCGAAGTTGAGAGGAGCAGGTGGGTTGTCTTTTATTATTTGATATTTGAAAATGAAAGATGACAAATGATAATATTTAAAGAGAGCCCTCCAAACCTCCGGCGTGTAGCCGGCGGCCGGAGGCGGCAGCGGAAGGGTTTAGGTTTAGAGAATTAAGGATCTTCTCTCTGAAACCATGTAAGAATATAATAATACAATTGATTATTATTTATTTGATTTTAATGATTTGATTTTATTGATTACAATTACATCATCTCTATAAATAGCACAAGATGGAATATTCTAGAGTCGGGCTTGGGCCCGTTACATAATATAGGCTAACATGTAGAATATTACAATTGATTATTATTGATTTGATTTTATTGATTACAATTACATCATCTCTATAAATAGCACAAGATGAAATATTCTAGAGTCGGGCTTGGGCCCGTTACATAATATAGGCTAACACAAGATTCATGTTTGAATAATAACAAAGGGCATAATTTATTCAGATTTATTGATCTGTCACGGTATGTAAGTATGTAACATGTATGTTAAATTATAATACCAAAGATTTTAGAGCTTTTTTGATATGATAGGGTCATCGCCTATAGAAAAATCTGAGCAAATTTTAATATTTGTTACTTATAATTGATGATGATAGTGCAAGTGCGATTAAAGGGTTGTCTTACATCAACACCCCGATTTTGAATGTATTGATAGCAACATATATGTATTTAAGACCCAAGCATGCTATAGAGTATAGACTTTCGTCATGGCTTGACTTAGAGGACTTCTCCTTAAATATAAACTTTGTATTTAATTTTGGGTCTTGCTGATACCGGTTATGGTTAAGCTTACTAAATTATTAAACTTATAATCATAGAAAGAGTTGTTATATATTAAAAGATTTGTGTTCATTAATGGTTGGTTTTTTAAGTTAAGTAAGCTTAACTATAGAGTCGTTTCGTGGATATTAGCGGCTCTGCGTAAAATATCAGTTATAATATGCGATAGCTACACGCATACGACAATCGATATGTAATGACGTTATTTTAGTTACATGCGTCATAGTTAATAAAAATCTTGAAGTATTTTTTTTATTACACTGACTTAGAGCATCCATTATGTTATATCTCTATATAAAGGTTTATAATTTTATTATGATATTAATTTATAAACATTTTTGTTTTATAAATGTATCTTCATTATGTATTGATAACCTCAAATAGTCCTGACTTTTTAGTGTCAATTTCCCCCGTTTATGTTCGTATTTTATATCATTTATATGAATTTACGCTTGTATTCTTTTATATTTCACTTTCAGGTAAATTATAAGTACTGGAGCTTAAGAGACGCGGATTTGGAGATTTTCTTAACGGATTATGATAGTATGCTACTCATGAAGGAGCTACGGCGTAACTTATTCTCTCACATTACGCTGTAGCTAGTGTTTTATCTCAGATTGCCCACTCAACAGCAATTACGGCGTAACTCCCAACTAATGTTACGCCATAATCATCTAGGTCAAGAAATATTTCGCGCCTCCATCAACTACGTCGTAACTTCTCAACAAGCATTACGCCGTAGCCCACTTAAAAGAGTTCTGTATTAAAGATACGGTGTAACCTTTCCCTAGTCTTACGCCGTAGCCTATTTAACGAGAGTATCATTTGGAGGATAATTAAAGTTACGGCGTAACTCTCAACTCAAATTACGCCGTAACTAGGATCGTGCCTATAAACACAAGCCCTAAATTCTGCATTTCACATCATTCACTCACAACTCAAAAGGCAGAGAACGTGAAGAGGGTTCCAAAGGCAGATCATTCGGGAGCATGCGGAGCCATCTTCAAGGGAGGAATCACTCCATATCGATAAGCATTAGCGATCATTTCTATCTTTTACTTTTAATTCATGTCTTTCATTATGTTAAACATCGAATTCATTGTTTCTTTTAATATGATCGGCTAAACACCCTTGGTGCTAGCCTAGTTATGATTCCTTGAATGTATTGTTTATGTTTTCATGCTTCCATATAATTGTTTCTAGTGTATGCATGCATAGTTCGATGGTAGTTACCCTAGCTTCGGTAGTTTTGAAATGCGGCTGTATCTAGTTGCTTAGGAGAATTGACCAACTGACCCTGAGTAGTTAGGTAGAGTTTGGAAGGGTAAGAATTGACCAACTGACGACCCTTCCTCTCTTGTGCGAACTGACCAAATGATCACCGGTCGTCCGGATGAACTTAAGAAGTTAGGGATGAGTGTCTAAGATGCTAGCGCCCGGGCACTCATTATTTCGAATCTTGCATGTAGGGTACTTAATGACTTGGCTTAGGTGACTTAAGACCCTCGACTCCCCAAGGGGTAAACCTTTGACGTCGGGTAGGAGCCTTTGTTGATAGGTTAGGACGAATTGACCAAATGATGTCCTAGCGACTTAAACCCCCACTTGGATCAATTGGAAGTAATAAAACATAGACACTACACGATATGATGAGTAATTAGGTTATCACACTTTCTCTCCATTGATCGCGACCTCTATTTATTTTACGCATTTATTTCTTGTTTCTTAGTTAATTAGTCATTTCTACTACAAACCAGTTAAAACAAGTGACACCTAGACTTAATTTAGAATCCGCTCACATAGCTCTTGGGACGACCTCGGTTTTACCGATTACTACACTACACATGACCGGGTACACTACTGATAAGGATTTAAAATGTACACTTTTAAGAGGTCATTTAAGCCCTTAATCGCCTACTTTTATATCCGTTACTGCTTAATTTCGTTCCTTTTCACTTTTTAGGTCTCTTGGAAGCAAAATGCTGGAATGATGCATATTTGGACGAAAAGGAGTGAATATGTGAAGAAAAAGGCTAAGTCAAGATCGAAGCCACTCAAGCTGCTGAAACTGAAGCTGAAGGCGTCCCAACTAAAGGGCGACACCGTCCCTTTATACGAATAAAAATCTCAGATAGCTCAGTAGACTTTTTGCTAAAATACACCTGATGACGTCAGGCTTTAAAGAGGAAGGGCGTCACTAAGACTTTTCAACTCAGACGACCCAGATCCAGAATCAGAGGACATCCCTACTGAAGCCCGACGGCGTCAAAACTACAAGGTGACGTCGTCCCAACAATGACTTGGCCAAGACGAAACCCCTAATGACGGCGATCTGACGGCGTCCCACCTATAAGGCGACGCCATCGCAAGTGTAAAATTATATATAGAAATCGAATTTTAAGAATTTTTAGAGGTAGGCTTGTGGAGTAAAAACCCTAAACGTTTGTAGTCCGACTTGGACAGTATCTTAGGGTTCCCAAACCCTATTTTACATCAAGATAAGTGTTTTACTTCATTAATTTCATTATATCTTCCATTGAATGTGTGTATGCTTGCTTGTTTAACACGTCCGACTAAATTTATTGTATGTTTGCTTAGATCTATGAAACCTAGTTATTAATTATTGATTGGTTGTCTCTTATCTTAATTGTAATTGGCTTAGGAGTGTAATTAGGCTATCGTTGTGTTTAAATGCTTGAGTAATCTTTGTGAACCTTAGTTTATGAATCACTTAGCGGATTTCGTAGTCTAAACATCCAAAGATAACCTTAAAGTTAGTTTATGAATCATCTGGCGGATTTCGTAGGCAATAACTTTAAGGTAGTCTCAAAGAATTAGGGAAAAAGGCACACCCTACGACCTTATAAATCACAACTCGTTAAGAATAAGGACGTGACAATTCAACCATCAATAAAAGATAACTAGGGAGTAATAGTATCTAGGTAAATACATTTTTAATCATCATACGAGCACACATCAAAAAGACATAGCCTACCCATAGTATTAGATAATTAGAATAGTAGAGTAATCGGTAGAAGTACCACCCCCCAAATCCAAGCCCCGAGATTTTACCCTTAGCTTTCTAAAAAAAATATAAAAAGATAAAAAAGAATCTTCCTCAACCTCAACCTTAGCGTAGTACACTTCTTACTAGCATTCCTATTCCCTTAGAGAACGATATCAATCCCCGAGGCGTACCCAATACTACACTACAAAGATTAGGTTCACTGCCTAGGGTATTGAAAAACTTGCTCGACGAAAAGGAAGTTCATTTGACCCCTAACGCGCCTTGTATGCGCATCAACTACCCATGAGTGCATAAGGTAGACCATACGTAAATGAGACAATTATAAATATTAAAACCTGGTCAGAAATCCAGCATCATGTATAAACCTCGTAAAGCTTTATAAATATCGTACATAATCCAAATGCATTTAATTATGAAGAGGTTTGATATTATACACATATTTATAAACCTATCTTCACTTTGGTTTACAAGTGTTTAGACTTCTTCATTATTTTATAACCTTTTTGTAAACTACTATAGTGGATATCCTTAGCCTTTGCTTAATTTAATCGTAAACATCAAGTAAATTCGTAGATGCTTTAAATTGGGCCTCATCACACGAAGAAGAAAATATATCGGCCTATATTATCTACTAGTATTTATATGCGGCCCTCAGATATGAATGTGTACATGGATTTGCATGGAAATTTATGGCCCTCGACAAGTGAAGGTTCCGTGCCGCAGTACCACCAGTACTCCCTTAGAGCCGATGTTGCTTAACTATAAGAGTAAACTGCAAAAAATGTCCCTAAACTTTACCAAAAGATGTCCTCGAAATTTTTTTTTGCAAATAATGTCCCTAAACTTTCAATTTTTTGCGAGTTATGTCCTTGCCGCGTTACTGTAGTTTCAAATTTAGTTTTTTTACTAACGCTCATAAGGAATTATCTATAGTTAATCCTCACGTGCGTTGCACGTGACGGTATTTTAGTCTTTTCACTTTTTCCGCCATCAAATCCACCTGACAGGACCCACTAGCACACCTAACTTTGTGTTGAGGGACATTTTTTGTAACAAGGTTTTACTTCTCTCATTCTTATATAACATGATTAAGCAGTTACTATTACACATCCTTGAATCAACTGTTACTACTCATCATCTTGTTCACCTAAAAAAATGGTTCTTTGCGCTTATGGTCTTCAGTGTGTAGTTAGAACTTCCTGCACTAACAGGAATCCGGGTAGGCGGTTCTACTTATGCTTGACATCCGTAAGTTTGGCTCTTGATCAAAACAGTAATAATCTTACATTTTACAAGTTGCCTGTATTTTCTTCTTTTTAATTACATTTCTTTCATTTTACAGAACTCGAGTTGTCCCTTCATCGGTTGAGTGGATCCACCGATGTGTGATCGATCTTTTGACATCATCCCTGATCTACTTAGGACCAGAGATGCTTTGGAGGATGCGTTGGGGTTAGAGCAAGAGAGGACTAACTGGAAGGAGCATAGGGCAAATGAGGAGGAGCCCGAGCAAACCAGGCAGAGCTTTGAGCAAAAATGGAGGAGCAGCGGGCTAACAAGTTGAGGAAATACCTTATCAACAGTTGGGCTTTCTTTGCTTCTTATGTTTACTTGCAAAGTAGACCGTTTGGTTTTGGTCAATGTGAGTTGGTTTTTTGGGTTTTTGGTAGTTGATGATGTTTATGTTAGGTGTATTTGAACAATGTATTTTTATTGATGGTTGGTTATGTAGTTAATGTACATTATGGTATCACAACAATGGTTCAAGTATCTTTAATTATCTAATTTAATTTGTGTTATTTGTTTGTTAAGTAGGATTATGATTTGTGTAATTTTTTTGTTAAGTATGATTATGATTTGTGTTCAGTAAGAATATGTGGAGTAGAAGCAATAATACTTTAGGTGATTTGGTGAATGAATTTGTATCATCTGTTAAAGATTGAGTTATCATGATTTAGGTTTGGTTTTGGCATTTTGAATGCCCTGTTTGTTGTAATACTCATGCTATCAAAATGGGTAACTATCGTACTGTCATACTATCTGATGACTGAATTGAATGCCCTGTTTGTTGTAATACTCATGCTGTCAAAATGGACAACTATGGTATTGTCATACTACCTGATGACTGCAATAGTATGTATATATTTGTTAGCCAATGTACTTTACTCTTGTATAAATACCCATGAATGTGTACATTTACCTCGTTTAGTGTTGAGGAACATTTGTTAAGTAGGATCATGTATTTGTTAAGTAGGATTGATGGAGTAGGAGTGTATCAGTTATCTTTTGATAGTGAACCAAATACAGGTTCATAATGTTGCAATAAGCAATGGAACACTTATGGACACTCACAGACTCACTCAGTTGCATGTGTACATTTCCCATTTTTATCGCCGTTGACTAAAAAATTCAAAGCCGACCAACATCAATTTTGACTTATATCACTCAACACAAGTTGGTTGTTATTTAACCCGACCCACATTAATGTTTAGGGACATTTTTTGCAATAAAATCCCTATACAATAAATAGAGAAACTAGACCCCCAAATCCCCTCACCTAACTTATTTACTCAATTGGACTTTGAAAACCATGGTGAAAAAAGGTTACTCTATTGAATTGTCGTTGACAATCTGAATATATTGTTTACTACCTTTGTTACTCTACTTTCGTATTTGTTAGTTCATGCCTATTTGCAGAAGGGATTTTCGTTGATTCTTTTGATAAAAGCAGTGACATTATATCATCAAGCAGTGATGAAGTCAATGTTCAAGCTACCAATTGTTCAAGCCCGATATGTAAATGGGTATACTCAAGCAGTGATGATTATGATAAAAGCAGTGACATTCTATCATCAAGCAGTGATGAACTCGATGTTGAGACTATTAAATGGATTGAAAGATGCACATTTATGTGGCCATCAAAAAATGTTCATGTTGAAAAGGTTCCAGCTCAAACATGTTCCAGCGCAAAAAATGTTCCACATCAAAAACTGTCTACTAAATGCATACTAGCCCTGCCAGCACAACATACTTGGGATTGTACAGGTAATAAGACATTTGGAATTAAAATATCTACAGATGGTTTAGGAGCAATTCAAGATAATGACAGTAAAGGAAAAGGGAAGGTTGAAGTTGCAGGTGGAAAAAGGCATATTGCCAGTAAGAAATGACATCTTTGTTAAGTGTTTTGTGTTGCTCTAGTTAAGGATGAAACAATTTATGTAATGACTTTGTGGTAGTTGAAAAAACTTTGGTTGTATGTTGGTAGTATTATGTAATGTATTTGGATGTTAGTTAATGGTCATATGATCTTAATCATCATTCTTTAACAAACATAACAAAACCACAGAAAAAGCAATTGTCTTATTCTAAAGACATACTAATTGTCTTCATCACCATTGTTTAACAAACATAACAGAACTACAGAAATAGAAATTGTCTTAATCTAAAACTCACAAACAACAATAAAACTTAAAGAAATTGTTTATCTCACTCATACATAAAACCATTCAAATTGCGGCTTGGTTGTAAATCAAGGTCGTCACCTAGATTTTTTAGGAACCACAACCAAGAACTCTTGCATTCTGCCTCAACAATAGCATATGCAAGAGGGTAAATACCATTATTACTATCAATAACAACAACCGTCAAAATTTTCCATGTATAAGGTCCTTTTATGAAATCACCATGCAATCCCAATATCTCTCTTCTTGTAGCTCGGTACCCGGCTTTAATTTCACCAATGCACACATAAATTCTTTTGAATACCCTTGAATTAAGAGTCAGATCTGTGTTGGTTTCCACTGGATCTTGACTGTTGTGCCTGGGTTTTTTACTCTGAGCTCCTTAGCATAATCTCTAAGTTGGGCATACTGTTATTTGTGATCACCTGGCATCTTCTCCTTAGTAATTTCCTTTGCCCTGAAAGCTTTATCGAATGTTACGTTTATTTTTAACCTCTGTGTTAATTCAAGCTGTAATGCTTTGATTGAGATTTTGGGATTTCTATTAAGAATCTCGATGACATAAGTTGACAGAAACCTAGATGTAACACCAGTAAGATCTTTTGTTTGGATACATTTATGAGTATCAGTCAATGTTTTAACCAACCAACATTTCTCATTGTCCCACTTTGAGACACGTAGGTTCCATGGGCAAGGGCGTTTATGATTCTTGATTTTATATCCTTTAGGACTAACACCATTGCATTTAATGTCCTTATGCTTGTTGGTTTTCTCAGATTGGCCCCGTATCTTTGAGGTGGATGACATATACCCTTCTCTACCATATATTGGATTGAAGGAACTTTCTCCAACCACAGTGCCGTAGCACTTAGCTCTGACCCTATACTTATCAGATATTAGAACCGAGATAGCTCTCCTGTCCTGCAAGGCATGTGTCTTCACCTTTTCAGTCACTTATTTTCTTGTAACAAACTCTTCTCCCACCCTAAATGCATCTTCTTTTATTTTAGACTTAACCTTATAAGACCTTATCATTACCTTCAACCTTTTCCTTCTTAGACCTGCACCATGTTCAGCATCAACTTCATCAGCACTATCATGGTCATCCATTTCAACAGATTATGAAAGTACCCCTTCAGCAGACTCTTTTGGAGGAAGTTTGGCAGCAACTTCTCTCCCACTGTCTTCAATGTTTGAATACAGCTGAAATGAGAAACCACGCATGCAACATCAGGTTTAGGTGTTAGGGCATCATGTTCAAAATCACTACCACCCCTTCTGGTTCTGGTTCTTTCCTCTGGGCAAGGACGTCTTCAAAATCAAGTTCTTCCCTTTCCACAACTTCCTCATCAACCTCTTGGACAGTATTTCGATAAATCACACCCCCATTTCCTGGATATAAGTACTCATCAATCATTTTGCTATATCTTCTAGCCTATCATCAAAGCATGTATCCTGATCCAAATTCACTGCATTATCTA
The DNA here is from genome assembly GCA_019973895.1 of Chrysanthemum seticuspe. Lineage (NCBI taxonomy): Eukaryota > Viridiplantae > Streptophyta > Magnoliopsida > Asterales > Asteraceae > Chrysanthemum > Chrysanthemum seticuspe. The sequence continues at coordinate 198,959,480 of BPTQ01000001.1, read as the reverse complement.
GCTGGAACAAGTCGTCATCAAAATATGTATTAACTTGTTTACACTTCGAATGCATAAAACCAGGAATAGGGTCACAATCACCGTCTTCCATCAAATTTAAGTAACTGAATCCATGGGTTGAGGATGGTGGCTCATTTTCGCAATGCAGGAATCCTACATTATCAGCATTAATAGTGCTTTCAACCAATTAAAAAAAAATAGTGGTTGAAGCTTGAGTTGGTGCCATTTCATGATGCCTTGTTGCCATTTCATCATTATACCACTCTAACAACAACATTTTTCCTCTATTCTTCTTAACAGGTGCACTGTCCACATTATCCTCAACAATCTCTTCAGTCACTACATCCTTTGAGGACTGAAAACCCCTAACCAACAACACATGTTTTTCTACCAAAGATACATCAGTATCTACATAAACATCTATTTCCTTATACCTAGGGACAAATTTTAACAATATCTTGACGTCCTAATCCGACATTAATGGAACTAATCCATCATCTAAAAACAGGCCTGGGACCCTAAAATGGGAAAACAATTATCACCCAAACTCAGTTCAGCTAAGATTTTGACCATCTCGTGCATGGAGAACTTGTCACAATCAATTAGTTCTACATGATCAACCATAGAAAACTTGTACACTCTATCACGTGGATCATAAAACTCACCATTGTGATGGATTTGAATAGTGAAGAGCTTTTGGTACGATTCGGGGAACATAAATCAACGAAACAAAAAACCCAAAATAAAAAATATCCACAATATTATCATTAATCAAGGTAACATGCTTTACTTTACAGATATACATTGCATGGTCATTCAAAACAAAACTACACAAAAAAATGTACCATAAACATCATCAAGATGGATAATTTGGTGAACTCTGTAACTTATAGGATTTCACAAACACATTAAACCACAATCATATTGGGGCGTATACAAGTTTTTAGAGAGAGAAAGTTAGAGAGAGAAAGGGAAGACAGTTGGGGACTATGTGAAACAAAGAAAAATGGTATTGAAGCTCCAAGCCTCTACCTTGGGAGGTAGAGGTTATTTATAGTTTTCTTACAAGACTCGCCACCTACGGGCTGTGGATCAGGCATACAGTGGGTAAAGACCCAACCGTCCTCCACGGTGTTACTTATCTAAATACTAACTAATATTAAATGACTACGACTACGAGCTTTCAAACGATTACATATACTTGAGGTGACTGACACTTTAATGACTGGATTTTCTAAATCCTAACAATCTCCTCTTAAGGGAGGTAACCTCAAATTACACAGAATACAAACAGATATTACATTCATATTGTTCTTGGATTCTTGTTTAAATTCATTGCTCAGTAGCCCGTAGTCATTGATTCTTCATGTTTTGCATGTTTGGATAATTCAAGTGGAGGTCTTTAACTGATCCACGTGATGATGAATTTTGAGCCAGCTTTGAGATCATCAGCTACCATAAATCTCTGACTCTTCCTTTGTATTATTGACATTATGTGATGTTGTGACATTGGACTGACATGCTCACATTCTGGATCATGATTTCTTTTCATCAGAGTAGCGGAAGCTTTAGTTGATTCATGATATTTGCAGCAGCATAGCAGAAGCATGGAGTGAGAATATCAGAGTCATTGATGCACTAATCATGATTTCTTTGGAAATGAATGTGTTGTGTGAGCATGCGGCTATGGATTGACCTCTCCATTCTGATCAGCTGTAAACATTGGGTGTACCTGCATACAACAGTTAGCAATAAAGCGCACGAAAGTGTCTTTGATCACTTTCGTTGAATTGCGGTACACGGCTCACGGTTCCCGGTTGATCAGTACAAGTACTGCCTGTGATCAGGTATAATTCCGAAGAACATCCTTGACAGGGTTTCGTAGCTGCTCTAGCTGTTCTCAAACCGGAACGTCTCAAAGAAGACAACACGGAGTGAGTGAACTAGCGAATTTGAGATTCATTGATTGATGAAAAGAGGTTTGAAAAACAATCGTGTACTGCTCAATATAAATTGTTTTTGCAATACAGCGAAGGTTTTAAGAGAAATCACTTATCAATCATAAACACCTTTTATTTTGAAATATTAATACACAGCCGATGTGCTAGAAAAAAGAGTTTTAAGCACAACGACCGGTTTTTTCAAAGGTATCCATCAATCCATAACCTGAACCAGGGTTGATTCAAAATTTTGAATCACCCCATTGTTTCTGTTCAGTTGTCACATGGTTGATCTATTAGATAGATCTCACATGCCACCTACCAAGAGCTTGTTTGATGTTGGCTCTAGAAGGCTTTCCATCTTCATTGTGAGTATGTTAGCGTATCACTCAGATGTTCTGGCAATACTACAAGGATAATGCGTAGGACTCATAAAATATATTCTCTCTTTCCACATTGTGTGAAACAGAGGTCTTCATTGATTGTGTCCTTAATGAGATTTATTGATGATATCGTGGCTCTATACTGAATTGTGCACATTTGGTTCCTATGCCGGAGACTAGGGAGAGGGTCTCCTTCTTCAATATCAACCATCTCTAAGAGAAAGTCGATAGATAATGTATGTTCCCTTGTGAGAATGAAACAAGTCCTTTTAAGAGGAACTTGAGTAGCTCGGGAAGATGTAGTGCAGTGCGTCACTGGGTCCATGACGTCTTGTCTTCAATACCGGTGTTACCTAGGTAACAGCCAGTATCATATGAATTGAACCCGGTTTCTGCCCTAAGGTTGAAATAATGGAGGGCTATTTCTTTTAACCCTTTTCACATTTATTTCTTTTTCATTCTTTAACCCCTTCAGTGCTTACCGAGACTTCATTACTAGAGCCTTGTTGGGTTTATTCCAGTTCTAGCTCTATCTCAGTCCGCACTCTTCCCATATCTCACTTTTCTCCTTTTTTTTCATCATACCTAAGGACTCTACACTATCTAGTGAATTGTCCATGGGTAGATCCCTCCGGCTCTGGCGGGATCGTGGGAACGAATACCTAACATAACCATCCTTATATCACCATGCATAAAGTAAATTTGGTCGGTCTTTTTGGTATTGTTCAACAGCCACTGGAACCAATTGAAAACCATTTGAAAATCAGTCCAGGTACTTGTGATATATTATCAAAGCATTTTGTACCTGAACCGTTTTTTATATTTTAGAAAACGGCTCCCCCTCAACATGTGCATCATATGTTTGAAATCATTTTGGCACATGGAGGCAAGAGGAAGAATTCACTTCTTAGATACATATTTTCTAAAAATATCGACATCACTTTCCCGATCAAAATCAGTGTTTCACATACAGTTAAAGATATTTTCAGGAAAGAATGTGGTTTTCAAAAATTTGCTCCCCCTCAATATGTGCGTCAGATTTTGAAATAGTTTAGCACATATTAGGGAAAAACTGCAGCTAGAGATAAATCAATCACGATTCAATCCTTTTTAGTTTGATATAAATGCTCCCCCTTAACATGTGCATGGAAAATTTGAAATCATGTGGCACATGTAGGGAGGAGAGCTTGTTAATCACGTATAAAATCATTTATCGAATTATCAGTTTAAATCAAATTTAAATGACAAATTCTCCCCCGATCACAAATTTCAAATCCTTTGAGATTTGTGATCTCTATTGATTTAAATTAAATTTTGAGAGCTTTTGAGGAGAATAGTGACTTGCTTTTGAAAGACATTTTAACTGATAAGGATTTGATTTTAAGACTTTAAACTCCATTGATCAATCATGCATAAATATCTTTTGAAAACATAACATTAGCCAAGGTCTTGAATCAATTGTATAAAACATTGTTCTTTTTGATTTTCCAAAAGTAGACCTTGCTCTTTTACGTGCCAATTGTTCGAAAAATAACCTTTTTTATTGAATTGAAATCATTCTCCCCCTCAATCAATGACATGAGTTGTTGATTGAGTGTTAGAGATTTTGACAAAGATAAGCCCAAATGATTTTCAAAAAATAAAGTCTGAGGTATTTTCAAAGCAATTTTGTTTTCATTAGATGACAAATATTTTTCAGAAGAATCATTAGAAGGAAAAAAATTTGGAAAGAAAACATTTGTCTTTTTGGTGACAAACATTTGTTATAAGAATTAGAGCATGATATTTGAAAAATAAGATTAAGTATGGGTCTGTTCTTTCTTTTTAAAACGGGTTACTGTCTCAAATGACAATAAACCACCATCTTTCTCCATCTCGTTGTTTTTTTTTTTTTTTTTTTTTTTTTTTTTTGAGAAATTTGAACTTCATCTAGAGACCCGTGCCATTCTTTGAGCGACAACTCAAAGTCCGTAGATGTTATCGAACCATAAAAAATAAGACAAAATGACAATATATATTTTTTTTGAATTTTTTTAAGATTTTCTAATTTTGATGGATTTTTGAAAGTTTTATATTTTTCTATTTTCTTTTTGTTGGTTTTATAATTTTGTATTTTGTTTTTAAGAAGATATGTACAAGAAGATAAATTAGTTTAATAGGATGATGAAATGAGTACCGAGATAAGGATATCGTTCAGCACGTTGTAGAAGAAAGAAATCAACATCTCTTAAACTTTAACCACCAAAGAATTCGAGGCTTCTAAGAAAATCGTCTGAACATGAGCCTTCTAAATGAGAATCTTTGGTAGCTTCCCCCAAAACCGACAATCTTCGAATTAAGACCATTTCCCCCAAGAAGTAGAATGTGAAGAAAAACAGTCTCATTGAATGAAGCTCAACAACCCAAAGAACATGATAACACCGAAGAAACAAGTTGAACCAGTGATACTCTCTGCAGATATAAGACCCGGAATAGATGATTAAGCTCGATCACATGAACCTGTTGAGCGTCCTTGATGTACACATTACTCTTCGGTTTTGAGCAGTTGTCTATTCAGGAGAACAATATATCAACATCTTCATTTTACCAAGTATATTCCAGTTATCTTCCATATAACCACTCAGCCCATAATGTACACAAGTACCCAGCAAGAGAAGAGATGATGACATCCAAGTAACATGTTGAGTCACTGATTATTTCTGCGGATCTTAACTCCGGAATATCTGATTTAAGCTCGATCATGAGAACATGTTTTGCATCCCTGATGTACACATATCTCTCCCCTGATGGTTACGATTTCATCGGAATCATCATTACATTGTTTACATGAAGCACAAATCGGAAGCACATTATCATAACCCATATCGAAGATGTCGATAAGCAATATCATCTCACGCTCCAAATATTCTTCTCAAATTTCTTCCTACTGAAAGCTGAGTTACCACATACCAAAAGTGTCAAGAAACCACTTACCCCAAATAGTTGGAATAATACATCCTTCCCCCAAATAGTTGGAATAATACATCCTTCCCCCAAATAGTTGGAATGATACATCCTTCCCCCAAATAGTTGGAATGATACACCAAAGGTTTTCATCAAGTGTACACGTTGTGTATCCAAATGTATGTCTCCTTCCCCCTTGTTGGTTTCGATACCTCAGAATCAGCAAAATATAATACACTCATATACTTGAAATAAAGAAGAACACGATAAGCTCAAATGTATCATGTGAGAATCAACTGCAACAGAAACTCTCTCTGACTATCTTTATCAACCCATATGTAGACAATTTGAAATGACCACTGAAGAAGAAAAACCCGATATACCAAACTTGAAACTGAAGAAGAATTCCCCGCATTTGTATCGTAAGCTTGCACTTAATGATGGAAGAACGGTGTTGAGAATTTATGCTTCAAGCAAACCTCTAAATACTCACTACTCAAACAAAGTATGAGACGTTAACACCTCTTGAGATTATCCACACCGTTATCTGCGTGTGGCACTGAGTAAAACAACATAACTCCTAATAGTGATAGTTAACCAGGTCTTCAACCATGACTGCTGGTAACTAGATAAACCAAGACTTTAACTCAAATTCTTATGCCCGAGCAAGTTATCAAATAAGAACACGCCTTTGTGAAATTCAACTTCAATCTTAAATCAGTGATAAATGATTAACTCCGAAGTAATCAACTTGTGTCAAATGCCCAACACGTGAATAAACATACAATCTAATGTACGTCGATCCTTTGAATGAACCGGAGCAAATGATTCCTCAACATCAATGTCATCTTCATAATGATATATATGTAGAGACTGTTTTGGAAGATTCACCAATAATGTTTTGAGTGAGGTAGTCAATTCCCTTAATGTTCATGTGGTTGATTTATAGAGTGTACATTGGGAAGAACAATAATCCGTGAAGATTTGGCTAAGGAAATACCAAAGAGCGGATCATTATTCATGAGTGCAACTGCAATATTATGATAGTCATTATCAACGCCTTGAGGAATAACTGGAGATTAGGCTTCTTGAGTAGTCTGAGTTGTACTTCTTAGATGGTGCATCTTGATTAATGGAAATTGAAGAAGGTGAACCAGTTGAATCAGTAGGAACCGGAGCATGAGCTTCAGAAACTGGATGATCAACATTCGTTGGAGGTTGGAAGTACTCATCAAACATATCTTGAAAGAATGAATCCCGAACAATGAATCCCATTTATCCTTAGTAAGTGAAACATTAGGCGTTGTAGGAGAGTCGTATGACCATAATTAAAGCATCCAGCAACATGTAGTATATGCACTCTTCTCCCCCTCAAAAATTGTATCCGAAGTTGCCATTTTTGATTTAAACAAGTGAATAAGAATATACACCAATGAACGTAGATCCACTTGAGGACTGAATGTGCAAGGGAACAACATGAAGCTCGTTGATGGAGAATGGTCATTAAACTAGAAGATTTCTCTTCTTCTGAAGATAAAGCGCATTGAAGCATACACCTTTCTTTTCTTTAAGGAACATGGCCTGAGGTGTTATCTGCAGATGCCATAGTGTTGAAGTACGAGGCATGAACTGATGTGAACAGACGTCATTGTTTAGAGCCCAGTTATATGTTTAGAGCCGCCCGAATCCAAATACCAAGGGACAATTTGTACGACCTGCTTTGGACAACAGACGAAGACAGAGAATTGGAAACATTGGATCCCCACGTACTCATGGGGTCCTTTTGGTTAGCACAAACAATCTTTGAATCAGCAGAAACCCTAGGTGCAATGCCATTGTCACTAGGAGCTGAACTAGTAGAAGCATCAGACTTAGTCGAAGGACATTTTGTGCTTAATGGGATTATTCTACCAGTTGGCTTCCAAACCTTAACAAGCACTACTCTAGGCATAGTAGATCTAGTTAAGGGGCAAGGTTTGCCATTCGTGAATATTCGACCTGTTGGCTTCCACTGAAATCCTACATTGGTAAAAACCTTCCCTGTAGGTTTCCAGGATTGCTTAATCTATTTCGCTTTCCAAACTTTCTTAACTGGGCTATGATTCTTAGATCTCAGAAATAACACAACACATTTATCATGATTACCAGAAGATAGACATTCTTTACAGGTTTTGCAGACAACATAAGACTTCGAATTAATTTCAGTAAGCTTAGAGCTAATACTAGAACCAACACGATTCTTTTTGTTCAAGTCAAACTTATTTTCCATATGGTGTTCTTTCACTTTCTTCTCATGATCACTTTTAGTCAGCGAAATTATGTCCTTCTTTGTATTGCTTCTAGGTTTTGACCCGCAAATTTTTGTGTCAATTTTACCATCAGTAGAAGTGATGATGGGAACCTTAGTTTGTTTTACTGCCATTTTCTTTTCTCGTCTGTAAATGTTGGGTTTTGAGGCTTTCAGAGGCACATCAAAGGTAACATGTTTGACTTTAGGCATTGAAGTGGGTGCAACTATTCTATCTCGCCTAGTACCAGTTTTAGGACTTGTGACAATTACATACTCTAAGAGTTCCTAAGATCGTTTGGCATCCATGCAGGCATGAGTGATTGCACTATCAAAAGGGTTTTCTAATCTATCATCTTCTACTATCTCACGGAGGCCCTTTAAACTATCCTTAAGTTGTGAGAGATATGTTTTATTTGACAGTTCATTATTCCTAAGAGGGGGAGGAATATATAACATATCAATAGGATACTTATCACAAGCAGGAACCTTTGGAACAGAATATTTGCAATTAGGGATTGGCAATTTTCCTTTCACCTCACGCTTCAGATTCTCAATTTCGTTAAGCAAAGAAGTTACCTTTTCAATATGTTTATCATGATTAACTTTGAAAGAATCACATAACTCTTTGTTTAGATCATTAACTGTTGAAATTTCAGCTTTAAAACAATCATTTTCCTTTTGCATGTTATCAATAATGTTTTGAAGTTAAAAATTATGAGAATCTAAAGGAGGAGGCACTTGGGAGCCAGTCACATCATTCTTTTCACTCTTGAGTTGGAAATTTGGGTTTTCAATCTTTTGATTGTGTTGCAATGAGCTCGAATCTGTTCATCACGTTTGTTAATTTCAAAAACTGTATCAAACTCAGGAGCATCCGAGGATGTCTTGACATTTGAGGTTTTCACATTTTCTTTGAGATGTTGATATTTTAATTGCAAAGCAAGATGTTCAACCTCTAATTTAGAAAAATGTTTGACCAAGTTTTCATGATCATCCTGTTCTATTTTCTCATGCAATTTTGAATTTGTAGTCTCAAGCTCAATGACACGATCATGGGAAACTTTCAAAGCAACAGATAATTCATGAAATTGAGATGCAGTAATAGAAGAATTTGTAACAGTGTAGAACACATCTTGAGCAACACATTGAGAAATCAGATTATCATTAATGATGTGCAGATTCTTTCGTTTAATCTCATTATTTTTAAGCTCACGTTCATGCATATTGACTTCAACTATCATTGCATCAAATTCCCTTTCCATTTATTTAATCTCTGTGTCTATTCCCTTTTTAAGACTCTCAAATTGACCTTTTAATTGTTTAAAGAAAGGCATGACCTCAGTTAAATAGCATTCTTTAGTTTGTTCAAAACCCCTTTCCCCTTCAGTTATCCCAGTAGGTGTGATTCTCTTTTTACACATTTTCTCAAAATCAACAAATAGTTGGTAAACTACATAAAGGCTGATTAAGGTCTTGCTATTAGTGGGAAGTGTTCTAGGCACTAAATGCATTGGTGTATTTGGAGGATACACAGTTGTTGGAGACAATTTCCTACAGGGGGGATTCTTTTCAACAAGGTTATCTGCTTTTTGCTTATCCATATCCTTTTTCCAGAACACTTGTTCAGGTGTTAATAGTGTTTGAGGCTTAAACTTGTTCAAAGAAATCAAATTTTCTTTACTGTAATCATGGGGTTTGTACGTTATGTTTTGCTTTTTACACTCAGGATCTTTTAGCTTCTTATTCATTTTCTCCCTAGTGACTTCATCTAATTGCCTATCTTCCTCAGTGTACTCAACGCAACTAGGTTTCTGCCTAGGCTTAAGGATCTCATTACCATCATATATTACCTTCTGAGTTTCTCTAGCCACTTTACCATATTCAGGATTGGGTTCCTTTACGAGGGAAATGCTATGCTTATCGCTGAAAACTCTATGCTTAGTGATCATGTGAGCAGTCTGAATGGTATTCCCTTGTACGTACAACTTATTTTCAAGCTTGTTTTTCAAAGTTTTTAGATTGGAAAAGTCATTCAAAAGTTTTGATTCCTTAGCATTAAATTCTTGTTTAAGCACTTTAACATTATCTTGGAGTTCTTGTTTTTGCTTGACAGTTTTAGAAAGCTTTTCTTGTAAGGAGTTTAACTCTTGTTTTAACACTTCTTCTCTAAAATTACTTTTTCTAATAATTGTACGCATTTGGTCATCCATTTCCTGCTCACGGGTAGTTAACTCAAACTTAGCACGTTGTTCATAAATAGCAACTTGTTCTTTATAGGCATTAAGTTCAGAGATAATAGAGTCATCAGGGGCACATGGAGTGTATTCATCAAAAACATAGTCATCATTGACTGCAGAAGATGCATCACTTGGTACAATCTCACTTTCACTTTGTATTACATATTGATCATATGGGACAATATTACTATTGCCCACATTATCCATATCTGATTTATTAGTTACATGTGATTGTACTTTGTTATGCATCTCTTGCTCATTAACTTCATCGTATAGTTTTAATACCTCAAAGATGATTGAATCTTTGGAAGGACCAGCCTGCTGTGGTGATGAAACCTTTGGAGAAACCATTGGTGAAATGCTAGCCATGAAGATTGTCTGGGCGGTAGGTTCATCGTCGACATCAGAGTCAAATGCATCACAGTCAGCAACTTGAAAGGCATTTTGATGATTGTGACCTATTTCCTGAATTGGCTGCTCATCCACATCAGCATCATAGGTTTTGGCATTTCCATTCGCAAGAAACAACAACTCTTCTTCATCCAAAACCATTCCACTGTCCTGAGCTTGCACCAGCAGCATCTTATCCCTGAAGTACTCTGCATTTAGAGGGCGTTTTGGAGATGTGCAGTTCCTTGCAATGTGTCCATCACCACCACAGTTGTAGCACTTGATTGGATTTCCTTGTCCTTGATTGGTATTCCTTCCACGATTCTGATTAGCCACATAACCTCCACATACTCCACCTTTTCCTTGTTCAAACTGCCTTCCTTGAACTGGTTTCACCATAATCTTTCCATCTCTGACAAGAGCATGATTGTGTAGATTAGATGCAGTTCTGATTTCATTGTTAGTGTGTAGACAGTTGGTGTGTGGAGTGAGGTTCAAGTTTTGCTTAACCATAAGAGCCAGTTGATTGATGAAATGTTCCATGACTGCATCAGCATCAGGTTGCTTGAACCTTGGATCGGGAATGAGTTTGTGATTACCATTTCCAGTAGGTATGACTTGTGAAGCTTTGGTAGTAATCCCTACATTGGTGTAGAATGTTGTTGAGTCATTAGATGAGCTTGCCTCTCCCTGTTTAGATTTGAACTGTTCAAGAATCATTCGTTCAAACATAACATGTCTCTCATTCTGAAGCAGGAATGCATACAATTGCTCATAGTTAGTGTCCCTCAAACCCTTAGTTAACTTGACTGAAGTGACAAATTTGTGCCATTCGGGATTCATGTTGTTCACAAACTTTGAGTTTAATTGGATATTTGGCATAATCATTTTAATATTCCTCATGTCATTCACAAGCTTGTGGAACCTCACGTAATATTCTGTGACACTTTCTCCAGGTATCATCTTAAAGTGGTCAAAGTCATCATACAGTTGTGATTCTCTGTCTTCTTTAGTTAGTTCAGAACCGGAGAGAAGCATCTTGACATTGTCCCAAACTGCCTTGGCTTCAGTGTTGTGATTGATGAACTTGTAGATGTCTTTTGGAAGACCCTGAAGTATAATGTTTGAAATCTTGATATCAGCATCATATCTCTTTTTCTCATTATCACTGAGCTCATCATACGTCTTTGGTCTGTCCAATCCTAAGATCACTGTTCCATCCGCAGCAGTTTCAAGTATGTCTCTTGTAGTCTCAATCTGATAAGGTCCTTCATTAATTGATTTGAGAATGTTAACCCCATTTTCCTTTCCCAAACAGTACAACCTAATTCGTTGAGCCCATGAGTCATAATCAGTTCTGTCAAGCATAGGTAGACGAGTATCTGATCCAGCTGCTTGAACGTCCTCAGCTACAGTAGAAACGATAGTAGGTACGTTGTTAGACATGATTACAAGTTCTACGGGTTTTTACTATTCGTTGATTAAACTGGGAAATTGATTCTTTTCCGGGATTTTACTAAACCAAAAGAACAACCGTAAAAATGTAGCACGAAGAAGTAACAAGTCTCAATAGACAAGTAGCTAAACAGTCAACTCGCTTCAAAGAAAAGTCGCTTAAAACTCAAGTCGCTTAAAGAAAGAACTCGCTTAAAACCCAAGTCGCATAAAGAGTCAACTCGCTAAATAGCCAAGTCGCATACAGAGACAACTCGCTTAACAACCAAGTCGCATAAAACAGCTCGCTGCCAATACAACTCGCTTAATAGCCAAGTCGCTTTAGAACTCAAGTCGCTTAAAGAATCAACTCGCTTAATAGGCAAGTCGCATATACTAACTCGCTTCCAATAACAAAGAAACTCGCTTCCAAGAAATGCAACACCGTGGCTCAACTCGCTTCGTACACTTTTCAAAAACAACCACTTTATCAATTAAAAACAACCAAACCACAATGATTCAAGCCTTCCAATTCAAAACCTAAACACATATGATAATCCTAAACACAAAAGTACAATCAAAATTCAAACTTTAACACTAGAAATTGACTAAATGATTTAAACTTTCCTAAACACTAGAAATCCACCAAAACAAAGAGCATGAAAGATGAGTGATCAAACTATGGCTCTTGATACCAATTGTAACTTATAGGATTTCACAAACACATTAAACCACAATCATATTGGGGCGTATACAAGTTTTTAGAGAGAGAAAGGGAAGAGAGTTGGGAACTATGTAAAACAAAGAAAAATGGTATTGAAGCTCCAACCCTCTACCTTGGGAGGTAGAGGGTATTTATAGTTTTCTTACAAGACTCGCCACCTACGGGCTGTGGATCAGGCATACAGTGGGTAAAGACCCGACCGTCCTCCACGGTGTTACTTATCTAAATACTAACTAATATTAAATGACTACGACTACGAGCTTTCTAACGATTACATATACTTGAGGTGACCGACACTTTAATGACTGGATTTTCTAAATCCTAACAAACTCCGACCTCTAATTTTCCAGTCGCCCATGTTGGATCTACTTTTAATTGAGGTGATTTTGAAAATATAGAACTTGGAAGTAAGGGTTCGATGTTATAGGTGTTTAGGTGTGTTAAGTGGTAAGAATGAGAGAAGTAAAACCCTGTTGCAAAAAATGTCCCTAAAAAAATGTTAGGTGTGCTAGTGGGGCCTGTCAGGTGGATTTGATGGCGGGAAAAGTGAAAAGACTAAAATACCCTCACGTGCAACGCATGTGATGACTAACTAACGATAATTCCTAACGAGTGTGAGTTAAAAAATTAAATTTGCAACTACTGTAATGCGGCAAGGACATACCTCGCAAAAAATTGAAAGTTTAGGGACATTATTTGCAGATATTTTTTCGAGGACATCTTTCGCAATTTTGACAAAGTTTCGGAACATTTTTCTCAGTTTACTCTAACTATAATTGGTATGGTTAAGAAGGCATGCAATTCATAGGATCAATTTGCACCTAAGGATAAAAGGCCGCAAATATATTCAATCGTACATAATATAAGGAAAAACACTAAAAAATGTAGTAAAATTACCCATTTTTCTAGTTGTGTAGCCACTTTTTTTTTGTTGCTTTTATATACTCTAGACTTTCTGATTTCGACTTTTGTGTGTAATTACGCATGTAAAATGATCATTTTACCCTTCGCTGTCAATAGAGTGGTTACAAAAATATAAGGGTAGATGGTCATTTTTACTTGCGAAAATACACACAAATGTTGAAATTCAAAACTTTGGTGTATATATAAGAACAAAAAAAATGACTACACACGACTAGAAAAATAGGTAAATTTTCTACATTTTTAAGTGATTTTTCATAGAAAATAATAGCCGAGTGATAGCGTATTGAAGTCTCAGCTCAAATGTCTAAAACCAATACACTCGACGCAGAACCAAGAGGCCAGATGGGATAAAACCCATCACGTTTCGTGATAAATATTTAAAACGTACACTTTTAAGGGGTCATTTAAGCCCTTAATTACCCACTTTTATATCTATTACTGCTTAATTTCGTTCTTTTTCACTTTTTAGGTCTCTTGGAAGCAAAATGCTGGAATGATGCTTATTTGGACGAAAAGGAGTGAATATATGAAGAAAATGGGTAAGTCAAGATCGAAGACACTCAAGCTGCTGAAACTGAAGCTGACGGCGTCCCAACTAAAGGGCGACGTCGTCCCTCTCTATGGATTTAATTAGAATACACCTGACGGCTCAGTAGAATTTTTGCTAATACACCTGATGGCGTCAGACTTTGAAGAGGAAGGGCGTCACTGAGACTTTTCATCTCAGACGGCCCAAATACAGAATCAGACGACGTCCCTGCTGAAGCCCGACGGCACCACAACTACAACGTGACGCCGTCCCAACGATAACTTGGCCAAGACAAAAACCCTAATGACGGCGATATGACGGCGTCCCACCTATAAGGCGACGCCATCGCAAGTGTAAAATTATTCATAGAAATCGAATTTTCAGAATATTAAGAGGTATACTTGTGGAGTAAAAACCCTAAACGTTTGTAGTCCGACTTGGACAGTATCTTAGGGTCCCAAACCCTATTTTACTCATCAAGATAAGTGTTTTATTCCATTGATTTCATTATGTCTTCCATTGAATGTGTGTATGCTTGTTTGTTTAACATGTCCGGCTAAATTTCTTGTGTGTTTACTTAGATCTATGAAACCTAGTTATTAATTATTGATTGGTTGTCTCTTATCTTAATTGTAATTAGCTTAGGAGTGCAATGTTAGGATTTAGTAAATCTAGTTATTGAAGAGTCGGTCACCTCAAGTATATGTAATCGTTAGAAAACTTGTAGTCGTAGATTAATATAAGTTAAGTAGTATTTAGTTTAAGTAACACCGTGGAGGACGGACGGGTCTTTACCCACTGCATGCCTGATCCACAGCCCGTAGGTGGCGTTTTATGTAAGACCTATAAATACTCTCTACCTCCCAAGGTAGAGAGTTGGAGCTCATAATAAGATTTTACTTTCTTTCACTAAAGTTCCCAACCTCTAACTTTCTCTCTCTAAAACCATATTATACGCCTACTTGTGGTTATGATCTAGTGTGTTTGTGAAATCCAATATGTTACTGTGGAAAACTAGAAGGGGGGGTTGAATAGTTTTGCCGATTTAAAGTTGATTTCAAAAACTTTAGATCCGATATTATGTGAAATCGTATGGATGTTGAGAACGTGTAGATCTAATGATAATGCTAGCAAATAAATAAAGTTAAGGGATAGAAATGACACAACCGATTTATAGTGGTTCGGCTACAAGGTCACCTTCCTTGCCCTACTCCACTCCCCGAGTCACCTACTCGAGAGTTCAAGCACTATGTAAACAAACTCCTTCACTTGGCGGAGAAGCCTTCACAACGTTGCTTACACTTTTTCCGGTACAAAGCTAGATACCGAGTCCATAGCACGGTGGACCAAACCAACAGAACTATTACACAACAGATATGTGAAATATCAAATACAAGATCTTCGCTACAGAAATCTTGCGGAGTGACAAATCAATCAAGGACCCCTTGCTTGGATGACTAGTAGAATGCTCGTGATCTCGCCTTAGAGAAGGACCTATATGAGAATCACAAATAGAAAGAAAGAAGAACAACTCTCTAGATCAAGTGATCTATATGTTAGAAGAGAATGAGAGTGTATGAGAGATTTAGTAAGAAGAGGGGTGAGATAGAATGAAGAAATGTCTCTCTATTTATAGGTAAATTCCTTCACTGTTCCCACGGATCCCATGGATCCCTTCCACAAGGGATCCGTCTAGTGTAATCCTAGGGATCCGTGGAACGCTCCTCTTTGCCCATGGGTTTTTTGGTTATGGGTCATGGGTTGGTCCATGGGTTATATCTAGATTCAATGTATCTAAGTATACATTGTATCAAGTCTCTTTGGGTATGGGTTAAGATCCATGGGTTATGGTCCATGGGTTATGATATTTACCCATCCTAATAAACTATTACAACAAATGCTTAATTACTACATTTTTGTATTTAAATGGCTATATGTAAACGCTTTACAAAACTAACATGTATCCTTTATAATTATACTTAAGATAACATTACATTTGTTATCAACAAAACACAAAGAGATCGCAAAATATTAATAAACGTTTTTACGGTTTATTTGTATTAACAATCTCCCCCTTTTTGTTGATGACAAAACATAATGTTATGATGAGTAAAACTTAAGAATAGATGTAAGTTTTGAAAGCCCTAAGTTTTACTTCTTCTCCCCCTTTTTGTCGAAACAAAAAGTTAACCCTTGGAAGAAATAAACAAACTTCTAACTCCCCCTTGACGGTAGCTCCCCCTTGTTTGGGGCGTCAAATGAAGAAAAATAAAAATCCTACAAAAAGAAAGGTTAGTAACATGCTTATATAATCTTGTGGTTGCCGAGAATCAAGATTGGGAGCCAAGGTATGTAAACAAGGCCTTGTAATAAAACGACAAATTGTAGTGGTAGTTATGCCACTTAAAAGCATGTAAAAATAAGAACAAGACTTGTTCTTGAAAATGACTTCAAAAGAAAAATAATACTAAAATTGAAAAATAGTAGTAGTGATTCCTTCCATGCTTGCATAAGGTTATGGATGGAGGTTTTGATGAGTAATGGTATTGATGCGATCAAGGATGAGGTTTGGTATGAAACGCATTTCTTCCCTAACTTCTATTGCAATTTCCCTAGTGGATTGGCAATGTTCACAATGTAAATGATGTGGGTGATGAGTGCGGAAGTTTTCCGGGTTGTTTTGATTTGAGTTATGCGGAAGTTGTGGTGGAAAAATAGGAAAATATGGATCAATATCCAGAATGTTAGTAAATGGTGGTGGAAAAGAACCTAGACGTTCTTGTGATGTGATGGGAGCTAATGGTGGTGATGTTTCAAGATCTTAAAATATAGTATTTGGAGATGTGGGGGGTGTTGAAAAGACTAATTCTTTTTCTTTAGGTTGATTAGATCTTGTTGGAGTCTTAAGGAGTTCCAAAAGAGTTATTTTAGGTGGTGATGAAGTTGGTGTACTTGTTGGTGATGAGGGTGGCGCTATAATGGAAGCATCTTGTGGTGAGTTATTTGTTGAAGATGAATCATTTGAGGTTGGTTTTGCTAAACAACAAGATCGGATACTAATCCGTGCGGATATCCTAGCATTTGATTGTGGTATTTTGGATGGTGGAAGTACAAAGGTTTGGATATCATGATTGTTTGTACTAGATGATTCTCCTAAAGGGTTTTTGGATGACATGATGAAGTGTGTTTGTGAGAAGGAGATGGAGTATGCAAGCATTTTGGGAGTTATATATATAGAAAAACAAAACATTGTAATGAATGCTTGACCTAAAATGTGGATTAAAATCTAATGATTAGATATGAATTCAAGGCATGTGATCAAGAGAACACAAGCATTAAAGAGCATACTCCCAAAAATGAAGCAAATGTGGATTTTTCATCCAAAGTGAAAAAATAGAAGTTGAAAATAGCTTCTGTTTACACGGATCCCACGGATCCTTCCCTTGAGGGATTCATCCAGCATGAAGGCTGGGATCTGTGGGTCTGGTGATTCAGGCAGCACAAAATTTTCTTTTTGGAAACATTTTTGCCTATTGTGTGCCTATATGCAAACTATTTGGAGGTTGCGGTTTTCTCGACCTCTAAAAAGAAAAGGAAAATAACTAGAGAAAAATAAATCCTAATTGAGATAACCCGAAAACACACATTTGGTACATAAGTACGTAATATTGTGTTATCAATGCTCCTAATTCATTTTTGCTTAAATGGATGTACCCGAAAACACATATTAGTTATATGTTCCCTTTAGCATTCAAAAGACATGAGATGCAATGAAAAACGGGTTTTTACTTTGTATTAATAATGAAAAAGCGATTTGTCCTAGACGTGAGAAATTGCTTTTGTGAAATTGATACGGGAAGGTATCATTCTTTTTAGAAAACATTTTGAAAGGAGATTTTCTTTAAAAATGTGTATGTAGTTATGCGTAAAAAAAATATAAATGGAAGACTTATCTTGGGTTTTGAAAATTCCCGTATTGTTTGTGAGTTGTGCGTGAAATAGGAATCCTAGACTCAGAAAGAAGAAGGCTAGTGTTTACATACCTTGTAGAGTCAATTAAGTTATGACGTTTGTTCCATTAGACCAATACCAAGACGAAGTAGGTTGAATTGTTCCCGCTTCAACGGTTTGGTGAGGACATCGGCTATGTTGTCTTCGGATGCAACTTTCTCAATAGAGATGTTCCCCTTTTGAACATTGTCTCTTAGGTAGTGATGACGAATCTCTATATGCTTTGTGCGAGAATGTAATACCGGATTCTTGCTTAAGTCGATTGCACCTTTGTTGTCACATAGGATGGCTATGTCGCTTATATGGATGTCGTAATCTACTAACGCTTGTTTCATCCATAGTGCTTGTTGGCATGCTTTGCCGGCAGAGACGTACTCGGCTTCGGTTGTTGATATTGCAAGTTCCGTTTGTTTCTTAGAAAACCATGATGTTAAACAACATCCCATAAAATTACATACCCCACTTGTACTTTTTCTATCAACGTAATCACCTGCATGGTCAGAATCTGCATATACAATTGTTTCTACTCCCGTGCCCTTAGGATACCATAATCCTAATTGTGTTGTACCCTTAATATATCTAAATATTCTTTTTACGGCTTCTAGGTGTGATATTTTAGGGTCTTCTTGAAACCTAGCACATAAGCAAACACTAAACATGATATCCGACCAACTTGCCGTGAGGTAGAGAAGGCTACCTATCATGCCACGATATTTAGTATTATCAACGGATTCTCCGTCCTCGTCTTTTGTGAGTTTGGTGTCGGATGACATTGGAGTCCTAATTGGTTTTGACTCTTCTAGACCGAATTTATTTAACATCTCCTTGATGTATTTAGATTAATTAAAGAAGATACCATCTTCTACTTGTTTTATTTGTAGACCAAGAAAGAAACTAAGTTCTCCCATCATACTCATCTCGAACTCGTCATGCATGATTTTAGAGAAATCATCACACATGTCTTGACAAGTGGATCCAAATATAATATCATCTACATATATTTGTACTATGATTATATGTGACTCTCTTTTCTTAGTAAAAAGTGTGTTGTCAACTAACCCCATGGTGTAGTTGTGTTTAACTAGAAATGACTTGAGTCTATCATACCAAGCTTTTGGAGCTTGTTTAAGACCGTAAAAGGCTTTCTTTAATTTATACATATGTTTGGGTTTTTCAAAATCAATGAAGCCCGGAGGTGGAGCTACATATACTTCTTCATTTATGACACCATTTAGAAAAGCGCTTTTGACATCCATTTGATAAAGCTTTAGATCATTAGCACAAGCATACGCAAGAAGTATTCTTATAGACTCTAATCTAGCCAAGGGGGCATAGGTCTCATCAAAGTCTATTCCCTCTTGTTGGTTATACCCTTGAGCAACGAGTCTAGCCTTGTTCCTAGACACTACTCTGTTTGCATCTAATTTGTTTTTATAAACCCATTTGGTTCCTATTATGGTTTGATTACTAGGTGGAGGGACAAGTGTCCAAACATCATTAGAAACAAATTGATTTAGTTCTTCTTGCATAGCCATTACCCAACTTTCATCTTTTATGGCTTCTTGTGTATTCTTAGGTTCTAAGGTTGAAACGAAACAAAACAAGCTACTTAGGTTTTGAACTTGAGATCTTAATGTTCGTTCGTTTAGTTTTCCTATGACTTTATCTACGGGGTGATCTTTGGACTCTTTAATGTTTACTATTACATCACTTAGAGGTTCTTCTTCTTCACTTATCTTTTTCTTTATTACTATGGCTTCACTTTCTATAATCTCGTCATCGACAAGAGGTGGAGAGGGTTTGGGTGGACTTTCATCAAATTTTATATTTAATGACTCTTCTACCTTCATTGTTTCTTTGTTTAATATGACGTAAGCTTTGCTATTTGGCGAATAACCTAAAAAGATACCTTCGGTTGATTTAGGATCAAATTTTGTAAGGTAATCTTTAGTGTTAAGAATAAAACATTTACTACCAAAGACTCTAAGGTGATTTAACGTAGGCTTTTTGCCTCGAAGTAACTCATATGGAGTTTTTCCTAAGATTGGTCTAATCAAGACTCGATTGAGTATATATGTTGAAGTATCAACGGCATTACACCAAAACTTTTGAGGTATGGATTGTTCATTAAGCATGGTTCGACTCATTTCTTGTAGAGTTCTATTCTTTCTTTCTACTACCCCATTCGATTTTGGAGTGCGTGGAGCCGAGAAGTTGTGAGTAATACCATTAGCGTCACAAAAAGCTCCGAATTGCACTTCATTATCGAATTCCCTACCATGATCCGTCTTAATAGACACTATGGGTCTTCCTAGTTGTCTTTGGATCTTTTTGCTTAATATTTCAAAATAGTTAAAGGTTTCCGTTTTGTTCTTTAAAATTTTTGTCCAAGTATACCTAGAGTAGTCATCCACTATTACCAAAGTATAGAAGTTGCCACCATAACTTTGGATAGCGGATGGACCAAATAAATCCATATGTAGTAATTCTAGACACCTAGTTGTGGACACCATGTTTTTAGCTTTATGACTCAAATGAGCTTGTTTTCCTATATTACAAGCATCACAAAAATGATGTTCATATTTTAACTTAGGTAGATCTCTTACTAGATCTTTGGATGATAGCGATTGAAGAAGTCGCATGTTGGCGTGACCCAATCTTCGATGCCATAAGGTCGAAGTATCATCCATAGAGGTAAGACATAGTTTGTCTTTAGGTTCATTACCGATTTTAATGACATAGACTCCATGTTTCCTAATTCCTCTTCCTATGGTTATGCCATTTTTAAGTATCTTACTACCGGTTTCGGTAAAAAGTACATTGCACTTTTTATCACATATTTGTCCTATAATTAAGAGATTAAAGTTTAGGTTTTCTACGTGACACACATCGTTAATGGTTAGAGATTTGTTATAGATCGTACCTTTACCGATGATTCTACTTTTGCTATTTCCAAACACCACATTACCTCCATTGAAGGATTCATATGTGGAGAATAGGTCCCTATGGCCGGTCATGTGCCTCGTGCACCCGCTATCCTTGACCCATTCATCGGGGTCTAGGTCGACCTTTAAGCACACCTAAAACAATAATAAACTCAAAAGTTTGGTCCCCATTTGTTCATGGGTCCATTAGTGTTAAACATTCCATTCATGTTAGACATGTATGGATAAGATGAGTATGCATTCCATGGAGCAAAGTTTTGAAAAGGAAAACCGTTTTGCATGTTTGGATTCCATCCCATTTGATGGTTACTTTTTGGGTAAACGTTATTAGGTCTCCTAAATGAATTCGGTTTTGAAAAAGATGGAGCTTTGTTTCTTGCAAAAGTAGGATTATATTTTGGAGGTGGTTGTCTAGTGGTGACATGAGTTGGTTTCTTCCTATTAACTATAACAAACTCAGTTCTAGGTAAGGAAGCTACGTTATTGCTACTGTTTGCTACAGCAGTTCCACGGATCCCTTTCTGTACACTAGCCGGTTCCCTTTTTAGGGGATCCGTGGGATCCGCCACAACAGTGGCTGGTTTTTCTAGTTCCTTAACAAATTTTGTTTCTTTACTTTCACTAGTTGATGGATCAAGTTGTTGACTACCTAGACCTTTTTGATTATTACCGGTTTTAGCACCTTCGAGTATTGTATCTAAAGTGTTCGTACTCATTCTAGCAATTTTAGAATCTAAGTTATCCACTAGTGTTTGAAGTTGAACACAAAGTTCACATTCACCACTTGCTATTTTACCCTTTTCTAAACGTTTTAGTTTTGCTTTTAATTCTATGACTTCTTTATCTAAACGTTGATTTTGACTCTTTAAAAGCTTATTTTTGTTAACTAATTTTAAGCTAATATTGCATAGTTTATCATATTCATTATGCAATGAGTCGTCATCAAGTGATGAGCTACTATAGTATTCGTGACATACCTCGTCGTTTGCCATGAGACAAATTTCTTCGTCTTCTTCGTCGCTCATTCCCCATGTTCCGCTCACGAACGCCTTTTGATCATCCCGTTTGGGACACTTACTAATAAAGTGGTTTGGGTCCCCACATTTAAAGCAAGTACGATCATCCTTTGGCTTCTCATCCTCTTTGCTTTTCCGAAAGCCTTTCTTATCGTCATACGGTTGTTTGACGTATCTACCCTTTCTTCTAAAGAACTTTTTAAAGTCCCTTACCACCATAGCGTACTCTTCGTCGTCACTACTCGAAGATGAGTTCTCCTCATCGCTCGAAGCCTTTTTGGCTTTAAGGGCAAGAGATTTGTGTTTCTCTTTCACTTTTGAGTCTTCGGAATCTTTAGCAAGGACAAGCTCGTAGACTTTTAGGTTGCCTATGAGTTCATCAAGGGTGAGGATTGTCAAATCTTTTGACTCTTCGATTGCCGTCACCTTGGATCTCCACTTCGATGGAAGTGCCCTTAGATACCTCCTAACATGGTTACGGCTAGAAAAGGATTCATCAAGTGCTTGTAAAGATGTAATAATGGTATTAAAGTTAGCAAATGAATGATCTATAGTTTCCTCATCCGATATTGAAAATTGTTCATATTGTTGAACAAATAAATCAATTTTATTATTTTTAACTTGTTGGTTGCCTTGATGAGTTACAACTAAATAATTCCAAATTTCTTTAGAGGTTTTAAGCATAGAAATTCTTTCGAATTCCTTTTTCGGTAAGGCATTATATAAAACCATTTTTGCTTCACTATTTTTAGAAAGCTTTTTCTTCATTTCATCATTTAGTTTATCATGAGGTATGTGAACTAAATTTCCTTTATCATCATTTGAGGTAGCCTCAAAATCACCTTCAACAATAATGTACCAAAGATCAATATCTTTAGACTTCACATATGTTTCAAATCTATTTTTCCAATATATAAAACCATTAGTTTCAAGTAGTGGTGGTCGTTTCATAGATTGCCCTTCCTTATAATTTTCAGAACCCATAGTGATCGAAAAGTTTTTAAAATACAAATTTATTTTAAAACTTTTATAAACTTAGCTCTTGATGCCAATTGTGGAAAACTAGAAGGGGGGGGGGGGTTGAATAGTTTTGCCGATTTAAAGTTGATTTCAAAAACTTTAGATCCGATATTATGTGAAATCGTATGGATGTTGAGAATGTGTAGATCTAATGATAATGCAAGCAAATAAATAAAGTTAAAGGATAGAAATGACACAACCGATTTATAGTGGTTCGGCTACAAGGTCACCTTCCTTGCCCTACTCCACTCCCCGAGTCACCTACTCGAGAGTTCAAGCACTATGTCAACAAACTCCTTCACTTGGCGGAGAAGCCTTCACAACGTTGCTTACACTTTTTCCGGTATAAAGCTAGATACCGAGTCCGTAGCACGGTGGACCAAACCAACACAACTATTACACAACAAATATGTGAAATATCAAATACAAGATCTTCGCTACAGAAATCTTGCGGAGTGACAAATCAATCAAGGACCCCTTGCTTGGATGACTTGTAGAATGCTCGTGATCTCGCCTTAGAGAAGGACCTATATGAGAATCACAAATAGAAAGAAAGAAGAACAACTCTCTAGATCAAGTGATCTATATGTTAGAAGAGAATGAGAGTGTATGAGATATTTAGTAAGAAGAGGGGTGAGATAGAATGAAGAAATGGCTCTCTATTTATAGGCAAATTCCTTCACAGTTCCCACGGATCCCTTCCACAAGGGATCCGTCTAGTGTAATCCTAGGGATCCGTGGAACGCTCCTCTTTCCCATGGGTTTTTTGGTTATGGGTCATGGGTTGGTCCATGGGTTATATCTAGATTCAATGTATCTAAGTATACATTTTATCAAGTCTCTTTGGGTATGGGTTAAGATCCATGGGTTATGGTCCATGGCTTATGATATTTACCCATCCTAATAAACTATTACAACAAATGCTTAATTACTACATTTTTGTATTTAAATGGCTATATGTAAATGCTTTACAAAACTAACATGTATCCTTTATAATTATACTTAAGATAACATTACATTTGTTATCAACAAAACACAAAGAGATCGCAAAATATTAATAAACGTTTTTACGGTTTATTTGTATTAACAGTTACAAATGGTATCAAGAGCCATGGTTTGATCATCTCTCTTACATATACTTGGATTTCTAGTGGTTTTAGATGGTTTTTGAGTTTGAAAAATTTTAGTGGTTTTTGCATCATTTTGATCATTTGTAGTGTTAAAGTTTGAATTTTGGGTGTACTTTTGTGTTTAGAATCATTGTAAGTACTTGGGTTTTGATTTGGTAAGCTTGAATCACTGTGGTTGAGCTTGGTTTGGATTTAAAAGTGTGTTTTTGAAGTTTTTCTTGGTAGCGACTTGGTTCTCGTAGTGAATTTCATCATAGCGACTTGCTTCAGAAAAAATTAGCGAGTTGTAGTGTTTTTTGGTAGCGACTTGGTCCTAGCGACTTGTCTATTGAGACAAGCCGACAAATAGTACAAGTTAGTGGATTCTCCACTACGGCTAGCAACTTGGTGAGGTTAGCGACTTGCTTTAGAAATTGTTAGCGAGTTGTAGTGTAAATTGTTAGCGACTTGATACTAGCGACTTGGACCTTAGCGAGTTGCTCTTTAGCGACTTGACTGTGTAGCGACTTGGTGCTTTAGCGACTTGTGTCCAGCGACTTGGGTCTTAGCGACTTGGTCTTAGTGACTTGGTTCACAGGAAATTGAGATCTTAGCGAGTTGCTACTTAGCGACTTGGTGCTTAGCGACTTGGTTCAAGAATTCTTAGCGACTTGTTGACTTTTCCCGACAAAACTTCAAACGGCTATAACTTTTGAACCGTAACTCCGTTTTCAGCGTTCTACCCATCAAAACGACCGTGAGAACGAGGAGAATGGCACGCCGAAAGAACTTCAACCCTCGAGGCCTAAATCCGCTCCGAACAGAAGTTATTGAGGTTTTTAAGTTTTTAGACCTAAAATTCTCCGTAAAAACGTGCATCAACCAATCCAAATCTCAACCAAACAACATTTCAGCATTTCCTATGAACAACCTAAAGTCATCAGTCATCTTAACACACTCTACTGGTCATTGCTTATCGGTTTCTTCTTGATTTTTTAAAATCCCGCGAAAGATTCTATTTCTCGGTTTAAATCATAGATTTGAAAAATTTCGTGCACGTCAACAACATGCCTAAAGTTTCGGATTCAGTTGTATCTAGGATACTTAGTTTATACGACGTGACCAATGAACAGAAGATACCCAACAATGTACTACAGACTATCGTGTTTTAGTTGGATATTGCTAAATTGGAATCTTCGTGCTCAAATTCACAAGAGATAGAGGTGCACCAGCCACAACCTGTGCAAGTTAATGCAAATGAACGTCCATGGAAGCTTCAGATTTACCCAAGATAGAGGTACACCAGCCACAACCTGTGCACGTTAATGCAGAGGAAAGCTGCATGGAAGTTTCTGGTATACCTAACTGTGCATCTTCTTCTCAAAATGATGATTATGTGTTGCATGAGTACTCTGCATTTATCCCTGATGACTCCCTTACCACTAAGCTTAACATATATAAGGATCAAGTTGCCATCTATGAACAGCGTGCTAAATTTGAGCTGACCACACGTGAGCAGGAAATGGATTGCCAAATGCATACATTAATCAGAAAAAGTAACTTAAGGGAAGAAACATTAAAACAAGAGTTAAATTCCTTACAAGAGAAACTTAATAAAACTGCTAAGCAAAAACAAGAACTTCAAAAAAATGTAAAAGTGCTTAAGCAGGAGTTCAAACAAAAGGAATCAAAACTTTTAAATGATTTTTCCAACCTTAAAACTTTAAAGAACAAACTTGAAAACAAGTTGTATGTACAAGGCAACACCATTTAGACTGCTCACATGATCACTAAGCATAGAGTATTAAGCTATAAGCATAGTACTGGCCTTGTAGAAGAACCCAATCCTGAGTATCGTAAGAAAGCAAAAGCTGCTCAAAAAGTGATCTATGATGGTAATGAAATCCTTAAGCCTAGACAAATGCCTACTTGTTTAGAATGCACTGAAGAAGATAAAGAGCTAGAAGATGCCGTGATTCGTGGTAAAGTGAGTGGTGAAAAACAAACACAATATCAATATATCAAATTAACCGTAAAATTCGACAAATTAACCCTTTAGGAAAAAGGTCAACATGCCAAACCTCACGGGTGTGATAAAAGTGATACCGGAAAAGTGATTTCCCGGGTCGTGTCCCAACGAGGTGTGAATGGAAGGATTCGTTGAGTTTCGTGATTTGAACTTGAATAGGTTTTAAATGATTTGATGATTTGAATTACGTATTCTACAATTTAATTAACGGGAAAGTAATTAAGGCAAGGGAACCCTAATAAACTACAAACTAACTACTACTAAGCCTAAGAAATGATAAAACGAAGCTACACTAAGTCCTAGGGTGCTAAAACGTAAAAACGTAAAAACCGGCAAACAACCCGAGCCATAAACGTAAAAATTTTGTAATTTAAGGGCTACGGGTGTGAAATCAATTTTCCTACGTTCTAATTGACTAAAAATAATTTTAGGAAAAAGCCGGGTATTTTTTTCGACTTTTAAAATAATTACTACGAATTAAAATCTATTTTAATCTAATTAAATGATTAAAAATACTAAACTACTTTTGAAAAATCTGAAAAATTACTAAAAACTACTTTGATCTATGCTGGACCTAGGAAAAATAAGAAAACCGGTACTGTTTGGGGAAATAAGCAGTGAATAAGCTCAAAAGAGCTTATAAGTAAAACTGACCAAGTCTATAAAGGAATAGTTTGTGTAGAATTTGTGAGACAAGTCCCAAGGGCGCAGTTGGTTAAGTTGAGTTGTGTTGAGGTTTGAGTGTGGAGACTCAGGTTCAAATCCTGGCTCCAACACTTTTTGAAATGATTATTTTTTTCAATTTGGCTTTTGGACAATTAGAGATGCAATCAAATTGGAAAACTTTTGTGAAAACTTTTTAGAAGAAAACTACACAATAAGCTGTTACAACAGCTTATTGGTAGCTATTGTGGACCAAACACAAGCCAAACAAACCTTTTAAGAATCCAATCAGGTACAAACAGCAATATAAGCTAATTTTAAGCTATTGGATACTAAACTAAGTCTACAATAAGCTAGGGAAAGCAGAAAATGAACCTAGACTTTCAAGGGAATAGGCAGTCGAAACTGCTTAATTGTAGCAGCCTACAATCAGCACTAAACAAACACCTCTTCAGTTTAATTAAGCTAAGAAATGAACTAAGAACAACTTTTTAATCAAGCACTACTGTTGGTATCCAATAATCACACTAAATTTAACAATCTAAGTCTGAATTACCTACCTAAATAAGGAATACGCAATGGATCAGTTGGCTAAAACAGTTGATCTAGGAAATCTTAATACTAAGCTAGCCTAAAAAGGATCACTAAGCTTACTCTAAATAAGCACTAAGTGAGACTTAAATGAGCTAAAATATGAACTAAACCTAACTAAGCAACCTAAACACACTATAGTAGACCTAACTAAGCAGTAGACAAGCACTGATAAGCAACAAAAAAGAACAAAAGGGTGACCTGTGGCCTGGTGTTGCAGGCTGCAAAACAGCCTATAGGGGTCTGTTCAAGCTTATTTTTAAGCTGGAAAATGAGCTTCCAAACCAAGAAAAAGCTGCAAAGATTAAAGTTAGCATAGCATAGACTCCAAATACACTGATTAGGATCAACGAAAAGGCTTTTAAAATCTTAAAAAGAAGCTGATAACAGCTGGGTTTGCCGATTTGGTTTGCTGATACAGAACATGAAACAAGGAAAGGAGGCCTTTTGACATCAGATTTTAACTATGCTAGAAGTTGTATCAAGGCTTGAAACTTGGACTAGAGTAAGTTAGGCAAACTACAATCTGATGAAAACAAACTTTTAAAATTTTGAATACCAATTCCACTGAGAAAAAGGCACAAGAACAGCAGCCCCTGCTGCTGTCCTGTGTTGTTTTAGAGAGACAAAAAAAAAAAAACGATTTTTAACTCTAAACTTTTACCAAACTCATTGAACCATTTCCAAATTCCTTATGACTGAGCTAAATTAACTTAATTGAGTTTGACTCAGTAAGTCAAACAGGCAAAAAAAAAAAGATTCAGACCAGTTTTTATACATAAACAAACACCCCTCTTTGCAAAGAACTCAAGCTACCATTTTTCTAAGATTGGTTTAAAAATCTTTTAAGTACCTTTCAGTAAGCTAGAACAAACATTTAACAGAACATGAAACTGAAAAAAGAACTTTCATTAATTAAAAAGAAATTACAAGAAAACTGAGATACAAGAAAACTAAAATTTTTTTTTAAAAACTAACTAGGGGTGCCTCTCATGGGCTACAATGAATCCTATTTATACTAAACTACTCCAAGGTCTTCCAGTCTTCACTCTTGTGTTTCCCCTGTGAGATAAACAGCCAAAAGCTTCAATTGTGCTTCTTGAATTCAATCCAAGCCCTTGATTAAGTAGGTATCAATTTAGAATTCATCTAAGCCATCCACTGTGGCTTTTCATGCCAAGGATTGCCAACTGGGCAACCATGGAAAGGGAAGATTAGGTTGAGTGGGTTTGGGAATTGTGATGTTTCTGGGTAAAAGCTTGGGCTTCTGGGTATTGTGAAGTGGAGGGAACAAGGGCACAGGTAAAACATTTTTTTTATTTTTTTTTCTTCTTGTGTTCTGTGTGTGTTTGGGCGGGAAGACAGGGAGAAGAAAGGCAGAGATGGGTTGGAAAGAGTTAACCATTGACTGGGTATTAGGGTATTGGGTTGACCGTGGGTTGGGGGGTTTGGGCTGGATTGGACTTGGATAAGAGTTGGGCCAAAGGAGGTGTTAATATGGACTTAGGATTAGTTTCAAACCCAATAAGTAGCTTAGGGACCAAAACTGCCAAAACTGAAAATTCAGGGACCATTCATGAACTTTCTGAAATTATACTCCAAGGATTAAACTTGACCATCTCCAATAATCCAAGGACCAAATCTGTCATTTTTTTAAACTCGAAGGACTGAAATTGTAATTTTCCAAAATTTATCAAAATGACCAATTTTGACAAGTAAGAATTACCAAAGGACTAAAAATGTTTATTTTCCAATTTAAAATGTCCAGGGGTGAATTCTGTCATTCTTTGAAATTCCAGGGACTAAAGTTGCCATTTTTAAAAGTTGGGGGACTGAAACTGCCAATTATGCAAACTTTGTTCGTTTTTCATTTGTTTTCGATAATTTTGCATCTGAAACATTTAAAACACAATTTTGAGATATTTCTAGTATTTTGATGCATTTCGGAGTGTTTTAAGATGTTTTGCAGTTCAGATTTGACCAAAAATGATGAGTGAATAAGCACTCATCAAATCCCCCACACTGAACCATTGCTAGTCCCTAGCAATCTTTTGAGAAAACTTAATGGATTTGAATCTCTTTACCAAAAGCCATTACTTCTGGAGTAGCCAAATGTTTTAGTTCAAGTAAGAACTATGGTACACTGATAACCATATGATTTTGAGCAAACCACCAGCTTTCAACGGTTTTGATTTGTCTTTACCAGAAGCCGTTTGCTTCTGGACTAGCCAACTCTTAGATAAATTATCAATATTATCTTTGGTGAGTCGATTACCAATTATGGATTTCCAACTGCCTTTACCACAAGCCATAAACTTGCGGGCTAGCCAACTCTTCACTAATTAAAGATATGGTGAGCTGAACACCATACAATTTTGGGCAAATTGCAAGCCGTCAACGGATTTGATAAATCTTTACCAAGAGCCGTTTGCTCCTGGATTAGCCAATCCTTTTGTTTATTAGACATGGCGGACTGATAACCGTAAAAAAAAAATTTTGGCCAAAAATGGGGGAATAAGATGGTAAAACATAAGATAAAATTCGCGAGAATTCCCCCCCACACTAGAAATGAATATTGCCCTCAATATTTAAACTACCGGCGGTTATGCCGAAACATAGAACGTAAAAAGGAAATACTACGGCCATTTTTTTTTTTTTTTTTTTTTTTGAGAAAACTTATATACAACAGTGGGGGGGGGGGCAACTCCCCCACACTAGGGTGGTAGAAAGTAGAAAGAAGTCAGAAATACGGGTGAAAACCCATATAGTGTGCTACTGTTTTTGATTCCCGAGTCGCTAGCTTGACTCGATCCCCGCATTCATTTGTTCATGGGGAAGGTTTGGAGATCCGGGACAACCATGGATGGTATGTCCCCTCCAAAATAATGTTTCAATCTATGTCCATTCACCTTGAAGTTTGGTCCGTCAGTTTGAGACAACTCGACGGTGCCATATGGAAAAACTTTGGCAATGGTGAATGGACCGGTCCAACGGGTCTTAAGTTTCCCCGAGAAGATTTTCAATCTAGAATTGAAAAGAAGGACTCGGTTACCAACGTTGAAAACGCTGTTCTTAATCTTTGAGTCATGGATCTTCTTTGTCTTTTCCTTGTAAATCAACGAGTTCTCGTAGGCTTGATCACGGAGTTCATTTAATTCATTGAGTTGAACTTTCCGGTGATCACCCGCGGACTTAAGGTCAAAATTAGCATGCTTTAAGGCCCAATAGGCTTTGTGCTCGAGCTCGATCGGGAGATGACACGCCTTTCCGTACACAAGCTTGTAAGGAGTACACCCGATGGGTGTTTTGTAAGCGGTACGGAAGGCCCAAAGTGCGTCTTCAAGTTTGTCCGACCAAGAGGCACGGTTTTCACCTACGGTCCTCTCCAAGATTCTTTTCAAGCCACGATTCGAAACTTCCACTTGCCCACTAGTTTGTGGGTGATACGCGGTAGAAAGACGGTGAGTGACACCGTACTTAAGCATGACTTTTGCGAATTGGTCGTTGCAAAAGTGCGTACCGCGATCACTAATGATGGCACGGGGAGTTCCGAAACGGGTAAAGAGAGACTTTAGAAACTTCACAACTACTCGAGCATCGTTGGTGGGGAGCGCTTTCGCTTCCACCCATTTGGACAAATAATCGACCGCCACGAGTATATACTTGTTCCCTCGAGAAGACGGGAACGGACCCATAAAGTCAATGCCCCATACGTCAAAGATCTCGCACACTTGAATGGCATTTTGAGGCATTTCATCTCTTTTAGAGATGTTGCTATGACGTTGGCAAGAGTCGCAAGATTTGACGAGGTCATGGGCATCTTTGTAAACCGTGGGCCAATAGAAACCGGAATCAAACACCTTCTTGGCGGTGTAGTTCGGGCCATGATGTCCCCCCGTGGGTCCATTATGACAAGCCTTGAGAATTTCATCGGCTTCTTGGCCGTGAACACACCGTCGGATGACTTGATCCGCACAAACCTTAAACAAGTAGGGGTCGTCCCAGAAATAATGCTTAACATCTTTGAAAAATTTGTTTTTTTGTTGGGACGACATCCCTTTCACAACAAAGTTACCCGCATGATAGTTTGCAAAGTCGGCAAACCATGGGGTACTCGAATTTTCATGATGAGATACCACATTAAGATTCTCGAGAGGAAACGTTTCATTTATTTCCTTTTTCTCGAGCACTCCTTGATGTGGATTTTCAAGACGAGAGAGATGATCAGCCGCTAGGTTTTCTGCTCCTTTTTTATCACGGATAATGATATCAAATTCTTGTAGGAGGAGAACCCATCGGAGCAATCTCGGCTTTGCATCTTGCTTAGCAAAGAGATATTTGAGAGCCGAGTGATCCGTATATACTATGCTTTTGGACAAGATCAAGTATGGCCGAAACTTCTCGAAAGCATACACCACGGCTAGTAATTCTTTCTCCGTAGTAGTGTAATGTGCTTGAGATTCGGTCAAAGTTTTGCTAGCATAATGTATAGGCTGGAAATGCTTAGATTTTCGTTGCCCCAAAACGGCACCTATGGCGAAATCGCTTGCGTCGCACATAAGCTCAAATGGTAATTCCCAATCGGGGGCAACTAGAATTGGTGCTTCAGTGAGCTTCTTCTTAAGAGTTTGAAAAGCTTCAATGCACTCACTAGAGAAGATGAAAGGAGTATCCTTTTCAAGAAGTCGGGTCATAGGCCGGGATATTTTTGAAAAGTCTTGAATGAAACGACGATAAAATCCGGCATGACCAAGGAAACTTCTAACTCCTTTGACAGTTGTGGGAGGAGGTAACTTTGCAATGACATCGACTTTAGCTTTGTCAACCTCAATCCCGCTCTTAGAAATCTTATGGCCAAGGACAATTCCTTCCTTAACCATAAAGTGACATTTCTCCCAATTTAGACTAAGATTCGTGTTTTCACAACGTTCAAGCATCTTGTCCAAATGGGAGAGACATGTTTGGAAAGAATCCCCAAAGACCGAAAAATCATCCATAAAGACTTCCATAGTCTTTTCGATCATGTCATGGAAAATGGCCATCATACACCTTTGGAACGTACCAGGAGTATTACACAAGCCAAAAGGCATGCGTCGGTAAGCAAATGTTCCATAAGGACATGTGAATGTGGTCTTTTCTTGATCTTGTGGGTCAATGGGTATTTGGAAGTAACCCGAGAAACCATCGAGAAAACAATAGTATTCGTTTCCCGCTAATCTCTCAAGCATTTGGTCCATGAAGGGTAATGGAAAGTGGTCTTTACGGGTGGCTTCATTTAACTTTCGATAGTCAATGCAAACACGCCATCCCGTAACCAATCGAGTAGGAATCAACTCGTTTTCATCATTTTCAACAACGGTAATGCCACCTTTTTTGGGCACACAATGAACGGGGCTCACCCAAGGACTATCCGAGATAGGGTAAATCAATCCGGCATCAAGAAGTTTTATGACTTCCGCTTTGATAACCTCATGAATTTTAGGATTCACCCTTCTTTGGTGTTGAACCGCCGGTTTGAAGTCATCTTCCATGAGAATTTTGTGCGTACAAAATCTCGGGTCAATACCCTTGATGTCGGAAAGGTTCCAAGCGATGGCTTACTTGTGTGACTTCAAAACCTTTATGAGAGCGGCTTTTTCATCCTCACTCAAGTCTTTAGCAATAATGACGGGTGATTTATTGTCATCCTCGAAAAATGCATACTCGAGATGAGGTGGTAAGTCCTTAAGTTCGACCTTGGGAGGATCATTAGATTTTTCAATCGTTTTGATTTCCTCTTTATGAAGTTCTTGAGGAGGGAGTGATGAAGGATCTTCATTGAGCAACTTCTCGATAAGAAGTATATCTCCCTCAATGTCGATGGGAGCGTGATCAATTTCCCATGGAACAGAATCACTAGCCAAGTATGCTTCAATCTCTTCCAAAATAAAGTCACTTCCCTCAAACGGAGTGAGGGGAGGGGAAGAGAGAGCAACAATAGGATCAACCGAATTGGGATTGCCACTCGAGAATCCAAGAATTTCTTGAGAATACTCCTCCAACACAATGTCAAGGACATCAATTTTGTTGACGGAATTGTCTCCATAATTGGGGGAGTATTTCGTAACTTGATTGAGATTGAAAGTAACGGCTTCCTTGTTTACCCGCAACGTGATTTCCCCTTCATCAACATCGATCAATGCCCGACCCATTTTTAAGAAGCACCTCCCAAGGATGAGGGGTACTCGGGGATCGGCATCAAATTCGACAACAACAAAGTCGGCGGGGAAATGAAACTTGCCTACTTTCACAAATACATCCTCGGCTATACCTAGCGGACGAGAACTTGTACGGTCCGCAAGCTCGAGGATCATACATGTAGGTGTAAGCGGAGGTAATGAAAGCTTTTTCCACATGGAGTGTGGCATCAAGTTAATGCTAGCACCAAGATCGGCCAAAGCGGAGCATTGAACTATGCCTTGAAAATCACATGGGATGAGAAATTTTCCGGGGTCTCCTAACTTTTCAGGAAGCTTTTTAAGGATAACCGCCGAACAATTTTCGTTCAAAGAAGTTTTAGCCATTTCGGAAATCTTTTCTTTGTTATTCAACAAATTTTTGATTGTTGGACCGAACTTTGGCATTAGAAGAAGAGCGTCCGCGAAACTAATCTCGAAGTGCAAATCTTGAAAGATTTGGATAAGCTTCTCCATTTGTTGACTAGTTTTATCACGGAGCTTTTGGTCATTAAGCCTTGAAGGATAAGGAAGTGAAGGCTTAGGAATGGTCATCGGAACAACGGGTTCCGGAATTTGAGGTAAGACCACCGGAGGTTGGACTTGTGCGGTACTTCGTGGGCTTGAGTTATGCACCTTGTCCTTTGATACCTCGGTTTCTCGTTCCACATCCCTCACCGGAGAAGGATTAGGCATCGAGGGTCCCTCATAAGACTTACCACTTCGGGTGGCAATAGCATTCAATTCACCTTTTGGGTTGGGAATGGTATTACTCGGAAGAGCACCCGAAGTTGAAGCTTGATTCTTTTGACTCATGAGACTAGCAAACATGCTTTCAATCTTGCTTTGAGATTGATCAATTTTGTTACTAGTAGCTCTAAGCTCGGAAGTGAAATCATTCTTCAAAGTGGTAATTTGATTTTGCATGGACACCATCTTAGCTTCATTGCTTTTGATGTAATTAGCAATGTCAATGGAAGCTTGAGGAGGTTGGGCATGCATGTTTTGTTGAGGAGCTTGGAATCGGTTTTGATTGAAATTTCCTTGATTTTGAAAACCTTGATTTTGATTTTGAAAATTCCGATTCTGACTCTGATTTTGATTGAACTGATTATTTCTATTTTGCACATTTTGATTGTTCTGATTTTGATTAAACCCGGGTGGTCCAAGGAAATTGTTAGAACGATAGCTGAGAAGGTTTCGGTCTCCTTGCGGTTGGTAGGAATTACCTCCCGTATTGTAGGAACCAGAAGCGGCATAAACGCTCTCTTGAGTGAAGCCACCGGAGGCTGGACACTCAAAATAAGGGTGTGGACCACCACAAGTTTCACAACTCTTGTTTACGACATTCACTTGTTGATTGTTGTTATTTTGACTCATTTTAAGTACGGCAGTGGATATTTCTTCAATCTTTTTGGTTAGAGTCGTGTATTCCGAAGATGGAAGGGTGGTAGATCTCCTTCACTCACTCCTCTCGGATGAGGAATCCCAATAATTGTGGTGGGCAGTCATGTTTTCAATGAGATCGTAGCACTCTTCGGGTCGCCTTTTCATAAAGGTACCACCGGCAGCAGCATTGATTGTGTCACGATGTCTCAATGTTAACCCGTTATAGAACGTATCTATTTGGGTGACAAGCAACATGTTGTGGTTCGGACATCGATCAATCGAAAGCTTATAGCGTTCCCATGCCTCAAATAAGGACTCATCGGGATGCTGCCGAAAATTACTGATTTCATTCCGTAGTTTCGTCACCATCGACGGTGGAAAATATTTCGCCAAGAATTTGGAGATCATTTCATCGAAACTGTGGATTGAGTTCTTGGGAAGACGATCAAACCATGCGGTGGCATGAAGCGTCAAGGAATATGGAAAGAGGTATAAGCGAAGGGCGTCATCGGTGACCCCATTTTGCTTCATACTTTGGGTGACGGTGAGAAATTTGTCGAGATGCTTGTTGGCATCGTCACCCGGTGATCCGTGAAATTGGCAAAAACTTTGGACTTGTTGAATCATGTGATGCTTAAGTCCAAAATCCGTGGCCTCGATGTTGACTGGGGCAATTGGACCGCCCCGTCCATCCATCGTGGGTTGGCAAAGCTCCTCCATCGTTCGGAGATCGGGAGCTTGATTTTGTGGACCAGGTTGTTGGACTTGAGGTCCGTTCCCTAGGTTATGTGTCATTGTGATTTGTTCGACGGTACGTATCTCGGGTACGTTTGCTTGGTTACGGTTACGTCTACGAGCTTGCGAGCGAGTGCGCATGCACTTCCAAAAACAACACTTTCAATTAAAACAAGACCGAGGCAAAACAACAGTGAACTTAAACCAATAATCCCACGTGAAATGATTACTTCTATAAGTAAAACGCACAAAGGAGCGGAGAGACTTTGTAGGTCAGCGCGAAGCTTATTAAAAACCCGTCTCTTTTCAGCCGCAATTTAATGTCAGGCCGTCCTTATACCCCTCACACAGTTTGTTAAACCGCTAAAAGTAAACCAAAACACGAGCGACACAAAGGCAAGTTTTAAATCTTTAGTTCGGGAACTTATAATGATAACACCTCAGTTGAGAATGTTATATTGATTGTGTCTTCTATTTATTTAAAACAACAAGGAAAATCTTTTTGTATTTTTAATCTTTTACATATATATACAAAGAAAAGAAAAATATTTTTGTATTTTTGTATTTTTATAAAAACAATAACTTCACGAGGAAGGTTCTTCAAGTCACTAATCGCAAAAACTTCACGATATTGTCGCAACACACCTCCCCGGCAGCGGCGCCAAAATTTGATTCGTGGTAAAGTGAGTGGTGAAAAACAAACACAATATCAATATATCAAATTAACCGTAAAATTCGACAAATTAACCCTTTAGGAAAAAGGTCAACATGCCAAACCTCACGGGTGTGATAAAAGTGATACCGGAATAGTGATTTCCCGGGTCGTGTCCCAACGAGGTGTGAATGGAAGGATTCGTTGAGTTTCGTGATTTGAACTTGAATAGGTTTTAAATGATTTGATGATTTGAATTACGTATTCTACAATTTAATTAACGGGAAAGTAATTAAGGCAAGGGAACCCTAATAAACTACAAACTAACTACTACTAAGCCTAAGAAATGATAAAACGAAGCTACACTAAGTCCTAGGGTGCTAAAACGTAAAAACGTAAAAACCGGCAAACAACCCGAGCCATAAACGTAAAAATTTTGTAATTTAAGGGCTACGGGTGTGAAATCAATTTTCCTACGTTCTAATTGACTAAAAATAATTTTAGGAAAAAGCCGGGTATTTTTTTCGACTTTTAAAATAATTACTACGAATTAAAATCTATTTTAATCTAATTAAATGATTAAAAATACTAAACTACTTTTGAAAAATCTGAAAAATTACTAAAAACTACTTTGATCTATGTTGGACCTAGGAAAAATAAGAAAACCGGTACTGTTTGGGGAAATAAGCAGTGAATAAGCTCAAAAGAGCTTATAAGTAAAACTGACCAAGTCTATAAAGGAATAGTTTGTGTAGAATTTGTGAGACAAGTCCCAAGGGCGCAGTTGGTTAAGTTGAGTTGTGTTGAGGTTTGAGTGTGGAGACTCAGGTTCAAATCCTGGCTCCAACACTTTTTGAAATGATTATTTTTTTCAATTTGGCTTTTGGACAATTAGAGATGCAATCAAATTGGAAAACTTTTGTGAAAACTTTTTAGAAGAAAACTACACAATAAGCTGTTACAACAGCTTATTGGTAGCTATTGTGGACCAAACACAAGCCAAACAAACCTTTTAAGAATCCAATCAGGTACAAACAACAATATAAGCTAAGTTTAAGCTATTGGATACTAAACTAAGTCTACAATAAGCTAGGGAAAGCAGAAAATGAACCTAGACTTTCAAGGGAATAGGCAGTCGAAACTGCTTAATTGTAGCAGCCTACAATCAGCACTAAACAAACACCTCTTCAGTTTAATTAAGCTAAGAAATGAACTAAGAACAACTTTTTAATCAAGCACTACTGTTGGTATCCAATAATCACACTAAATTTAACAATCTAAGTCTGAATTACCTACCTAAATAAGGAATACGCAATGGATCAGTTGGCTAAAACAGTTGATCTAGGAAATCTTAATACTAAGCTAGCCTAAAAAGGATCACTAAGCTTACTCTAAATAAGCACTAAGTGAGACTTAAATGAGCTAAAATATGAACTAAACCTAACTAAGCAACCTAAACACACTATAGTAGACCTAATTAAGTAGTAGACAAGCACTGATAAGCAACAAAATAGAACAAAAGGGTGACCTGTGGACTGGTGTTGCAGGCTGCAAAACAGCCTATAGGGGTCTGTTCAAGCTTATTTTTAAGCTGGAAAATGAGCTTCCAAACCAAGAAAAAGCTGCAAAGATTAAAGTTAGCATAGCATAGACTCCAAATACACTGATTAGGATCAACGAAAAGGCTTTTAAAATCTTAAAAAGAAGCTGATAACATCTGGGTTTGCCGATTTGGTTTGCTGATACAGAACATGAAACAAGGAAAGGAGGCCTTTTGACATCAGATTTTAACTATGCTAGAAGTTGTATCAAGGCTTGAAACTTGGACTAGAGTAAGTTAGGCAAACTACAATCTGATGAAAACAAACTTTTAAAATTTTGAATACCAATTCCACTGAGAAAAAGGCACAAGAACAGCAGCCCCTGCTGCTGTCCTGTGCTGTTTTAGAGAGACAAAAAAAAATGATTTTTAACTCTAAACTTTTACAAAACTCATTGAACCATTTCCAAATTCCTTATGACTGAGCTAAATTAACTTAATTGAGTTTGACTCAGTAAGTCAAACAGGCAAAAAAAAAAAAGATTCAGACCAGTTTTTATACATAAACAAACACCCCTCTTTGCAAAGAACTCAAGCTACCATTTTTCTAAGATTGGTTTAAAAATCTTTTAAGTACCTTTCAGTAAGCTAAAACAAACATTTAACAGAACATGAAACTGAAAAAAGAACTTTCATTAATTAAAAAGAAATTACAAGAAAACTGAGATACAAGAAAACTACATTTTTTTTTTTAAAAACTAACTAGGGGTGCCTCTCATGGGCTACAATGAATCCTATTTATACTAAACTACTCCAAGGTCTTCCAGTCTTCACTCTTGTGTTTCCCCTGTGAGATAAACAGCCAAAAGCTTCAATTGTGCTTCTTGAATTCAATCCAAGCCCTTGATTAAGTAGGTATCAATTTAGAATTCATCTAAGCCATCCACTGTGGCTTTTCATGCCAAGGATTGCCAACTGGGCAACCATGGAAAGGGAAGATTAGGTTGAGTGGGTTTGGGAATTGTGATGTTTCTGGGTAAAAGCTTGGGCTTCTGGGTATTGTGAAGTGGAGGGAACAAGGGCACAGGTAAAACATTTTTTTTATTTTTTTTTCTTCTTGTGTTCTGTGTGTGTTTTGGCGGGAAGACAGGGAGAAGAAAGGCAGAGATGGGTTGGAAAGAGTTAACCATTGACTGGGTATTAGGGTATTGGGTTGACCGTGGGTTGGGGGGTTTGGGCTGGATTGGACTTGGATAAGAGTTGGGCCAAAGGAGGTGTTAATATGGACTTAGGATTAGTTTCAAACCCAATAAGTAGCTTAGGGACCAAAACTGCCAAAACTGAAAATTCAGGGACCATTCATGAACTTTCTGAAATTATACTCCAAGGATTAAACTTGACCATCTCCAATAATCCAAGGACCAAATCTGTCATTTTTTTAAACTCGAAGGACTGAAATTGTAATTTTCCAAAATTTATCAAAATGACCAATTTTGACAAGTAAGAATTACCAAAGGACTAAAAATGTTTATTTTCCAATTTAAAATGTCCAGGGGTGAATTCTGTCATTCTTTGAAATTCCAGGGACTAAAGTTGCCATTTTTAAAAGTTGGGGGACTAAAACTGCCAATTATGCAAACTTTGTTCGTTTTTCATTTGTTTTCGATAATTTTGCATCTGAAACATTTAAAACACAATTTTGAGATATTTCTAGTATTTTGATGCATTTCGGAGTGTTTTAAGATGTTTTGCAGTTCAGATTTGACCAAAAATGATGAGTGAATAAGCACTCATCATGCCGCTAGAGAGAAAATGGAAAAGAAACTAAAAGATCCTTGGTGTATAGATCATAATATAATGTTCAAAACTCCAAATTACACTAAGGATAATTGGATTGCCTTAAACAAGTTTAGACCTCAAACTCAGTTAACTCCTGAACAAGTGTTCTGGAAATTAGATATGGAAAAGAAAAAAGGCATATGAACTTGTTGAAAATAATCCTCCCCTTAGGAAATTGCCTCCAGCCACTGTGTATCCTCCAAATACACCAATGCACTTAGTTCCTAGAACTATTGCCACTAATAGCAAAACCTTAATCAGCCTATATGTTGTTTATCAACTATTCGTTGATTTTGAGAAAACATGTAAGAAGAGAATCACACCTACAGGGATAACTGAAGGGGAAAGGGGTTTTGAGCAAACTAAAGAATGTTATTTAACTGAGGTCATGCCTTTCTTTAAACAATTAAAAGGTCAATTTGAAAGTCTTAAAAAGGGGATAAACTCAGATATTAAAGAAATGGAAAAGGAATTTGATGCAATGATTGTTGAAGTCAATGATTATGAACGGGAACTCAAATATAATGAAATTGAAAGGAAGAATCTGCATATCTTAAATGAGAACTTAGTATTAAGTTGTGTAGCTCAAGATGTGGTTTATACTGTTACTAAGCTTTCTATTACTGCTTCTCAATTTCATGAAATGTCTGTTGCATTGAAAGTATCCCAGGATCGTGTCATTGAGCTTGAGGCAAAAAATTCAAAATTGAATGATAAAATCGAAAATGACGATCATGATAACTTGGTCAAACATTATTCTAAATTAGAAGTTGAATATCTTGGTTTACAATTAAAATATCAACATCTGAAAGAAAATGTTAAAACTTCAAATATCAAGACATCTTCGAATGCTCCTTAGTTTGATGCAGTTTTTGAAATCAACAAACGTGATGAACAGATTCGAGCTCATTGCCACACGATCAAAAGATTGAAATTCCAGATTTCTCAATTGAAAGATGAAAGGAATGAAGTGACTGGCTCCCGAATACCTCCACCTTTAGATTCTCAGAATTTCCAACTTCAAAACATTATTGATAAATTGCAAAAGGAAAATGAATGTTTTAAAGCTGAAATTTCAAAAGTTAATGATCAAAACAAAGAGTTATGTGATTCATTCAAAGTTAATCATGATAAACAAATTGAAAAGGTAACTTCTTTGCTTAACGATATTGAGAATCTGAAGCGTGAGGTGAAAGGAAAATTGCCAATCCCTAATTGCAAATATTTTGTTCCAAAGGTTCCTGCTTGTGATAAGTATCCTCTTGATATGTTATATATTCCTCCCCCTCTTAGGAATAATGAACTGGCACATAAAACATATCTCACAAAACTTAAGGATAGTTTAAAGGGCCTCCGTGAGATAGTAGAGGATGATAGATTAGATAAGCCTTTTGATAGTGCAATCACTTATGCCTGCATGGATGCCAAACAATCTCAGGAACTCTTAGAGTATGTAATTGTCACAAGTCCGAAAGCGAGTAATAGGCGAGATATAATAGTTGCACCCAGTTCTATGCCTAAGGATAAGAATGTGACTCTTAATGTGCCTCTGAAAGCCTCAGAACCCAACACTTCTAGACCAGAAAATCAAATGGCAGTAAAACAAACTAAGGCTCCCGTCATCACTTCTATTGATGTTAATATTAACACTAAAGTTAGCGGGTCAAAACCTTGTAGCAATATAAAGAAGGACAGAATTTCGCTGACTAAAAGTGATCATGAGAAGAAAGTGAAAGAACACCATAGGGAAAATAAGTTTGACTTGAACAAAAAG
Source organism: Chrysanthemum seticuspe (assembly GCA_019973895.1). Classification (NCBI taxonomy): domain Eukaryota; kingdom Viridiplantae; phylum Streptophyta; class Magnoliopsida; order Asterales; family Asteraceae; genus Chrysanthemum; species Chrysanthemum seticuspe. The sequence continues at coordinate 198,918,158 of BPTQ01000001.1, read as the reverse complement.
AATCGTGTTGGTTCTAGTATTAGCTCTAAGCTTACTGAAATTAATTCGAAGTCTTATGTTGTCTGCAAAACCTGTAAAGAATGTTTATCTTCTGGTAATCATGATAAATGTGTTGTGTTATTTCTGAGATCTAAGAATCATACCCCATTTAAGAAAGTTTGGAAAGCGAAACAGATTAAGCAATCCTGGAAACCTACAGGGAAGGTTTTTACCAATGTAGGATTTCAGTGGAAGCCAACAGGTCGAATATTCACGAATGGCAAACCTTGCCCCTTAACTAGATCCACTATGCCTAGAGTAGTGCCTATTAAGGTTTGGAAGCCAACTGGTAGAATAATCCCATTAAGCACAAAATGTCCCTCGACTAAGTCTGATGCTTCTACTAGTTCAGCTCCTAGTGACAATGGCATTGCACCTAGGGGTTCTGCTGATTCAAATATTGTTTGTGCTAACCAAAAGGACCCCATGAGCACGTGGGGATCCAATGTTTCCAATTCTCTGTCTTCGTTTGTTGTCCAAAGCATGTCGTACAAATTGTCCCTTGGTATTTGGATTCGGGCGGCTCTAAACATATAACTGGGCTCTAAATAATGACGTCTGTTCACATCAGTTCAGGCCTCGTACTTCAACATTATGGCGTCTGCAGATAACACTTCAGGCCCCGTTCCTCAAAGAAAAGAAAGGTGTATGCTTCAGTGCGCTTTATCTTCAAAAGAAGAGAAATCTTCATGTGTATGACCATTCTCATCGACATTCTTCATCAACAAGCTTCATGTTTTTCCACGCTCTTTCAACTCTCAAGTGGATCTACGTTCATTGGTGTATATTCTTATTCACTTGTTCAAATCAAAAATGGCAACTTCGGATGCAATTTTTGAGGGGAAGAAGAGTGCATATACTACATGTTGATGGATGCTTGATTTATGGTCATATGACTCTCCTTCAACGCCTAATGCTTCACTTACTAAGGATAACTTGGGATTCGTTGGTTCAAGATATGTTTGATGAGTACTTCCAACCTCCAACGAATGTTGATGATCTAGTTTATGAAGCTCATGCTCCGGTTCCTACTGACTCAACTGGTTCACCATCTAAGAAGTACTTCTCAAAATTCTAAAGAAACCTTATCTCTAGTTACTTCACAAGGCGTTGATAATGACTATCATTATAGTTGCACTCATGAATAATGATCCGCTCTTTGGTATTCGTTTGCCAAATCTTCACGGATTATTGTTCATGAATAATGATCCGCTCTTTGGTATACCTTTGCCAAATCTTCACGGATTATTGTGCACTCTATAAATCAACCACATGAACATTAAGGAAAATGACTACCTCATCCACTCAAAGATACTATTGGTGAGTTTTCCAGATCAGTCTTTACATGAATACTTTTAGGAAGAAGGCATTGATGTTGAGGAATCATTTGTTTCGGTTCATTCAGTGGATCAATATACATCCGATTGTGTGTTTATTCATGTGTTGGGCATTTGACACAAGTTGATTACCTCGAAGTTACTCTTTTATCACTTATTTGAGGTTGAAGTTGACATTCAGAAAGGTGTGTTCTTATTTGATAACTTGCTCGGGCTTAAGAATTTGAGTTGAAGTCTTGGTTTATCTAGTTACCAGCAGTCAGGGTGGATGGTTGAAGACCTGGTTAACTATCACTATTAGGAGTTACGTTGTTTTACTCAGTGTCACACGCAGATGACGGTGTGGATAATCGCAAGAGGTGTTGATGTCTCATACTTTGTTTGAGTAGTGAGTACTTAGAGATTTGCTTGAAGCATAAATTCTCAACACCGTTCTTCCATCATTAAATGCAAGCTTAAGATACAAGTGTGGGGAATTCGACTTCAGTTTCAAATTTGGTATATCGGGTTTTTCTTGTTTAGTGGTCACTTCAAGTTGTCTACATATGGGTTGATAAAGATAGTCAAAGCGAGTTTCTGTAGCAGTTGATTCTCACAGGATTCAGTTGAGCTAAGTGTTTGTTCTTCTCTATTTCAAGAGTTTTTGGCATGTATAATGTGTTGCTGATTCTAAGGTATCAAAACCAGCAAGGGGGAAGGAGATATACATCTAAACACATAACGAGTACACGTGATGAACTTAATACTTCTTCTCTATTGAAGTAATCCCGGGAAAGACAAATGTCATAACCGCAGAGAAACTCAGTGTTTAACTCGTAGCCTTTGGTGTCTTATTCCAGCTATTTGGGGGAAGGATGTATTATTCCAGCTATTTGGGGGAAGGATGCATTATTCCAACCATTTGGGGGGAAGTGGTCTCTGGATACTTTTGGTATGTGTTTACTCAGCTTTCAGTAGGAAGAAATATGGGAAGAATATTTGGAGCGTGAGATGATATTGCTTATAGACATCTTCAATATGATTTATGATAAAGTGCTTCCGGTTAGTGCTTCATGTACACTATGTAATGATGATTTCGATGAGATCGCAACCATCAGGGGAGAGATTTGTGTACATCAGGGACTCACAACATGATCACTTGATCGAGCTTATTCAGTTATTCTGGAGTTGATATCCGTAGAGATAATCAGTGATTCAACATGTTACTTGGATGTCATAGTCTCCACTCTGGTTGGGTACATGTGTACATTATGGGCTGATTGGTTATATGTTAGATAACTAGAATGCATTTGGTGAATTGAAGATGATGATATATTGTTCTCCCGTACAGACGACTGCACAAATCCGTAGAATGATGTTTACATCGGGGATGCACAACAGGTTCATGTGATCGGGCTTAATCATGTATCCCGAGTTTGATAACCGCAGAAAGGATCACTGGTTCAACTTGTTACTTCGGTATTTTCATGTTTCTTTGGGTTGTTGAGCTTCATTCAATGAGACTGTTTGCTTCACTTTTATTACTTGGGGAAAGTGGTCTCACTTCGAAGATTGTCGTTTTAGGGGGAAGCTACCAAAGATTCACATCTAGAAGGCTCATGTTCAGAAGATTTTCTTAGAAGCCTCGAATGCTTTGGTGGTTAAAATTTAAGAGATGTTGATTTCTTTCTTCTACAACGTGCTGTATGATATCCTTATCTCGGTACTCATTTCATCATCCTCTTAAACTAATGTATCTCCTGTAGATATTTATTTCAAAAAGCAAATAGAAAAATATAAAACTTTCAAAAATCCATAAAAATTTGAAAAATCTTGAAAATTTTCAAAAAATATTGTCTTTTTGTCATGTTTTTCTCGATTCGAAAATATCTACGGTCTTTTTGCTGTCATTCAAAGAATGACACGAGACTTTAGAAGTTGTTCAAATGTTCCTGAAAAAAAAAATGGGAGAAAGTGAAATGGATGGTTTATTGTCATTTCAGGCAATAACCCGCTTTTCAAAGAAAGAACAGAGCCATGCTTTATCTTATTTTTCAAATTTCTTGCTCTGATTCTATAAACAATAACTTACTATCTAATGAAAACTAATTGCTTTGAAAAATAACTCGGACTCTATTTTTGAAAATCATATGGACTTCACATTTGTCAAAAACATCTATCTCTCAATCAACAACTTATGTCATTGATTGAGGGGGATAATGATTTCAATTAAATCAAAAAGGTTATTTGTCATACAATTTTTTGTCAAAACATAATCATGCATGTTTAATCAATGGAGTTTAAAGTCTCAAAATCCGATCCGTATCAGTTAAAACGTTTTCATAATCAAGTCACAATTCTCCTTAAAAGCTTTCAAAATCAATTTAAATCTACAGGGATCACAAATCTCAAATGATTTGATAATTGTTATTGGGGGAGAATTTGTGATTTAAATTGGATTTATTCTGATAATTTGGTAAATGGTTTTATAAGGATGTACAAGCTCTCCTTCCCACATGTGTCAAACGATTTCAAATTTCTATGAACATGTTGAGGGGGAGCATCTATCTTAAACCACTAAGATTTGAAACATGATCAATTTATTTCAATGTGCAGTCTTTTCCTAATATGTGCAAAACATCTTCAAATTTCCATGCACATATTGAGGGGGAGCAACTATTTTGAAAACCACATTCTTCATATAACTACTCTTAGATGCAAGCCAATCCCTCAAAGATGAAAATTATTTCCATTACAAAATGATGCGTGATGCACATGTTGAGGGGGAGCTCTGCTTCAAAAATTATCAAAAACAATTCAGGTACAAAATGCTTTGATAATATATCACAAGTATCTGGATTGATTTTTCAAATGGTTTTCAATTGGTTCCAATGGCAGATGAACAATACCAAATAGACCGACCAAATTTACTTTATGTATGGTGATATAAGGTTGATAAGGTTAGGTATTTGTTCCCATGATCCGCCAGAACCGGAGGGATCTACCCAGGGACAATCCACTAGATAGTGTAGAAGTCCATAGGTATGATGAAAAAAGGAGAAAAGTGATATATGGGAAGAGTGCGGACTGAGATAGAGCTAGAAGTGGAACCCACAAGGTTCTAGTAATGAAGTCTTAGTAAGCACTGAAGGGGTTGAAGAATGAAAAAGAAATGAATATGAAAAGGGTGAAAAGAAATAGGCCTCCAAAAATTCAACCGTAGGGCAGAAACCGGGTTCAATTCATATACTACTGGTGGTTACCAAGGTAACATCGGTATTGAAGACAAGACGTCATGGACCCAGTGACGCACTGCACTACAACTTCCCAAACCACTCAAGTTTCTCTTAAAAGGACTTGTTTCATTCTCACGAGGAACCGACATAATCTATCGACTTTCTCTTAGAGATTGTTGATATTGAAGAAGGAGACCCTCTCCCTAGTCTCCGGCATATGAACCAAATATGCAAAATTGAGTCTAGAGCCACGAGATCATCAATAAATATCATTAGGACACTTTCAATGAAGACTCTCTGTTTCACACAATGTGGAAAGAGAGAGTATATCTTATGAGTCCTACGCATTATCCTTGTGGTATTGCCAGAACATCTGAGTGATATGCATACATATTCACAATGAAGATGGAAAGCCTTCTGGAGCAAACATCTAACAAGCTCCTGGTGGGTGGCATGTGAGATCTATCCAATAGATCAACCATGTGACAACTGAACAGAAACAATGGGGCGATTAAATCTTTTGAATCAATCCTAGTTCAGGTTATGGATTAACGGATACCTTGAAAAACCGGTCGTTGTGCTTAAAAACTCTTTTCTTTAGTACATCGACTGTGTACAAATATTTCAAAATAAAAGGTGTTTATGATTGATAATTGATTTTCATTAAAACCTTCGTTGTATTGCAAAAACAATTTCTATTGAGCGATACACGATTGTTTTTCAAATCTCTTTTTATCAATCAGTGAATCTCAATTCGCTGGTTCACTCACTCTGTGTTGTCTTCTTTGAGACGTTCCGGTTTGAGAACAGCTAGAGCAGCTGCGAAACCCTGTCAAGGAAATTCTTCGGAATTTTACCTGATCACAGGCAGTACTTGTACTGATCAACGGGGAACCGTGGGCCGTGTACCTCAATTCAACGAAAGTGATCAAAGATACTTTCGTGCCCTTTCTTGCTAAATGTTGTATGCAGGTACGCCCGACGTTTGCAGCTGATCAAAATGAAGCGGTCAATCCATAGCCGCATGCTCACACATCACATTTATTTCAAAAGAAATCATGATTAGTGCATATCAATCCATGCTTCTGCTACGCTGCTGCCAATATCATGAATCATCGAAAGCTTCCACAACTCTGATGAGAATATATCATGATCCAGAATGTGAGCATGTCGGTCCAAATGTCACAACATCACATAATACCAACACCACAATGGAAGAGTCAGAGATTTATGATAGCTGATGATCTCAAAGCTGGCTCAAAACTCATTATCACGTGGATCAGTAAAAGACCTCCACTTGGATTAACCAAACATGCAATGTGAAGAATCTATGACTACAAGCTTTAGAGCAAAGTATTACATCAAGAATGCAAGAACAATTTTTAATGTAATATCTGTTTGTATTCAATGTAATTTTAATGTGTGTTTGAGGTGACCTCCCTTAGGGGGAGATTGTTAGGATTTAGTAAATCTAGTTATTGAAGAGTCGGTCACCTCAAGTATATGTAATCGTTAGAAAGCTTGTAGTCGTAGATTATTATAAGTTAAGTAGTATTTAGTTTAAGTAACACCGTGGAGGACGGACGGGTCTTTACCCACTGTATGCCTGATCCACAGCCCGTAGGTGGCGTTTTATGTAAGACCTATAAATACTCTCTACCTCCCAAGGTAGAGAGTTGGAGCTCATAATAAGATTTTTCTTTCTCTCACTAAAGTTCCCAACCTCTAACTTTCTCTCTCTAAAACCATATTATACGCCTACTTGTGGTTATGATCTAGTGTGTTTGTGAAATCCAATATGTTACATGCAATTAGGCTATCGTTGTGTTTAAATGCTTGAGTAATCTTTGTGAACCTTAGTTTATGAATCACTTAGCGGATTTCGTAGTCTAAACATCCAAAGATAACCTTAAAGTTAGTTTTTGAATCATCTAGCGGATTTCGTAGGCAATAACCTTAAGGTAGTCTCAAAGAGTTAGGGAAAAAGGCACACCCTACAACCTTAGAAAACACAACGGGTTAAAAATAAGGACGTGACACTTCAACCATCAATAAAAGATAACTAGGGAGTAATAGTATCTAGGTAAACACATTTTTAATCATCATACGAGCACACATAAAAAAGACATAGACTACCCGTAGTATTAGATAATTAGAATAGTAGAGTAATCGGTAGAAGTACCACCCCCCAAATCCAAGCCCCGAGATTTTACCCTTAGCTTTCTAAAAAAAATATAAAAAGATAAAAAAAGAATCTTCCTCAACCTCAACCTTAGCGTAGTACACTTCTTACTAGCATTCCTATTCCCTTAGAGAAAGATATCAATCCCCGAGGCTTACCCAATACTAAACTACAACGATTAGGTTCACTGCCTAGGGTGTTGAAAAACTTGCTCGAAGAAAAGGAAGTTCCTTTGACCCTGAACGCGCTTTATACGCGCATCAAGTTTTTGGCGCCGCTGCCGGGGAATATAATAGCTATTTCTATCTCGTTTAGGTTCCCATGCCTGATTCCTATCAAGTAAGATTTTTTTTCTCATTTTTTAGCTTCCTCTTAGTCTACCCCCCTTCTTCGTGAAATTGTTCGTAGCCCCATCACTTTTCATCATGGAAGGTGATAACCCACCACCACATCCACCACTTCCCATCGACCCACCACTCATTGACCCACCAAGAGGCCATACTCTTGGTGAATACTCTAGACCAAGCCACCAAGGCTATAGGAACACCAATGAGCTCCCCGATTAAGCTCAAACTGCCCTGCGATCCGACACCATCCGGTTGGTGCAAAACAGATGTGCATTCCATGGACTTCGTTCCAAAGATCCTAATCAGCATCTCAAGGACTTCCTTAAAATCATTGATTCCATCGACCTTGATGCTACCACACGGGAGACCACGCGCTTGCGTCTCTTCCAATTCTCTCTACGGGACCAAGCTAGTAATTGGCTTGAGCGACTTCCCGCCGGATCCATCTCAAGTTAGGATGATCTCACCACTCGTTTCCTTGCTTAATTTTTCCCACTGGGGAGAACTACTAAACTTAGGAATGAAATCTTGATGTTCCAACAACGTCAAGGTGAATCTCTCTACGAGGCATGGACTATATTCAATGACTTGCTTCATAAAGTCCCTCATCACGACATCGATCTTTGGCTTCAAGTCCAAATCTTTTACGATCATGTCAACTTTTCAACTAAGCAATCCATCGACCAAGCGGTCGGTGGCAAACTTAGTGATCTCACCGTGGAAGAATCATGGGGTACAATAGAGGACCTTGTCCTCTATGACAACGAAAGTTGGAATGACCCCCGTGAGTTGCCCAAAACCATCAAGGCAATCTCCTTGCCTCACATTAACTCACAAACTTCCAATCGTAGGATGCTCGAACTTTAAGATCAAGTCAAATTCCTAATGAGCTCCTACGAGAATCCTAAGTCTTCATGCCAAGTGAACAAAGTCTCTTCCTTGTGTGAGCTATGTAGTGGTCCCCATGACACTCGTACTTGCACGAGACTCCCCGAACAAGCTTTCGTTGACTACGCATCCTCGCGTACCAAAGGAATGGGAGGGAGATTTCCCGCAACACCTGGACCTAGGACGTTCAATGATGCCCGAGAAGCATGGAGGGGCAAACCCGACTACAATTGGGGACAAACCAAAGAATTCACCTCTGATGATTCCCCATGTTCCCACAGCCCTAGCCAAAAAAACATAGAAGGGATGTTGCAACACCTAGTTACATCCCTAGAAGCTCAAATAGTCAAGCTTTCGGACCGCTTTAACCAACAACAATCCGATATGGATAGGAAGATAGATTACCTTTTGAAAGCCATGACCAATAGTAATAGGAAGACCACCGAAAAGGTTAATGCCATCTCGACTCATTCTCCCGAAGCTTCTGGTGTGAAAACTAAGGACCCAAGTAACTTATCCAAGCACTTTCAATTCGTCAGTGCCATCACTTTAGTGAAACCGAATAGGACTAGTGACGAAGCGAACCATGAGACTGTGCTTGAGGTTGGTGAAACTCCTAAGGAAGAATCGACCAACAAAGTAGACAAATTAGGTGACGAATACTTCAATAAGTTTCCTACGGAAGAGGAACTTTCACGCCACCCACACTTAGTACGCGACCTTCGTCACATGTATGTTAGGAGAAGCCCTCGAATCAAATTTGGAAATCCTTGGAATCTCAACATACCATGTTGCATAGGACATCTTTTCGTGGCAAAGGCCTACATTGATTGGAAATCCCCAATAAACATCATGACTAACACATACTATAATTGGGTAATGAAGAAACCTATCCCAAATAGGCGAGATCCCGATGATCCTAGAGTTAGTTGTAATTTTCTTGGTAGAGTTAAGGGATTGCCCGTCTATGTAGGTAGTTTCACGTACCTTACGGATTTCATAATTGTGGAGGATATTAGTACAGCCATAGATCCTAGCTTTTCCTACGTAATTCTAGGAAAGCCTTTCATAGAAAACATTGGGATGACTTATGATCCGTCGTTAGGAATAGTTAGATTCAAAGATGAGACTAATGACGTAGCTTACAAAATGCCATTTAAGATTGAGAAATTTCCATCACAATCCAATGATGAAAAGGAACTTAAGCTATCGGTATACTATAGGAATGAGGAGGATAAGGAGAAAGGAGTAGATTATGTGATGAATAAGATTTTTAGGTTCTATAAGGATTGTTTGAAATTAGAACCGGAATATAGAACCGATTAGGGGGAAATTTTCTTCTTAGAAAGATGCATAATAGGACATTACTATGAGATGGAAAACCCCAATAGAGATCGGCATGATGGAGAAGGTGACGGTAAGGAAGTCACGTAGGAGCACGACTTCGAGTCTAGCTACAAGACTCATAAATAAAGAAAAGCGCTTCGTAGGAGGCAACTCATGCTTAATTGTTTACTTGTTTGTGTGTCATATATCTTTTCATTATTATATGTTCTCATGTTTGAATTTGTGAAAATGCTTTATTTTGTCTTTAACCTTGTCTTAATTACATATAAAGGTATTTTACAATAAGATAAGTGTAGGGAGGATTACACACGTTTTTAAAAGAATGTGAACATGAGAATTACAATTAATGAAATTGATATATATATATATATATATATATATATATATATATATATATATATATATATATATATATATATATATATATATATATATATATATATGTATGTGTGTGTGTTTGTTAGAGTCAAATGCTTGTATTGAGTCATAATGGTCGTTTTGCAGGAATGTTTCCAGATTTTAAATGTGTAATTTTTCCAGGAAAACACAGCAGACCAGTTTCTGTCAGGACAACCTGACGGCGTCAGGATTAGAACCTGATGACTTCAGGAGGAGCAGAAATAGCTTATAAATTTTTTCTCGTTTTTTGTGCTAAGTATAAATTTTTGGAAATTCTCATGTCTTAATTTTCCAGAAAATCTGCAAACATCCATTCCACAAAAATTATATCCTAGTGTAGTAGAGTCATATATAGTTTTACCGCCAATTTTACGTGAAGGTTTCGTCTATTTTCTTAAAGTGTGCAGGTTTTATTTATCAAGAAGAGAAACATAATATTGGATGAAACTTATCACGCATACATTCTTCTTGGGAAAGAATTTAACCGCAACTTTACACGGATCCTACCGAGCTAATCAGGGGAGCACTAGTTTCTTTCTCTTTTAATTACCTTCCTTTATCATAACTTTGATACTTTCGGGGAACATTGGGGACAATGTTCAGTTTAAGTGTAGGGAGAGAGAATAAAACGGGAACTTTGAAACTATGCTTATCCTTGAATATTTGTCTTGTCCTATTTCATTTGTGTAATAAGCTATGAGAAATATTTGTTAGGGCAATTTTAGCACCAAATTTAAAAACTTTCATGACATGTACGAGTGGGACTTTAGTCTTAATAAAGCGTCTCATGGATAGGAGTTTTATGACTAGCACAAAAACCATTTACCACTCAAATTCCACCCCAAAAATGTGAGGTTCGCCCCTAGATCTATAGGAATTAAAGCAATCACCTTTAATGCTTCGAGAGTGTACCGGTAGTATAATAGATTCTAGGACTTGTTTTGTGATGCATTCAGAGATCGCTAGTGAGACTACACTTATGTAGTTAGGAATAACTAAATGATAAGAGGAATTAGGATAACCCTTGTTTGAAACCCGTATTATAATTACTTCTTCCACATCGGTTGAGTAATTACCCCAGACCCTTGCGATGTACTCATCTTTAGTACACGATACCCCTAGTTAACCCCTCAGATCCTATCCTTTTTGCAGTTCTCGTGATGTTTCGGTTTTCTGGAATATCAATGAAGAGCATTGTTTACAATCCACCCCCAAATGTACACCCAAATCGCCTTAGCCTACCTTGTATGCACTCACCTTTAGTGCATTATTGTTATCATACTAAACCGTTAGTTCAATTATCTAGTTACTTGCATGGTTGCTAAGTCGAGTCATATCTTTTGTACATAGTTTTGGGATGATTGGGAAAGAACGTTAAATTCAAATTCCTTTTATTTACGTAATTAAATACTCCAAGTGTTTTGATCTTTTCAAATTGGGTCAAATTAGTGTTAGAGTAATAAAAACTCAAGTTTAGGGATGCTCCTATAAATCCCTTATATTTTGATATTATCTTAGAGGACGGTAGAGTAAAAGTGTATGCAAAAAAATAAAAAATAAATAAATAATAAATAAATCGAAAAAAAAAGTGTTGAAAAAAAATAAAAAAAAATATATATACGGGCTACCATCCTACATCTATCTTTATATTTATGTTTGTTTGTTTCAAGTTATCTAGAGTTTAGTGAGTCGAGTCTTGGCTTAGCAACGCCATTCTTTTCTCGCTTGTAACATAAGATTTTTTACTTGCCACCAATAAATCGCCTATCCAACCAAACCATTTGTTTCCCTACCGTAAGCCTAATATTACAACCCTTTTAAAGACCTCTTAGATAGTTGTTCCTAGGTGCTTACGCCAAAGCGGTGGAGGTTTGATCTGTTAGGATTTAGTAAATCCGGTTATTAAAGTGTCGCTCACCTCAAGTATATGTAATCGTTAGAAAGCTCGTAGTCGTAGTTATTTATTAGCTAAGTTGTATTTAGTTAAGTAATACCGTGGAGGACGGACGGGTCTTTACCCACTGTATGCCTGATCCACAGCCCGTAGGTGGCGATTTGTGTAAGACTATAAATACTCTCTACCTCCCAAGGTAGAGAGTTGGAGCTCATAATAATACTTTCATTTTCTCTCACTAAGTTCCCAAACCTCTAACTCTTTCTCTCTCTAAAACCTAATATTAAACGCCTACTTGTGATTATGATATGATGTGTTTGTGAAATCCAATATGTTACAAATGGTATCAAGAGCCATGGTTTGATCATCTCTCTCACATATCCTTGGATTTCTAGTGGTTTTAGATAGTTTTTGAGTTTGAAAAAGTTTAGTGGTTTTTGCATCATTTGGATCATTTCTTGTGTTAAAGTTTGAATTTTGGGTGTACTTTTGTGTTTAGAATCATTGTAAGTGCTTGGGTTTTGATTTGGAAAGCTTGAATCACTGTGGTTGGGCTTGTTTTGGATTGAAAAGTGTGTTTTTGAAGTTTTTCTTGCTAGCGACTTGACTCTCGTAGTGTTTTTCTTCGTAGCGACTTGCTTCAGTAATTGTTAGCGAGTTGTAGTGTTAATTGTTAGCGACTTGAGCCTAGCGACTTGTCTATTGAGACAAGCCGACAAACAGTACAAGTTAGTGGATTCTCCACTACGGCTAGCGACTTGGTTAGGTTAGCGACTTGCTTTCAATTTCGTTAGCGACTTGTACTTTGTATTCTCAGCAACTTGATATTAGCGACTTGGATCTTAGCGAGTTGTTCTTTAGCAACTTGACTGTTTAGCGATTTGGTATTATAGCGACTTGCGTCCAGCGACTTGGGTCTTAGCGACTTGGGCTTAGCGACTTGATTCACAGCAACTTGAAGTCTAGCGAGTTGCTACTTAGCGACTTGGTGCTTAGCGACTTGGTTCAAGGATACTTAGCGACTTGGTGCTTAGCAACTTGGTTCAAGGATTCTTAGCGACTTGGTTGATCTTTTGTTTGTAATACGGTTTTCTCTTGATTTAGTAAAATCCTGTGAAAGAATCTATTTCCCGGTTTAATCATAGAGTTATAAAATCCCGTGAAATCTGTAAACATGTCTACCAACGTACCTACAATCATCTCCACTGTTGCTGAGGATGTTCAAGCAGCTGGTTCAGACACTCGTCCACCCATGCTTGACAGAACTGACTATGATTCATGGGCTCAACGAATCAGATTGTATTGTCTTGGAAATGAAAATGGAGTCAACATTCTCAAGTCTATTGATGAAGGACCGTATCAGATTGAGACTACAAGAGACATAATTGATACTGCTACAGATGGAACCATGATCTTTGGTTTGGACAGACCAAAGACGTATGATGAGCTCAGTGATAAGGAAAAAAAGAGATTCGATGCTGATATCAGGGCTTCAAACATTATACTTCAAGGTCTTCCAAAAGATATCTACACGCTTATCAATCACAACACAAAAGCCAAGGCTGTTTGGGATAATGTCAAGATGCTTCTCTCGGGTTCTGAATTGACTAAAGAAGAAAGAGAATCACAGCTGTATGATGAATTTGAGCACTTCAAGATGAAACCAGAAGAGAGTATCTATGAATATTACGTGAGATTCCATAAGCTTGTGAATGATATGAGGAATATCAAAATGACTATGCCAAATATTCAGCTAAACTCAAAGTTTGTGAACAACATGAATCCTGAATGGCATAAGTTTGTCACCTCTGTGAAGCTAACCAAAGGATTGAAGAACACCAACTATGAGGAACTTTATGCATTCCTTCTTCAGAATGAGAGACATGCTATGTTTGAACGAAGGATTCTTGAACAGTTCAAATCTAAGCAGGGAGAAACTAGTTCGTCAAATGACTCTACAGCTTTTTACACCAATGTTGGAATTACCACCAAAGCTTCTCAAGTCATACCCATGGGTAATGGTAATTACAAGCTCATCCCTGATCCAGCATATAAGCCTCCTGACCCAAACACATTCATGGAAAACTTCATCAATCAACTGTCTCTCATGGTTAGTCAAAACATGAACTCTCTCCCACACACCAACAATAACCTCAGAATAGCATCCAATCCACACAATCAGGATACTGTGAGAGATGGGAAGGTTATGGTGCAACCAGTTCAAGAAAGGCAGTATGAACAGGGAAGAGGTGGAGTTGGTAGAGGATATATGGCAAATCATAATCGTGGAAGGAATCCAAATCAAGGACAAGCAAAGCCAGTCAAGTGCTACAACTGTGGTGGTGATGGACATATACCTAGAAACTACACATCTCCAAAATGCCCACAAAATGTAGATTACTTCAGAGACAAGATGTTACTTGTGCAAGCTCAGGATAATGGAGCTGTGTTGGATGAAGAGGAGCTGTTGTTTCTTGCTAAGGGCAATGCCAAGACATATGATGCAGATGCGGATGAGCAGCCAATTCAGGAGATAGGTCATAATCATCAGAATCCCTTTCAAGTTGCAGACTGTGATGCATACGACTCTGACGTCGATGATGAACCTACTGCACATACAATTTTCATGGCAAGCATTCTCCAATGGTCTCTCCAAAGGTCTCATCATCACAGCAAGCTGGTCCATCCAAAGAATCAATCATCTCAGAGGTATTAAAAATATACGATGATGTTGATGAGCAAAAGATACATGACAAAGTACAATCAACTGAAACTTTTGAGTCAGATATTGAAAATATGGGTAATATCAATGTTGTCCCATATGATCAATATGTGAAACAAAGTGAAAGTGAGACTGTACCAAGTGATGCATCTTCTGCAGTCAATGGTGACTATATTTTTTATGAATACACTGCATATGCCCCTGATGATTCTGTTATTTCTGAACTAAATGCCTATAAAGAACAAGTTGCCATTTATGAACAACGTGCTAAGTTTGAGTTAACTACTCGTGAGCAGGAGTTGGATAACCAAATGCGTACAATTATCAGAAAAAGTAATTTTAGAGAAGAATTGTTAAAACAAGAGTTAAACTCCGTACAAGAAAAGCTTTCTAAAACTGTTAAACAAAAGCAAGAGCTTCAAGATAATGTTAAAGTGCTTAAACAAGAATTTAATGCTAAGGAATCAAAACTTTTGAATGACTTTTCAAATCTAAAAACTTTGAAAAACAAGCTTGAAAATAAGTTGTACGTACAAGGGAACACCATTCAGACTGCTCACATGATCACTAAGCATAGAGTCTTAAGCGATAAGCACAGTATCCCCATTATAAAGGAATCCAACCCTGAGTATGGTAAGAAAGCAAAAGCTGCTCAAAATATAATCTATGATGGAAATGAGGTTCTTAAACCTAGACAGGAACCTAGTTGCATTGAGTGCACTGAGGAAGATAGAAAATTAGACGATGCATCTAGGGAGAAAATGTATATAAAGCTTAACGATCCTGCGTGTAAAGAGAATAACATAACGATCAAACCCCACGATTACAAAAAGGAAAATTGGATTTCCTTGAACAAGTTTAAGCCTCAAACGTTGTTAACACCCGAACAAATGTTCTGGAAAAAGGATTTAGATAAGCAAAAAGCAGAAAATCTTGTTGAAACAAACACTCCCCTTAGGAAAATGTCTGCAGCTACTGTGTATCCTCCAAATACACCAATGCATCTAGTTCCTAGATCGATTGCCACTAATAGCAAAACTTTAATCAGCATGTATGTTGTTTATCAACTATTCGTTGATTTTGAGAAGACATGTAAGAAGAGAATCACACCTACAGGGATAACTGAGGGGGAAAGGGGTTTTGAGCAAACTAAAGAATGTTATTTAACTGAGGTCATGCCTTTCTTTAAACAATTGAAAGGTCAATTTGAGAGTCTTCAAAAAGGAATTAATTCTGATATTAAAGAAATGGAAAAGGAATTTGATGCAATGATAGTTGAGGTCAATGATTATGAACAAGAACTCAAATATAATGAAGTTGAAAGGAAGAACTTGCATATCTTAAATGAGAATTTGATTTCGAGTTGTGTTGCTCAAGATGTGTTTTATACTGTTACTAAGCACTCTATTACTGCTTCTCGATTTCATGAATTATCTATTGCATTGAAAGTTTCCCATGATCGTGTCATTGAGCTTGAAAACAAAAACTCAGAACTAAATGAGAAAATTAATCAGGATGATCACGATAATTTGGTAAAACCTCTTTCTAAACTAGAAGTTGAACATTTTGATTTGCAACTAAAATATCAACATCTTAAAGAAAATGTCAAAACCTCAAATATCAAGACATCCTCAGATGTTCCAGAGTTTGATGCAGTTTTTCAGATAAACAAACGTGACGAACAGATTCAAGCTCATTGTAACACGATCAAAAAATTGAAAGCCCAAATTTCACAATTGAATGGTGAAAAGAACAATGTGACTGGCTCCCAAATGCCTCCTCCTTTAGATTCTCAGTATTCTCAGACTTTTCATCTTCAAAACTTGGTTAATGTTTTACAAAAGGAAAACGAGGGTTTTCTTGAAGAAAATGAAAAAGTTAAACGACAATTTAAAGAGTTATATGATTCAATTAAAGTCACTCGTGATAAGAACAACGAAAAAATAACGTCTTTACAAAAGAAAATTGAGAATCTGAGGAGACAGGAAAAAGGGAAACTGCCACTTGTCTTTAATGAGAATGTTGCATTAAAGTCATCCTCAGACTGCAAATATACTGTGACTGTTAAATACATTCCTCCTCATCTTAGGAATAATGAACTGGTGTTTCATAACTATTTTGCTCACCTTAAGGATAGTCTAGAATGTGTCTGTGAGATTGTAGAAGAGGATTTCATAAATAAGTCACTTGATAGAGAAATTAGATTTGCTTGCATTCAGGCCAAACGATCTCAGGAACTGTTAGAATGCTTAAGAGCAACTTGTCCTAAATCCTTTGGTAAGAAGGATAAAATAGTTGTGCCTTGTTCTATGACTGACTTTAAGACTGCCAATCTTGATATGCCTCACTCAGTGCCTAATGTTAAGCATGTAAGCTTCAATGTGCCTTCAAGTAGTTCAGATCCCAGCACTTCTAAACCTGAAAAGCAAAAAGTAGCAATACCAACTAATGTTCCCATTCCATCTATAGGAGTACTCAGTCACATTAAAGCAAGCGGGTCAAAACCTCCTGGCAATACAAAGCAAGATAGGACCTCACAAGCTAAGAAGGTGCAATGGAAGAAAGTAGAAGACCACCCTAGGAACATTAAGTTTGAGTTGAATAAAACGAATCGTGTTGATTCTAGTATTTGCTATAAGCGTACTGTAATTAATTCAAATTCTGCTACTTTTGGCAAAACATGTAAGGATGATTGTTTGGTTTCTGTTACTAATCATGAATGTGGTGTGAATGAGTTGATTAATGATGTTAAATTCCCTGTTAAGATTGTTAATGCAAAAAATCAAACTAAGAAGGGTAGAAAGCAATGGCAGAAGAAGGTTAGAAAACATTAGAAACCCATAGGAAGGAAATTTAGTAACATAGGTTATCAATTGATACCTACTGGCCGAAAATTCAATCTTAATGAGATTTGCCCTAAATTATCTAGATCAGTGCCCATTAGAAAATGGATGCCTACTGGTAGAACTATTCCCTTAAGAAGTGAACATACTTTGAATAGGCCAAATACGGACACTAGCATTGCATCTATCCCTGATGTTTCCATTGTTTCTACTTCTGATGTGGGTGGTCCAATCATTGTTACTAACCAAATGGAACCCATTCTTGCATGGGGATCCTAATTATCCAGTTATCCATTCTTGTCTGTGTTCAACTGCACATCGTTCAAATCGTTTTGTGGTACCTGGACTCAGGCTGTTCCAAGCATATGACTGGAGACCGGTCGTGGCTCATGAACTTCGTGAGTAAATTCATCAGAACTGTGAGATTCGGAAACGGTCATTTTGGTGCTATTATGGGTTATGAAGATTACGTAGTTGGAGATAGTGTGATTTCCAGGGTATATTATGTTGAAGGTCTTGGACATAATCTATTTTCTGTTGGACAATTTTGCGACTCTGACTTAGAAGTAGCCTTCAGAAAACATACTTGCTTTGTTAGAGAACTTGATGGTGTGGAACTTCTCAGAGGAACTCGTGGTTCAAACCTATACACCATCTCTATCGAAGACATGATGAAATCTTCACCCATCTGCCTGCTGTCAAAAGCTTCTAAAACTAAGTCATGGCTATGGCACCGTCCTCTCAATCACTTGAACTTTGGTACCATAAACAATCTTTCCAGAAAGGACATAGTAAGAGGACTACCAAGACTTAAGTATGAAAAGGATCATCTTTGTTCAGCATGTCAATTGGGAAAAAGCAAGAAGTATGCCCATAAACCCAAACCTACAAATTCAGTTATGGAAGTTCTACATACTATTCACATGGATTTATGTGGACCCATGAGAGTGCAAACTATTAATGGGAAGAGATATGTGTTAGTTGTGGTTGATGACTACTCCCGATTCACTTGGGTTAAGTTTTTGAGAACAAAGGATGAAACTCCATATGTCATCATTAAACTTATTAAACAACTGTAGGTCCGACTTAACAAAACGGTTAGAATTGTCCGAACTGACAATGGAACTGAGTTTGTTAATAAAGAACTCAATGAATTTTATGAAAGTGTTGGAATCAGTCCTCAAAGAAGTGTTCCACGAACTCCTCAACAGAACGGTGTAGTTGAAAAACGAAATCGAACTCTTGTGGAAGCCGCAAGAACAATGCTGATTTACTCAAAGGTACCTATGTTTCTATGGGCTAAAGCTATTGCCACTGCATGCTACACTCAAAATTGTTCCCTTATTCACACCTCTCATGGAAAAACTCCATATGAACTTGTCCATAAACGAAAACCTGATATATCCTACCTTCGTGTGTCTGGTGCTTTATGTTACCCAACTAATGACGGTCAAGATTTAGGTAAACTAAAATCTAAAGCGGACATTGGAGTATTTGTAGGATATGCACTAAACAGAAAAGGATACCGAATCTGCAACAAGAGAACCCGTGGTATCATGGAAACAATTCACGTTACGTTCGATGAACTGACCGGTCAAATGGCTCCAGGACAATCCAGTTTTGGACCAGCATTTCAACCTTCATCAAGTAGTCCTATCGGTTCTACCCTTGTTTCTAATCCCTCACCAGCAACTCCTTATATACCTCCTTTAGAAGATGATTTGAAGAAATTATTTGATCCAATGTTTGATGAACACTATGAGCCAAGTGCTAATGATATGTCAGTTCCATCAACAGAGGCTGCCTCTATCCCTGTCAATGAAGTTAACCCTTCAGTTTCAATGTCATTAAGTCAAGAAGCGCCTGCTGCTGATCACTCTGTCTCATCAACAAATCATCAATCATCGAGTGTACACAATGGAAATGTTGCTGCTGTTACAGATGATGAAAACCCTTTTGCTCCTCCAGAAGATGAACCCTTTGAGAACATATTTGCTCCTGAATCATCATTGGAACCATCGTCATCAGGAGATATCGACTCTGCTACTTCAGTTCCTCAACAACAACCACATGAACATCTTAGAAAATGGACACATGATCATCCATTGGACAACATCATTGGAAACCTCTCTCGTCCCGTATCCACACGGAAACAACTTGCAACCGATGCCTTATGGTGCTTCTTCAACTCCGTACTCTCTAAGATCGAACCAAAAGACGTGAAAACTGCCATGAATAAAGACAGCTGGTTCAATGCCATGCAAGAAGAAATTCATGAGTTTGATCGACTAGATGTATGGGAATTAGTACCTGCTCCAGATTGTGCAATGATCATTGCTCTAAAGTGGATCTTCAAAGTAAAACTTGATGAGCATGGTGATGTTTTAAAGAACAAGGCTCGATTGGTTGCAAAAGGATACCTTCAAGAGGAGGGTATTGACTTTGAAGAATCTTCTTGGCTAATGTTGCAAGTAAGAACATGGTAGTCTATCAGATGGATGTAAAGACGACTTTTCTTAACGGAGATCTTAAAGAAGTCGTATACGTCAGCCAACCTGAAGGCTTTGTGAATCCAGAGCATCCTACTCACGTCTATCATTTGAAGAAGGCTCTTTACGGTTTGAAGCAAGCTCCAAGGGCTTGGTATGATACGCTATCAAAGTTTCTTCTATCTACTGGATTCAGCAAAGGAGCAGTTGATCTGACATTGTTCACCAGAACGTCAGGCAAACATTTAATTCACGTTCAAATATATGTTGATGATATTATTTTTGCCTCGACTGACCCCAATGAATGTGACCATTTTTCAAATGAAATGGGTTCCAAATTTCAAATGTCATTGATGGGACAAATGTCATTTTTCTTGGGATTACAAATTTCACAAAGTCCCGAAGGCATTTTTATAAATCAATCTAAATATGCAAATGAGATTTTAAAGAAATTTGGATTTGATTCTTGTGACCCTGTTGACACTCCCATGATAAAGCGTACTAAACTGGATGAGGACCACTCAGGGATCATGATAGACCAAACGAAATATCGTAGTATGATTGGATCCCTGATGTACCACACAGCAAGTAGACCAGACATTCTGTTCGCTGTTTGCATGTGTGCTAGATATCAGGCTAAGCCTACCAAAAAGTACCTTGAAGTTGTTAAACGGGTCTTCCAGTATCTCCAAGGAACCATCAATATGGGACTTTGGTACCCGAAGGACACCGGTATATCACTAACAGCCTATGCAGATGTTGATCATGTAGGATGTCAAGATACAAGTCGAAGTACGTCTGGAGGTGCTCAGTTTTTAGGTGATAAGCTTGTGAGCTAGTCTTCAAAGAAACAAATTAGTACTTCTATTTCCTCTACAGAGGCTGAATACATAGCCATGTCATCTTGTTGTGCTCAAATCCTATGGATGAGATCCCAATTATCTGACTATGGCTTTGAATTCAACAAAATTCCTCTGTACTGTGATAATAAAAGTGCTATTGCTCTTTCATGCAACAACGTTCAACACTCAAGAGCAAAGCACATCGACATTCGGCATCATTTCATCAGGGAGCAAGTAAAATACGGTGTGGTGGAACTCTATTTTGTGAGAACTGAATACCAATTAGCAGACATCTTCACCAAAGCTCTTCCTAGAGAACGTTTTGAGTTTATCCTCCCACGACTTGGTCTAAAGAGTCTTCAACCAGAAACACTCAAACATATTCAAGAGTAAGATGAGGAGTAAAGGTCTTTCTTCATCCATCTCTTGTAAATATTTATTTCGAAAAGCAAAATACAAAATTACAAAACCTTCAAAAAGCAAATAGAAAAATATAAAATCTTGAAAAATTTTGAAAAATATTGTCTTTTTGTCATGTTTTTTTTTCGATTCGATAATATCTACGGTCTTTGTGCTGTCATTCAAAGAATGACACGGGACTTTAGATGTTGTTCGAATGTTTAAAAAAAAAATCAAAAATATTTTGGGAGAAAGTGAAACAAAAGGTTTATAGTCATTTCAGTCTATAACCCGTTTTTTAATGAAAGAACAGAGCCATGCTTTAACGTATGTTTCAAATCTCATGCTCTGATTCTAAAAACAAATGTTTGTCACCAAAAGGACAAATGTTTCTTTCACAAATATTTTTCCTTCTATAAATTCTTCTGAAAAATATTTGCTATCTAATGAAAACAATGTTGAACAAAATAACTCGGACTAAATTTTTGAAATTCACTTGGACTTGACATCGGTCAAAATCTCGATCTCTCAATCAACAACTTATGTCATTGATTGAGGGGGAGAATAATTTCAATTAATTCAAAAGGTTATTTGTCATGTTTTCAAAAGATATTCATGCATGTTATTGGAGTTTAAAGTCTCATAAGTGATCCTTATCGGTTAAATGTTTTCATAAGCAAGTCATAATTCTCCTTAAAAGCTTTCAAAAACAATTTAAATCTATAGAGATCACAAATCTCAAATGATTTGAAAATTATGATTGGGGGAGAATTTGTGATTTAAATTGGATTTAAACTGATGATTCGATAAATGGTTTCACAAGTGTTTATCAAGCTTTCCTCCCCACATGTGCCAAACGATTTCAAATTGTCCATGCACATGTTGAGGGGGAGCATCCTTTTAAAACCACAAAGAATTGAAACGTGATTGATTTGTCACTAAGTGCAGGTTCCTTCTAATATGTGCAAAATTCTTTGAAACCTCGAGGCACATATTAAGGGGGAGCAAACTTATGAAAACCTCATCCTTCCTCAATATGCTTTATCTACTTGATTTGATCAGGGAAGTGATGTTGATATCTTTGAGAAAATGGTAATCAAAGAATTTAATTCTTTCTCTTGCCTCCGTGTGCCAAAACGATTTCAAATACATGATGAACATGTTGAGGGGGAGCTCTTTTTCTAAAAATATCAAAAACAATTCAGGTACAAAATGCTTTGATAATATATCACAAGTATCTGGACTGATTTTCAAATGGTTTTCAATTGGTTCCAATGGCAAATGAACAATACCAAATAGACCGACCAAATTTACTTTATGTATGGTGATATAAGGATGATAAGGTTAGGTATGTGTTCCCATGATCCACCAGAACCAGAGGGATCTTCCCATGGACAATCCACTAGATAGTGTAGAGTCCTTAGGAATGTTGAAAAAAGGAGAAAAATGAGAATATGGAAAGAGTGTGGACTGAGATAGAGCTAGTACTGGAATAAACCCAACAAGGTTCTAGTTATGAAATCTCGGTTAGCACTAAAGAGGTTGAAGAATGAAAAATAATTAAATGTAAAAAGGGTGAAAAGAAATAGCCCTCCAATAATTCAACCTTAGGGCAGAAATCGGGTTCAATTCATATGCTACTGGTGGTTACTAAGGTAACACTGGTATTGAAGACAAGACGTCATGGACCCAGTGACGCACTGCACTACAACTTCCCAAGCTACTCAAGTTCCTTTTCAAAGGACTTGTTTCATTCTCACGGGGAACCGACATTATCTATCGACTTTCTCTTAGAGTTTGTTGATATTGAAGAAGGAGACCCTCTCCCTAGTCTCCGGCATAGGAACCAAATATGCACTATTGAGTCTAGAGCCACGAGATCATCAAATAAATCTCATTAGGATACTGTCAATGAAGACTCTCTGTTGCACACAATGTGGAAAGAGAGATTATATCTCATGAGTCCTACGCATTATCCTTGTGGTATTGCCAGAACATCTGAGTGATATGCAAACATATTCACAATGAAGATGGAAAGCCTTCTGGAGCCAACATCAAACAAGCTCCTGGTGGGTGGCATGTGAGATCTATCCAATAGATCAACCATGTGACAACTGAGCAGAAACAATGGGGCAATTCAATCTTTTGAATCAATCCTGGTTCAGGTTATGGATTGACGGATACCGTTTGAAAAAACCGGTCATTGTGCTTAAAAACTCTTTTCTTTAGCACATCGACTTTGTACTAATACTTTAAAATAAAAGGTGTTCATGATTGATAATTGATTTTCATTAAAACCTTCGTTGTATTGCAAAAACAATTTCTATTGAGCGGTACACGATTGTTTTTCAAATCTCTTTTCATCAATCAGTGAATCTCTATTCGCTGGTTCACTCACTTCGTGTTGTCTTCTTTGAGACGTTCCGGTTTGAGAACAGCTAGAGCAGCTGCGAAACCCTGTCAAGGAAATTCTTCTAAATTATACCTGATCACAGGCAGTACTTGTACTGATCAACGGGGAACCGTGGGCCATGTACCTCAATTCAACGAAAGTGATCAAAGACACTTTTGTGCACTTTATTGCTAACTGTTGTATGCAGGTACGCCTGACGTTTGCAGCTGATCAGAACGAAGCGGTCAATCCATAGCCGCATGCTCACTCTACACATTCATTTCTAAATGAAATCATGATTAGTGCATCAATGACTCTGATATTCTCAATCCATGCTTCTGCTACGCTGCTGCCAATATCATGAATCATCGAAAGCTTTCGCAACTCTGATGAGAATATATCATGATCCAGAATGTGAGCATGTCGGTCCAAATGTCACAATATCATATAATACCAACACCACAATGGAAGAGTCAGAGATTTATGTTAGCTGATGATCTCAATGCTGGCTCAAAACTCATTATCACGTGGATCAGTTTAAGACCTCCACTTCGATTAACCAAACATGCAAAAATGAAGAATCAATGACTACGAGCTTCAGAGCAAAGAACATTAACAAGAATCCAAGAACAATCTTATTGTAATATTTGTTTGTATTCAATGTAATTTTGAGGTGACCTCCCTTAGGGGGAGATTGTTAGGATTTAGTAAATCCGGTTATTAAAGTGTCGGTCACCTCAAGTATATGTAATCGTTAGAAAGCTCGTAGTCGTAGTTATTTATTAGTTAAGTTGTATTTAGTTAAGTAACACCGTGGAGGACGGACGGGTCTTTACCCATTGTATGCCTGATCCACAGCCCGTAGGTGGCGATTTGTGTAAGACTATAAATACTCTCTACCTACCAAGGTAGAGAGTTGGAGCTCATAATAATACTTTCATTTTCTCTCACTAAGTTCTCAAACCTCTAACTCTTTCTCTCTCTAAAACCTAATATTAAACGCCTACTTGTGATTATGATATGATGTGTTTGTGAAATCCAATATGTTACATGATCTAGTCTCAAGCCTATGGTAATCTATGTACTATGACCAGGTAATGAGTGTTTATCTTCCATTATCATTTACTATATTTCATATACACCCTTGAGATGAGAGAATCCAAACACCCCTTGTGAGGTGCTAGTATATAATTTCCGTGCTTGTTATGACTATTGCGGTGCTTTTACTTTGTTGTAAATTATGTTAAACCAATGCTTCATGCCCCCTAACTTATAAATTGATTGGCCAAAATCATATTTGCTTGAGGACAAGCAAATACCAAGTGTAGGGATATTTGATAAGGATTTAAAACGTACACTTTTAATGGGTCATTTAAGCCCTTAATTGCCCACTTTTATATCCGTTACTGCTTAATTTCGTTCCTTCTCACTTTTTAGGTCTCTTGGAAGCAAAATGTTGGAACGATGCTTATTTGGATTGTTAGGTCACTAGTTTTACAACACAAGCTTAATAGAAAGAGATAAAGGCGATTGAACAATAAATCAAACACACACACACGATACAAGTAAACGGTTATGCGTAGAGTATATCTGAAAGAAATAAATTGAACAACCAACCCTATGGGCTTGGGCAACACTGCTAGTCCCTTCCTTTCTTGAACGATTTGTATGCGTAGGATTAGTTAGGTTTGTGTAATAAATGTGATATGAAATAGTTAGGTGGAGGAGTTTTATTAAAAATAACTTTAAGCTTTTGGCAGTTTTAGTCCCTCCACCTTTTCCATTTTCATCCAAAGCCTTTTAACTTCCAATTTGGTTACCAAATGATAGATTTTAAGAAAGAAACTTGACGACGCTCCCCTCGACTTAATAAATAATGAAAGGTTATAAATTTTAGTCCGAGGAGTGTCATTGAACCAGAAAATGTGACCTCCATTTTAAAGAAACAACCGGGATATGGTAACATGCAAGTACACGGATGTTTTGAAACAGTTAAGTATTTATTTTCTCCCCCTCAACACTTGATCGGAAAAATATTGAATTTTGAAAGATTAGAGTGTTGACGGAAAAAATTGTACTTGCCATGTTGAAAGAAAAATAGATAGAAGAATATTTTTGTTGTTTTATCAGGTTTTATATTTTTGTATTTTGTTTTTGAAAAATTATTTACAAAAGAGATTTTGGTGTTTGACTGGTTTTAAGACTGTTTTAAGAGTTCATCCAATTCCTCTTGAGTCAAACACCGCATACCAATCCGGTGGACCAACTCATTAAACCTAGCGGGAGGCAAGGCTTTGGTGAGTAGATCTGCCAATTGGTATTCTGTACCCACGAAGTATAATTCAACTGTACCCTGTTCCACGTGGTCCTTGATGAAATGATAGCGAAGATCGATGTGCTTTGATTTCGAATGTTGAACTGAGTTGCATGAGATCGCAATGGCACTCCGATTGTCGCAGTACATCGGGATTTTATCAAATACGTAACCATAGTCTTTGAGTTGTTCTCATCCAGATGACTTGAGCACAACACGCCGACATGGCTACATATTCTGCTTCGGTTGATGACAGCGATGTACAATCCTGCTTCTTCGATTGCCAGGACACCAGTTTATCACCAAGAAATTGTAGTGCTCCTGAAGTGCTTTTTCGTGAATCTAAACATCCTGCGTGATCAGCATCTGAAAAAGTGATTAGTTCAAAACCAGAATCCTTCGAATACCAGATCCCCAAGTTAATGGTTCCCTTGATGTATCGGAGGATTCTTTTAGCCTCAGAGAGGTGGGTTTTAGTTGGTCTTGACTGATAACGGGATCAGAGATAAACAGCAAAGACAATATCAGGTCTGCTAGCTGTTAGATACATGAGGGGCCCAATAATACTTCGGTATTTGGTAGGGTCCACTAATTTCCCATGTAAATCAGCATCTAGCTTCTTGGTATGAGTCATTGGTGTGACATAAGTGTCACAGGTTTTCATTCCAAATGTGTTTAACAATTCAAGGGCATGTTTGGTCTGACTCAAGAAAATACCACGGGGTGATTGATGAACTTGCAGTCCTAGAAAGAACGTAAGTTCACCCATCATGGACATATCAAAATTTTTCTTCATTAGTTTTGCAAAAGCGATTGAGTACTTTTTATGTGTAGACCCAAAAATGATGTCATCCACGTAAATTTGAACAATTAAGATATGTGTCCCGTGATATTGTATAAAAAGAGTAGGGTCGACCGAACCTTTGGTGAAATTATTAGCAATGAGGAAATATGATAGCTTATCGTACCATGCCCGAGGAGCTTGTTTGAGACCATAAAGTGCTTTGTTCAGTTTGTAGACATGGTTCGGAAACTCGGGATCAATGAATCCTTCTGGTTGGCTGACATAAACCGTTTCTTTCAGTTGTCCGTTGAGAAACGCAGTTTTGACATCCATCTGAAAGACCGTCATATTCATATGAGCCGCGAAAGAGAGAAATATCCGAATAGCCTCAAGACGAGCAACCAGAGCAAAAGATTCTTCAAAGTCTATTCCCTCTTCCTGACGATAACCCTAGCAACTAGACGTGACTTGTTTCGGATTACGTTCCCTTCAGCATCCAATTTGTTTTTCCAAATCCATTTGAGACCAATGACGTAGACCCCTGTTGGTCTTTCAACCAGTTCCCATACTTCAAGACGTTTGAATTGGTTGAGTTCTTCTTGCATGGATTCAATCCAGTTGTCTTTTGTCATTGCGTCTTTAATGTTTTTAGGCTCAGATTGGCAGACAGTGAGTGCATAAATGCAATGTTCACCATATGTGTGAAGACGTTGTCTCGTAATGACTGGTTGATTCGGGTTGCCAATAATATTTGCCAGAGGATGGTCTTTTGTCCATCGATGTGTAGAAGGTTGATTTTGGTATACATTGTGCAGATTCTGAGGATTCAAATGGTTTGTTGATGATTCCGCGACATCAGGTGCAGCAGTGTCATTAGCAAACTGGTTAAAGAACGCATTTGGATCAAAATCTGCAGGTGGGGGTACTTCATTAAGAATATCATCAGCCGGTTCATCATTGTTGGAAGCGGTTTGTTCAACTGTTGTGGTGGAGTCAACTGGTGGTGCTTCTTCAACAGTAGTTGCTGTAGCAGGTGTATCAGGTATAAGAGTATTATCAGGTTGTGCAGCGAAATAGCGGATACACCTGGAGCACGTTCATCAATATCGTCAATGAACAGTGGAGCAAATAACCTTTCCATTTGTTGACGAGTGAGCTGGGGGCTTTGTTCAGCTGATGATGGGGTTTGAGGGAAGTTTAAGCGGTTGTGACCGGGTTCCAAGTTGTTATACTCAGAAGCCATTTCCGTAAGTTCATCAAAATGAGCATGAATCGTTTCCATAACCTGTTTTGTACGACGATTCCATATCCGGTAACCTTTAGAATTCTCACAATATCCAATAAAGACTCCAATGTCAGCTTTGGCTTTGAGCTTTCCAAAATCATCACGATCATTATTCGGATAGCAAAGGGATCCAAATACATGAAAGTGTTTGAGATTCGGTTTATGGTTGTGGACAAGCTCGAAAGGTGTTTTGTTGTGGCGTTTTGTAATCATAGAACGGTTTTGAGTATAGCATGCAGTAGATACAACTTCTGCCCACAAGTAATCTGGAAGTTTAGCATTGATTAACATTGTTCTTGCAGCTTCCACTAACGTTCGGTTTCGTCTTTCAACAACTCCGTTTTGTTCTGGTGTACGTGCAATAGATGTTTGATGCTGAATTCCCACTTTCTCATAAAATTCACGAAGGGTATGGTTAACAAATTTAGTTCCTTTGTCTGTTCTGATTATTCTGACGGTGTTGCGGAGCTGAACCTGTATTTTTGTGAGAAAGGTGATGATCATCTTTGGAGCTTGGTCTTTGCTTCGAAGAAAGTAGACCCAAGTCCAGCGTGAGTAGTCATCAACTATTACCAAGATGTAGCGTTTTCCATTAATCGTTTGCACGCGCATCGGGCCACATAAATCCATGTGAAGAAGATGAAGCACATGCTGAGAGCTGTGTTCCACCTTTGAAGGAAAATGAGCACGAGTGCTTTTCCCTTGTTCACATGCTGAGCAAAGGTGATCTTTAGAATACCGGAATCGTGGGAGACCTTCAACTAGTTTGTGTCGAGCAAGATTGGTTATAGTTTGAAAGTTTAAATGTGAGAGACGACGGTGCCATAGCCAGGATTTTGTTGATGTTGCCTTTGAAAGTAAGCAGATGGGAGATGAAGCAACCATGTCTTGCATAGAGATAGTGTAAAGACTTGAGTTACGCGAGCCAGACATAAGGTCGTTTCCTTGTAGATCACGAATGAAACAAGATTTCTCCCTGAAAGCAACCTCCAAATCTCCATCACAGAACTGACCTACTGAAAACTGATTGTGACTGAGGCCTTCCACATAATAAACCCTGCTAATTTCGATGTTCCCATTGACATAGTCTCCGTAGCCCATGATAGCTGTGAAGTGATCATTCCCGAATCTGACAGTGCCAATGAACTTTGCAATAAATTTTGATAACAGTTTAAGGTTGCCTGTCATGTGTCGGGAACATCCGTTATCAACAATCCAGAGAATGATCTGTATCACCTACATTATACACAGACGACACAGATGGAATAGAAGTAGATGTGGAACCCGAAATGTTAGAGGGTTCCGGAGCAGTTATAGTAGACATACACACATTAATAACTTTAGGCATCCATTTAAATCCTAGTGTGTTATATATCCATTTCTGCCATCTATAACTACTATTTGCTTTAGTCTTAGTGAATGCACTAGGTGGTACTTCATTCTTTGGAGGTGAAACTGGAGCTACAGGGACAGCAATGCTTGCCTTAGAATCTAAAGAAGGCGGTCTACCAAGCACAGACTTAGAATGATTAGTGGGCCTAGAGGTATTCCGATTCTTAGGATTCCGTAAACGAGATATTATAGCTTTAGCAACACATTTGTCATGACAATCAGAATTCATACTTTTACGACAAATAACACAAGGTGCATCAGACTGAATATCAAAAGTACTTAGAGGTTTAGCATTCGTTACATCACTATTTCTATTACATTTGCCAGACGCAATATCTATAGTGGAAGCAACGTGAGTCTTATTTATAGTCCTAGGGTGTTCTTCTACTATAGCATTCCTTATTGATCTTTTCTTAGGTCGCAACTTCCTATTCTTCGATGTAGTGCTCCTAAGCTGTGAAGTGCGGACGTTTGGAAAAGAGGAAACTATTCCTATTTCAGTAGAAGGAAGCACTGATAACGCTACACGCGTCGTTCGGGGTCAAGGAAACTTCCTTTTCTTCGAGCAAGTTTTATAACACCCTAGGCAGTGAACCTAATCGTTGTAGTGTAGTAATTAGGGTAAGCCACGGGTATTGATATCGTTCTTTAGGGGAATAGGAATGCTAGTAAGGAGTTACTACGCTAAGGTTAAGGTTGAGGAAGATTATTTTTTTATCTTTTTATGTTTTATGAAATGGAAAGGTACGAATCTCGGGTATTGGATTTGGGGGGTTGGTATTTCTACCGATTACTCTACTATTATCTAATTATCTAAACTAAGGTTGTGGGAGTCTATGTATAATTAATGTGTGCTCGTATGATAGTTTAAAGATGTGTTTACTTAGGTTGTACTACTCCTTAATTATCTCCTATTGATGGTTGAGTTGTCATGTCTTATTCCTAGTTGCGTTGTGTGTCTAAAGTTGTAGGGTATGCGTTTCTCCCTAACTCTTTGAACTTACCAAAGGGTCTTGTCTACAAACCCACTAGGGATGATAAACTCCTACTCTAAGGCACTCTTTGGATGGTTTAGCCTACAACTACTCAGGTAATTATATTCTAAGGTTCACAAAGATGAATCAAGCATTAAGTACACAACGAATGACCTATCGCATTACTAGATCATTAATCAACTAAGTTAAGAAACAACCAATCAATATTCAATAATTAAGTTTCATACTTTCTAAGCAAACACACAAATAAATTAGCCGGACATGGAGAACATGCAAGCATACACACAAATAATCAAAGACATAATTAAATTAATGAAGTAAAGACTTATCTTGATGTAAGATAGGGTTTAAAACCCTAAAATACTGTACAAGACACCTTAGGTTCGGTTTTAGGTTCTCACTCCAAAAGACTCTCCACAAAAGACTGAAAAATTCGGATTCTATATATAAGATTACATATGCGACGGCGTCACCTTATGTTTAGTGACGCCGTCGTGTCGCCGCCATTAGGGTTTCGTCTTGGCCACGTTAACCTTGCGACGGCGTCACCTTATGTCTGTGACGCCGTCCTCTTCAGCTTCTGACGTCGTCTGGATTGCATCTAGGCCGTCTGAGTAGCGACGGCCTACTCTTTTACAACTGGACGTCGTCGCTTGAAAATACGAGTTTTGGGTTCTGGATCGTCACAACAATTTTGGGACGGCATCGCCATTAGCACCTGACGCCGTCGCCTTCTAATTTCAGCAACTATGAGTGTCTGATTTTGACTTTGGCCATTTTCTTCATATATTCGCGCCTTTTCGTCCAAATAAGTGCCAATCCAGCATTTTGCCTTCAAGAGACCTAAAAAGTGAAAAGGAACGATATTAAGCAATAACGGATACAAAAGTGATCAAATAAGGACTAAAACGACCCCTCAAAATGGTACCTTATAAAACCTTATCAAGCACGTTAGCAACTTGTGTTTTGGCAGTAGGCATTCTAGTTTCACGATTACTAAGTGTCACTGGTGCTATTCTCTTAATCACAGTAGGCGGAAGTTGATCATACTTTCCTAACATTTCTCTTAACTTAAAGATAGTGTGAATCAAATCTTGATTTTCAGAACGAATATTACCAGCAAAATTCATTACTTCTCTAGTGTGTGCAAGATAGTGATCAAGTTCGTTTGATGCTTCATGACGAGTCTTATTGAGTAAATCAAATATGATACCATATTTCTGTTTAACTTTTACAAGTTCTTGTTCATATTTTGAGATTTGACTTTTCAAAGACACGTTTGATCATCCAGTTGCTCAGATTTTGGATTAAAATTGTTTGATCGCAACTGGTGGATTTTGGTTTGCAAAGCAAGTTCACGATTTTGACAATCTTTTTGACACCATTGAAGACGAAGTTTTGCATTTGAAAGCTCGTGTAAGAGACGTTCGTTTTCAACTTTTAAAGACTCAATCTGAAGCACATTATCAGTATTCTCAACAGTTACAATATTATCAACAGTATCAGCAGAGATATAATCAGATGAATGTGGCAAAGAATTAAACAACACAGCATTATGGACATCAGCACAGATAACATCTTCCAAGAGTCGATCAATATCTTTTCGCAACATTTTCTTTTTACGTTTAGTATTAAAATAGATGTTTCTCGAAAACGACCTTCATTAATCCAAGTACCTTATGAAAGTCCCTTTCCCAAGACAATGCACAATTTTTCAAATTTTTAACATTTGGTAAAAGATTTTTCTGAAAAATGTCTCTTTGTTCTCGCGCCAGAGGCGATTGAAAGTGTTGAACTTTGATTTCAGAATGATATTCTATCTCATGTTCTAAAGTTTTGAGGTCAGCCATGAAAATGTCAAAATATCTAAGAATTTTGCGATTTTCAGGTTTTGAGTTTACTTCACTGATGGAAGGTAAAGGACCATAAATTTGTGCATAATTTGGTTGGGGATTAACATTAGAAGACTCAGACGTTTTTATGATAACCCTTGGTGTGTTAGAAGAATCCGTTGGTGTGACGAAAGTGACCGGTTTTGAATAATTAAAAGGTTTGTTGTAAACAACAGTTTTTAATTTTGATCGACTCTCGTCTTCTGCATCTAATTCCTCTTGACGATGATATTCAACAACACTCATAACAGAATTATCAATTTTATATTCTGCACTGGAAACTTCAGGATTTGGTTTGAATGCTTTGGTAGAAAGCTTAGGTTTGTAATCAGCAAGATTCAGTCCATATCCATTTGGATTGGGTTTTAAAGTAAACTTTTCAATAGCAGTTACTGACTCACCATGTTTGTAAACAACAGATTTAAACTCTTTAAGTTTGTTTTGCAAGCCGATGATTTCTTCAAGATGATCATCTATTCGTTTCATTGAATGCTTTTTGTATGCAGAGAACTGTTTTTGACAAGTTAACAACTCAGCCTTAGCTTTTTGATTTTCTAAGGTGAGAGCGTTAATTTTCTTTTTATGTTCATGTTTCAGTTGTTCTATCTTAGACAACAAAGCATTCTTCGAAGTGGCTAGATTACGCATTTGTCTCTCTAAATATTTTTCGTTTTGATGAGATTTAGCAAAAGCGGCTTCAAAACCTTTTTCACGGTTTTCTCGAGTTTTGAAAAAGTTGAGTTGCATTTGTAAACATTCAAAATCCTTGGTTAACAGTGCATTTTTACTTTTTAAGTCCAGATTTAATGCACAACATTCTTCAATTTGGGATTGCTGGTCTTTAAGTAAAAGAGCAAGATCTGGATGAGGCAAAAGTTCGGCGTGTTCAACATAAGTCACAACATGATCATTACTTAGATCCTCAAGTATAACCACGGAGTCAATTTGATTATCAATGGAAACCATAAGGTCATCTTGATCGTCAAATGTAACTACGGGGTCTAATTGAAAATCGTCGGAATAAGATGTGGATGACTCATTTTGAACATTCTGAGCCTTGCCGGATTCAGATGTTGGCAGAGATATTAGATCAGAGATAAATATGGTTTGTTCGGGTACCTGAGACAAGCCATCAGTGTCATACACTGGGCCTGTGTCACTCATGTGTAACTCATGCATATTAGCCATCAACATAATAGCTGCATTGGCCTGCAAGTCCTCCATATCATCATCTGAGTCTGCATCTGCCATAAAACTCTGTTCTTTGTCTGTGAGAGTTCCACCAGCTTCATCCTTAAAAGCCAAAAGAAGAGCCTCTTTGAAATAAGCACTGCCCTTAGTCCTCGGCTTTGGGCATCCATTAGCCAGGTGTCCCTTCTCATTGCAGTTGTAGCATCGAAGACCATTCAACCCATTCTGAGCATTTCCCTGTTCCACCACTTGAGCTATATTGTTATTCCTACCCACAGTATTAAACCCTTGACCACCGCCCATCTAACGACCATAACCACGATTCTGAACTTCAACTCGTCCATTGTTCACAACAGCTTGATTCCTTGTGTTAGATGAGGAACGAATACGATTGTTGGATTTGTTGGTATAACGACTAAAAGCATTAGCAATCATAACAAATCCTTGTTGCAATGCTTCGAACGGATCAGATTCCTCATTAGCTTGACTATAAAGTGCCTGATCATTGTTGTTGTAAGGAACCAATTGATTTTGTTGAGATTGCTGTGATTGATCATTTGGTGTGATTGTGGCAGTTGGTTGAGTTGCTGGTTGAGGAGGATAACTGTTTTGAGTATACAAGGCAAGTTATTGATTTTCCGGATGTGTAGCTGAAGCAATTTGAGCACGGAGAATCCTTTCCCTATCAACTTCCTTTTGATGAGGCTTCAAGTAATCGTACAACAATCCGTATGTATAATGATGCATGTTCTTCGCTTGACGGAGAAAAATGACATACTTCTCCCATTCAGGACCAAGACTACTCAGGAACTTAGTATTAACTGCAATTCTTGGCATGATGATGTTGTGTTTATCCAAATCATTTATGATGTCTGAGAATCGATGATGATAAGACTCTAGTGTCTCTCCAGGTTCAATCATGAAGTGTTCATAAGCCAAGTAAATTTTGGATTCCATATCCTCCTGATTGAGTGCAGATCCTTCCATAAGAAGATGAATATGTTCTCACAACTCCTTTGCAGTCTTTTGAGCATCAACACTTCGAAGAATTGGGTTTGGTAATCCTAAAAGTATGTATTGCATTGCAAGCTCATCAGCTTCATAGTGTAGAAGTTCTGCTGGATTCAGGTCTGCAACAGTAGCAATGTTTGATTGTTCATCTCTTGGTAGATTAGCATTTGGATCTCCGGGTACAATGACAGTAGGCATCTGAAATGGACCTTCCAAGATAACCTTCTTTAAGAACTTTCCATGTGGCTTCTTCAGATCACAAAACCTAAAGAACCAAATCACCCATTGATCGTAGTTTCCTGGAGTGAGCATTGGAGGTCTATCAAGTGATCCAGCCTCATGAATTGATTGTTGGCTGCTTAAAGCTTCACACATCTTTGCAAACCAAGTAGGTTCCTTCATAGTGTTCCTTGATGGATGTTGATTGAAATCGTTTGTGTAGGGTTGAACTTGAAGGCTTGGTGGTGTTTGAACCATTTGTTGTGGAGGAATTGCTCCAAGTTGTGGAGTATGTTGTTGATTAAATTGTTGTTGATAAATTGCTTGTTTTTGATTCCATTGTTGATGTTGTGGACTAAGTTGTTGTTGTCGTTGAGAATAAGTGTAAGGGAAATAGTTAGAGTATGGTGGTTGTGACATATTTGAAAACTTGTGTTGGTAAAAATAGATCTTTGTAGTCGAATGAACCTTTGTTGATGAAGTATCCTTAGGCGTAGAAATCACAATAGCCAAGTAGCACTTATGCATAAAAACACCAAAGTTACGCGTAACAAGAAGAGTTACGCGTAGGTTTAGCTTACGCGTAAGTTAAGGAAAAACACTAAAGTTATGCGTAAAACAAGAAGTTAGGCGTAGAAAACTTAGGCGTGGGATTACCTTATGCGTAAGACTAAGCTTAGGCGTAAGATAAATCTTATGCGTAGGATTTTCTACGCGTAAGCTTTATGCTTATGCGTAATTTTAGGGTTTTATCCCAAGTGATCTTTTACACTATCACAGTGCAAAAGATATCCAAAGTCGACGTATTTTCAGGCTTATCCAAGCAAGAAAACATGGAGTAAACCACGAAACTGAAGATCAAACCAAGGATAAAGTTACGCGTAAGTTTAGGGTTTTGATACGCGTAGCTTTACTCGTAACAATGATTTTGCCCAAAGATGTTTCTAAACCAGATTTTTGTGATGAGATAGCTTCAATATCACTGATATGTGCTTATTCACATATCTTTTCATTATCAAAACTGACCCAAAACAACCAAGGAAAAGCCGTTTATTGCTAATATTTGTGGTTTTCTTGAGGTTGTGCTTGTGCAGGTACGGATATGCAAAAACACGCAAAAAGGATCCAAATCAGATGTAAATCCGAGCACGAGAGATCAAGAGAGTATTAGCTGAGCTGGAAGGTCAAGATTATGCATTTTTGAAAGATTTTATTCTCAGAATATGATTTTGGAAGATTCAGCAAAGTTTGAAGAAAAGTCAAAAATGGTCCCTGCAATTTCAGCTTTTGACAGATTTGATCCCTGAAGTTTCAGAAATTACAGAAGACACCCTTGGATTATTTGAGATTGACATGATTAGTCCTTGATGAGATTTTCAGAATTTCACATTTGGTCCTTGGAAAATTCATTTATACAAGTTTGGTCCCTTTTAATACACTTGGATCACATTTTAAATCCTTTATCCAATAACCTTAAACTACCTTCGGCCCAAATTAGAAATACCCGAGCCCAATTCCTAATACTACTACCCGTTTAATCCTTAGACCCGAATACCCTACCAAACCCGTATTATAAACCGGTCAACGAACCAAGAACCAGGTCAAACCACCGAATTAATATTAAAAATCAACTCGCGCCAAATCTTTTACCCTCTTTCACCCAAACCCAGATATTACGAACCCTAATTTAACCACCCGTGTGATTATCCAATTATTACCACAATTAAGGGCAATTTCGTACATTCCCTGACACCCACTGACAAAAGGGACTGACAACTCATTGATCCGTGTGCTCTAGGCCACGTGGCGCTCTCTTATTGGCCAAAGCTTGTCACCAGAGATGATCTAAGGGTGGAAATCATAAGGAGGCATGTGGGATTCAATCCAAGGGTGCATATGAGCTCTAAAGAAGCACAAATTGTAGGATTCGAGAAGCTTCTCACCTCAAGCTCATGTTATAAATAGACCCTCTCATTTGTTCACAAATTGTATCTCATTTTCTGTAATTTTTTTCCTTCTCTCTAAATTTAGTTGTAGTGGTTTACAATTTCAAATGTTTTAAATAGTTTGTAATTCGCTTTTGTACTCAATATTTCCTTTATTAATAGAATTTGCACTTCAATTATTATTGTTATTGTTTGAGTTTTTATAATCAATATCTGCTTATTATCTTATTTTAAGCTTATTTCAGTTTTCTAAACATATGTTTTAGCTTATCTTCTCAAAATCTCAAAAACACAAAAAAATCAAATAAATCATTTGAAAAATCAAAAATCACTTTAGATCAGTGTTTGGATTGATTCATCACTGATTTACTGTTTCATAAGTTCATTTAAGCTTTTAAGTAGCTTAGTGTGAGCTTATATTAGTTTTAATCTCAAATTCACCAAAATCTCAAGTTAGTTCAGATGCTACAGTTGCTGTTGATAATCTGTTGTTCTGGTTTTGGATCTGGATTTGAATGGTATTGATGCTGCTATTGGGTTGATACTGAGCTGGTATTGGATTAGGATTAGTGTTTGTTAGGCTAGAGGTACTGTTTCATTGGCAAGCCATAGTGGCTAGGTATTCTGTAAGTTCTCATATATGTGTTCATTCATTTAAATCTATGTTTTGAATCTGATTTTAGTTATAGTTTGTATTCATTGATCTATGCTTAATGTTTGATTAGTATAATATAGTAATAATCTGTTATTTAGTTCTCTAACAGCAGTTAAGTAGTGTTTGGAATTGGTGATTAAACTGCATTAGAGATTAGTTAGTCAATTTTGAGTGTTTGGTACTTGTTTAGTTAAGTGTTAGTGAGTTAATTCAGGTCTTTGATATAGCAGGAAAACTCAATAAGTCAAAATCAGCTTGCAACTGCTCTTTAGTGCATTTCTGTTTGATCAGTTAGTGTAAAATTTGCTTATTAGCTTTAGAATTAGTAGAACTAGCACTTTGTCATCACTATTAGCCTTTAAACATCAAATTCAGTGAATTATTTTGGATCAAATCTCAATACAGTCAAACATAGCTACTGATTTCAAAAGTCAAAATTCAGGACTGAACCAGATTTTTTAGATCTTGCAGCAGTTGCAGTAGGTTCATTTCAAGGAATTAGAGTCTGAGATTTGGTTTAGGTATAGTCAGCTAGGTGGTTTACAAGGCCTAATATCTGTTTTTGGTCAAAGCTTTTCTGATAAGTTGTTTAATAAGCTCAAACAGTGGGTCAGAACCACTGTTTGGCTAGTTTGGCATTTAGTTAATATCAAGGTACTGAGCTTGTAGCTTGTTAGGATTAGATATAAGGAGTTGCTTTTAGCTCATTTTAGCTTAAGATAGCTTTGTTCACTGTTTGGTAGCTTTAACTAGCTTATTTGATTGATTTAGTAGCTTATTCTAGTACTGTTGCACTGTAGCTCTTTTATTCTTTCACATTGGGGTCAGAACCACTGTTTGGCTAGTATTGGCAGTTAGCTTATATCAGGTACTGAGCTTGTAGCTTGTTAGGATTAGATATAAGAGTTGCTTTTAGCTCCTTTTAGCTAAGATAGCTTTGTTCACTGTTTGGTAGCTTCACTAGCTTATTGGATTGATTTTAGTAGCTTATTCTAGTAACTGTTGCACTGTAGCTCTTTATTCTTTCACATAGCCTTCTAGTTTTTCATTTTCATAGCTTCATAATCTTATTTTAGAATTTTCCTGAAGATTTCATAATTTTTGGTCTTCATTTGCTATTTTTCTCATTTTAAATAGATTTTAATCACATTTTAATTAGCTTTAATTGAAAATAATTGAGAAAAAGTTCCAAAAAAATAATTTTTCAATTTTAATAGTTTAAGAAAAATATAAAAAACATAAAAAACATTTTTCTTTATTTTTCTCCCTTTATTTGGTAATTTTTAGAATTTTAATTAGTTTAAATTAGTTTTTAATTTTTATAAAATCAAGAAAATTCCTAAAAAATAGTTTTAATTCATATTTAGTTTTCTAATATCATTTTTAGCATAAAAGTAAGTTTAGATTATTTTTAGGAGTTAGATTAGTCGTAGTTGCATTTTATTCGCGTTTCGTTTGATTTCCGTTTTTGCGTTTTAGTGTAGAATTGCGTAGTTTGCCTTAGTTTTTAGGATTCCCCGTAGATTTTATGTTCCATTTACTTTCCTTATCCCGTAGTTTAGATAATATCATCTTATGCCCCTTTTCTTATTCAAATCCCGATATTTGAGACGTGAGTTGTTTACTCCATTCATCCCTCGTTGGGAGAACGACCCGGGAAATACATTCCTTTGTATTTCTTCGGAAAATATCTGTACGAAAATGACTTATCAATCACCAAAATAACACAAAAGTGTGAAACTTGATGATCCAAAACCTCTAAAACAGTTACGCGTAGGATGAAACCCTCGTACAAGAACTAGCTTAAAAACGTATATTCACGCGTAAAGTTTGAAACTTTTTGCCAAAAACAAGTATTTTAACACCTTAAAACATTTAAAGTACAAGAATCTTGGATTAAAAAGTGTAAAAAAATGTGTTTTTAAGCGAACCAAAGTATCAAGGCCGAAGCGTATGTTCTACGCGTAGACCAAACAAACGTTCACCCAACTATTAGGCGATTGATACCACTGTTAGGTCACTAGTTTTACAACACAAGCTTAATAGAAAGAGATAAAGGCGATTGAACAATAAATCAAACACACACACATGATACAAGTAAACGGTTATGCGTAGAGTATATGTGAAAGAAATAAATTGAACAACCAACCCTCAAGTGAGGGTTATACAAGAGTATTTATAGGAGGGAAGCTAGGGCAACACTCCTAGTCCCTTCCTTTCTCCTATGGGCTTCGGCCTAAGCTCATGGGCCTTCTACATAAGCTTAAGGCTAATAACAAACATAAAGGCCATAATTAAGCTAACTATTACATATGAATTACTAACACTTGATATAGGTTTAAGAGTGATTCCAACATGGATGAAAAGGAGTGAATATATGAAGAAAATGGCTAAGTTAAGATCGAAGACACTCAAGCTGCTGAAACTGAAGCTGACGGCGTCCCAACTAAAGGGCAACGCTGTCCCTCTCTTCGGATTTAATTAGAATACACCTGACGGCTCAGTAGACTTTTTGCTAAAATACACCTGACGGCATCAAGCTTTGAAGAGGAAGGGTGTCACTAAGACTTTTCATCTGAGACGGCCCAGATCCAGAATCAGACGACGTCCCTGTTGAAGCCCGACGACGTCACAACTACAACGTGACTCTGTCCCAACGATAACTTGGCCAAGACGAAAACCCTAATGACGGCGATCTAACGGCGTCCCACCTATAAGGCGACGTCGTCGCAAGTGTAAAATTATATATAGAAATCGAATTTTCAGAATTTTAGGAGGTAGACTTGTGGAGTAAAAACCCTAAACGTTTGTAGTCCGACTTGGACAGTATCTTAGGGTCCCAAACCCTATTTTACTCATCAAGATAAGTGTTTTATTCCATTGATTTCATTATGACTTCCATTGAATGTGTGTATGCTTGCTTGTTTAACATGTCCGGCTAAATTTCTTGTGTGTTTACTTAGCTCTATGAAACCTGGTTATTAATTATTGATTGGTTGTCTCTTATCTTAATTGTAATTAGCTTAGGAGTGCAATTAGGATATCGTTGTGTTTAAATGCTTAAGTAATCTTTGTGAACCTTAGTTTATGAATCACTTAGCGGATTTCGTAGTCTAAACATCCAAAGATAACCTTAAAGTTAGTTTATGAATCATCTAACGGATTTCTTAGGCAATAACCTTAAGGTAGTCTCAAAGAGTTAGGGAAAAAGGCACACCCTACGACCTTAGAAAACACAACGCGTTAAAAATAAGGACGTGACAATTCAACCATTAATAAAAAATAACAAGAGAGTAATAGTATCTAGGTAAATACATTTTTAATCATAATACGAGCACACATCAAAAAGACATAGACTACCTGTAGTATTAGATAATTATAATAGTAGAGTAATCGGTAGAAGTACCACACCCCAAATCCAAGCCCCGAGATTTTACCCTTAGCTTTCTAAAAAAAATATAAAAAGATAAAAAAAGAATCTTCCTCAACCTTAACCTTAGTGTAGTACACTTCTTACTAGCATTCCTATTTCCCTAGAGAACGATATCAATCCCCGAGGCTTACCCAATACTACACTACAACGATTAGGCTCACTGCCTAGGGTGTTTAAAAACTTGCTTGACGAAAAGGAAGTTCCTTTGACCCTGAACGCGCTTTGTACGCGCATCACTTCGCTTGGGAAGCAAGTTCCTAGGCCCTACATAACAAACCAAGCCTATACAAACATATTCAGACAACGGCGAGACTAGGATCTTATCCCCGAAAGCCATTGTAACAAATACTACAAGAAAAAACACCCATAGTGACGGGATTTATTTTGATCGCTAAAGGGATCATATATTGACGGAAAAAAAGTCACTTGGTGATATGGGAAAATATAGTGATGGAACATTTTAGGTGGTCATTAAGTTACTCGTAAACTTGTGTTTTAGACATTTTGTTGTTCGAAATAGTCATGAAATTTAGTGACAAATGCATGTTTTATCATTATAAAAAGAGTTAGTGTTGAGACTTGCTCACTCAACTATTAATAACGAAACTATCCGTCACTTAACTTGAGTAAAGACTATATACGTGTTCCTTTTTGTTATCTAACACTCAAAAGTACATAGACTTAGATTAACAAAAAGCTTAAATAATTTTAAAAAACAATACACAAACGCACATTACTGATTTAGTGGTATCATTTTCGTTTATACATTCTCTGCGATTTCACACACAATGAAATCATTTTTCTCCGCAACTTCACGCACTAGTACCGCTCCGGCATGGCTAAGATCTGCTGAATATTATCTTTCACTATTTTGTCCTAACTTTTTCAAAGGTTATCTCTCATCTCTAATCCCTAATTATTACGAACTAATTTTTATTTAGGTTATATAAACCTAGATTAATTATGACCTATTTTGGATGATTTTTTTGTGTCAATTGTAATAAGTCTATTGGTTGTTTGCTATCGTTTTGGTAAATAGGTCTAAAAGAGTATTGTTTATGTGGAAGTTAATAAGTGAGGATTTGAAGTTGTGTTAGAAGGGGTAAGGTAATGTGATGCATTGAAGGAGATGAGGTTGAAGATTTAAGACAATGAATTTATTGTGGCATCTCATTTGCAGAGAGATGAGAACGAGAGCGTTTTGCATTGTATGAAATCTATGAGACATATACAGAAACATGTGAAATAAATGGGACAATTGCTTGACATAATTCTAATGTTTCTACTTTAGTATGGATCTAGTATAATTGCTTTGTACGATCTTGCCTTTTAGATACTTTGATACCACTACAAGAAAAAAGGGCTTTAGTTACGAGTGAAAAATCGTCACTAATAGTGGAAAATTCGTCACTAAACCAACTTAGTCACGAAAATCAAGGTCGTCACTTGTCGTCACTATAGCTCCGTCACTAAGTTAATAGTGACGAAACTGGAATTTGACACTAAATTTAGTGACAAGCTAAAGTCGTCACTTATGGGTGTGTGACAACACATTTCGTCACTTAATTTTCGTCACTGAAGTGGCTAACGTCGTCACTATTTGATGTGATTAGTGACGAAAGAAAGGCGTCATTTTCGGCTGAAACTAACGGAACCTTAACGTCCAATAATGACGAAATACATCGTCACTATTGGTATCATATGACAAAAAAAAAAATCTACATTTCTTCTGTAATGTTTCAATAACCAGAAGCAGAAAAAATATTAGCAATATAAATCAAAAATTTCATTCATCTGATGTATAAGTGTCATCTAAAGCATACAACATGTCACAACTGTGTCCACAATGTACCAACTTCGCTATGTGCATATGCTGATTCAGTCTCGAAAGGCTTCTCTGACTTCCTGTAGCATTTGAATATGAATCATTAGAAACATCATCTATAGAAGCCGAGTTTTCTGCCTGAGATGTGGATTTGGTATTTGCAGGCACCGTAGCATCAAATGAGAAACCTGTCATTACAAACTAGTTTAATGCAAAGTGCAAATGTGGTTGAAGAGAATAATATGAGAACATATGGTATAGGTAGCAAAATAGACTAATTAACTAATAAAATAAATTGTTTGGGTCAAAACAGATTTTGTGTGGAACACGGGTCGGATTGACCCACCAACGCTGATATCTTTTAACAAAAATGAGCTGACATTGCTTCTTCTCTGATATATAGTTACTACGAATATAAAAGAAAGTGTCAAACCTTCATCTTCGAATTTATCCCAATCCTCATCCCACACTGCAGATATCTCTGGAGCTCCAGGTTGCCCACCTTGACAAACAAAATAGGTGAACCATAATGCAATATCCATCATTTTATTATAATATTATACATATACTGACATTATTGCTAGTGAAGTATTCCTGATAGCATGAGATGAAAGATGATACCCTTTGGAAGCTCAATAACTGCAGTTGACTTGACATCAATTCCATGTTTTTTGCAACGTTCAGTTAAAGCCTTCAGCAATTCCTCGAGATCAGATTGGATACGATCAGCACAGACCTGGGTCAACCAAAAATATGTTTAGTGTTTATTATTATATATTTATTGAATTCTAAAGAAAAGAAAAAAGATGTTGATGGATCAGTCAACCTAACTATTTTATGCCTTCCTTATAACTTACTCATTTAGACAAAAACATGTAACTCGGGATCATATAGAAGTAACTGAACTTACTTGAAGGATACCTTCAGCGCTGCCACCATGATCCATTTTCACAAGTGCCTGACTCAACTCCATCTTCCTCCCCTAAAAGTCAACAGAAAATTCAATTCAATAAACAAAAAGATGGGATTAACTCCAAGTTACAATTAATGTGCTTCAGCTCCCAGCTGCCCTTATTCTTACAAAAAAAAAGCCATAAATTACAAAAAATAGATCTAATTTACACTAAGGGGGGTGTGTGTGTGTGTGTGTGTGATTAAGCGGTTGATTGCTTTAGTACAGCTGATCATTTGTATTACCTGGCAAAGATTTGAGTTAGATGCTTACACAATGTCTGTGTAACTTTTGATATT
This sequence comes from Chrysanthemum seticuspe, assembly GCA_019973895.1. Classification (NCBI taxonomy): domain Eukaryota; kingdom Viridiplantae; phylum Streptophyta; class Magnoliopsida; order Asterales; family Asteraceae; genus Chrysanthemum; species Chrysanthemum seticuspe. Next base: position 198,874,630 of record BPTQ01000001.1, on the reverse strand, counting down.
GATCAGGTTGGCTATAACCATAGATTAAAATTTTAGTAAGCAAATGTCGAATAATTCAATTCTTTTAGGGTTTTGCAATAACTGGAAATTTGAAAAAAGATAAAGGATATCATGTCCGCCACAACGTGCGGTTTAATTACCCTCAGTTTTATACTATGTATGTGATGGGAAAAATAAGAAAAGGTCACACAAACTAATTCATAATTGTTACTAAAAACAATCAAGGAAGAAAAAGGTACCTTAGAATGGATGGTATAGATTAACAATCTGTCATTGACTTTGGTTGAATTGCAGCTTATAACATCAATCCCCTCCTGAACAAGTGTTTTCAGCACTCTAGAAATTTGAAGACCCTTGTTTTCATTAATAAAAGACTTGACCAAAATCTCAATTCCACCTTCGCTACAATTGACTGTCACTGTAATAGGATTCCAACTACATTCGACCATTACCCTTTCGCTCTTATCGTTCTTCTGTAGTACAGCTTTCCCATCCGTAACTACATTGCACATTTTCTTGAGCTTATCACTTTTTATTTTGAGTTCTTTGATCTTTTCTTCCAAATGTTTTATGTAACTCACAGCCTGGTTCACGTGTTCACACATTGACCGTGTACCCTACAACATAAATTAACCTCAAGTTAACATATATAAAGAATCAATGATATAATTAAATGAGTCTATGAAGTACCTTAATGAAGTGTTGACAGTAATGAGTAGAGAGAAACACACAGTTCACACAGTGAAAATGATTCTCCTTATTACTTCAAAATGAAATATACAAAGGTTTTATACAGCAGAAACAGCAGAAACAGATGGGAGGAAGGAGATGGGAGGAAGGAGAAAAAGAATAACAGAAAAGTTACAAAACAAACCCTACACTATTTCAATGTTCCAATATGAGTCCTTCAACTATTAACCAACCCCTCTTTTACATGAAGTGAAGAGGAAGGAGAGATCGAAGAGACGAGGATAGCTTGGACATCTCTTGTCGTCTTTTCTTTTCGGTCTCTCGATGCACCATATTTTTCTTCTTCTTTTCCTTGTCTAAGTCGTTATCCATGATAACAAGGTGATCTTCCTGAGGTTGCAAATTATAGCATGATCTCTTACGGCTAGCTGGTTTTCGCTTATCAGGATTAGGAAGATCTTGTTGATGGAGAGTTGAGGGAAATGGGAAAGAGACCTCTGAACAACTGTTATGTTGGAAATAAGGTAACATTTTGTAAAATGATTTAAGTAGCGCTCACACAAGAATATAATCCCATTTCATTACTGATAAAAAAAACGACATATATTCACATGCAAACAAAAAAAAATATAACCAAGGGTTTTGGAACAATAATTGGTGCTTTAACTTGCATGATGAAAAAGTAATTTTTATCAAGCAATGGGGTCTAAGAGTTGTTGTTTTTCACACATGGTGATATGCATGTAAAATCAATTCTATTCAGCAGTTTATATATGTGGATCATATTAAGAAACGTTAGCTCATTGTCAGCCATATTAATTGCTGGAATAATACGGTTGAAATATGTTAAACATAGTAATTACCAAATGCAAATTATTCTCATTAACCCGAATGTCAAAACAAGTACTCCCACCCTTAAAGAGACTCGCATCAAATTCTAAAATGGCTCGAGAAAATACAATTGAATAGTGTCATTGTTACAAAGACATGATCATACTTAATTGTCTGCATAACATGCCCCTATTCATCATTATTGTAGGTTATTCAGGAGATTATATAAAACCATGTATTTATTTCACAGGACAAGAAATCTAACATTTAATTTAGATTTAAGCATCTTTCACCAGTAGAATACTACTTAATAAAAATCCATATATAATAATATGTCCAACTAACCTCATAATATTGTTCCTCTCTCAAAGGCTCCAAAACAAGCTCACTTAGACCTCTTCTAGTCTCTGTTAGTGCTGCTTGAACCTTACCAGGGCCTCTGGCACTGACATCCACACGTACCTGGTTCAAATATGTAAGAAATTAAATTATTTGGGAAAATAGGTTGGATTCTAAAGCAAAACTGAGGAGAAGGGAACATACTGGTGAAAACAAATAACCCATGGCATCAACTTCAATAAGGTGGGTCCCAGCAGGCACGTTGTGGCTTTAAGGGTGTAATTAAGGAGCTTCAGCAGTGATGATTAAAAAATAATAGATCATGCTAGTCCAGTAGAAAGTGATAACGCAATGCTATTTCTCAATCCATTTAACAAATTTGAGTAGAACGGGAAAATTCAGCACATTTATTGTGGAAACAGGCCACTTGGCAGTGATGATTAAAAAATCCATTACATTTGGTTGAGCTGGAGGCAGAGCTGCAAGATTAATCTGTGGAGCAGGGATTTCTTTGTTCATTTTAATATGGTGTTTCTTCCAACGGAAATCTGGTCATTTCAAAATAAATTTGTACATACCTTGAACTCAAACATATGTAATTCGATTCCTTTACAATACTCGGCTTAGAACTTGTGACACGTCATAATTTATACAATCATCAGAACAGCTCAATATTACAGCCTTCATGTTTCGATTATCATATAAGCCTCTAAGTTGGAAAAACAAAATCTTAACAAAGTGACCTTAGTAGTTAATGTTAGCCTACGGATATACTCTATATTGTACTCGAAGATGGAAAAAAAAGTCATACTATTCAACAATAGAGAACTTCAATTGGATTACACGCTCACAACTAAATATATAGGATGCTACCACTAGGCTAGAGTATTGTAGGCGTATCCGAAAGTGACTGTACTCTGACCATATTCAGCCAATTACAATGATAGAAATCTTGACCTTTTCAATTTTAAAAAGGTTGATTCACGTTATGCTTTTATCTTTAAAGGGTCAAACGGTATAATCAAATGTTAATCAAGAAGAGAGTACGTGAAATCATTTCACTCAAAACTTCAGATGATTACGAAATGATACAAATTTTGTAATAATATTTACTATCTATAAAATGAAAATATCGAAAAGAAAAAAAAAATGTTTTAGACCAACCCCACCCGATGCTCTTCCACCTGTATAAAAATTACCCGTTTTGAGTTATAACATGTTACCCAACCCACCGGACATTCAACCTATAGACAGTATGCATCACGTAACGCGAAAATGTCACAAGTCACTACTATTCTAATCAATTGAGGACGCTTAACTATGACAAAAAGAATATCTGATTACACAGCCCATCAAATGCGCAGTAACAACTTACAACCCTCCTCTTTTGAATACTTAATTCATCTGTTCTCACACCAATCAGCAATACAGAGAAAAGAGAGGTATTTTACCTTTGTGAACTCCAAACACTTTAATAGCCCATTGAACACAACACATAATATGCATGTAAATTGATGTTAGTGTTGCTAGAAATTTTATCAAACACTTTGTAGGCAATGATTTAATAGCCCCTAAACCTAAGCTTTGTGAACTCAAATTTTAGTCAAAATAATCCGCTAAACGTAAGCTTTATGAACCTTATCGATATTAGGTCAAAATGATCCTTTAAACCTAAAGTTCATTGACTCAAATACGCAATCAAATCAACAATCAAACAAGTAAATTGAACACAAATACAAACGAATACACAAAATTTCAGGCAACTAACATAATATCTTGCTAATTAAATGAAATTAGCTCTTAATATTTAGGGATTAGATATAACCTCCGAAAAATTAGGTCAAAATAGTGAAAATGAGATTCGGAAGATGTCAGCCATGGCGGAATAGTGAAAATTAGCTCTTAACATAATGTCAACCGTGGTGAAAATGAGATCCGAAAAACTAGGGCAAAATAGTGTGTGTTTTTAGTGTGTGAAATTGTGAAGAACTGAATGATTTTTATGGTGTGTGTTTTTAGTGTGTGTTTGGTGTGAATTAGGGGGAAGAAGATATGAAAGAAAAATGATGTATCCGTGTTTGGTAAAGATTTTATATATTTAGTTATTTTGTCAGTTTAAGTCCCTGCACTTTTAAGTGTTAGATAGCAAAATAAGAATCATATATTTGTTCAAGTGAGTGACGAATAGTTTCGTGACTATCAATCCAAAAATAGTGACGAAAATTTCGTGACTAACAACCATAACAAGAAATGAGCTACACAGTGACGACAGTACTTTACTTAGTGACCGATACTTTCGTCACTAACGTGTATGTTAATGACAACTTATTACTTCGTCACTAAATATATGCAAGTGACGAGATATAGTGACGACAATTTTAAATCGTCACTGAATTGTGTTTTTAGTTACGAAAAATATATGTCGTCATTAAATTCTCGTCACTATAGCCCCTTTTTTTTGTAGTGTACTTTTCTAATTATTTTTGTTTCAGGGAGAACAAATATCGGTCAGTGATAAGGAATTAAAACGTAAGTTTTTTAGGGGGTCATATTAATCCCTAAACTAGTATATTTATGATCAAATATTACCTAAATTCGCTGCTTTTCACTTTTTAGGTACGTTGGAAGCACAAGCTGGAAATTAAGCATATTTGTACAAAAAGGGACGGGAAAACGAAGAAAATGATCAAGTCGAGAAAAAGTCTGGAAAAGGGCTTCAGACGGCATCACAATTCCTTAGTGACGCTGTCACTTATTACTGAAGATATCAAAATAGCCCAGATTTAACAAGCGACGGCTTAGAGCATACTGAAGACTCCAACAAGTGACGGAGTCACTTGTTAATGAAGATCAAAGTCCAAGCCAAATATACAACGTGCCTGCATAGAGCTTTTACAAAGGGACGGAGTCAGAAATTAGCTGACGGCATCAGAAGACCCTGAGCGACGCCGTCACAAACCGATCAAGACTATCACAACATGTGCGCGAAGTAGCTGATACTATTTTTGGCCATATCTTTTGCATACGAACTCAATTTTAGGCGATTCAAAAAAGGAAACGATCGGGATGAAAAAATCTATGATTTGATGAAAAAGGCATCACGACACCGTCACTACTTAGATCTGACACCGTCACATCGGTGCGACAGTAAAATCAACTATAAATATAACCTCATAACTTCACTTTTTGTAAGCCCTAAACCCTATATCTGATTCTAGAGTTTAGGTAGGTGTTTTTCCAGCAACTTAGACAATTTTAATCACTCCATAAACATCTTGTAATGGTTTGTTGATTCTACCTTAATTCATGTCTTCAATTATCATTATTGTTGCTTATTATTCATTGATTATGTTTGGCTAAATCACCTAGTGTTTGCTTATGATTGTATGAAACTTGTATATAATTGATTAGATATTATTGTTTTCTTATTGATGCTTGTGTCTATATTCATCATTAAGGTGTGACAAATTCAGTAAGGCTAATTGATTTAGTTTATAATTCTTGCATCCTACTGTCTCTTGTTTGATTGGTTGTTCGCGTTAGAATAGGAAAACTGGCTTGTTCATTATGTATGCGAGCTTGAACGTCCTAATACCGTATGTTATGTCCTAGAGTGCACTAGTAGACTTTTTCGTTGTATTTATTGCGTGAATTGTGATTGTTGATAATGAGAGATTTGGGGGAGATAACTTAGGTTACTTGGCGATCCCGGTTTTCTAGAGGAGATCAATGCATCGATAGAGTTAGGGAACTAGGCATCACCCTACGTATAATAATGGAACACAATGCGCCAATTAGACAAGGATTTGACAATTCAGTATGTAGAATTGGATAACTAGCAAGGAGTAATACATCATAGGTAGATAAGCTTCACTTCCCTTGTAGAACTCTAATTTAATTTTATGCGTATTAGTTTAGTTAAAATAGTTTAATTAGTAGTATAAAGCAAACCCCCACTCCTAAACCCGGAATTTACTTTCTTTCAATACAAATTTAAAAATACAAAAAGAATCATACCTCATCTTAAACCTATTCGTCATACATCTCGACCTTCCCAAATCTATTCCCCTAGAGAATGATCAATCCCCCGAGTCTTACCTATATTACACTACAACGGTTAGGTACACTGCCTAGGAGGATTGTAAAACTTCTTCAGAGGGTTACATCCACCGCTATCAAGTTTTTGGCACCGCTGCCGGGGAATAAATTAGGTTCGATTTCTATCTCGTTTAGGTCTACTCACTAGATTTCTATCAAGTGAGATTTTCTTTTTTTTTTTAGCTTTCTAGTAGTCTAACTCCTTCTTTGTGCCCTTTGTTTGTAAATTCTATCATTTGCAATCCTGGTGGACGATAACCTTTTTTTCCAAAACCCTCATAACCCACAACCTAACCGACACCAAAACCCACAAGACCCACCGAGAGCCCGTACTCTTGGTGAGTACTCTAAACCAAGCCACCAAGGCTATCGAAACACCATTGAGCTTCCTAAAGAAGCCAATGTAGCCCACCTGCGATCGGACACCATCTGGTGGTGCAAAACGGATGTGCATTCTACGGACATAGGTCCGAAGACCCGATCCAACAACTGAAGGATTTTCTCAAAATTGTAGATTCCATTGACCTTAATGGTGCCACTAGAGATACTACCCGTTTGAATCTCTTCAGTTTCTCTCTTCGTGACCAAGCTATCCATTGGCTTGATCGTTTACTCGCAGGACCCATCTCTACTTGGGATGATCTCACCACTCGTTTCCTCGCCCAGTTATTCACACTAGGAAGAACTAGTAAACTTCGTAATGACATCTTGATGTTCCAACAACATCATGATGAATCACTCTATGATGCGTGGACTCATTTCAAGGACTTACTCTAAAAGGTCCCTCATCACGGTATCAATCTTTGGCTTCAAGTTCAAATCTTTTACGATCGTATTGACAAAGCCACCCAAAAAACCATTGATTATACAGCAGGCGGGAAACTTAACAAATTAAGTGCTGAAGAAGCATGGGAAACCATCGAGGCTTTAGCCCAATACGAAGATGAAGAATGGGACGACCCAATATTTTACGAAAAAGGAAGTCTTGACTACATAAATGGAGGATTTGTGTCTCCCGAGAGACCACACCAGGAAGCATTTAAAGGGTGAATGTTGAATTTTATTGTTGATTAGGAGGATCAAATCAAGCAGTTGGAAGATCGAATGAGGGAAATAAATGAGGTTTTCATGAAACTCGTTGATAACTTAATTAGAGTTTTGAAAGAAAAGATGGAGAATAGGAGAGTTGAACAAGCTCATTCCTTAGAACTTGCAAAAAACTATTAAATTTCCATCTCACACGTATACAGCTATACCATAACCTCTGAATCACTCAAACCAACCCTGATGCATAGGGTCTCTATGATTTCTAAAACCGAACCGATTATCCATAAAACCTCTCTCCAATATTCTAACTTCAGAACGCCAACACTCCACTTCTTCGATGAAAACAAGTTTGAGTACGAAGACGAAGATGACGTTGAAATAAATAAGATGGGAACCGGAATGGATGAAGAATCGTTGGAGCATACTCTTTATAAAAATGACAAAAACTCAAATCTTTGTCATAAATTTTTTCTAACTTCAAATCCACCCCTCAACCTAAAGGATTTGGGAACCTACAAATGAAGGCGGTGGACTCTTTCCCCACTCAAACACCACCTTCATCTCAAGTGGAATATTTGCATCCTAATGGTGTGTATCGCTACTATCACCCGCACTTAATTTTAAGTGTAAGGAAAACCTCCATTTTATCTGTTAAATAAGGGTAGAGTCAGGCTCGTAAAAAACAAGCGCTTCTCGGGAGGCTACCCGAGCATATTTTATTTACTTTCTTTTAATTTTGTTTTTATGATGTTTGCATGCTACTATTTGATTATTATTGCATGATTAATGTGTATGGGATTATGCTTTATTTTGCATTTGACTTCGTCTCATTGGTAATTAAAGGTACTTTGCATGAAATAAGTGTAGGGAAGATCATATGTGGTTAATATGAACCTAAAATGATTATGTGATGATTTATAGGTTAATTCTTTGCATGTTTGTCTGTCTTACTGTGTCAATACTTGTGAATATGTTTTATGAGTTTCTGCAGGAAAACGGACTTTAGAAAATTGGTTTTTCTAGCAAAATTTTTCAGAAAACAAAACGAAACAAATTTGTCAGGTTAGTATGACGGCCTCACGGTTTACACTTGGCGGCGTCAGCTACTGTAGCACAGTTTTTCCAGATTTTTGTTAAATGTCTAAAATTAACTTTTGAAAATTTTCCAAAATTTCTTAAATGTCCAATACTCATGTATGTTATTTGTATTTACATTCTACAAGTGTCCTATCCTTTAATTGTTTTGTTATAGTTTTATTTATAAATATGGAATTACATCTTGTTGTGACTTTTCTTTGCTCGGTTTGATGCTTTGGTTGTTGTTTTCGTATTGAATTACATGTTATATTGGAAAAGAAACCTATCATTCGACAATGTTACTATCTTGGAGGAGGATTTAGCCGTATTTCTACACAGTCCATACCGAGCTAATCAGGGGAGTACTAGTTTTTTCTCTTTTATTTACTTCCCATTATAATAACTTTGATACTTTCGGGGAACATTGGGGACAATATTCAGTTTAAGTGTAGGGAGGAAAAAATGGATACCTTAGAAACTAATTGCTCGCTTGATATTTGTCTTTTCCTTAGTAATAGTGTAATAAACTGAAAGAAATACTTGTTAGGGTAATTTTAGCACCAAATTTTTAAAATTTTATGACATTTATGAGCAAAACTTTAGTATTAATAAAGTGTCTCATGGATAAGAGTTATATGATTACCACAAAAACCCTTACCACTCAAATTCTACCCCCAAAATGTGAGGTTCGCATTTAGATCTTTAGGATAAAAAGCATTAAATTTTAATACTTATTGAGTGTACCGGTAGTATATAGAATTCTAGAACTCGTTTTGTGATGCATTCCGAGATCGCTAGTGAGACTACGTTCATGTAGTTAGGATTTACTAAATGATAAGATGCATTTGGATAACCCTTGTTTTAAACTAGTTTAAATAATTACATTGGCCACATCGGTTGAGTAATTACATCACACCCTTGCGATATACTCATTTTTAGTACACGATACTCTTAGTTAACCCCTCAGAGCCTATCTTTTTGAGGTTCTCGTGATGTTCTGGTTTCTGGAATATTAATGAAAAGCATTGTTTACAATCCACACCCAAATGTTACACCAAAGTCTCCTTAGCCTTACTTGTATGCACTCATCTTTAATGCATTGTTGTAATATTTTAAACCCTTAGTTCAGTTATCTAGTTGATTACACGTCGAGTCATATCTTGTGTAAATACAGTTTTGGGACGATTGGATTAAGTAGTATTTTATGGAGTAACGGGAAGGAATTTCTAATTTAAATTCCCTTACCTATATAATTAATTACTCCAAGTTTTTTGATCCTCACAATTCAGGTCATTAGTTTTGTCTAATAAAAACTAAAGTTTTGGGATGCTACTATAAATCAATGATGTTATGTTTTGCGGATGGTAGAGTAAGAGTGTTTAAAAAATTTAAAAATAAATAAAAAATAAAGAAAAATAAAAAAAAAACATACAGGCTATCATCTCGCCTCTATCCTTTATCTTTTATCGTTTATTTTTAAGTCAAGTATTAAGTTAGTTTAGTGAGTCGAGTAGCAACTCCTCGTTTTACATGCAATTAGCTTAGATTTTTGACTTGCCACTAGTAAAATTCCCTCATATCAAACAAACATGTGTTTTTCCATACCCTTACACCTAACATTACAACCCTTTAAAAGCCCTATTTGATAGTTTATCTTAGGTGCTTACGCCAAAGCGCTGGAGGTTTGATCTAGTCTCAAGCCTATGGTAATCTATGTGCTATGATAGGTAGAGAGTGTTATCTTCTATTTCCATACATGTTATATTCATTATATACCCGAGAGATGAGAGAATCCAAAAACCATATTTGAGGTGCTAGTGTATAATTTCCGTGCATGTTATGACTATTGTAGAGTTTGTATTTGTCATAAACTATTTTAAACTAATGTTAAATGACCCCTAACTTGTAAATTGATTATATAAAACCATATTTGCTTGAGGACAAGCAAATCATAATTGTAGGGATATTTGATAAGGATTAAAAATATACGTTTTTAGGGGGTCATTTAAGCCCTAAACTAGTGTATTTGTGATCAAATATTACCTAGATTCGTTCCTTTTCACTTTTTAGGTACTTTGAAAGCACAAACTGGAAATCAAACATATTTGTACGAAAAGGGACGAGAAAACGATCAAGTCGAGAAAAAGTCTGGAAAAGGGCTCTAAACGGCGTCACAATTCCTTAGTGATGCCGTCACTTATTACTGAAGATATAAAAACAACCCAGATTAAACAAGCGACGGCTCAGAGCATACTGAAGACTCCAACAAGTGACGGCGTCACTTGTTAATGAAGTTCAAAGTCCAAGCCAAAATTACAACGTGATGGCACAGAGCTTTTACAAAGGGATGGCGTCAGACATTTGCTGACGACGTCAGAAGAGCCTGAGCGACACCGTCACAAGCCGATCAAGACTATCACAACATGCGCGCGAAGTAGCTGATACTGTTTTGGCCATATCTTTTGCATATGAACTCGGATTTAGGCGATTCAAAAAAGGAAACGATCAGGACGAAAAAATATACGATTTGTTGAAAATGCATCGCGACGACGTCACTCCTTAGAGCTGACGTAAGAGTAAAACCAGCTCTAAACCTTAAGTCCGATTCTAGGGTTTAGGTAGGTGTTTTTTCAGCAACTTAGAGGGTTTTAGTCACTCAATAAACATATTGTAATGGCTTGTTGATTCTACCTTAATTCATGTCTTCAGTTATTATTATTGTTGCTTACTATTCATTGATTATGCTTGGCTAATTCAAATAGTATTTGCTTATGATTGTATGAAACTTGTATATAATTAATTAGATCTTACTGTTTTCTTATTGATGTTTGTGTCTATCTTCATCATTAAGGTGTGACAAATTCAATAAGGCTAATTGATTTAGTTTATAATTCTTGCATCTTAGTGCCTCTTGTTTGATTTGTTGTTTGCATTAGAATATGAAAATTGGCTTCTTCATTATGTATGCGAGCTTGAACGTCCTAATAACGTATGTTATGTCCTAGAGTGTACTAGTATACTTTTTCGTTGTATTTATTACGTGAATTGCGATTATTGATAATCTGAGATTTGGGGAAGATAACTTAGGTTACTTGGTGATCCCGATTTTCTAGAGGAGATCAATACATTCATAGAGTTAGGGAACTAGGCAACACCCTACGAATAATAATGGAATACAACGCGCCAATTAGACAAGGATGTGACAATTCAGTAGGTAGAATTGGATACCTAGCAAGAAGTATACATCATAGGTAGATACGCTTCACTTCCCTTGTAGAACCCTAATTTAATTTTCTACATATTAGTTTAGTAAAAATAGTTTAATTAGTAGTATAAAGCACACCCCCACTCCTAAACCACAAATTTACTTGCTTTCAAAAAAAATATAAAAATACAAAAAGAATCATCCCTCATCTTAACCTATTCATCATACATCTCGATCTTCCCAATACTATTCCCCTAGAGAATGATCAATCCCTCGAGTCTTACCTATACTACACTACAACGGTTAGGTACACTGCCTAGAAGGATTGTAAAACTTCTTCAGAGGGTTACATCCATCGATATCAGTCAGTGAGATTTTTGTCAAACCTCACTAGCTTGAACCTCTTTTTAGGATCTCGTGCTTCGGTTGTTGAACCGACTCCCTACTTAGATAAAAAAAACTCTTTGTCTTCAACGGTGTTGTAAAAATCGGTCATGGCGGTCGATATATCAGGGCCATGGTGGTTGGCGGCGGTCCACCGCCACGCCAATTCACATATCAGTCATAGTTAAAATCAGCGTTTGGCGGTCAAAATCGGTCTAGGCGGCGGGTCGGTCAACGCCAATCAACTTCAGATCTAGTTTGTTTCTTTTTTTTTCTTTTCTTTTTTTTTATATTCACGCTGTCAACCTCGATTTTCTTGATTTTGTTTTAATTTGAGCTAGTGGTAGTTTTCTTGAAGTGGAAGGGTTGAAGAAGGTGATAGGGAGAGAGTTGAAGAAGGCGAAGAGGAGTGTGTTTTTGAGGCTGTGTAACCTTAATATATTATTAGGTTTATTGGCCCATTAAAAAGTTTATAAGACCCAACAAATAACTTAGTGGCTTTAATAAAAGTATACCAAAAAAATTAATCAAAATCACACATAATGTAAAGTTTGCAAAATATACAAAAGATATATAATTAAAAATAATAAAATTAATATTGCTAATATTTATTTTTTTTAAATAAATTTCTTTATCGTCACCGAGACTGATATAACGTTTGAAAATGGTCGACCGTTGCGATACCGCTAACCGATTTTTACAACCTTGGTCTTCAATGAACTCTAAAGATGTTATGCTAAGTATTTTACTCAGCGACTTCTTAAGATAATTATGCTATTTTATGTTAAAATCTAACCAAAGATTATTAGATCCTGAATTTCCCAACAGTTATATATAAAGAGTAAACATATTTTTCTAAAAACTTGAAAAATAATTACTCAGAAATTTCTCATATACCTTTAATTAAAAATAAGGTAATAGCATATATCAATAAATAATAGTTTAAAGAGTAAACTACACCATTCGTCCTTGTGGTATACGTTGATCATCAAGTTTCGTCATTTGACAAAAAAAATTGCACCGTTGGTCCTTAACTGCGAAACGTTAGACATCGTTGGTCCCTCACCCTAACTGGTTGGACTTACGGGCGTTAAGCCTTGTTAAGTGGAGGGTATATTTGTCTTTTTACCATCTAACATCATCTTCTTCTTCCTCCATCAATCCATCTTCATACCCATTCTAAACAAACACACTAACACCACCACCATTATCACCATAACCCATCACCAAACACAAAATTCATTTCCAAGTCCTATTTTCATCCACCACACTCAATATATTACTCAGAAATTTCTCATATACCTTTAATTAAAAATAAGGTAATAGCATCTATCAATAAATAATAGTTTAAAGAGTAAACTACACCATTCGTCCTTGTGGTATACGTTGACCATCAAGTTTCGTCCTTTGACAAAAAAAATTGCACCGTTGGTCCTTAACTGCGAAACGTTAGTCATCGTTGGTCCCTCACCCTAACTGGTTGGACTTACGGGCGTTAAGCCTTGTTAAGTGGAGGGTATATTTGTCTTTTTACCATCTAACATCATCTTCTTCTTCCTCCATCAATCCATCTTCATACCCATTCTAAACAAACACACTAACACACCCACTTTTACGGGCGTTAAGCCTTGTTAAGTGGAGGGTATATTTGTCTTTTTACCATCTAACATCATCTTCTTCTTCCTCCATCAATCCATCTTCATACCCATTCTAAACAAACACACTAACACCACCACCATTATCACCATAACCCATCACCAAACACAAAATTCATTTCCAAGTCCTATTTTCATCCACCACACTCAATATCTTCATCCACCCACTCAAAACCATAAATTCAAAAGCATATAAACTGGAAAACCATTTTCATCCACCACACTCAATATCACTCAATGTGTCCATCTGAATACTAACTGAACCACTTGACGTAGCAACCAATACTTGTCCTGAAGTATATGAGTTTGGATTCGTATGTCTCTCATCCAAATGACCCTTGTTATTTTGTTGATGATCAATTGGAGATATCACTTGAGAATCAAGATGGGCACCATCAGATCCAGTCAAAGAGGAAGACGAAACATGAATCTACACAAGAGTAAAAATGTGAATTTCATATATCAATCTACCTAGTCCAATAAGCATCATCATGAAGAATATTTGACAATAAACCCTCACCTTCACCACTCACTACCAATCTTCATTATAAATATTCACCACTTCCACCACCACCTTCGAACATCAACCTCGCCACCGCCATCAACCCAGAGCGCCGCGCCTCCACCATCACACTCGACCAGATCTGCACCTTCACAGGTGGTCTGCATCTTCGCCAACGCCTCCACAGCGACCACATGTCCGGATCGCACGAGGTCTTTTTATATTTTCTAAATCGTTTTTGTTCATAACTTGAGGTTTGATGTGTATTGTTGTTTCCAGATTTTTGGTTTATGTGTTATGATTTATTGTTTGATTTTAATTTATGATGATAAACATTTAAATATCTTTGGGTGAATATTTGCAGGAATGGATATTTGGAAAAATGATAAGAAAATAAAAATGATAAATTTATAGTTATTTGATAATGAATATAACAAGGAACTGATAATGTTTTTGTATAAATGTGTTATATTCTTTTCAAATAATTATAAATTGGGTGATTTTGATTTGATTTAAATTGGATTAGAGTTATATGTATTCTTGATTGGTGGATGAAAATGGGATTTGAAAATGGATATTGTGTTTGGGTGGATAAAGATGGATTGATGAGGAAGAAGAGGATTTGAAAATGGATATTGTGTTTGGGTGGATGAAGATGAAAGTGCTTATTATTAATCTTGCTTATATATATATATTTTTTATTTGGCCTATGTGTTGGAACTCGACTTATTTGTTTAAAATGAAAAGAAAAAAAAATAGCAAATTTACAGTTATACCCTCGACTTAAATAGGCTTAACGCCCGTTACTCACGCCAGTTAGGGTGAGGGACTAACGCTGAGTAACGTTTCGCAGTTAAGGACCAACGGTGCAATTTTTTTGGTCAAAGGACGAAACTTGATGGTCAACGTATACCACAAGGACGAATGGTGTAGTTTACTCTAGTTTAAATATTTTTTTTTTAAATATTCCTCATTTTTCGGTTAACACATAAACTTTATTTTATCGCAATAACTACAAATTAAATTTTTAAAAATTACTATAAAAGTCATACCAGAACTGCAAGTTAAAAAGTATAACTATACACCGTTGTTATGCGCTTTATACAAGTATTAAAACAGCCATTCCCCACATCGGTTCTTCCTAAAAAAATGAATCAAACCAAATCACCTATGCAACATGTTAGTGAGTATAGCTAATACATGTTAATCCTTAAAATTCAAGTGGAAACAAATTCAAGAAATAACAACGGTTGCATACGATAGCTTCATAGCGGCATACAATATTTATTGGAAAATATCAGTCGCAACTTGTGAGTTTAAATTCTCATAATTCAAATTGCGCACACACAATAACGTCACATGGTAGCCGGCATGACTCGTAACGAATGCACAACTTGCCGACTTAACCATTTTACATATATGTTTAAGGCTTTTAGTTTCGCATAAGTTTTAAATAGTCGGCTACCTTTGTAGTAAGGGAAAAACAACAATAACATGTCATCAAAGAAATATTTGCCTAAACGTTTTCTATTATTACTCCCTCTTTTTCCCTTTTCACATATTGAGTTGAGATCCGTATATAACTTATATTTTTCATAAAACCAATGAACCCATTCATTTTTTATTTAAATTAATAAAAAATCATTTTCCATCTTTTTTTTAAAACAACATATCTTGCAAACGGTAAATCTTCAAACTACAAAAAATACACCATCGTGACGAGAATTAAATTATTTTTCTATAGATATACATTGTTATATATACTTTCGACGAAGTTTTTTTTTGTTTTTTTTTAAATTTCGCCCAGAAAAATCACATGTGATTCGTAAAAATCAAATCACATGTGATTTTAACAAATCACATGTGATTTTTACAAATCAAATGTGATTTTTCTGAACGAAATTTTTAAAAAAAAAGTTCGTCGAAAGTATATAACAATGCATATCTATAGAAAGATAATTTAATTCTCGTCGAGATGGTATAATTTTTTGGTGTAACGATTAACGGTTTGTGAGATATTTAATTTTTAAAAAAATGATGAAAGTTTATTTTTTTATATTTTAATAAAAAAAATTGAGTGGCTATGATTGTTTCATTTGTTTTATGTCAAATATTAGTTCTATATTGAACTTTTGACTTCTAACTATTAGGAATTTAAACACATCAAATATAGCATCAAACTAAAATTCGTAGCTCAAGTAAAGTGTGTTAATCATATTCGCAAATTTGAGAGCAACAATAAAAGTGCTATAGTATTTCCACATCCAATTAATAGACCTTTTATTTTAAGGATATCATAAAACTATAACCAAAACGTATACATTACGTCTACCATAAAATAATTAAAAGAATCGTGTCTAACAATATGTTTAATTCGATCATTAACATGCTACCGAACATGTGTAAAGTCTAACATATGGCAAATGACCAAAATGCCATGACGAGTGCAACACCACTAGCAACACAAGCCATGTCAAGCCTTCTTTCTCTTCTCTCCGTTTTCTCATTTCTTTCCCTCCTCCTTCGAATATACTCATCGTACCTCACTCTACGCCCTTCACCGCCGTTACACTGCCGCTTAGCCGCGGTAATAAGTCCTTGCAAAATTACCATACTATCCTTTCCACTTAAACACTTGCCATCCATGTCAAGTATAGTTAAACTTACCCCACTTACATTTACCTCCTCACCACCCTGTTTAAGACCACATGTAACTACTATGTTACAATTTATATATTCGTTATCATGTTTGATAACGATGGCGAAAGTTAACTCTATGTCAGTAGTCAACCAGTTTCTTTGTACGGAAACTGGTTTCATACTTGATAGGTTAACTGCGCGTTTCTGAGTTGGGTCAATCATGATCCAACTCAGAGTCATATGATTTTCAAGATTCGATAATAATATATCTTGATCATTGAATAATTTCATGGTGGATGAATTGAGTTCTTTTGGTTCTAGAAGATCAATACGAAAAGGGGAGGTTTGGAACCAATCACTAGGTGTGGTATTGGTAGATTCTACCTTTGAGAAGATTAATTTGTCGTTGTATTTAAGATCAACGGACGAGATAATTTGTGTAGTTTGTGAAAGTGATGTGACGCTGATGAGACAGTTTGTGGGCGATGGGAATACGTCCGAGTAGAATGATCGGTGAGTGGAAGGGAAGTTTGAAATGGTTTTAGTGACCAAAGGGTCATTTGTGGATGGCCAATTCGAAGAACATATATCGGACCATAGTTTATGGTCCGAACAAAGGGATTGTAGCTGGGACGATGCGCAGCCGGCTGTGGCTAGTGTTTGGCCGTCGAGTCGGGTCAAAATGTTGGTTTTGATTATGTCTTCATGTATATCGGCAATTGCCATTGTTTTGTTTGTATGAGAATGGATTTGTGAAGATGTGCAAATATAGTAATGGTATTTATATACTATATGGTTTTCGAAAGTTTTACTTTTATATGTTTCGTTTTAGGTCCTTGTAGTTATATATAAGACACATAATACTATTTATTTTAATATTAAATTTTGATATACATGCATATACGTATGACCATATAGTAAGGACAAAAGCTGTATGACTTTCGATCAACAACTTTGTCAATTACATAGTATGATTGTATATTAAAATATATATATAACTCGATCCCTAATATCGCATGAATCTTTTATTCACGATAATTTTATAAAAGTCTCAATCGAATTCGAAGACTTTTTATAATGTGTTAGATAATTTCCTTAAATAAAACGAGCATATGTATGCAAATTGCATAAACAAATATCACGAGTTAACAATATATTTGGTGTACTACTATTTGGTACCTACTACCTAGTTTTCTATTTATTGTTTTCTAAAAGTACGTTATTTTAGAAATTTATATAGCAAATGATAAATTTAGAATCTGTTATGATCTGTTTGTTTATTTACTTATTTTTCGAAAATAACGAAAGTCAAATGACAAAATCCGAACAATGCCTGCACGGGTTTCCATTTACACAATTAAGATAAGGGATGACTTTTATCCAATAGAAAAATAAATAGTGAAGAATAAAATAAAAATAAGGGTCAAATTTGTTAGCTGGATTTAAACTATTTTAAATACAGCAAGCCACAAATGTTACAACATATTTGACTTTATATGTATACGGCTAGTTAACCCTCATTAATGATAATATAATCTAAGGTTTACGTCTGGTCAATATGCTTGATCTAGCTACTAAAATGTTCGTCGTCAAAAAGAGCGCAGGAAGAAAAAACATCTCCGATCCTGAGCTTATCAACGCACTCAGCACTCATGAACGAAATCAAAACTAAAAATCGAATACCTAAATGACTAAAAACACAATTTTTATTAACAGAATGCATTTAGAAATAATCGAAAAGTTTTACTAAAATTCGCACTACATTCACACAAATGAAGAACGATAAAGAATCACGTCCTTTGGAACATCGAGGCATTTAAATTAGTGTTTTCTAATTTGCAAACATTTCTTATAGTTACTTATTTAATTATCATTCTTTCATATTATGTAGCCTGGATATACTAATATTAATCAATTTATCTGTTTACATAAACTCAATTCAAAGCTGTTTTGGTCTAAACGCTACTTGATTCATCATTTATAAATTTGACACATTAAAACTGTGCAGCTTGTATATCTAAATATATTTTAAAGATTTCTTCGAAAGAGTCAATATGTCCGAGTGGTTAAGGAGACAGACTTGAAATCTGTTGGGCTTCGCCCGCGCAGGTTCGAACCCTGCTGTTGACGTTGTTTTATTTTTTATTTTTGAGCCTTAAAAACGGCATAAGGCTTTTTTTAAGCTTATATTTTTTAACATAATTTTAAAGCCAGTTCAGGAGTACATAAAAGCATATAATGGAGTAAAAGGCCAAAAAGAACAAATAATCTTTTCTCAAAATCAGCGGAGCAGAAGTGGAGAATATGAGAGAGGAGGGAGTGGTCACCTAATACCCTAGGTGTCACATCACCTCTATCCAATAAAAACCATACAACTCAAAACTACCTAATTTTACCCTATCACTACCCTAAGTGGAGGGAGTGGTAACCGATCCTACCCAATTCTACCCTAACCCCATAAAAACACATACACTCACACAAGCAACCCTTCATCAAGCTCGGCTTCGTATACCGAAATTGCTACCCAATTTTGCTACCCTAGGTGGTGGCGGCGGTGTTACCGCTCGGGTAAGGGTACCCGAATCCCTTACCCGAGACCACTCCCTCCTCCCTGATTACATGTCAACTTATTGTGGAGAATATGATTACATGTCAGCTATGTCATTATACATATCAACAAGAAAATTGACATGACATTTACCTGTAAATTTTCCATAATGTTTCGACCAAAAAGGTATTGTATAGACAGATAAGAACAGATTTGAAAGTTCGTGGCAATATATGAAACACTTTTCTGGTTCACGTCACAACATAAGGCGCTGGGAAAAATTCACGTTGCTATTTTTTACCAAAACATTAACATCCGAATTGCTTTCTTAGGGCACGTTAAAGATATATTGAAAAGATATCTTTAACCCCCCATCATTTTTTTATTTTTATTTTTATTTTGTTAATAGAATTGATGGTTAGTAGTTAATGGTTTGAGTCGTGCAGTGAGATTCAAGCGGGTAGTATGCTTTTTTCGAACCTTCGTCTTTAAGGAATAAACTACTCATTTTTTTCATTTCGCCTAAGAGAAAAACCTCATTGGCAAGCATCAAACCCGAACCTCCAAAGGAAACAACCCTTCAAGATTACCTCTGGTGGCCACCCCAAATGTACACACTTAATGAGGTTTGAACCTTTCACCACTTGTTTGAAAATCAAAAACCTTATCACTAGATCATTTGATGGTGGTTCACCGTCACGGTAGTTTAATGATACATTTTGAAGGTGGCTAGAGAATAATAAGTTTCGAAACAGTCTTTACTAGTCGCTTATATTTGAGTCAAAAATTGACTTCTTCGAATATGCAAAAATGCAATAAACATCAATACATCATATACCTGTTTATGTAAAAGACTTCATTAATCGTAATACACATTTTTAAAAACTTAAGAACCAATAGTTTTAATCTTTGCACATACATCTTAGAGTTTAATCTTAGGGTGTGTTTGGTTAAGAGAATTGAAGATGAAGAAATGGAAATGGCTTTAATTCTCGTGTTTGGTAAGCCAGAGAAATGGAAAAGCTGAAAAATTGGAGAAATTGGTGGAGAAATGGAGAGAGTTGAGTAGTGTAATTTAAGTAGCCCCATTTCTTTTAATTTTGTGGAGAAATTGGAGAAATGGATTAATTTTTTTGAAAAAATGTTATTTTTTTTTTGTTTTTTTTTTTTTTTTTTTTTTTTACATTTAAAAAATATTTTAAAAAATATTTTTTTTTTAAATTATTTTAAAAAAAAATAAGTTTAAAATTATTTTTTTTTAAAATAAGTTTTTTTTAAATAAATACATTTTAAAAAATATTTTTTTAAGTAAATACATTTTAAAAAAATAAGTTTTTTTAATAATTTTTTTTTAAAGAAAGTACATAAATTTTTAAAAAATAAATTTTAAAAAAAAAGGATATATTTTTTTTTAAATATATTTTTTAAATATTTTTTAAGAATTTTTATTTAGACAAAATATTATTTAAATAAAAAAATTTTCATTTCTCGGGTCAAATCTCTGTTGTTACCAAACATTAGAATTGAACAAAATTCTCTACTGATTTCTATTCTCTGAGATTCTATTCTCTACTTCAATTCTTTTATCTGAATTTATCTCTACCAAACGCACCCTTACACTTGCAACTATAGAAATTAAGTATTAAATGTAGAAAATAATTTCTCATACAAAGTTACGAGGATGGACTCTATGCTATTGGATATCGAATGACGTAAAGACAAGATTGACCCTAATTTCGAGATACTTGTACGATATGCTGTAATATTTGTACCATGACTATTTGGTGAGTCAAAGCGTCAATATCATACCGGATTACCGGCCAGGCTAATGAAAGGCCAAGGACGGTCTGATATTTCGTTTTTCTTTTCTTTATTTTGATATATTTTTCCGTCATGTTCATTTTATTAAAACAAAAAAATATAAACTGAGACTTTTATATATGTAAAAGGTTTAAAACAAAAAAACTACAAAAAACATTTAAAAAAAGAAGAAAAAAATGTCTATTATTTTCTTCAAATTCTTCCCACCCACCATATCAACATACACTAAAAAAACACAACACAAACACAAACACAAACCCACTTTTAATAGATTAAGGGGGGAAATTCCAACCTCACGCACGCCACTCAGCTGGTTTTGGGTTTTGGCGAGGTGCACCACCGATGCAGTAATGAGGAAAATGGCAAGGGCCACGTGAGATTGGCGAGCCATACTCGCCACTGCACCTTGTGCTCTAAGAAGAACATAACATGCCATTTAAAAAGTACATAACTGTTAGTGCATATATGTAAACATTTAAACTAAACGCTCTTTTAGGTTTTAATAATGACAAACAAGTAACATCTATACTATCTAATATATGAAAATACTGTACCACCACCCTAAAGCACAGCATTAAATTTTATTATTAAAAACCCTTCCATATTTAGCACAAATGTACAACACCCAAATGCATCCTAAAAATTATCATGTGCTGATCATGTGACCTTTTTCCCACCCTTCCTTCTCAAGTTTCATTTTATTCCGGTCAACACACATTCATGTCCACCAACATTGTTTCCTCACAAATGTGGCAACTAATTAAAACCTTTAATTGTGCGTTTCAATCCATTCAATCAAACTTTGAATCTGTCCATTTTTCTTGCCCAATACGTTCAATACATATATCACCTCTCAAAATAGTTGAATCGCTGGCATCAATTTTATTTGGTAAGTATCTTGATTTTGAAATAATTGTTTTAATTCTTATTTGGTTTATGTTAATTTTTGTAGTGATTTTAATGATTTTATATAATGTCCAACAAGAACCCTAAAAAAAATTTGGGTCTTTTTTATTCTTTTTGGTAATGATCTTAATTTTGGGAATATGAGTATGCAAAATAAGTATTCTGATTCATATGATCCCTAATTTTCAGGGCGACACACATTGTATAAATTAAGGATGTTCGTGTTGATAAAGATGCACACCTCATTTACTTACCTAAGCGTTGAATATCAAATCAAGCAATGACAACCTTTGTTTCTGGGTATATCAACGATTTATCACCTGTTAAGGACAACATCAAGTTACGAGTGCGTATTCTTCGCACTTGGATGCAACCTTTGTTTAGCAAGCCAAATGTGACAACCCGTACTTTCAGGTCATTTCTTGACACGATTTATGCCTCATTATTTCAACATTTATAGTAAACTTGGTTTACTTGTTTCAAATTCGCGTAACCTTGGAGGTTTAGCGGCGAATTCATGATCATGTCATCACGTACATTTCATATGGACTAAGATTAGTCTACATTTCATGGACATCATTTGCATCTCATTAGTTCATTCACGACATTTCATTTCACCTTCAACGCGTAATTTTTATATTTAATAAACTTTATCGCGTGAGTTATTATTTTGTATATTTAACCTGTTACTTTCAAAAATGATCCCGATGTATTTTTAAACTCACATTTAGTTTATAAAAACTATATTTTTAGTTTTCCTAGTGTTTCAAATTTATTTGGTATATTAATCGTAAAAGTTTAATTATTACGACGTTTTCTTAAAAATTTTACGATAATTATTTTTATCACTCAAATTTCACAAGGAAAGTATTTTTACAATTTTTATTATCTCAATACATTCTATTTTGACTTATTAAAAACTTACTTGTACCAAAAACTTCCATTTACCTTTACTTGTACATTTCCTACACATTTACTTACACTTTATCAAATATTTATTTACAAATTATATACAAGTTATTAGAAGAAAAAAAAAAATAATAATACATGAGACACAATCCCCCCATAACCGGCCTATGGGGGGGGATGTATCTTGAATTTGGTACTCAAAATCCTACTTATATATATTTACACACAATCTCACATTTACACTCATTTTCAACTACAATAATTCAAGTTAGATAAAAATCTTTTCTCTCCTTCTTCCTCATCACCAAGAACCGGCCTCATCAAGAGCACAAGGGATCAAAGTTTATTTTTCTAGTTCAAGTGTTTTTACAATCTAGTGTATACTCTTTATAAGGTTTTGAAATAAAAACCAAGAGTATTTAGGCTAATCCTTGTTACTTTCACCTCATCATATTCATTTGTAAGCAAGTTTCTTTCATTTTCATGTTTCCTTTTCATTTTCATATCCATCTTTTCATTTTTGGAGCTTATATGCATGATATGTGATTTATACCATTTATTTCATGATTTTGGAGTTATATATATATATTAGTCATCCTATAAATATTCCCATGGTATTCTTTGGTCTTGATGGTGATTAGGAACCCATGACACCCTAAGAAGGTGTATGGTAGGATTAGATTAGCCTTGGAGTTGATTTGAAGGGATTAGAATAGGTTTTGTCCGAGAAAAACTATTTTCGATAACTATATAATTGTGTTCTGTCCTTAATTCGAATTTCTGGAAAAACCTACTGTTGGTACGACTTTTTGGCCTTGATATTTAGAAAATATACTTTAAAACGAATCCGTGGCCTTTTGAACGGATAAAAACGGACTTATAACGAAGAAGTTATGGATTTTTAAAGTTTGACGACGAAACGTATTATTTTCAGAAAATTCAGCTTTGCTGTTTTTACTTGTTCGGGTCAAAAACGAGCCTTAAGCTTCACAAATTATTTCGACTTCTCAAAAATATATTAGTTTACTTCGATACGAAGCTAAGGACGTATTATACGTAGAAAACGGATTTAAAACGACAAAGATATGGCCGTTTTCATATAGTTGCCGTAAATATTATTTTCTGAAAAACTATATTATTTTTACGTTACAAGTAATTCATTAGCTGTAAAGGCTATGTTTGCGGCTGTTTTTAACCATGATGTGAAACTTTTCGGAACGAAGTGTCTTCTAGTAAAATCAAGTTCATCGGCCATATTTTTCAAAACAAAAAGCTGTTCGTCAAGCAGAGTCATAGTAAATTAATTACGGATGTTCAAACTTGGCCGAAACTCAATTTTCTGCACACAATTAGCAAAAACCACCATCTTTAGCCTTTGATATCTTTATGATCGAGACCTTTTGGACGAAAACTCCTGAACTGAAACTTCTAGATATCGATACAAACTTTCCAAAACCGTCGAGTTCGTTCTCTAACGATCGACGTACACCATTTTACGACTACTTTTCCGGAGTCATTTTTGTTGATTTCATGATTTTTTCCGACGACATTGTTTTGCGACGAAAAGTGGTAATTTCACCAAAAATCATTATAAAACCATTATAGGATGACATTTTGACGTAAAAACATGTAAAGTCATTTTTGATGGGTCAAGACGTCAAAAGAGTATTTTTCGACGACGAGTAATATTTTCAAAACCCGTAAATGGTATAAATAACATACGAAGTGCATGCATAACATTACATTGCAACACATGACATATCATATCATTCGTAATAGGTCAAGATTAACGTATCACATTACATCTCGGTGTACTCACTTTTGTCTTCGCATCATTCCACCAAGTGAGTTCCATAGCCCCTACTTTTACTTGTTTTCATAAATGTTTTGGGGGAGATACATGCTCAATTATTTTCATAACTATCATGATTATTTGAAACTACATGTTTAACTGAACTGAATGTTTAGTCATGCAAAGTAACAGTATTACCATACGTAGTATTTCCATAGTACATTCATTGGACTGATGGTCTTGGTATATTCATTAGACTGATGATCTTGGTACATTCATTGGACTGATGGTCTTGGTATATTCATTAGACTGATGGTCTTGGTACATTCATTGGACTGATGGTCATGGTACATTCATTGAACTGATGGTCTTGGTATAATCATTGCACTAATGGTCATGGAACAATTTGAAACCGTACGAATTAGGTGTTATATTAAGTAACTATGGATACATTAAGTTAGGCACTATCTTGTGAACTCATTTGACGATTTGGGCTTGAACATAAACTATATACACTTTGGCAATGGGTTGTGAATACACAGGTTGCAAGTTTTGTATGGGCGGAACTTGGAACTGAGTGGATTTACGATGCCTTTGCTGCATAAACGATTTTGAAAGGCTTTACATTTCCATTCAAACTCTTTGAACTCACTCAACCTTTGTGTTGACACTTTTAGCATGTTTTTATCTCAGGTTTCTAAGGCATTCACTTCATGGCATGCATTTGGACACATCATGGAGTCGCGATGACGACGCGTCTCACTTGGGTTTTACGTACTTTAAAACATCGTTTGTATTATAACAAACTTATTTCCGCACAAGTTGATTTACAATTGGGACCTACTTTGTAAACTCTGATTATTTTATTAAATCAAACGATGTATTTTCCAAACGACACTTTAGGTCGTTCAATATAACTGTGATTGTGATGCTATGACAGTCAATCCCCAGGAATTCCATTCCGCTGCAAAACAGGTAATTTGGGGGTGTGACACCAAATATTGTTAATATGGAGATGATCGTTTTTGATGAACAGGCAAGCATCTACTTATATTATGCTTCAAATTATACTTTTTATTTGTGTCTTTTTAAATAGCAATGTTTGTTGATGTTTGGCATTTTATATATGAATTGTTATTTTGTATACAAGTTTTGTTTATGTACTAAACTTTAAAATATGCACATTTTTTCTTCTAGAACACTAGGATGCAAGCAACTGTCAGGATGGCGTTGGTCAGTGGTTTCAAACATCAATTAGAAGAGGGCAATGCTGTCATCCTTCAACGGTATAGTCTTGGGGAGATTCAACCAAAGTTCCGCATCGTTAAAAAACCACTCCGCCTAAGCTTTCTTTCGAACACTGTCATAGAAAAGTGCACAGATTTCACCGGTTCTCTTTATGGATTTGACTTTCGTCCCTATGGAAACATTACATCTCTTAAGAATGAGGAAGTTGGCCAGTTTGGTATGTACTATGTAGAATCCTTTTATTTATTTGTATACATTTGTCTTTTGTTTAGTACATGATATGGCAACCAATTGAAACTTTGTGTTTCAACATTATGCAGATGTGATAGGCCAGGTTGTTGCTTGTGATGACCTGGATAATTATGACAAAAACGGCAGGTCTGGAAAGAAGAAACCCATCACAATCATTGATGCTGAGTAGGTCATTCTAACAAACTTTTTACAGTTGCATAAACAATTACAATGTATTTACTGAATTCATAACAATCATATATACAGGGGCAATGAGTTGCCGTGTACGTTGTGGAGTAGTTTTGCTCAACAATTCGCTGATTTTTTGAATAAACTCGATCAACATGGTAAGATCATTGCTGTCCTCCAGCTGGCCATGATGAAAGTCTGGGATGGTACGTTTATATTCTGTTTACATTCAGTTTATTTATCTGCACTAGAGACAATAGGTATAAATCCGAAATCATTTAAATGTTTTGTACATGTTTTTGAATAAACAGGAAAAATGGCCACCCAAAATGGTTTCAATGGAACAAGGTTGTTCCTCTTCAACGACAAAGACTGTATACCTGGCAATGAATTTAAAGATGTAGAATCTTTTAGGAAAAGGTATATTAAACCAATATTTGTATATGTTTTTTAAATTGGTTAATATATTAGCGTTGATATGGTCCATAATAACTTTGGTCTCTTTAACCATACGTAGTTTGGTCGCTGCTCAAGGTACGGAGGATTCTCAACAAACTGCATCACGTATCTCAACTGCTTCAAAGAATTCTACAAAAGATGATTTCGTCACCAAATACCTGTATAGAAACATTGCGGAAATTTTTGATGTTGAACAGGTAAATTCATTGACAATCCTAGCATTTACATATAGTATACTCAGCAATAGATAAATGTACAATGAAATTGTTCCAAACAATACATTTTTGTTGGGTTATGTAATGAAATGTAGCATACCAATTTGATGTTTCATGTTTAAAACGATTGTACAAAAATAACACCAACTTATCCGGACATATATGCAGGGTGTTCCATCCGTTATCGTCGCTACAATTTGTGCTATCCAAGAGGAGGAAGGTTGGTGGTACCTCGGATGCAGGCTATGTAGAAAGAAGTTGGTTAAGTCTGCTGATATTGTTGACCTTGAATCCGATACCACACCAAAACCGGCTGCTGGTCCTAATGAATGGTGGTGCTCAAAATGCAATGCTTCTGCTACGTCAATCAAAACCCAGTGAGTATATGATTTCCCTTAAACTGGCTTTGATATAGCGTTTGTTTTCAGTTGTTAGTGCGTCAGTGCCTCTGTACTTTTTTCCATTTAGGTTCCGCTTACAGGTGAGGGTTCAAGATGAAACTGGCACTGTATCAGTTTGTCTATTTAATGATGAGGTGCAGGCTATTCTGAATAACTTAACTGCTTATCAGTTGTTGGATAAGTATGGCAAGGTATAAATTGTTCATCAACAGTGCTAATTGTTTTAAACACTTTGTACATTCTAAATTGTCCACCCATTTACATGTTCTTATGTAGTCTGATGGTGTCTTCCCGACGGAGATTATGGAAATTGTTGATAAGAAATTTGTTTTTAAGGTGGCTGTTGATGCCAAAAACAAAGAAAAGCTGATTCCTGTCTTCAATGTATTGCGTTTGTCTAATGATCCTGATATCATTAAATCTGTTTGTGCTACCGCTACACCGGGAAAGGTGATAAATGAATTTAAATTGTTAAACAGTTTTAACCAAACTTCATGTACTAAGACATTACCACCAAAAATTTAGCCATATAATTTCTTTATTTCATTTGGATCTCAGGCTGAAAACGAAGCCACCAGCTTAAAGGTTGTTGATGTGACGCCATTTGTAAGTATTTTTCATTTATGCTAATGTACACATTTTTTTTACACGTCTTCTACTGTGATTTGCGACGTTTTTTGGTAACCATTTTACAATGATTAGCCTACCCTTTGTGTGATTTTACGCAGGATTTGGAGTCACAGACCGATGAGAACACAACGCCGCTCGCCGCCCTAAAGAATGATGTTGTGAATGCCGAGCAATCGTCTTCTGATACTACGTCTCAAGAAAAAAGGAAGGTTGATCCATTGGATAAGACTGACTTGCTCCAAGGCGAAGAAAATAGTGCTACCAAAAGGACAAAGTTGGTTCTTGACAAGGAGATTAAAGTTGAGAAGCCGTGAATGTACTGTTTATTGGAGTTGTTACTTTTGAAATAAGCGGAAGCTGTGGATGGATATCCACGTAAACAATACTTTGTCCGTACCGTTATGTTGGTCTTTCATTTTATTTTCCTCGCGTTTGCGATACTGTTTGATCTAATTTTTCGTTCTGGACAATGTCTTATTAAGAATAACCAATCAGTACTTTGGTTAATTATTGGAGATAAGTTTTGTGCTTAAAGTTGTTTGTAGGTTTTGACAGCTACCATTATATACCTGTTTTTGGCTGTTTTGTTCATTTTGCAGGTAAGGGTGTGCTATATTCTATGGAACCTATATCGCTTGATCAAGTTTAATCACCTTCAGTCCTAAACACCTGGCACTTTGGCTGTTACAACCTTTTTTTATACTTCAAAATCTGTATGCATAAACAACAAATGTATACTTGCACATTTATGTATTATTTATATGTTCTAATGGAAATTTTATGATAATATTCCATTTTTATTTAGTGACATTTGTATTTTATCCTAACTATCAATGCAGTTGTATTGAGCATTTGTATTTTTGGCTAACTATCAATGCAGTTTTATTGAATATTTGTTTTACTATGTTCATTAGACTCTTTTTGTCTCTGAAGCATAATACAAATATTCACTTCTTGATAATGATGTGTAATTACCCTTTTTGGGACAACCAGTTTGTTATATGATATATACTCATTGTCACATATCTGTTCTATATCTGAAAACAAGATGTATACTTCCATCCTATCACATATTGGACAACACTTATATATCTGATAGAACACTGCCATTCATGTCATCACCAACTTATCAAGCCACCACCATTAAAAATGTACATCGATTTGCAATTCATATAAGCATCAACAAACCTTTTTATCGTACATCTACAAATATAATACTTTAAAACCACATGCATTAACTATGGAACTAAGGGTGTGCTTGGTTAAGGGGTATGAGCCATAAGGAATGGGTAACATAATGATTAAGGATGCTTGGTACTATATAATGCATTCACCCATTACCCACTTTTGGGTAATGGGTCATTACCCACTAACTTGGGGGTAATGGATTTTATTACCTTTATATTCCTTTTGCCTTTCCCATTGATATTCCCCTCTACAAACCAAGCACGCCCTAAGATTCAAGATGATTAGGGTATTATACATGTTTAACAGTAACATAGATCATCAAGTAGACAAATATCATGCATTTTTTGCAGTGATCAATTATCATCGTTAACATATTTTGTGTACATTATCTTACATCAAGTTGGATAATCTAACCACTATCATCATGCAATGTTTTGAAAAGTGGAACACCTAACGACTTGATAGCTATTGAACTAAGATTCAAGATAAGTGCAGCTTGGAAAACGTAATCTATCTATATCTATACACGCAAAAAATCTCTTGAGCTTTTGGACTTTTGCAGTTGACCGGAACATGAGATATTAATATATTGGGCTGTTTGGATTTAATGGGGTCAGTTATAAGCCTAATTATGTGTAACTTATTAACTGAATCATTCAACCAAGTCTACCAAAAATAGTTATTTTTTTGCCACAAACATTTTTGTATCACAATAAAACATGTGTGTAGGACATATTTAAGGATCATGGAAGTAGCTACATCGAAAGCTGTTTTAAAAGACAACAAATGTATGTTCTTTTTGATTCAGATGAAGATGAAACCATATGTCAATATATACATTGGTCCACATTGTCATTCTAAAATGTAAAATTACAAAAAAGGTATCGAGATGAACTTGGATGCCTACTTAATCAATCTGCTATATAAACATGTCAGTATAACAAACATTATAAAAAGTTACTAACCCACATACTATCATCCAGTTTTATAGCAGATTGAAACCCAACTAAAATTATTACTACATAGACAAGCAAGCATACTTTAAACAATAACATACACTCCTAAAGGGAAGTAAGCTAATTAACAGATGACTGCATTAGTCTAAAGTAGTTGATTCAACAAAATACAAATAAGAACTGATTGTCAACATACGAAACGTAGTAGGATAACACCTTAAACGTAGTAGGATAATAAACTGGATTCATTGTCATGTATCCAGACATTATTCAACTTAACATATAACTAAACTACTAAAGTCTTGATATTAAACATTGTTTCAAAAGACACACACCCACTGACAATCCCGATAACAAAAGTCAAATCCACTTCAACACCTTCATTCAGCACATATCAAATATTGGAACAAGCACAGGAAACTCCGGATCAACTGTCTCCGCCAAATCAGTCATCACGTCAACAAGCTGAAATCGAATCATTTTGTCCTTCCTGAAACGGCATTGCCTTTTGACATGTTTCCATTTGTCCTTTGCAATCATTGTTAGATGGTTCTTTCTCAGCTTCCTCTTCCGTGTCTGTTTGTGCCTTACAGTCACCAGGTCAACCGCAAACTCCATATCACCGTGTCTAACAATTGCGTTGTCAAATGAGTACAATTCACTCTTATCAACAAACTTGGCAGGTACAGTCTGTATATGAAATATAAAATCTCAATAAGCTCTTATTTTTAAGTAGACATAACCAAAACTTAAATACACACAAACTGACATGCACTAACAATTATACGTAGTATCTACTTACCAAACGGTTCCTATCTAGGACATAGGCCAGCATTGGTGTGTAAAAACATGCATCTTCATTTCTATGCTGATCATGCCCTTCCCAGTCGCATATGTGAAACATCCTTGGATCTATATTGCAATTTGTGAACACAAAATATTAGAATTATGCAATCATATATTATAGATGTGTAACATAAATATCGTATGATACCTTTGTCCAGGGGACCTCGACAGATAGGAAAATCTAAATCCAATTCTGTTCTCGGGATGTCCTCAAAGCCTAAACCAAGTCCATCCCTTCCGAAAGTAATCATATTAAGCACTGCACCACCAAGATTTGTGAAAACCATTGGTTTCCCGGGTACCAGGTGTTGACTGTCAACAACAGTATTCCATCCATCTCCGTAAAACAAGTTTGCATATACTTTTGGATTTGATGTTCCTCGAATATGAACACGACGATGATTCACAGTTGCTAAATTCATTCCTCCCATTCGAATATCAAATTCGTTTGTCACTATATCTTGCAGGAAATCTCCGGGAAGCAACTACATACAATTGAAAATAATCAACATATTCACAGATTTAATCAGTTCATATATGAACTTAAAAAAACACGTTACAAAATAGATAATAGTTCGTGTGTGCTTACCGGAGAATGTCCAAGATTCTCGCCCTGAAACACTAAGCATCTCATCTGCCTGCTGCCTATCAGGATGCTGTCATATCCACCGCATTCAACGCCAGCAATTGTAGGCAGTTACGTAATACGTGTCTTCCTCCTCCTTTATAAAGTGCAACATTTCCACGTCTGTATACCTACTCTTCTCCTGAAACTTGGCCCACTCATCGCCGTACAATTTGCAATGGTTTTATGAGCTTTGTTTTATCCAGGCTTTGTGTTTTGTTCTCCGATTATGTATTAAGTACAGCCATGGTGTTCCATCGTAGAAGCTTTTTGTGAAGAGAGATGGTAAACGCTGACAACACAAACAAAATAAAACAAATATTCAATTATAAACAAGGTAATGTTGGAGAACGTTTAAATTATCACCTTACGCGCATACCTGACTTTTCGCAAACTTTGCTTTGTTTACAGCAAACACAAATTGAAGACTCATCCTGTCAAATTATGAGTAACATATAAATTAGCTAAATGATTCATTTTGCAACAACATTGGAAACAAATATAAGCAATCAGACTATATTTGTACACAATTATCAAAACAAGTATTCATTTTAAAACATATGAATCACTTTACAAATATAAATTCGCATATCCTATATCATAAATAAACAAATGGTTTATGTTTATTCACGACAATCATAAGTGATTACATTATAACTAATACTAATTTATGTTTCCTTTAGAAACAAACTAATAATGAATATCATAAGTATACATTCACATGTCATATATATTGCAAAAGCACAAATCGTTTTAATCCACACACTGTATGTCTTACGTGAATACTTTATACATACTACTTATTTCGAATACACTATAAACATATTGTATGTCTTACGTGAATACTTTATACTCTTTCTCCTTTTCGTAACCTTTCGATTATATGATTTCACTCTATAATCATATCATACATACCATGTAACAAAATAATGGACCACATAATATGTTATTCTTCTAACTAACTTTTAAACAAAACATACACCATATAAAATTAACTAACCTATATGCTTGAAGACTAATCTTCATATATATTACAGTTTATAGAAACTACAAAACAAATAGTCTTTCAAGTTAAACCTATTTCGTCAAATATGAAACCGCATACCCCAAGCAAGTATCTATGTATCAACATACTATAAATCACTACCATCTTAAGGGTTAAGAATCAACCTAAACCATACACAGTTGGTGTTGAATATATTATAGTTGTCATTCTTACTTACATGCAGATCAAAAGAAAACAAACAATAAATTTACTAGATTTGTATTTTGTTCAAGATGATTACCTGTTATTGGTTACAAATCGCTACAGTGTTGCTTTCTTAATGAATGAGGTGTGTGTGAGAATTCATCTACCACCGGGTCATTTATCAAGGTAAGTTTGATATTTTATTTTCTGGAACAATCATTACCTTTTGTAAATACACGTTTAATATAAATGCTATTTTTAAAAGTATATTTGTAATATTTGTATTGATACTAAATAACAAATGACCCATCAAGTTAGTCAACTCTATATACGCATAAGATTTGTGTATACAATTAAATTATTTCATGTAATCAAGTCACAAATTCTATGTAATTTCAAAAGTAAATTAGAGTATGTTAGAGATCAATTCTTAACTTAACTTTGTATACATTTTGTATAAAAGGTGCCACCAATGTAGGACATAAACATACAACTAATCTCTGTTGGGACCTAAGATATATCAACCTTATCACTTTACCAAGCAAACCCAACACGTATACAAGTATACCCACGTGAAACAAACACAAACAAATCTTAGAAATAAGATGAGAAAGATGGTGACTTGAAGATATAAATTCGTGTATATGATGATAAGATATGCAAACAATAAGTTGTATATTCCTTGAGAGAGAAATACACACACACACACATACACTTTCAAGCACACCCCTCAAATGACCATTTGAGGGGTATTTATAGTACAAGACACATGTTGCCCTAAAGGCTTTCCATGGGCTTGGCTTGGGCTTCGTGGACTTGGGTTTGGACATGGGTTACACGCCATTATTCAATGCTAGCTTAACTAAACTAAAGCCCATTTAGCTTAGTCCAATCCACGAGCCCGTTGACTATTCTATCACATATCTAACACACGATACAAAGTTCCTAAACGTAAATGACCATCACTTTTAATAAAACTATTAAGGCTAACAATCTCCCCCTAAGGGGTGGTCATTCAAATGATGCTCCACTTGATTAGGTCTTTACTTTTCTCGAGCAAGAACTTTGTGTGTAGATATTGAATAGTCTTGATTCTTTGTTCCTTCATGCTTTGTGATCAGATAATGTGGTTGTCTGCCGTTGTCAGCTTCGTTGGTTAGGTGTCTCCACGTCATTCTCCATTTCTTTCTCCACCATGCCCACACTTCTATTTGTCTTTTGGTTACCAATGATGTAGTTCTGGAGTCTTTAAACTTTGTAGATTCTTTGACATTGACGAAGAATCATCTCCTTTGATTATGATGAGAACTTTCATGTGTTGTTGGTATGAGCATGTGGCAAGTCTGCACGATCCATCCGCTCTGGAGCTTCCATAAGAAGAAAACATAAAACATTGTTAGAAATAAGCGGATTCCGGCACTTACAAGTTTGAATTTCGAGGGTGTTAACAGCATAGTGTGAAAACACGACTCTAATTCTTACAGAGGCCGTTCCTGAACTGGAGTCCCACAAGTGAGATAACGAGATATACCGAAGTACATCTACAGTTCAGATGAGTCGCTGAGGTACACCGAAGCATCACCCCACGACTGTAGACCGTTTGAGACACACTAAGCGTAATCCACGGAGAATTACCGAAGTGACCTGCTGTCAGGGCTGTTTGATGTTGACCCTGGCAGGAATTTCCATTCAATCATTGAAGATTACAGTTGTAAAACTTCTCATAAATGTTCTGGCAAATTGCTAAGACCTGCGTAGGACTCTAGAATGTATCACTTGTGTCCTTATAGATGAACAACAAGCGATGTCATGTCAAGTGTTCCTATGAGATCTTTTGATGAATCTCGTGGCTCTAGACTCAATAGTGCATTTTGGTTTTCCTGAGCGGAGACTAGGGAGAGGGTCTCCTTCTTCAATACCAACGATCTCTAAGAGAAAGTCAATAGATTATGTAGGGTTCCCAGTGAGAATGAAACAAATCCCTTTTGAGAGGAATTGAGTGGCTAGAAGGTTTAGTGCAGTGCGTCACTGGGTCCATGACGTCTTTGTCTTCAATACCAGTGTCATCTAGTGACAACCAGTAGCAGATGAGTTGAACCCGGTTTCTGCCCTAAGGTTGAATATGGAGGGCTATTTCTTTTCACCCTTTCTTCATTACATTTCTTTTTAATTCTTCAACCCCTTCTTTCTCCTTTCTCACTTTACTCCTTTTTTCAATCATACCTGAGGACTTCTAGTTCTACACTATTGGTGATGTCCTTGGGTAGATCCCTCCGGCTCTGGTGGATCATAGGACGAATTTCCTATTCTTAGACACCTTATAACTCCATGACTGTCCTATTGTTGCCATAAAACCGTTTTTCACGAAAATCTCTCAGAGTGTTTATGATAGAAAACATGTTTGCAACACTCCGTGAGTTTTATATTTTCAGAAACACTCCCCCTTCACATGTGCTTATAGTTTTACAGAAATCTGCACATAGAGGGTAGAGTTCGCACTTTTTGAATTGATCGACTTTAAATGAACAAGACCGATTCGAGACACGTTTACATCACTAGAGAACTAGCTTGAAATTATTACCCGTCCTGGTCAAGTCCATAGAAAGTTTCTCGAGATGGTACATAATTGCTCGTCAATTCATTGGTTCCGTCTGAGTCGAGCTCATTTTGAGATTCAAACAACTATTTTGATCACATTTTAATCACGTCTCCTCCCCCTCAAAAATAGCATATTCGTGATATTTTTGATATCAACGGATTAAAAACATTTTAGAATCTTTTGGGGAGACAAACGGATTTGATTTAAGCATGAATTTGGAACATTTTGTTTTTATACTCCCCCTTTAGTAAAGAATATTCAATTAAAGGGTTTTAGAGGGAGTTATCTTGAGCACAAAATATTTTGAAAGATTTTGAAAAATCTTTTTGAACAATCTTGAAAAGGTGCTCAAGATGATGATGATTTCTCACCATTTTTAAATGTAGTGCACTGAAGCGTACACCTCATTTTTCGATCAAAGCACGAGTTTTGATTTGAAAGTAATCAAAAGTCATCATTTTGGTCCGGGTTTCATACTGATATATACGAAAGCCATTTTATTAAGAAATTTTGAGAAACGACATGTTTTAGAAAACATATTAAAGAACTCTCGCTCAAGCATCTGTACATGCCCGTATCATTGTTAAATGACATTTCTAGATACGTACAGAATATCGATTATACAAGAGACATGTCGTAGAAGAATATTTTTGGATTTTTGATTTTCTATTGTTTTTGTATTTTTGAAAGTTTTATATTTTTATATTTTGCTTTTGTTGGTTTTTCAAATTTTGTATTTTGTTTTTCAAAAATATTTACAGCGAAGCTTTTTGGAAAATCATTTTCAATCAGAAGATTCGAGAAGACGTTCTAACTCCTCAGGGGTTAGGCTTCGCATTCCAATTCGTCGAACTAAATACTCAAACCTTTCTTTTGGAAGGGCTTTAGTTAATAGATCGGCGAGTTGGTAATCAGTCTTCACGAAGAATAATTCAACAGTACCATTTTCGACGTACTCTTTGATGAAGTGATAGCGGACACGGATATGCTTAGTCTTTGAGTGATGAACAGGATTGCATGATATGGCTATGGCACTTTTCGAGTCACAATACATAGGTATTTTATCGAAAGTAAAGCCATAATCTGTGAGTTGTGTTCTCATCCATAGAACTTGAGCACAACACGCAGATAGAGACACATACTCAGCTTCAGCGGTTGACAGTGCAGTGCAATCTTGTTTCTTTGAAGACCAGCTGACTAACTTTTCACCCAAAAATTGTGCTCCTCAAGATGTACTTTTTGCTGTAACTTGGTCACCTGCGTGGTCCACATCTGAAAAGGCAATTAGATCAAATCCGGATTCCTTCGGATACCAAAGTCCCATGTGAATGGATGTCTTCAGGTACCGAAAGATCCGTTTAACCTCTTTGAGGTGCAGTTCAGTAGGCTTTGCCTGAAACCGTGCTAATAAGCAAACAGCAAAATGAATATCTGGTCGACTAGCAGTAAGATACATGAGAGAACCAATCATGCTCCGATATTTCTTCGGATCAATAGGTTTCCCAAACAAATCGGCTCCAATTTTTGGTGTAGTTACCATTGGTGTTCCGACCGAGTCACAATTGTCCATACCATGATTTTTCAAAATCTTAGTTGTATATTTAGCTTGATTAATAAAAATTCCACGAGGGGACTGATGTATTTGTAAACCAAGAAAGAATTTTAGTTCCCCCATCATGGACATTTCAAATTTGCTTTTCATGAGATTTTCAAAATGTTTTGAAAGATTCGGATTAGTGGACCCAAAGATGTTGTCGTCCACATAAATCTGAACAATCAAAATGTCGTTTTTGCATTTTTGTGTAAACAAGGTAGGATCAACTGTTCCTTTGGTGAAATTGTTTTGGATAAGGAAAGAGGACAGTTCGTCATACCACGCTCTTGGAGCTTGTTTCAAGCCATATATAGCCTTTTTGAGTTTGTAGACGTAGTCTGGATGTTCCAAGTCGATGAAGCCTTCTGGCTGACTCACGTACACTTCTTCTTTCAGAGTTCCATTCAAGAACGCGGTCTTAATGTCCATCTGATAAACCGTGATGTTTTTGTGAGCTGCATAGGCCAAGAATATCCTGACTGCTTCAAGTCTAGCTACCGGCGCGAATGACTCTTCAAAGTCTATTCCCTCTTCCTGTCTGTATCCTTTGGCCACAAGACGAGCTTTGTTGCGAATAACAGTCATTTCTTCATCCCGTTTGTTCTTCCATAACCATTTGAGATCGATGACACGAACGTCAATTGGTCTTGGAACCTTTTCCCACGAGTCATGTAGACGGTATTGAAGAAGTTCCTCCTGCATTGCTTCTATCCATGCGGGATCTGCCATTGCCTCACGAATGTTCTTTGGTTCTAGATTGCTAATTGAGCAAAGGTAAATGCACAAGTCGCAATCGGTGGCAAGTTGGCGTCTCGTCTGAATTGGCCTTGAAGGTTCACCAATAACTTGTTCAATTGGGTGGTCTTTTGTCCACTTCAGAGTAGAAGGATACCGTTGGTTATACGTATGCGAGTTAGATGGTTCTCGTAAGCTTGAAGAAGATTCAGCTGATTCCGTAGCAAACGGGTTTTCAAATAAGTCTTCATCTAACGTTGCATCATTTTGGTTTCGGTTTTGCTCATCAACTGCTGGTAGAACGGGTGCAATAACTTGAGTAGATGTAGATGATGTTGATGGAGTTGGTGCATTGGTTTCGACCGTTGTAGATGCATCTTCTGTTGGTGGTGGAGGATGATTTTGAGCGGGTGCAGCGGAATGATGGTTTGATGCATTTGTCGAAGTTCCACCATAGTATTCATCGAACATTAACTCGAAGAAATTCTCCCATTCTTGTTCTTTAGGATTTTCAAACGAAGTTGATTGAGCTCTTTGAGGTACGAGTCCTGAACTGATGTGTCCAAAAGTCTGTCGGTTTAGTGCGGGTTCTAGAGCGAGTCTCTCAGAAGCCATTTGTGAAAGTTCGTCAAACTTCACATTCATCGTCTCCATGATTTTCTTTAGCCTTCTGTTATACACCCTGAATGCCCTCGAGTTATCTGAATATCCAATGAAGATTCCAATATCACCTTTAGCTTTCAGTTTTCCAAGATCTTCTCTGTCATTCGTAGGATAGCACAAAGCGCCAAACACGTGTAAGTAAGAGATATCTGGTTTTCTGTTGTTCACAAGCTCATACGGGGTTTTATTGAATCTTGGATGGATAAGGGATCGGTTCTGAGTGAAACCAGCAGTGGCAACAGCATCAGCCCATAGAAATAACGGTGCACTAGAATAAATTAGCATTGTGCGAGCAGCTTCCACAAGAGTTCTATTTCTTCTTTCAACTACCACATTCTGCTGTGGAGTTCTAACAGCTGATGTCTGATGAGTAATTCCAACATCTTCAAAATAAGCTCTTAACTCCTGATTAGTGAATTCTGTGCCGTTGTCTGTTCTTACAACTCTGACTGGAGTTTGAAGAAGTACTTGAATTCGCTTCAGAAAGGTGATGATGATGCCTGGTGCTTCGTCTTTTGATCTCAGAAACTTAACCCATGTATATCTTGAATAATCATCGACGATAACAAGAATATACTTTTTCCCATTAAAGCTTTCAACTCTCATTGGGCCACATAAGTCCATGTGCAACATATGCAACTTTGCTTCCGAACTAGGTATGGTTTTGGGTTTATATGATGCTCTTTTGCTTTTTCCTTGTTCACATGATGGACATAAGTGATCCTTGGTGTATTTGAACTTTGGAAGTCCATTGACGATGTTGTCTTTGGCAATTTTGTTGATGGTGTCGAAATTGAGATGAGATAACCTTCTGTGCCACAACCAGGACTGTGTTCCAGATGCTCGTGTCATAAGACATATTGGTGATGAAGAGGCCATTTGATTGATGTCGATAGCATACAAGTTTGTATCACGATTTCCAGTTAAGAGATCAGTGCCATCCAAGTTTCTAACGAAGCAAGCATTTTTCCTAAAAGCAACCTCTAAATCTGCATCACAGAACTGCCCGACTGAGAACAAATTGTGTCCCAACCCTTCGACATATTAAACCCGAGTGATCAAATAATTTCCAAAAGGTAGATCTCCATAACCCATGATAGCTGCTACATGATCATTTCCGAAACGTACGGTTCCCATGAATTTCCAGACGAAATTGATCAGCAGCTTCAGATTCCCGGTCATGTGCTTGGAGCAACCCGAGTCGACGATCCAAAGACAAATTTCGATAACCTGCCAGTTACAGAAAAAGAATATTGTGGAAACCGTTTTGATTTTGGTTCCTTTGGGTTAGAGGTAAAATCCTGATCAAACTCAGAGAGGTTTTCTACAGGGAAGTCTGGTTTATCACTCATTGTACCATTCTGGAGTGTGTAAGTTCTACCTGTGGGTTTCCAAATATCATCCCTAAAGTATACACGTTGGTTCCTGTCAGTAGTGTAAAGCCTAAGTTTTGCAACTAGTCTTCCTACTCATTTAGTGTAATTACTTTTTGGGACATTCTTCTTAACAGGCTTATCATTCACATTCTTAGAAACATAATCATCTTGAACATTTAAAGATTTCTTGCAAGTTAAACAAAGAGATTCAACACATTCATTAGACTTAGCAAGTTTCACAGATTCAGTACATTCAGATGAAATGTCTTTCTTATTCAAAGGTTGTAAATTCCTAGGGTGTTCTGCTACTTTCTTCTCTTTATTCAAGCTACTACTCCTAGAGGCAGTCGAGACTCTATTGTTCCTTGTATTGCTCTTAGACTTTAGTCTGCTGCTCCTAGAGGTGCTTTCTAGTCCTGTAGAAGGT
The DNA here is from genome assembly GCA_019973895.1 of Chrysanthemum seticuspe. Classification (NCBI taxonomy): domain Eukaryota; kingdom Viridiplantae; phylum Streptophyta; class Magnoliopsida; order Asterales; family Asteraceae; genus Chrysanthemum; species Chrysanthemum seticuspe. The sequence goes on along the minus strand of BPTQ01000001.1, from coordinate 198,834,615 downwards.
GAGGCACACGCATTAGGATTCACATTTTTATGAAGGGAGGTGGTTTCAGCTATCCTAGTCTCTTTAGATGTGGAGGCAGACGCATTAGTGATACTCATCTTAAAAAGGCCAGGTGCTAAAACTTTAGGATTCTCAATAACCGCTTTCCCTTTATCAACATTATGTTTAGGCACGACAGGTGGAGTGACTGGTTTTGATGAAACATTTTTCTCATTGACTTTTGGAGGAGGCAAAGAAACAGACATTTTTGGTTTTGAAACCGGTTTGGGAACATTTGCTTTCTCCGCAGTCAATGGTTTTTTAATCACAGTTTCCACTGCCTGTCCTTTTTGACTTTCCAGCTGAGCCCTCAAAAGATCATTTTTTGCTTTCATGTCATTGTAGGCACGCTCATACGACAATTTGTCATACTTGCATTCCTCAGTTTTTCGATCAAGTTGTTTAAAATATGATATATTTTCTTTTTCAAGTTTCATAAGAGCTTTTTCATATTTTGAAACAATTTCGGAGGTCTCATCCTGGAGTCTTTCATGATCTTCAACAGAATATGTTTGCAAAATGATGGACATAATATCAGTAGTCAGAAGATCTTCGGAGAGAGTCATTAAACTTTTCCAAAACTTTGATGTGTTCAACACTTTCATTAGCTTGCTTTACCAGGGATTTATGGTCCTTGACAAAGTCAGTTGTTTCTTTCAAAAACGCTTGTTCAAAATGAATTACCCTTGCACTGATGTTATTCAGCTGAGGGGCAATTTGAGTTTCAAAAAACTTTTTCTGTTCATTATCAAAACTATTAAACCAGATGCTTCTAATATTGGTTTTAGTTTTAACGGTCTCTTGAAGATCTGCAATTCTAGTTTTCACATTTTCCAAAATACTTCTCGCATCACTTGTGTTAAAAGGATTGTTTGAAGACATTTGTTCAATGTTCGAAAGAGATTTGGAGACAACAACTGGTTTTGAAACAGATTTTGAAACTGGTGTTGACACTTTGTTTGAAACACTTTGTGTGGTGGAAAACTTTGATTGTTCTTTTTGGGAAACAAAAGGAAGAACATTAATTTGGTTCCATTTGTTATAATCAATCGGTTTGATTTCCGGATGTTTTTGTTTCATTTTAGATCTACTCTCCTCAGATAGTTCCAACGTTTCAAGAGAATCATAAACAATTATAGGTTCATGCAAAGGTTTTCCATTGTGCAACACATTCCGTTCTTTCTGAGCTTTCTTGAGGAAACAAGGAGGTGAGTTACCAAGAGCCATTTTATGTGAAGTGTGAAAAATTGGATTTGCTTGATTAGAAAGCATCTTGTTTGTTTTAGCGGAATGACCCGTTGTAAGAAGCAAATTATCCAATTTTTTGATAGTTTCATTTTTATCCAGAATTTCATCAAGAAGAGAATCTTCTCGTTTTGAAAAATCAGCAATCAACTGTTTCTTCTCTTTTTCAAGATCAGAGAACAGTGTTTTTTGTTTAGAAAGTTGGTCATTTAGTTCAGAAATTTCCTTGTTTAAAGATTTGATTTTCAAATTCAGATTCACATCAAGTGTGTCATACTTGAGTTGCAAATCTTTTTCTCTTAAAACAGATTCTCGATAACCAATTTCTAATTCTGACATTTTGTTTGTATGAAATTCATAGGCTTTGGCGTGCTCTTTGTAACTCTCAAGCTCAGCGGTCAATTTTTTATTCGCGTCCTTAACCTCGCGATTGACCGTTCTTACTTTCTCAACTTCAATGCCACATTGATTGATTAATGATTCAAAATAAGCACGAGTTTCCTCATCATTAGCACCATTCTGTATCACTTGACCTCCATTAGGATCCATATATGGAGTTTCAGAGTTAACATTGCTATTAACTTGCTCTCCCACATATGTGTCATAATAAGGTTCGGGAGACACAGAATGTGGCTTCTCATGAGTAAACGAATGTGGTACCTCATTGAGTGAATATGTGTCGTAGACAGGAGTTGTGTCATAAGTACCGTTTGATGTTGTGGCCTGTTGATTGATTGTGTGACTGGAAGTTGCAGTATCGTTTGCTTTATCTTCCCATTTTGGGTACCTGAATTTTATTTCCTTGGCAGTCAACTCAATTCCCAACTCTTCTTTTTCTGCTAACATCAACATGTACTGGATCTTTTCAAGCTTTGTCATTGGTATGACACTAGATCCTGAATCTTGTCTTTGAGGTTCGGAGGTAGCATTCTGAACAGAAGTCATAAAACAGTTATTCCCATTTTGATATCCCATATTCTGATTCACAATCTGACCCCCTTGATGTCCATCTCCATAATTCCCAACGACTGGAGCTGCAACATTGCCATTCTGATTACCCACTGCTCTATTCCCAACATTCTGTCCCATCTGATTTCCAACATTCTGACCCAACTGATTACCCTGATACGGAACCGCCTGATTACCCATGCGACTGCTAAATGCTTTATCCAATAAAGAAAATACCTGTTGCAAGGTCGCTTCTACTTCAGCTTCAGGATCAGTGATTCCTTGTTCCTGGTATTGTGGATTACGGTTGTTGAATGACTTGTTGTTCTTGTGGATAAAATTGTTGTTGAGGTTGTGGAATGTATTGCTGCAAGTTGTTGTTGGTGGAAGATGATGAAGCTTGTTGTTGTGTATTAACTGAAGGTTGAGTCTTAGCAATAAGTGCCAATCGATCATGATTCTTTGCCAATCTTTCTTTCCTGACTTCATTCACTTCAGCTTGGTTTTGTTTCAGAAAATCGTTGAGTTGATCAAAGTTCACCTGATGTAAGTCTTTTGTTTGGTTGACAATAGTGACATATCGTCCCCATTCTTCTGGAAGATTATTCAGGAACTTGATGTTTTGAACGATTGTTCTGGGTGCCAACTTGTTTCTGATAAGCTCATTCATCAAAGTGCAAAACCTTCCATAGTAGGATTCAATGGATTCTCCTGGTGTAGATGTAAACTTTTCCCATTCACTTAGCAGCTTGTTCTCCATATCTTGTTTACCAATTTCTGTTCCAAAACATAGCCGTCTAACACGTTCCCACATATCGAAAGGAGTTTCACAACTGTCTACCGCAGCAAAGATGTCTATTGGTAAACCCAGTTGGATAATATGAATTGCCATGTCATCTGCATCGACTTGTTTCTGATCCTCTTCAGTGTATTATGATTCAGTTTGAAGATGAGAGGATGGTGGGATGGGAGGTGTTGCGTCTGCATTTCCAGGTACATAAACTTGTCGAGGTTGGAAGGGTCCATCCTGAATGGATTTAATCATGAGTTTCCCATTAGGTTTGGTCTTTATGTAACGGAGCATTCGACTTGTCCATTGAAGATAACCACCTTTTGCCAACATAGGAGGTCGGTTTTCGGCACCGGCTGCATGAATGTCTTGTTGAGTTGCCATTGATGAAGGTATGATCTGATAAAGTTGATGTAGGATCGATTCAACGATAAAGGAGTTGTGGTTGATGAAGATTAAGCTCTTAAGCTCGGTTCAAGTTTTTCTGACAGTCGTACTCGTAAACTCGGTTCTTAAAAAATTTGAAATTCACTATAAAAATAAATTCTAAGGTCGTATGAAAAATTTGAGTTATGACAATTTTGACGCAAAATTTGACCCGAAAAATTTGAATTTAGGCCAAAAAATTTGAATTTTTGACCAAAAATTTCCAAGTTATACCAAAATTTGAATCTCGCGTAAAAATTGAACGTTTAGTCTCCTCAAAAATTTAAATTTTACTCAAGTTTTCCCGCCAAAAAAAAAACCTTATGAGTAGAAAGAGCTTAGGCGTAGACCGAAGAAGTTACGAGTAGGATATGGTTACGAGTAGGATGTAGTTACGAGTAGGATGTGGTTACGAGTAGGATCTTATGCGTAGGAAGCTTAGGCGTAGGATTCCTTAGGCGTAGGATCTTATGCGTAGAAAGTATCTTACGCGTAACCTTAAGCTTATGCGTAGACAAAAAGTTACTCGTAAACCTTACGCGTAATTGTGAAGTTATGCGTAGAGTTACTCGTAAGCTTTTAGCTTATGCGTAAACTATGGTTAAGAACCAAAAATCCTTTACACTGTCACAGCGTAAGGGATATCCACAAGTCGAAGTGTTCCACACACTTATCCAAGTGAGGGAAGCACTGAGTAACCGTTATAGCACGAAGATTCTTCACCAAAAAGTTACGAGTAGAAAACTTATGAGTAGTTGACTTTCTTACGAGTAGAACTAGGGTTTTGACTTACTCGTAAAAAATTTCCAATGATTCAAACAATTTCGCTTGCACAGATATCCTTAAAAACACTCAAACAACACGAAAATGTTAACCTTTTTCACCCAAAGTGCTTAGAAAAGTTACGAGTAGAAAAACTAGGGTTTTGACTTTTTGACTTCTACTCGTAAGAAATTTCCAACGATTCAAATGATTTCTTTTGCACAGAAAGCCTTAAAAACACTCGAATAACCCAAAAATGTCGACCTTTTTCACCCAAAGTTGCTAGAAAAGTTACGAGTAGAAATGACCAAAGATCCAAAAACGAGCTTAAAAATGAAGAAAAACACGTAAAGCTTCAAACTTTTTTCAAAAAACTGAAACTTTAGCACCAAATAAACCTTAAACCACAAGAATCTTGAATTTTTGAGTGCAAAAATTAAAGCTTGATGCGTGACAAATATGAATAACGAGCCTTATGTGTAACCCTTCAAAACAAACACAAACACTCCTAAACCATTGTTAGGCGATTGATACCAATTGTAGGACCTTAGATATATCAACCTTATCACAAACCCAACACAAATACCACGTTACAACACAAACAGTTATGCGTAGAATAGAAGAAGAAAAGAAAGAACTTGGTGACTTGAATATGAATTCGTGTATGTTTAGAGAGACAAAGAGAAGAAAGATGAAACAATAAGATGTATATTGCTTCAAGGAAAACACACACACACACACACACACTCAAGCACACCCCTCAAATGACCATTTGAGGGGTATTTATAGTACAAGACACATGTTGCCCTAAAGGCTTTCCATGGGCTTGGCTTGGGCTTCGTGGACTTGGGTTTCGACATGGGTTACACGCCATTATTCAATGCTAGCTTAACTAAACTAAAGCCCATTTAGCTTAGTCCAATCCACGAGCCCGTTGACTATTCTATCACGATATCTAACACACGATACAAAGTTCCTAAACGTAAATGACCATCACTTTTAATAAAACTATTAAGGCTAACAATCTCCTACAATCACATTATGGTGAAGAACGACTCACCCAAGGTTCGTATGTATTTTATGATATTCATAGACAAACCAGGTGATTAAACTTAAATAAACTTTTCGATTCATTTGAAATAGTCAAATTTGTTCATTTGACTTTTATCTTACATCTTTCTTTGTATGTAGGCTCTCAAAAAAGAGGAAGCCAGTAAAGCATTAAATACATTCGATCCATCCGAGAAACCTGTATCTTTTATCGACATATCAGATGACAATGAGGTAAGAATTTCATCGTGCATATGTCATCGTTAATAAAAATGAATATTATATTTTTACAATTAAATTCAACAAACAATTCGTACAATTTTTAACCGATTATTACATTGTCAAGGAGTGCCCCGTATCTCGCAAACGTGGAAGATTGTTGAAAAAAGATGTTTCTGTGAATAACAATGTTGTTCACATTGTTTCTTCTGATGATGAAAATGTTCAGCCAATAACACAAAAAAAAAAAAAAAAAAACCGTTCATGACACTGTACACAACTATAATGTGGTATGAATTGATCATCTATAATATATTTGTTTTGATATTACAATTGTTCAGTTTATAAATATACAAGATATGACTAATATCATGTTGCACTATGATGAGTGCTTATTCACTCATCGTTTTTACCCGCCTAAGACCTCAAAAAATGACTAAAAACACCCAAATACGATCAAATTATTTTAAAAATATCCTCGGAGTGTGTTTTATGTCTTGCAGGTACAAAAGGATGGAAAACAGAGCGAAAACGAGCAAAACCGAGCCGAAATCAGAAAAAGTGCTTTGCGGACGGAGCCGGGAGTGGATTTTCTACATTTTTAGAGCCCGGGACATGTTTTGGAATGAGAGTGGGAAAACAAACCTAAAAACCTAACCCGAAACAAAAATTTCCATTTTGCCCTTCCCCGATACCCAAATGACCAAAACTGCCTTTTAAAACCAAAAACCCAAAAATAACTTACCCCGTTTTTTTTACCCAAACCCACCTTAACCCTTTCTTTTATCCCATAAAACCAGTAACAAAATCCCTCCACAAAACAGAATAAAACAGATACTGTTTTTTTTCTACTCTCCTTTTCCCTCCCATCATCCCTTTACCCAAGAACCCTAACGCCCAAAAGTTTTCCCCCTTCTCTCCATCAATTTCAGTCCCATAAACCAACAAAAGATCACATGTTTCCCTCCTTCACGTGTTACCCTTGCCACTGTGGCAATCCTCAACAACAAAAGTGATTTAAATGGCCAAGATGAAGCAGTGGGGTTTCCAAGAAGAAATCAGATGGCTGGGATTGAGTGAAAGAAGCACAATGGTTTTTGCTTGTTTGTACTCACAAAAGAAAAACACAAGAGACTGAAGACAGAGGTTACCTTTTGCATAAATAGGAGAAGTAGGATTAGTGAAAATTTTGTCTAGAATCTCATGTTCTAGTCCCATGTTATCTTTTCATTGTCATTTAATTTATGTGTAATCTTTAATTTCAGTTTATGCTAAATTCAGTTTTTAAATCCATCTTTGAGTTTATGCAGTTTGTTTGTTTCATGTTCTTAAAGTTCTGACTAAATTGAAGAGTTTATTGTAAGTTGTTTCAGCTCAATGGAGTTTATTGTTCAGAGTCTCAAGTAAGTTTCTTTTTTGAAATCTGTTTTTTTTTTACTTGTTTTTCTGCCTCAGGGCAATGTTTGGATTTTCAGATTAGTTGGGTCAAAACCCCAGTTTTGACCCACTTTGGGTTCCTAAATCTTTGCACTTGATCTCAATTCAGTTAAAACCATTTAACCTTTTCAAGTTTAATTCGAGCTTAGTAGTTCTTGTAGTGTGCAAAATATTTGTCCTTATTTGTTAACTGATATGTGCCCAACATTCCCTTTTCAAATGTAAATCTAAGTAGGATAATATTAGAAGTAGGTCTTGATTTTGATGTCACAAGTAGTTAGAAAAACTAGGATTCTCTGGCTTAGCTTATTAGTGGGTAGGGTGCTTATTTAGTGGCTTAAATTTACCCATAAAAATAGCCCCTTTGCCCTTTTGTCCCTGTAACAGAAGCTGTCCCAAACAGCCTCCCTTTCATTTTTTTAGAGCTTCTTAGTGCTTAAATTTTGCGTATTAGGTCCCCTCTAGAACTTTTAGATAATGTAGATTAGAAGATTAGCTTTTGATAGCTTTTGTTACCTTTTATCTTCTTAGTGTACCCTTAACTGTCCCTAACCAAATAGGCCCATAGGTCTTAACTGTTGAGGAAATTTGCATTAAGATAGCTTGTTTTTTTTAGTTTAGTTTTCATTAGAACTACTTATTTAGTCTCCTTTAAATGCTTTAGTTAGTTAGATTAAATCCTTATTAGGCTTAGCTTAATTGAAGTTTTTTTTAGCTTGTTTTCCCTTGGACTGCCAATCATCCAACAGCCTTAAAAATTGATTCTGCTCTCGTAAAAAGCTGTTCACATCTTGTTCTTAGCTTCTGAAAAGTTTTGGTTTTATAAAAAAACACTTACTTTGATCTCATCTTGAAGTTACAGAAAGGAAAAAATAAAAAAAATTAAAAGTAGCCAAAAAGGTCAGGAGTGGGTTTCGAACAATTGACCTCCTGGTCTCTTAGTGCCTCACACACATCACTCTAATCCAACTTGCCCTTGGGTCTTTTTGTTATTTCCTTGCATAATTAGATATATAACTTAGTTTGGCAGTTTAAGTTTAGTAGTAGCTTTTGGCTTATTCCAGCTTATCCAGATAAGCTAGCACCCAATTTTTATTTTTCCTAGATTCTTTATCAGTTAAAGTACTTTTGTAAAAAATTGTAGATTTTTAGGAATTAGTTTAGTATTTTTAATCATAAAATAGTTTTTAATTCGTAGAAAATAAAATAAAAGTCGAAAAATTCTTTTTTTTTTTATAAAATCATTTCTTGTCATGTAGAATGTAGGAAAATTGTTTTCGCACCCGTAGCCCTTAAATTGCAAAACTTTTACGTTTATGGCTCGGGTGATTCCCGGTTTTTCGCGTTTTTGCATTTTAGCACCCTAGGATGTAGTTTAGCATCGTTTTAGTGTTCCTTAGGCTTAATAGTTGTTTATTTAGTGTTTAAGTTGTTTTACTTGCTTTATTTTCATTCTCGTTCTTTATTTCGTAGAATAACGAAATCACAAACCCAAATTCGTTTATCCAATTCAAGTCCTAATCACGAAACTCAATGACGCCGTCAATTTCACACCTCGTTGGGACACGACCCGGGAAAATCACTTTCCCGGTATCACTTTTATCACATTCGTGAGGTTTGGCACGTTAACCTTTTTCCTAAAAGGTCGATTTGTCGAATTTTACGGTTAATTTGATATTTTGATATTTGTGTTTTCACCACTCACTTCAAACGAATCAAATTTTGGCGCCGCTGCCGGGGAGGTGTGTTGCGACAATATCGTGATTTTTGCGATTAGTAACTTGAAGATCCTTCCTCGTGAAGTTACCGTTTTTCATAAAATCCAAAAATACAAAAATATTTTTCTTTTCTTTGTATATATGTAAAAGATAAAAATACAAAAAGATTTTTGCTTGTTGTTTTAAATAAAATAGAACACACAATCAATATAACACTTCTCAACTTGAGTGTTATCATTATAAGTTCCTGAACAAAAGATTCAAAACTTGCATTTGTGTCACTTGCGTGAATACGCTTGTGATTATTGGTTTAAGTTCTTTGTGTTTTGCCTCGATCTTGTTTTAATTGAAAGTGTTGTTTTTGAAAGTGCATGTGCACTCGTTTTCAAAACCCCAAAAAAAAATTCTTCTCGTTCCTCTTATCCGTATAATTCTATTTCTCTTACCCTCTTTTACCCTTTGATTATATTCTTCGTATCCTCTCGATCACTTAATTCTATTTCTTTAACCCTCTACATGTTTAATTCTCATGGCGACGTTCGATTATCGTCGTTGTTTCCATTGCAAAGGCCGTATGGAAGAGGATCAAGATTATTGTCTCAATTACGAATGTGTATGTAAGCGGTGTGGTAGGGCTGGTGCAAGCAAATATTGCTATTGGTGCGAATTATCCGATAAAAACTCTCTCGATGATTCTCCAAGTTTTTCTGACCACCCGCCACAACCCGAGATTTGTTCTATTGTTTCTGAGCCTAAACCGTCTAGATTTGATCCAAATCTTTCGCGATTTACGGTTAAGGTTAAGAGAAAAGAGCAAGAACCGGAGACCAAAACGGAAGTGGTGGAAATTGCTAGCTCTGAGAGCGCACCACTTGTCCCACCTCCGGAATTTTCAAAACCTTTTTTGGACGATTTCATGAACATTGTTCAAAATTGCTTAAATGAATTTCGTCAAATTTCAACTTCGGGAAATACCGTTTTACCTAACATTTGTGATGTTGTTGAGCCCTCGATTCCTACTCCCGTACCCGATATATCTTCGTTCGATCAAGAGTATTGCTACGGTTGTGGAGACTTGTTACCACAAGGTTTTCGTTGTTACAAATGTATGTGCGAGTGGTGTGGAAAGTATCTTGTCAATGGATGTTGTTCGATTTGTGCCGAGAATTCATTCACTTATGATTCTAACCCGAACTCTTTCAATTATCCTCAAAACAATTTCAACTACCCTCCACAAAATTCATTCGAGCCACAACCGTACTATCATCATTTCAGTGATTCATCGTTTCAAAGTTTCTCTCCTCAATACCCTCATTGTGCTAAGTGTGGGGGACCTCATGATGATTATCAATGTCAATCGTGGAATCAAAATTACTATGGACCTGATCCTTGTTATAACACTGCCAGTTTTGACAACATCCAACCCCAACAACTTCCCGTCATTGATCAATTTCCTCATATAATCCTTGAAGAACTTTCCGAGGAACAAGCAGCTCGCAACGAAAGATATCTAGCCGATGAACGAGCAGCTCAAAAGCTTCTCCTATTTAACAAAGCTGCTTAACAGCGTCTTCTATTTAACGAAGCTTGCCGTCTCGATGACGAGGATGAGGAAGATTGGGAGATGACAAAGGACAAGGTGCATATTTCTAGCCCACAAAGTACCGCACATGTCCACTCTCCGCCCTCATATTGCCTATCTACCATAGAACCTTCGGATGACCTTTCAATGAGGGACGAGCATTTTAGCACTATTCCGGAAACGGAAAAGTCTTGTGTTGAGAACCTTGTCCCAACCCCAAGTGAGTCCGAGGTTATGTGTGATGAGCCTCTTGATGATGATTCTTCTCCCACCCCAAAAGTTTCTGTTGAGGTGATTTCCGAGTCTGAAAACGATTATACATCGTTTGATGATTCTTTATCGTGTGGAGACATCGAGTATGTTGAGGAGATACCTTCTGAGCTCGTCAGCTTGGAAGAAGTGAGAGATGTTGATCCCGATGATCTTGATATGGACACTGATTTTGAAACCGATGATGAAGATATTCTCGTTGTGTCCGAGGAACCTTTCACTACGGCATTCACTAATCCTCTGTTTGACTTTGATTCTGAATTCACTCTAATTTCAGATAACCCCATCTTTGATATTCAGAATGAGGATAGTGACGTTTTTACATCTCCTTCCTTACCCGAAGATAAAAATAGTGGCAATCCCACTTCGAAGTTAGACCTTCTCGAGGAGTTCTCTGATGAACTCGCTCTCGTTAATCATTCTCCATCGGGAGATGATGATGTGCACTTCGACTTTGAAGCCGACCTTACCGAATTGGAAAATCTTCTTTACAATTGGTCTTCTGATAATTCGTCGAGTGACACTCTTATGGAAGAGGTCGACTCAATTCTTTCTCCGAATGACTCGATACCTTCGGGTTTTCAGAGTGACGATTATGGCTTAGGTCCATCATCCACTCGTCCGCCTGCTAAACCGCCGGATGATGGAACCTCTTCTAAGCCCGATACGGATGTTTTCACTGCTTCAGTGGTGGATAAGATTTCTGAACATTCCTGTAGAAAACTAGAAGGGGGGTTGAATAGTTTACTGATTAAAAACTTTGTTTTGAAACTTATTGAAAGATCAATAGATATTGATCTTAAGTATGTTAATGAAATATGCAAGCAATATGTAATAAGTAAATAAGGAAAGAAATGATCAAACCACAACAAGTTGTTTATAGTGGTTCGGCCTACAAGGACTCTTTTTCCTTGCCCTACTCCACTCCCCGAGTCTCACACTCGAGAGTTTAACTTCACTAGTCAACAAGCTCCTTTCACCGGCGGAGAAAACCTTTACACTTCGCTTACACTATTTCCGACACTAAGCTAGATGTCGAGTTCTTTCCAAGGGTACAACTACTCCCACACACAATGTATTTTGAGGACTAAAATACTAACCACTCACACTCACAAGATTATGATGGTTTGATACAACAATGAAGTATGGATCAACACTAGATCATACAACAGTAAACAAACAAGACTTCCAACTTCTCGTTGAAGCTTGAATATGACTTGATCTTCTTTGCTACAAAAGAGATCACTAATATGATATGAAACTGAGTTAGAAAGGTTATAGAGAAGATATGTATGAGAGTATGTTAGAAAGGGATGATAAACTACTTGGCTTGGCATTGCTATTTATAGCCAAAATGGACAGGAGCGTCCACGGACGGTGGACCCCTTAAAAGGGTTCCGCCCGTGTACCATTTTGGTACCGCCGGTCTGACAGCCAAGATATCAAATCTTGCCTAAAGTCAACTCTATCTAAGTGAGATTGTGCAAGATATGAAGAGTACAAATCTTCACAAAATATCTAATGGAATCTTCTAATGATTTCCATGATGTAATACATGATGTCAAATGTTGTATTACTATTTATAGAAATATGCAAATGCTTAAGTAGTGTTTGGTTTTAAGAACCTAACACATTCTACAAACTACTATCATACATAATGATTAGAGTCATATCAAGATGTTACTACTCATAAATGTAAATGCTTGAATGATGAATATATTGTTTGAGAAAGCTTGTTTTAATATCTAATAAACTTGACAAGCTTTAAGCTTTTATAAATTAAATTTACTTTTGTCGTTAACAAAACTTAAGCAAAGATCAAAAATATAAATAACGTTTAATGACGATATTTGTATTAACAATCTCCCCCTTTTTGTTGAGGACAAAATATAAATTTTATTTTTATAAAAGAAACAAAGTTTGTACAAGAGTTATAAAAATATTAGTTTTAGAACTTGAAAAGGAAATGATAATGCAAGTGTATGAAATTTGACTTTTTATGAAAGTCAAAGAATTCACTAGTTGATGCATGATGTTGACTTTTTCAGAAAGTCAAAGTATGCAGTTTGACTTTTTTAAGAAAAGTCAAGTATTATCAATAAGAGTTCCTGTTTGACTTTTAGAAAGTCAAATGTATGCAGTTTGACTTTTTCAGAAAAGTCAAATATAAATAATTTCAAAGTTCTATATTTTCTCCCCCTTTTTGTCTCAACAAAAAGAAGAGGCTATGCGGAATGTAATGAGCCCGAGCTATTAGCTCCCCCTTGTTCAAAGCTCCCCCTAAATTGGGTGCTTTAATGGGAAGATACATGAATTGTGAAAATAAAGCTACAAAAAAAAAATTGTTAGTAATAATGATCATTCACAAGCATTTCCAAGCACTATGTAATGACACCAACAATATGATAAACAACATTCATTAGTTAAATTTTTTTTCATGAATAAAGATCATGAAAAGAGAACACAATGATGTGTTTCTTGTACAAGAAAATAAAAATTATCCTAAGAAAGCAAATAAAAGAAAGACTATTCTAAAACCATCCTAAAGTGATGGTGGATGGGAAAGAGCGTTGAGACGCTCAAGAATGTGGTTGAGGATGAACCTCATTTCTTCGTGGAAGTCATGGACCATAACCCGGGTCCGTTCCACGGTTTGGCCCGTTTGCTCACAAGTTGAGCAACCATGCCTTGGAGGGTAGAAAGTTTGGGGAGGGTGTGGTGGTGGAATGGTGGATGTGTTGGTGGTGTTGGGAATGTTTGGAGTGGTCATGATGGATGCAAGCAAAGCATTTTGCATTTGCATTATCTCACTTAAGTGAGAATCCACCATGCCTTTGAATTGGTGGAGGTTGTGGAGTTCGGCTTGAATCTCCTCTCGAGTGGGATTGTCATCCCACATGCACTCCGGAATGTCCTCAATATGAGGGGACATTGATGATGGAAGTGGATGATCCCCGTATAAAGGACCATGAATGTCCTTGTGAATGGGGTGAAAAAGGAGAGGTTTTGGCCCTAATGGGGCGTTTGGGTCAATGGATGACCGAGGTGACTCATGAGCGATTCGCTCAATTGTGCCAAAAGATGGCAATGGTGGTGGATGACTTGGCCTAGGAGGCAAGTCCTCCAAGTCCTCTAGGAAAGGATTTGGTGATGTTGGTGGAGTTGAAAATAACTCCATGGGAGTGAGAGTGGGAGACCTTGGTGAAGGTGGTGAGGGTGTTTTGGATGTTTGGATGGGTGCCGGTGGAGGTGAAGTGGGTGTTTTTGTTGGTGGTGGAGTGGTGATCACAATGTGTGATGAAGTGGGTGTAGCTAGGGTAAGATTTGTATCATCTCTAATGGGAGATGAGATTGTGAGTGGTGAAGATTCGGATGATGAGCTAAGATGAACAAAACAACAAGGCCTTACGCTAATTCTAGCGGTTTTCTTGCAAGGTTTTGGTGATGATTTAGTCATTTTTAACTTGGGTTTTGATTTGCTAGATAGTAGTGAGAATGAAGAAGGTGTGAGGATGATCATGGTAAAGCCTTTCAATTTATAGAGGTAAGAAATTGTTGAGAAATGGTTTGATTTGATGTTGAACCATTGAAGAGATGAGGTTCCTAATGATTTGGAAGTGGGTTGAATGCTAGTCATATCACCCAAGTCAATCCATACAAAGAAGATGGAGTGAAGAAGAAAAGATATGCAATAAATGTGTTCTAGTGAGTGGAATTTCCTAATATTCAGATTACCCACGGATTTGAAGGTACAAAAAATTTGGTTCCTTCCTTTATGCCAAAGGGCTCCTTGGGTGGATTTTTCAAATTTTTGAATTTTGGTGGGAAATGGATTTCTTATATACCTTAGTAAATAATACTAGTTCTAATAACAGTATAAACTAGTTAAGATTGATTTATAAGTGATGGAAGATAATTTGGAATCACGAAAGAGTCGAAATTCAGAAAATTACCTGGAGGATCCACGGCACCAAAATCATACACGGACGGTACCCTAAAAAGGGTGCCGTCTGGTCCGCCTGTACAGGTATGGCGGTACCAAACTACATAAAGGACGGTACCAAAATTATGGTGCCGTCTGATCCGTGGAGTGCTGAAATATGGACAGAGTTCGTTTTTAGGTGTCGGGGAAATTTCCGAAACCTGAAATTTTTCTCAAAAGCTGTTATACTAAACATTTCTAGTTAGGAAAAGTAAATAACACATATGTAAACATAGTGGAGCATAGATTTTGAGCAAGGCTTATTGATTTTCACAATATAGTGAAAATGGGTAAAATTTGATAGCATACATGTGCTATCCCCCTGCATGAGATTGTTAGCATACACCATTGTTTCAAGTTATATTATCATCCTACATAATAAAAGCAACTAAATAGTATCAAACATTAACGATAATGCATTGTTCCAAACACTCCTTAAAGTACCCTTATTTGTCCAATTTCTTGTAAATCTTGTTCATCATCCTACCAAGGCACTTGAACATTCCCTTAGTTTGCTTGAATTCTGCTGATTCATTCTCAATCTCGGGAAGAGATGCGTAATACTCATGAGGTGGAAGATGAGAGCTTTGAAGACCATCCTCGGAGCTATTTGATGATGATGATGAAGGAGTTGGAGGTTTAGCTCTCTTGCCTTTAGTCTTAGCAACTCGAGCATCACTCAAAGGTACAAAGATGTGAGGGATGAGTTCATAGTGAAGGTGCATCCCTTTTGGGGTTGGTGGAATTGGAGCGAAGTTTCTATAGAGACGGGTGAGAAGCATCCCGTATGGAAGAGCAACGGATCCTTGAGTTGGAATATCAATCATTCTCCTAGCTATGTAGTAGGCTAAGTTGAATGGTTGTCGGGTGGACAAGTTGTAGAGCATGTGGCAAAGACAAGCGTTTATGTGATCCCTATTCCCTATGGTGCTAATGACGTTGGCTATAAGTAGTTCCTCCCATTTCTTAAATTCGGGCTTAAGTTCATTTAGCTCCATTCCATATGGATCTCGGTTTACCTCTTTTCCCTTTCGGGTAACTCGGGTTGTATCATTTTTTGGGTTAAAAAGGTGTTCACGGATGACATCCTTATCGGCCAAACGGGTTATGTAGGGAAGAGAGCGGTCATTGATTGTATCAAGAGCCATGTGTGACCACTTATCCGTGTAGACACAAGTTCCTCGGTTGGGAATTCCTAACACTTGAGCAAAGTTGCTTAAGGTGATGGTGTAGTCATTTTGGTTGATTCTAAACCTAAGACAGAATTCATCATCGTCTTCATCACTAAAGCCGGTCACACTAGCATAGAATTCTAACACAAACCTAGGACAAATTGGTTCATCGATGTCAAGAAGACAATCGAATTGAATGGCGGCTGGTTCTTCACGAAGATTGGTATTTTCAAGGAAGGATGAGTGAATGGTTCTACCTTCATGGAAATACCTTGATTCTAGACTCTTAAATATTTCTACTTGTTCCTTGGTAAGTCCTTTGGTTTTGTGGTGTTTGGGAATGTAGTTAAGGGTGTCTTTGTGATCATAGAATCTTGCGGCTACCATGGTTATTCCTAAGGACAAGAATTAATATGTTAAAAAAAAGTGAAAATAAATTTTAACGTTTTTGATTCTAGTGTGTGCCTATATGAAAACAATTTGGAGTTGCGGTTATCTCGACTCATTTTATGCACAAAATGGTTTTAGTAGGGTGTTTGGCAAATACCATGAGATAACCCAAATGCTCCTAATTCAATGTGGCTACATTTGAATATACCCGGGAGTGCATATTAGTTATGCAATACCTTTAGTATTCAAGAGCATGCAAGTGATGAAAATTCTAACGTTTCTATTTGTATTAGCAATGAAAAATGTTTTCCTACAAGTGAGAAGCTTTTCAAAACTTTTGACATGGGGTGTTTGGTTGTTTGAATAAGGCCTTATATTTATTATCTATCAATTAGTGGGAAACATGATTTGTTTATGCAATATGATAATGTAGTACCTAATTTGAATGACTAGTTATGCAATTTGCCAATTGAATTCATATTTGGTATAAAAGCATACATAAAACCCCATGTAATGATTTGTGATAGTTTTGTGCATAAATAAGAATCCTAGACTCAGAATTAGGAGATGAAATGTAGTTAGGATACTTACAATGATGTTATCTTCAGTGATTAGTGAGTGGGAAGATGACAATAATGAGCTTGGTTTAAGTTATACACGTTTTGGTAAAGTGGGTTGTGAGGAAGAGGATGTTATGTATATAGTAGTTTTGCTTCTGTAGACACCACGGACCAGACGGTACCAAATATTTGGTTCCGTCCGTGTTGTCGTTTGGTGCCGTGGCTACAGTAGCAGATACAAGGCAAAATTGTTTTGGTTTGACTATTCTAATGTTTTAGGCTATGTTTATCCTACATGTTTGGTTCCATTAACCCTAAACCAAGTCTAAGAAGATTAAAAGGTTCTCGTTTAAGAGGTTTAGTTAAGATGTCGGCAATGTTGTCTTCGGAGGATACTTTCTCGATTGAAATGTTACCTTTTTGAACATTGTCGCGAAGAAAGTGATGACGAATTTCAATGTGTTTTGTACGAGCATGTTGAACGGGATTCTTGCTGAGATCGATGGCTCCTTTGTTGTCGCAAAGTATCACAATGTCGTTGAGATGAATTCCGTAGTCTACGAGAGCTTGCTTCATCCAAAGTAGAGGTGGCAAAATGTGCCCAGAAGCAAAAAAATGGGCTAAATGGGCACATTTTTAAAAGATTTGGGCACATTTAGCCCCCTTCTTTTTTTTGAAATGGGCACATATAGCCCATTGAAAACTTAAATGGGCACAAACGGGCACTTTTTTTTCTCTCAATCGTTGAACATTAACGATCGTTTTAAAGATTTTTTTTATATAATATATTTATTTTTGTTAATATAAATAAGATATTACGTTTAAGGAATTTATTTAGTCGTTTTAGGTCTTTTATTAAGCGATTTGTATAACAAGTGCCCGTTTGGCCCGTGCCCGTTTAAGCCCGTGCCCATTCTAGCCCGTGCCCGTTTTAGCCCGTGCCCGTGCCCGCCCGGCCCGCCCGTTTTGCCACCTCTAATCCAAAGAGCTTGTTGACATGCTTTTCCGGCTGAGACGTATTCGGCTTCAGTAGTAGAGATGGCTAAAGCCGTTTGCTTCTTTGCAAACCATGAGGTGAGACAATGTCCAACAAAAGTGCAAATACCACTTGTACTTTTTCTATCGACATAATCACCGGCATGATCCGAGTCGGCATACACTATGGTTTCTATACCCGTTCCTTTGGGATACCATAATCCTAAACACGTTGTTCCCTTAATGTATCTAAAAATCCTTTTTAATGCCTCTAAGTGTGATGCCTTTGGGTTTTCTTGAAAGCGAGCACATAGACAAACACTAAACATAATGTCGGGTCTACTAGCCGTAAGGTAGAGTAGGCTACCAATCATTCCTCTATATTTAGTGTTATCTACGGATTCACCTTCTTCGTCCTTGGTGAGTTTAGTGTCCGAGGACATGGGTGTTTTAGTTGGTTTGGAATCTTCAAGACCAAATTTCTTAAGCATGTCTTTTATATATTTAGATTGGTTAAAGAAAATACCATCTTCTAGTTGTTTAATTTGAAGTCCTAGAAAGAAGTTTAACTCACCCATCATACTCATTTCAAACTCGTCATGCATGATTTTAGAGAAATCATTACATAGTTCTTGACAAGTTGATCCGAATATAATGTCATCAACATATATTTGAACAATAATAATTTGCGATTCCTTTTTCTTAGTAAAAAGAGTATTATCTACTAATCCCATAGTATATTTGTTATCAATAAGAAAAGTCTTAAGACGGTCGTACCAAGCTTTAGGTGCTTGTTTAAGGCCATATAATGCTTTCTTGAGTTTGAAGACATGATGTGGTTTCTCAAAGTCGGTAAAGCCGGGAGGTTGAGCAACATACACTTCTTCGTTAATAAACCCATTAAGAAAAGCACTTTTAACATCCATTTGAAATAATTTAAAGTCATAAGCACATGCATAAGCAAGTAATATTCTAATGGATTCAACCCTAGCTACCGGTGCATAAGTTTCATCATAGTCGATTCCTTCTTGTTGATTATAACCTTGTGCAACAAGCCTAGCTTTGTTTCTAGATACTATACCATTTTCGTCCATTTTGTTTTGAAAGACCCATTTTGTTCCAATTATAGTTTGATCTTTGGGTCTTGGAACTAGTTTCCAAACATCATTTCTAACGAATTGGTTTAATTCTTCTTGCATGGCCATTACCCATGATTCATCTTTTATTGCTTCATTTATGGTTTTTGGTTCAATGGTGGATACAAAACAAAAATGATTACTTTGATTTTGAGCTTGTGACCTTAAGGTTCTTTGATTAAGTTGTCCTATGACCTTTTCTAATGGATGACTTTTAGATTCTTTGATGTTGACAATTTCCTTATTTGATGGTTCATCTTCCTTGTTATTATTAATTTGACTTTCTATTATTTGACTTTCAACTAAGTCATCATCTACCAAAGGTGATGTCTTAGAGGGAGGTGGACTTTCGTCAAATGTTATGTTCAACGATTCATCGACTATCATTGTTTCTTTATTAAGGACAATGTAAGCTTTACTAGTTTGAGAGTAACCAAGAAATACACCTTCATAAGACTTTGGGTCAAACTTGGTGAGATAATCCTTAGTATTAAGAATAAAACATTTACAACCAAAGACTTTAAAATATCCTAATGTTGGCTTTTTACCTTTATAAAGTTCATATGGTGTTTTGTTTAGGAAAGGACGTATTAGGACTCTATTTAAAATATATGTAGAAGTGTCAACGGCGTTACACCAAAACTTTTGAGGAATGTTTTGTTCATTAAGCATTGTTCTACTCATTTCTTGAATTGTTCTATTTTTACGTTCTACTACTCTATTTGATTGAGGTGTTCGTGGAGCGGAAAAGTTATGTGTTATACCATTTGTATCACAAAAGTTTCCAAATTGAGTTTCGTTGTCAAATTCACGACCATGATCCGTTCGGATCGACACAATTTTGACACCTAGAAGATTTTGAATTTTCTTGCTAAGTATTTCAAATTTATCAAAAGCTTCATTTTTGATTTTCAAAAATAACATCCAAGTAAACCTTGAGTAATCATCTACTATGACCAAAGTGTATAAGTTGCCTCCATAGCTTCTTATAGCGGATGGTCCAAACAAGTCCATATGTAATAATTCTAGACACTTAGATGTGGACACCATATTTTTAGATTTGTGACTACTATGTGTTTGTTTACCAATTTTGCAAGCGTCGCAAAAGTGTTGGTCATATTTTAGTTTTGGTAAATTCCTAACCAACTCTTTTGAAGATAGGTTTTGCATAAGTCTCATATTAGCGTGACCTAAGCGTCTATGCCAAAGAGATGATCGTCTAATGTTGTTAAGCAAAGTTTGTCATTATATGATTTATCTATTTTCATGACGTATATGTTATTTTTCCTAACTCCTTTAGCTATGGTGATACCATCTTTTAGTATTTTACTACCATTTTCATCAAATAGTACTTTATACTTTTTATCACATAGTTGACTAATACTAAGTAGATTAAAATCCTAACCTATCCACATGAGCAACATTTTCAATAGTTAGAGAGTTATGAGCAATCGTACCTTTGCCAATGATTTTGCTTTTGAGATTGCTACCGAAAGTGACATTACCTCCGTCATACTCTTGGTATGATGAGAAGAGACTTTTGTTGCCCGTCATGTGTCGTGAGCAACCACTATCTTTTATCCATTCATCAGGTTCCAATCCAACTTTCAAGCATACCTAAGAAGCAAATAACTCAAACATTTGGTCCCCAATATCTCATGGGTCCGTTTGGGTTAAACATACCATTTATTTGATTCATGTATGGAAATGATGGGTAAGGGTTCCATGGCATGTAATCTGGAGTTTGATATGGTCTAGGAAAGTTTTGATTCCAACCGTTGTGTTGGTAGTTAGGTTGAACGTTGTGGATGCTCTTAGGAAAGGGGCGTTTGGCAAAAGAAGTTTTATATCGTTGTTGAGTAGTTTTTGATCTAAATTCATTTTTAACAAGTCCTACTCCTGATATAATGGCTGGTTTTAGTTTAACATTATCATTGGTTTTCTTTGTTACTTTAACAAATTCAGTACGGTCCGTATTGCGAACATTCTGTTCTGCTGAAGTACCCGCGGTACCATTTTGCACAACGGACGGAACCCTTATTTTGGTTCCGTCTGGTCCGTGCTGTACTGCAGCAATTTTGACAGAATGTTCGTCCTTTTCGGCCGTTTTGTTTTGACTCTTTGGAATTAATACTTCATTAAAACCTAGCCCATTCATGTCTCCTGGTGTTTAATGGATTTTAACTATTTCATCGGCAAGAGCGATGTTTTTGTTAAACCTTTTAAACTTAGAATTATTTTCTATTAAGATTTCTTGTGTGAGCTTTAGTTTTTCTATTTCAAGATTAAGCTCTTGACATGATATACAATCATCGTCATTTGCTTTTCCTTTTTCAAGTCGTTTTGCTTTTTCTTTTAACTCATATACCTCATTTTCCAAAAACTCCTTTTTGGTTTTTAGAAATTTATTTTTAGTTATGATTTTTAGACTTAGCTCACACAATTGATTATATTGTTTTTGCAATGTGTCATCATCTATAGAAGAATAAGAAGAGTCGGAAAGTACCTCATTTGACTCATGTGCCATTAGAGCGATCTCTTCCTTGCTTGATTCTTCATCGTCTTCACTATCACTCCAAGCACCACTTACAAAAGCTCTTTGAGTTTTGCTTTTAGGTGGCTTGGGACATTCTCCTATGAGATGACTTGCATCACCACATCTAAAACACTTTCTTTCACCTTTAATCTTCTTATCATCCCGATCTTTTCAGAATGGCTTCTTTTCTTCTCGAGGTTGTCTTACAAACTTTGCTCTTCTTCTAAAGAACTTCTTGAAATCTCTAACGGCCATGGCATACTCCTCATCTTCACTATCGGAACAAGATTCACCATCATCGCTTGATTCCGCCTTTGCTTTAAGAGCAATGGATTTGATCTTCTCCTTTCTTCCTTTGATGATCTCCGAATCTTTCTCCAGTACCATTTCGTGAACTTTGAGGTTGCCAATTAGCTCGTCTAGTGACATTATTGAGAGATCTTTTGATTCTTCAATAGCAGTCACTTTAGCTCTCCATTTGGGATGGAGTGCTCTAAGAAATTTCCTGACAAAGTTCTTACTACGAAAAGATTCATCAAGTGCTTTAAGTGATGTAATGATAGTGTTAAAACGAGCAAAGCCACAGATCTTTTCTTATACTTTCTTAAAAATACACACTTTGGCGGTTTCTATAAACCCTTAGAAATTAACAATGTGTAGTTCCATTAAGTGTTCAGTTCCTATTGTTTTAACTAGAAGAACAAGTTGTTATACTTGTTAAACAATAGGGACTTCTACTTTGGTAACTAACACCGAAACGAGCAAAATTGTGATAGTAATGTAGTGAATTTCGTGAACTACTTAGAAAAGCATCATTCTTGAAACAGTCCTTTAAAGAATCTCGTGAGGTAGGGTTTACCTCTCGATTTCACTGACGATAACTTCTTAGTTTTCTAGAGAGTTATTACAGTGATCTGCTCGATTAACCGTTGGAGTTTCAAGTGCTTTACCATGACCTCTTTCTAAGCCTCTAGTAGTTTCCTTCTTTCCTCTTCTAGTTTAGGTAACGAGAATTTCGTTTCCGCCTTAGTTCGCTACTACCACTTAGAACAAGGCTATCACTTCTACTCCTCATACGGTACCGGCAATCTCTAAAGTTCTTCAAGAAATCTTCTTCTCGTTTCAAACATTCTGTTGGAGCTCTTCTTTTCTTCGGTAAGA